>WOAB01000191.1:0-1200000 GCA_027886185.1 Rheum nobile | reverse complement strand
AATGATACATTGATAATTGATAAGCCTCAATTTCTGATTCTTTTTCTAACCCCTCTCTGTTTATGTTTTGGGTCTACATTGATGTTATATGACCTTCGTGTGCGTTATTCGTCACTGTTGTATAATTTCACCACAAGAATGTTCCAGGAAATGTAATCAATATGTGCGTCTATGAAGACTACATGATTTTTCTTAATAGATGTCAAATGCAGAGAGAATACAATGCATAAGCTCCAAAAATAAATACACATAAAATCTCTTGCAAATGGAAGCTTATAAAGAAAATGGCAGCTTCTCATCATCAGTGGAAGTCTGTCTAAAAATTACCCAAAAGGGGGTAGACAGATATAACCCGGGGAAAAATAATAATCGTAAGAATAATCCTATGTATAGAAAATCTATGAATAATAGCATCACCCGAATTACTAAAAAAAATTATGTACAGAATGTTTGATGGCCATTTTCTAGTAAATTTCTCCTGCAGAATTGGAGGTGATCGTGTGGCCAGAGAAGAGCAAGCAGAATTAGGACTAAAACTCTATAAATCAGAGAGCAAAGCTTTACTGATGAATATTCAAGCTAGCTCTTCCCCATCTTTAGCCTCTTGGCATTGTGATTCGACTCCTCAATGTCCATGCTGTCGCAATTAATGTCGAAATCCTAATGGCATAAACATAGGAATTATAATCTCTATAAATTGGGCTGTACTTCATAAAGCTCAACAGCTTGTTTAATCTACATACCTTGCTAGTTTTGTGAGAATTTTGTGCTGGATTTGTTTGCTTCCCTATGTCAACCTGAACCGAGATGTTAGCTTGAGACACATCAACCCCAGAGCTCTTTAGAGCATGAGTCAAAGTGTTCAACAGCCTGTAGCAAAAGATTTTTAGCCATACAAAAGAAAGTTGTACGCGGTAATCCTAACTGGAAGAGTAACTTACCCTTGGGAGTACATGCTAGAGATGCTGATGGTACCGCCTTCAACCGCTATCTCTTGGTTACCCGTGTTGGAATTTAACTCAGACGATTCTGGTCTGCTTTGACGTAGCTGCAGCTGTGGCATAATAGATGCATTATCTGCAGCTGATGCAGGTGGTTTACAAGCAGGTTGTGCAACTACATTGTTATTCCTGAAGGAAGGAAAAATGTCTGCTTGTTGTAGCTGAGGAATGGGAATTGATGAGGCCGTATTCGTCAATCCAGTCTGTTGATTCATTGCTGTGAGAGGAATAGGGTTGTTAAGAGTAGGTACACATGGAAGTTGTTGCATCCTCTGAAAATTTGAGGCGACGACATTAGTCTTCTCGTCGGGTTTGAACATCAACACCGGCACATTGACAGCACCAGGTTGATCAGCAAAACTGCCTGCCAGTTTTGGGTTGCTTCTCTGTTTTAGAAAAACAAGGAGCATGTAGCTAAGATAATAGTGAATAAAACAGACATTCTTGAATGAAAGAAATATAGAAAAGAGCAATAGCATCATACACAATCTGATTGCGCGAAGAAAACAGGGCAATTTATTCTTATACATAGATCATAGATGACAATGGGAACTCACCAATGGTGTCAACTTTGTTGGCTCGCTGCTGCAACCTGGATACCCTTCATATTTTGATACCTTTTCTTGTAAGAATTGGATGTACTCAATTACCTGCACAATAAAAGGAAAGGAAAATGAAGATATTGCCCCGCTACAAGGGAAAAGACGAGAGAAAAAGAATGACTTACCTCTAGTAGAAATGATGCCTTATCTCGCTTCTGGTCACTATTAGGGATGATTTTCCTCAATGCCTGGAATCTGCAAGGAGCTTTCTACATGTCAGTAGCTCATGAGTTGAATTCATAATTCTACAATAGATCAATCACGTCCGGACTAGAAAATCTACAATAGATCAACATAGCTCGATGCCTAGAGTTAAATATTGAACAATTTTCATAAGAACTAAAAGAGTTTTGGACTTCACATGCAGGCCAGTTAAGCTTTAATAGAATCCAAGGATGGATAACATTGTTTTTTTGCTTCCTAAGCATTGCTAGTGGTTGTGGCATAAAGGCATACACCCTCCATTCAAAACGGAACCTTCCTTTTCCCTTTACCATGTCTGGAAATGATATCCAAACACGTTGTCCTGATTCTAAATGTAATGTAGTAACTAATCAAGTTATACTGAAAAGTTATGCATATTCAAATAACAGCAGAACTTAGATAAGAAGATTAACATTTTTATCATGGGCAAAGTTAACTTGCCTGTCGTTTATCTTACATCTTCTACGTTGCTCTGTGGCGGAGTGTTTTGATCGCGGTGTGTTAGCTTTTTGGTCGTTACTTGCTCTTCCATCAACCTTTATTCGCAGTTCCCCTGTAAGTAAGCACACATACTTTATCAGATTTAGCATATATCCCCTGCAGCTAGGATTACTGCCAATCCAACTCTGATTTTAGGAATATGAAGGAGATAGTCCTATTTCTTCAAGCTGCTAATGAAAGAAGACAAAATTGAGGAGATGAAAATATATATACCTTTCTGAGAACTGCCCTCTTTCCAGAGAGTGAAAACTTCATCCTCATCTTCCTCCTTGGCATGAGGCATCTTCGCAGCAATTAACATCTGGACAAAACTCTGATTTTTGTGTTCTGGAGGCCTTGCATGACAAAATTCAGTTGTGCAAAGATTAAGCCAAAGCAAAGTTATGTAATAAAGGATAGAGTGAGCCACTTACTGGGAAGACGAACGAGAGCTCAAGCCGTAAGGGTGGTTGGATGATGACTCTGATGGCCGTTCTATAGGCCATTGTCTTGTTCTCACTATTGCCTCTGTAATGTAACATAACATATTATTTGGAACCACATCCGAAGTTCAAGTTAGTGAAGATTTGATATACAATCCTTAAGATGTTTCTACTAAAGTAACAACTTGGAATTTTCTACATTCAAGTGATACCTACGTTATTATCACTTATATAGATCATTTATTCACTGCA
The DNA here is from genome assembly GCA_027886185.1 of Rheum nobile. Taxonomy (NCBI): domain Eukaryota; kingdom Viridiplantae; phylum Streptophyta; class Magnoliopsida; order Caryophyllales; family Polygonaceae; genus Rheum; species Rheum nobile. Next base: position 1,197,018 of record WOAB01000191.1, on the reverse strand, counting down.
CGAACGGACAATCAGCTCACCTTTTGTGAGGTTTAGGTCGTCGGGATTCTCCTCCCCTGTCTTTCCCTTCCTTGAGGAAGACTCATGGTCCCACAAGGTGAAGCTACTTCCAGCAGTGTAAGAACTACCGTTAGAATTGTCGTCATTTCTATCATTATTGCTGAATGCAGGAGCCACGTTGAAGGTGGTTCCTTCTGACTTTGGCATCCTCGGATTGAAATAGGCAACATGGTCGATACTGTATGTTATCCCTCCAGGGAAAACCTGCTCTATTGGAGGAGGCGCTGATGGTGGCGGAGGTTTCTCAACATTTATTCCATCAGCATTATCTTCCTTAGCACAGCACTGGTCTTCTTTATCTAAGGGCTGGAGGAAGTTATGAGTTGTAAGGTATGGCCCTGCCAATTTTTACAGTTTTATTAACAAGAATACATGGATCAAACAATATTATTTCAAAAAAAATCTCATAATTTGCGCATCACATGCGCCCCTTAGCATAGCCTAATAATTAGGCACCCTAAGCCTAATTATTGCAAGCTATAAGAAAGTGATTTAAATTTCATAATTTAGAACTATCACATGCATAAAGCCACGATTGTTATCAAACAATAAGTTTTAAAATCAAAAGACCATTTTTGAAATGTAAATAAATAAACAAATTTACCATGAGAGGAGGGTCGTTGATCTTGTTGTACAGGTGAATGACCGTATAGAGAGAGAAAATCATGCGTTGCTTTCCTACCTGTACTTTTGGACGAGAAAAGCAGATTATAAAACAAATAAAAAAACAAATTACAATTAAAATTATTTTTCAAACAATTAAATTGAACTTAATTTCAATTGTGAAATTCAATATTTGGTGGAATTTGGATTGCCGATATACCTTCTGCTGCGAAGGGGCGAGATGGCTGTGGGAGCTCCATGGACAACTGACAGCCGCCGTTGAATAGAACGGAATTCCGAATAATTCAAGAAAAAATGGAATTTACACGAAGAACGGTCGAATTCCGTTAAATATGATTTGGAAATCTTAAACTGAGCTCTTCGGAAGTGAAATTCAACACCGGGAGATTCAAATCGAGGAAGACCAATAGCCAGATCCGAACAATTCAACCGAGCAAGCAAACAGCGCACTCTTTCTTTCAAATTCGCTTCCTAAGGAGCTTATCTGCTACAATTCAGCTCAATTCTGTAAATCTGCAAACGGAAATTCGAAGGTTGATAGTTCGAATTGTGCGCAGTAAACACAAAATCCAGCGAATCTCAGCTGGAAAATTGGATAGGCAACTGAATATCGGATTCCTATGCCATAATTCAGATGGAAAAGAGCAATTCAGCTTAAAATAACCGAAACTAATGAGATCCAGAGTAAAGGGAGAAAGAACAAGCGAAGAACGCGTACCTTTCAACTGAATAACGGTCACAAAAACCTCGAAAATCAGCTGAATTCCGCAATTCCAAAACAGTCTTTAATTCTCAACCGACGAATTCGGGAATGAGAATCTTGTTTGGCGAGATTAAAACTTGAAACGGAGAAGCTAATATTCGCTTTGCTTAGCAGAATTCGATATTATCGGTCGATCTCTTCACCGCAACGATGCGGTAGCTTCCCTGTCGTCTTCTTCTTCTCTCTGCGTCTTTCTCTTTGGGGAGATGTAAAAGCTTGTTTTTATATACACAGCCTGTTTCAGTTTCTCTCTCCCCCTATGTTTTGCTGGCCTGATGCAGTGGGGGGAAGGAGAGTAAAAAGGAGATTGGGATTGTTCTCCGTAACGCCGTCGCGCTGGAGAAAACGGCGTTAACGTCCCTCATAAGTCATAACTGACGGATTTTCAAGATACTTTAACGGCGGTTTTGGACGTGAAAGGTGAGGAAGATTATTAATTAAGATTAAATATATGTTTAGGGTTTTATTAATAACAGATGTAGATTTGTTAGGATTTGTTTATGGTTTCAGCGATCCCGAGGAATAGTTTAATTTTCTTAGGTTCCTTATAGTGTATTAACTAATAACTAATAGATTTCTACCAAAAAATAATAATAATAGATTTTCACCGAAAAAAAAAACTAATAACTAATAGATAGGGCTACATTGGATGGGATTAATTATGGGATCCAATTTGCTTGGCATATAAATTTAGGGAGTAGTATAAAATATAAGTACCTTTTTTGGTGTTAAAAAATAATTATATTTTTATGTGATATCAAATATGACATTTAATTCGGAACAAAATAAATATAACATCATATATCATCGGTAAAACTTCTTGTGTACGTACAAGTGAATAGTGGATCAATAATTACAATAATATAACTATGATCGAAAATATTACTCTAATTTTTCTGATCTATCCGACGTTATTATGTCGGGTATTTCGAATTCTTTCCTCATCAAAAAAAAGAAAAAAGAATATTACTCTAATTTGTTAGATATTAATATCTCTGATTTGAGATGTTAAGAACCAATAAAAAAATGGGATATCATATCATTATTTACAACTATTTTATTAACAATTATAATTTTACCTTAATTATTGCTAAGCCTTCACAATTTAACTCGTAAGTATTATATTTTATAATCAAGCACGATGTCACGAATTTAAATCTTATTTCTCATCATAATAATCTAGTGCCTTTTATGTATGAAAAGTAAAATCTAATGTAATCACTTATACAAACACTAAACGTCATTACATCGAACATTGGAACACGCTAGAATGTAAATGCTAAACATGCATGTCAATAAAACATTAACGACAAAATTTATATATGCAAGCACATTGTTAGGGTAGAGATCATACTGAAACATTGGCAATACGATAAATAAGTCATCTATTTATATGTTAGGTTTTGAATCTTAAGATATCTGATGTGAGATTCACATAAACAATATTCTCATCACTTGTGAATTCGTCCCAAACCTGGACCACTATACACCGAAATTATCAGAAGTCGTTGACCTTTGACTTGCATGTCTAGCCACGTGCTTACTCTTGCAACTATACATCATGTCAACGCCTAGCTAGCCTGTCAGGGAGCACCGTAACGTTTGTCTGTACTTGGTGCAATCAGTCCACACCGAACCATCGACTCTGATACCTTGTTGGGGGCAGAGAAATTATGTCGGGACACCACCACCAAACCAAACACATAAATATAATAAATTTTTTATCATAAAACTAATTGGCATTAAAAAGAGTAATACATTTAGCCTTAAAACATCTATATTTCCAACGTGAGATTCGATCAACACCCAACATACATTTTATGTCATATAATTTAAATTTATTATTTCGTGCACACTCCGGCAATATATGCTTTTGTTATTTATTTCCATAGATTTATGAACATCCGTATTATAATTTGGTTTATTTATTATTTTCAATTAGAATAACACTAATTTTAATCTATGTCATTGATGCATATATCTAAAAGATTATTCATAATATACGTACAAGTTCTATTTGTATTGATCAGCCTAACCAAGCTCAATAATAAATACAATCAGATTTATTGTACTCCTATATTAATTAAGTGTAAGACAATCTTATAAGTTGTTCTTCTGTCGTCGAAGGTGTATGTATAGTCCAATCTAGAAGGTGAGATCAAGTTGTCAACAACAAATGATGGTACGTGTTATAAGGACTAATGGAATTAATTACCTGACCCTAAATTATTAGTTCGATATATATGCAATATTAAACAATAAAAGTTTAGCATCAAGTTGCTATAATTATTAATGCACTAATTATGTAATTCTATAAATGACTATATTTATGTAATCAGTCATTCACCTAAGTAATTTGATTTGGACAGATACAAGTATATATTTATGTAACGTAATCAAAATATTTTGATACAAAGATAGATTGAGGATTATACAAATAGATAGAAGGTACTCATGTATCTTATAGTACAAAGTGTGTGTATTTGTTTGATTTAATTAGGATATTATTTGAACAGATTTCATGTCACGTGAGTGAGAGGTTAACGCTTTAACAGTCACTGGTTGACTCTTCCAGGCTCAGCAGTGGCAGTCACAACAGGCAATCAATTAATACCTCAGTAGTCACTACGTACGTATATGATAATTAGTCCACGCATATATCCCTTCTCAAACAATTACTGTACAATATTACATGTATATATACCATGCATGCATTATTGAATCTGTTTAATCATATATAGTTTCAGTAGAGTTTAAAAAACAGGTAAAAATATTCTTTCTACTTTAATAAAGAATCCTGCAAAAACTAATTAGTAATACAGAGTGTAAATTAAAGAAGTAAAAAGAATATGAGCTGTATATATACTTGTGAGTGGGGGTTGGGTGCTCCATGTGCGCTTTCCGTGCCCTGCGCATACGACTTACCTGTCACCGCCACTACGTCATACATACATCTTAGCTACATATAAGTTATAACCTCTATATCTATATTTATATACATATAGGCCGGCCTAGTTTGATCTCATCAACTTTTGCAAAAGAAAATCACTTTCCAGGAATTGGCACAAATGCATGTAGCACATATACAAGTATAGAAGGAAGTTCCGGTAAAACTCTCTGTTTTTAAGGCGACATGACAGTTGATCCATTATTGATTAATTTTCAATTTGATTGTAGGTTATTTTGATGAGATTGGTTTGATTATTTACTGAATTTTGATTTTTCGAGTTTATTTCAACCATAACTTTTCGATGAGTAAGGATGAAGATGATACAAACATGGTTTTATTAGGGATTTGTCGAAACTAGACTATCGACGCGATATTCATACGCGCTTCTTTGATATTCATTATTTGTGTGTGGCAATGAAATGGTTTTATGTTGCATTCGTCGTATCTCGAGTACTTGATGTTCATTATCGGTTTATAGATATTCATGATTTGTGTATAGATATTCATATGGTTCTTGTGTGCTTCGTCGTATACTGAGTAATTACGTGATATTCATACTCTCTTCACAGATATTCATTATTTGTGTGTAGATATTCATATTCAAATTATTTCTTCACGGTGTTGATGAAGTGTAATTGTCCAATGATATTCATACCCTTTAATAGATATTCATTATAGTACACATATAGGTGTTATTATATGTTTATTGTGTTCTGCATATCGATGTTACCATTTTGAATATTCGTGCTTTTTAACGATATTCAAAATATAGCGAATTATATTCATACGCATATTTAATGAAAGTTCGTGCATATCAATATGTAATATTTTGAACATCGTTCTTTTGTTTTTGAATATCAAGATATGTACAATATGCACTTTTTTTTTATATAAATGATATTTAAGAATTGTGTATTCGTATTCGCTATGTTTATTACGCATCTACTTAGTTGAAAGTGAACATTGTGCATACCGATACTAACTTTGTGAATATCGTTCAAGGTTTTTTGAATATTTATTAGTCTTGTTTATGTTTTATCGTATTCATGTTGATATTCACATATTGTGAATAGATATGCACTTAGTAGAAATTGATATTTGTTTTTAAATCCGTTATAAGTAACTAGTGTTATTAGATATCATGTTCCTTCATGGTCCTTTGCATTGTATTGATATACATATTCTTATTAATGATATTCAGGAATTGTTAAGACATATTCAAAATGAAGAAGACCATGATCGAGGAAATGCAAGAGGTGCGACAAGTATGCAAGACATGGCCATAGGAATTGCAAAGAAGACTCGTAGTTTAGATATTTATATTCTTATTATAGATATTCATTTTTTAAGTAGCGATATTCACACATTTTGTATTAATAAGCATTGGGCCTGTGTTATATATGACCTGATATTCGTATCATAATACTAGATATTAAGGATGGGTAAAAGTAGACCGGACCGTAAGACCGGTCACGGTCCGGTCCACGGTCTAGGAATTTTACATTTCCGGTCTTACTGTTCGGTCCGGTCCGTAAAAAAAAAAGGTTTAAAATATTTTTGGGGGTAATTTTTACGGTCCGGTCCATAATTTTTACGACCCGGCCCGGACCGTAAAAACGTAATCAAACAATTTAAATGCCAAAAATTATGAAATCCGGTCTTCTCGGTCCGGTCCACGGTCCATACTTTAAAATGTTTACGGTCCATTGGTCCGGACCGAATGTCCATCCTTACTAGATATTCATATACGTGATCCATAAATTCATGATTTGCCTGTCAAAATTTGTATGTTTGTATTACTATGATTGGATTTGTGTTTGTATTTTCATGAATTTATAAGTGATTTTTCAAACATACGGTATGCAATTTTGCAAGGAAAACTTATATGTTTGATAATAAGATTCGTGTTTCATACATTCACTTTAACTAAATTGATAGCATTCATGAATTTTTGTACGACATTCATTGAGTTACATTTGATATTCATGAATACGTCGTGCATAGAATTACGATTGTTGTGTTTTACACTGGTAGGATCATTTGAAAACATTGATAAAACTTCAAAGAATATCCAATCATGTACTTTGAGAAATTATGCTTGAATGCAGTTTTACAATACTTTACACCTTAACCTAGGTGTGCCTCCACATGGCATATGCGAATACCCCACAATCAATCTTATTTTTATCGTCACGCCACTTCATGTTTAGAATTTTGGGCTTCTTGTTGGCAAAATCGCTGAAGTTTGCGTCTATATTCCTGAATATCATCAAAGTATACATGAATATCAAGAACAAAAACATGAATATCACATAATAAAATATGAATATCAATTATCAAAAGTTCAAATAACACCACAAAAATATCAAACTACTCCAAAAGCTTTTGTCCGAATATCACATCAATCAATCTGAATATCAATTGCAAACAATAAAAACAACACCACCAAAATTGATCCAACATGAATATCAATAATATTATAATGAATATTACTTCATATAATTTGAATATCAACTACTCAGAGTATCAAACATGCATCCAACATGAATATCACATAAAAAAAATTGAATATCAATTACCAAAAGTTCAAATAACACCACCAACACATCAAACTACTCCAACATGAATATCAATACGATTATAATGAATATCAATTGCAAACAGTACAAACAACACCAGTAAACCTTAAACTCTAAACCAATATACCCTAAACCTAAACCCTAAACCTTTAATCCTAACCCTAACCCTAAACCCTAACCCTAAACTAATAAACCCTAAACCCTAAACATTTAACCTTAAACCCTAAACCAATAAACCCTAAACAAATAAACCCTAAACCTAAACTAATAAACCCTAAACCTTAAACCTCTACACCATAAACCTTAATCCATGCACACTAAACCCTAAACATAAACACAAAACTGACCGAATATGAATATCAAAAGCATTAATATGAATATCACATCAAACAATTTGAATATCAATTGCAACCAGTGCAGACAACATCAACAAAACACTAAAATTGATCCAACATGAATATTAACAACATCATAGTGAATATCACATCATAAAATTCGAATATCAACTACTCAGAGCATGAAACGTACATCTAACATGAATATCAAAAGCATTTTTATGAATATCACATCAAATAATTTGAATATCAATTATAAACAGTACAAACAACACCAACAAAACACCAAAACTGATCCAACATGAATATCAACAACATCAGAGTGAATATCACATCATAAAATTTGAATATCAACTACTCAGAGCATGAAACGTACATCCAACATGAATATCAAAAACATTTGTATGAATATCACATCAAACAATCTGAATATCAATTACAAACAATAAAAACAACACCAATAAAACATTAAATTTCTCCAACATGAATATCAATACGATCAACATGAATATCACAAAAAAAAATCGAATATCAATTACCAAAAGCTCAAACAACACCAACAAACAACGAGACTGCTCCATTATGAATATCAATAGCATTATCATGAACATGAGATAAACAAACTTGAATATCAATTACGAAAAGCTTAAAATGTACTTCCTACAAATTCAATACCTACACGTGAATATCAATTAATACATTCATGAATAATACAACAACGTACAATGATGGAGTATAGTCCAGGAATTTGGATAACCCAAATTCCTTAAATCAAAGAACTCGAGAAACCATAAATCTGACATCAAACGGATTTTTAGGTATAAGAAGATCGGTTTTAATGGCAGATTTCAACAAATTTGAACACCACGAAAAAAACCCTATATGAAACATCATGAAATAAAAAAAACTCCAAAGAATATTAAGTGAATCGACATATTGAAAAGAAAAATCGAATATGAAGGAACTTACCTCTTTTCGTACGGAATTCCGGCTTGAAACGCAGGTGTAGAATCGACGACGGCTCGCCAGAAGGACTGAGAGATGAAGAGGATGCAGATCTTGAAGGTCGCTTCAATGGCGGTTGAACAAAGCTTCGCAAGAGAGGATTGAGAGAAGACGGTGGAATCGTAAATAGGGCAGTTTCAATCGATTGTGAATATGAAAAATGGGTAAAATGTATCCCTAAAAATCCGCTTGGGAGATAAATTTGGTGTGTGCATCGTACAAAATTTGCACCCCCATTGGATAAATCTAGTCCGTTGATATTACCCTCATCTAGTGGCTTTAATTTGTCTACTCGTTTTATCCTAATAGGTTGTTTTACTATAGCCTATTATTACATGTATAATATTGCAAAGCTTAATGGTTTAGATAGAAGCTAGCTAGGGTATAGGAAATTATGAAAATTTATTGAGGTCAATTAAGGGAAATCATGGCACAAGGGTTTCGCATCAATTGTGAGCTCGAGAACGGAATCTGGTTAATTTAAAGTTTGGAAAATACACTTTTTTGGTTTTAATCATGGTTGCATGATATACTTATTTCGTGATTTTAGTGCCATCGGTTATTTAGGGTGATCGGATTTCACTCAAAATTTATGAAGGTTTGGTTAGTTCAATGCAGGTTTGGAAGATGTGGGGTGCACACCCATATGCACAGACTCGAACCCGAGGCTACTAATGGCACACTTCACTGATTAGCATGGCGGTCCCGCTATAAAACGTTTACATAATTAAGTGCATGAACCGCAAGATTTCGCGTGATCCTGTCATCCTCGTGAGTGCACGGTTTGTGTAGTGGTCCGTGCGTTTTGGTGCATGAACTGTACGTTGCTCTCGGCCTCCTAATAGTTTTATCTCTTTGTGTGTCATTTTACATCCTGAAATCGGAAAACACTAAGGGCCCGTTTGTTTAGCCTTAAATGGGCCAAAACAAACGGATTTCGAATCAGTTTACCTTACATTTCATTTGGTGGGCTTTTTTTTTAGGTTTTTCATTCAGGCCCAGAGGAGTATCCGTTTCCTTTGTAAAATTATGAGTTTTCATTCCCTTTCTCCTCCCTCGCACCTCTCTCCACAGTTCGCGCCTCCTGTGATGTCGTTCACCGTCGAGTTCACCTCACCGCGAGCCCCTCTCCTCCTCCGCCGGTGACGTCGTTCGTTTGCCGCCGAGAAACCCTTGCCTCCTCCGCCGTTGAGTTCCCCTCACCGTCGAGTTCCCCTCACCGTAAGCCCTCTCGTCCCTCTTTTTTCTTCTCTAGATCTGCTTTGTTGAGCTTTGATTGTGTGTCTAGTTGCAATTTTCTGGATGCTTGTTTCCATGCTCTGGATTCAACATCGACTAGGCTAATTCGACATCATGTATGTGTTTGCTTTGATGTCTTTTTGTTTAGGTGCACGCCATGTGTTCGTCAAAATGTCTATTTCAGATTGTAGTTTGTTTATTAGAGCAAATAACAGATTGTACTTTGTTCGACTCTAAGCTAAGTTTGTAGTTTGTTTGGCTATTTGGGTTTGTTGGATTTTGTCGTTTGACTGTAGAATTTGGAGCTCTTCTGCTTGTTGTTGTTGTACCAAGCAAGTGGATGACGTGGCTTTATGGTTGTGTGGGTGAGCTGTGAACTCATGAATGAAAATGGTGGATCCTCTCCATCTCAACTGAAGCTACTTTTCAATCTGTAGAATGAATTTGCACCATGATGGCCGAGTTCTAAGAAATTCTCTTACTAGGCCTGATGGTTTAAGAGTTCCTAGAGGTAATAAAGAGTTATAAATTTGCACCAAAATTATTTGACATTGGTAATAAGTAATAACTCATAATATATTTTGTTTTATTATGTACGAAGGCTGTTATTATCTGGTAGATGGTGGCTATGCGAACTGTGAAGGCTTTCTTGCACCTTATAGGGGACATCGTTATCATCTTAGGGAATGGGGTAGTGAACAACCTCGTAGTGAAGAGGAATATTTCAACATGAAGCATGCTAGAGCTAGAAACGTGATTGAGAGATTATTTGGGCTGCTCAAAGGGAGATGGGCTATACTTAGAAGCCCTTCTTTTTTCCCAATCAAAACTCAAGGTCGTATTGTGTTGGCTTGCTGTTTACTACACAACCTGATTAGAAAATTTGGAGCAGCAGATGAAGATGATGGTTACATCACTGAAGAGAATGAAGAAGAGGAATCTGATTCTAGTTCTAGTTCTGACTCTAATGGAGGAGGAGGTGAAGAAGGAAGTAGGAGGAGAAGAAGAAGAAGAAGAAGAAGAAGAAGAAGAAGAAGAAGAAGAAGAAGAAGAAGAAGAAGAAGAAGAAGAAGAAGAAGAAGAAGAAGAAGAAGAAGAAGAAGAAGAAGAAGAGAATTTATCGCAAATATTGGGTAATTATGTTTGATATGCATAGATTGGATACTTATAATTTGGTAATTTATGTCTGGTTATGCATAGATTTGGCAAAATTAAAAAAATAATAACTAAAATTATAATTCAATAATTAACAAACCAAACACTTAAAAAAGTAACGTAAACGTAATCATTCCATTCATGGGATAAACCAAACAAAATTTGATTTTAACACATTTCCTTTCCATTCCCTTCATTTTTCAATCCCTTTCCCTTTCCGTTTTCCCTTGTCAAACCAAACGCCCCATAAATGTTCTCTTGTGATTCTTGTCTTGAACTCAAGAGGTTTAGTTGTCTTATTCTAGAACCGGGTTTTCGTGTAACCCTAAGACGTCATATAAAGGTCGAATTACTATTCTATTAAGTGTCTCACACGATTCACTCAATATCCAAATATCTGCCAAAGTTTAATTACATAAACACCCTATTTTACAACAATACTTGACGTTTTCATCCCTTAATATATGGAGTTAATTAATTATATGTTTATATGTAGTGTAAATTATATTTTCTATTAAATATTATACGGAGTAATGAATTAATCGTATATATATGTAGGAAAAAATCATTGTCTAAATTATAGAAAATTTAAAAGATATATTTTAACTAGGGTTTGGGTCGGATATATCAAGTTGATCGATATGATAGATGATAAGATCGATGCAAGAGTCATCATCCATTTTCTTCTTGGAGATGAATAATCAACATCTTTACCAAACCATCAAAATTTATCTGACGCAAGAAAACAAACATCTGCTATCAGAAAAAAGAAAAGAAAACAAACATCAACAAACATCAAAACCGATCTGTAATTGAAGACTTGAAGTGTCATATTCAAACAGTGTTACGGAAAAAAAATGTAAATATACGGGGTTACGCTCATTAATTTTTTGCTGTAATAAACATGGACCACGTTATCTTCCGTCTTTAAATTAACTAGAAATCGGAGCCCGTGCTTCGTACGGGCCATTTGCGTGTATGTAGTATCACGATATAATAAAAAATTTATAATATGTTTTTTTTTGTTTTGTTTGTAATGTGATATATATATATATATATATATTCTTTGTTACGTATACAAATGTTATATGTAATTATGTTAGGTATTAGATGTCTTTTTTTTGTGATAATCTGTTAATGAATAAAATTACACTTTATAGTAAATTAAAATTTCGTGTTTGTAGGGATATGTTTTTTCGTAAAAAAAATTCCTGTAATTTGTAGTTAATAATAAGCATGCATTTTTTGTGCACTAAATGTGGTAATTAAATATCTTAAGTATTTCATTTTTGGTATGAAACCAATTTTAGAGTATTAAACATGTTTAATATGAAGTAGTGAAATAATGGTTAAGAAATAAAACAACCGTAACTTTTAAAAAGTTTAATCTTTATGCTAAAATACACCATATCATGTAAAACTATTGCAAAGAAGGTGTCTTGCATTTCTTTTAAACTTATATTTAAGTAGTCAGTTCTGTTTTTTTAAGTTATATTTTAGCTATTGATGTATATATGTAATAGGGAAATGGTCATTTTCATAAACCCTTATTTTTCTTTGATGTCATCTTTATTTTATTCGAATCTTCGTCATAAAATAGATCACAGTCTCTTTTTTCCATTTTAGCACTGTAATAATAAAGACAATGTCTTTTTTTCCCGTCATTCAATGAACCCAGTTGTCACAAAAATCTTGCTTAATTCTCTCATATTCGACCATGCCACCTGCCACACATAGTCTCAGCGCATCGGATTACAATTTTTTTTAGCAAGGCGAAAGCTAATAAACGTTTAAGTCTAAAAAAGATTGTATCAGTGTAATTAAGTATCTTCTCGAGTAGAATGACTTGAATTAATAATGCTTGATTTTTTAAAATATTTAAGTGATAATTGAACACTATCTAAATAGAAATATTTGTAGTAGAAATTTGAGAATGAGACTTCTAATCAGATATCCCTCTTCTAAATAATGAAAAACTTATATGGATAGTTGTACGAAAACATTTGTAATTACATATTAATAGTTTGACCAAACAGTCATCATTGCTAGTTTTTTTTCAGTATATGCACATTTCTTATTACTTTGTTCTATAGGACAACAGATCAGTAGGAGGAGTTGAACCTAGGCAAAAATTGGAATATTCAACAGAAGACAAATTTATCGAATCAAACTTTATCATTCAAGTCACATCTCTAAGAGAGGTACAAAAGGTCAAGAACAAAAAGAGCACAAATGCAGGGAAGGAAAACAGTAAAGACCTCCATATTTCCAGAGATAGGGGATGCATGCAAATGGCTGTGTAGCCACTTCCTGGTTTTCATATGTTGCAAACGGATGGAAACCCAGTAACACCAACAATATCACCACGCTTTACACCGGCATGAAACTTTGAAAAGTCTATTTCATCCAATTCAGAAGACTTGTATAATGCAGAGATATTTTTAAGTGATATTTATATCAGCCATTAAAATACAAAAGTTAAAATTGAAATTAAAATTGTCAGTAAGAAAGGCTATTCCTTAGACCAAAAAATAGCCCTGCTGGTAGGCCTACCATTGATATACATGCTTAATAGTCTACAAAAGGCCATAACACTTTGAAAGCTTACTCGTATGGTTTACAATAGCTAGGGGCACAAATGACATTTGATATTATTATCCATTCTTGATCTTAAGTAATAAGGAGGAATATGAATCAAAAGACACAAGAATAAGAAAGCCACCTTGCATCAGCCATAACTTGAACTTTAGCACTCACTCCATGCAAATCGTAGAAGAAAAGCTTTGAAGAGGACGACCTTTTGCTCATTATTCTCCCTAAGAAAGGAAAAAGTATTATTTTAGGGAGGTTCAAGAAACATCTAGCAATAACTCCAGTAACTTATGTAAAACTCAATCTACCAGCCAAAGATACTTGAACATCATCAAGATGATCTCCGTTATTTAAACCTCCATATTTCTGTGTATACTCCTTAATGGACATAGAGACAGAGAATTTATGTGGATATGGATTGATTCCAGCTTCCTTCAGGGGTGCAAGGAATTTCAGCCGATTTTCAAAGTATTGCTGCCAGCATAGAGATCACAATCTCAGGATCAACGAAAAGCATACAAACCAAAAGTCTGCTAGCTGAACCTTAACCCTACACAAGGGACAATAGCAGGGAGGGAGGAAAGCTGTGTACAATGGGATCCATATCGTTGTCATCAGCTGCTTGGGCCTTCTGACCTTGTGAGGATGGTTTTGCAGCAGCCTACAAAGAGAGGGGCCAAGAAACATAGCAATGGATTTTAGTTGTAGATCCAACCAAAAAGAACTTTGGACATAGAAGTCAACAATGCCACAAAAATCAAATGGAAGGACAGCAAGTGAATTATGAGTAATGAGCAATTGCAAATTCTGATTAGATCGTAACCATTTTTTGTGTGGAATTCACTACAAGAATGGCATTTGGCATAGCAACAAGTACTTAGATACTGTTAAGAAACATATTTAGATGTCGTACTACTACATTAACATGAGCTGCCTGGATTTTTAGATTATATCCACCCAAGTTCCAACCATCTTTGATTCGTGAAATTGTACAAAAATACGTGTGATTGGTATATTGCGTGTAAGGAAAAAAGGCTGCAACCCTAGGGTTTTAGGGGTTGTTTTTCTGGCTGAGTCTACAACTCAAAAAGAAATACTGAGCGCTTCAAATTTCCTCCATAATGAATAAACAGGTGAGGATGGAAAGGCACTATCGGCTATCCGCTATCGCCATTACCAACCATTCAACAAAAAACAACGCATTGCGTTGATTTGCAAATCAAATGCAGCTGAGGAATTAGAGAAAGAGATTAGAAATAGAGAATTTACCTGCCTGGCCTTGTCCTCCTCCTTGCACCGCTCCTCTTCTCTCTGCTTCATCTTGAGTAGCTTATTCACAACACTATCGTGACAAAATTCAAACAATTCAGTAAACAACAATCACAATAGAAACACGAAAGAAAAAGGGTCAATTCAAACGTATGTGAACTTGCTTTTTGCTGGTATGTTCCGATTCACCGGCATCCCGCTTCAAAATTTGCAAATTGGAAGCCATGTCTGCTGCAAGGGTGTCCTCCATTTCAGAATAAAATTGCGATCCAGTTAGGGTTTAACTTCTTTTCAGATGAATCAGGCACAGGTTTGACAATCTAGAAAAAGCAGCAAAAGCAAGGATTAGATAAGTTACTTGATAAATTGAAGACCAAACATATTCATCACAGAACAGAAATGCAAGATCAAAGTGAATGAAAATTACCCAATAGTTGTTTGCATCATCAGCACTGAGAAAACCAGTGACTAATTGCTGCCCACTGCCTGAACCGTACGGCACATCATGTGACTGCAACCAGAATTTCGTCTTCTCGTGCATTAGTTTTATCACTGACCCATATGTAACCTAATCATAGTATAAAAGTAATGCATGTTCATACTTCATACAAACACCGATGAATCAGCAGAAGCTACCAAGGGCCTAAACATGTACACAAATTCCAATTTTGGAAATCAACAACTCTTTACAAGAAGCAAATTTCCTCCTTCCAGTTTGATGAGAAAACAATTCCTAGCACAATGCAACAAGTTGACTGATTTGCTAAATAATGTATGTCAACACTATTAGTCTCCGCAACCAACCCAACCATCACTATCATGTAGATTATGAACTTGATTCCAAAGTTAAAAACAGTTCAAATTTAAGGCAAAAATTCAAATCAACATAACCTAAAATGATCGGCCGTCGTACTCAACAACTTCTGTCGTAAAATGAACAAAGAAATTCAAATCAATTAGCCTAAAATGAACAGCCGTACCTCAACACCTTCTGTAGCAACAACGACAGGAGAAGCGTAGAAATCTGAATCCAGCGATAAAAAGAGAAGGATGGCCACGCCGAAAGAACCAATCAGGAATCTGCCCCGGGAGTGCAAAGGAGGACTCATTGAAGGACTCCAAACGAGTCAAATTGGCAAGAGATTCAACAGCAAACTGCGGGTTCGGGCTCCCAATTCGGGTCCTCCTGAACCCTGAAACGTTGATGCCCACTACGGCGCCGTTTTGACTGGAAATCCCTCGCCAGATTAAGCAAGGATCAGCCTTAAGCGGCCAGTCTCTTGCTCGTAAACCCAATACGGATCTGAGTTGAAGCAGATCTCGGCGTTCCAAGTACGATGCAAGTGGCTTCTGTGTTTCGGCGCCCTATTCGAAACTTCCGTTGACCAGCAGAAGCAAGACGAAGACCAAAAAAGGGAGGGCCTTTGTTGTGGGGTTATGAAGATCCATTTTTTTAACAAGCTAAAAGCATGAATCTAGGGGAGCTATGTACATGGCGGATTTCGGTCCTCATTGGGGTATAACGCAGCGGTGAAGAATCAAAGAGTAGCCGTAGAATCTTAGGGTTTCGAAGCGAATTACGCACAATTGCATTTTCATCCCTCTTCCAAAGGAATTAAATAAGAGAGAATTGCAAAGGAAGAAGCTTGTTATAGTTCTTTACCTTAATCGCGAGCTTTCTTACAATGGCGAAATCGCGTTCATCTCTGTCTTGAATCTTCTTTTGCAATTTTCAATTCATAAATACCGAACATCTCCCTTCCTGTACAGTCTAAGACGAATTTGTTTGGGGACAGTTTCTCCGGTTGAGGAAGCACGCAAAAAGACAGAGGGAAGTAAATATGTGAGCCGAGTTGGTGGTGCCTCGAGCGGTGGGTCCGAGTGGGCAGGTCTGTCAGTCTGTGCGAGGCGGGCGCGACCAGGCTCGGTGCGACTTGGGGTCTGCGAAATCTGGGCACGTGGGCCGGGCGCGAGGCTAGTCGCGGGTGGTGCGAGATGGGTAGATCAGGGTTAAGCCGAGTTGGTGGTGGCTCGAGCGGTGGGTCCGAGTGGGCAACTCTGTGCGAGGCGGGCACGACCAGGCTCGGTGCGACTCGAGTGGGTCTGCGGTGGGTTCGATCGTGGTGGCTCGGATCTGGCGCGGTGTGGGTTAGATGGTGGTAAGGTGGGTGTGGGCAATAGGAAGAGAGGGAGATAGTGGAATGCTTCAGACGACAGGGTTCGTATATTCAACGTTCCGAAAGGGTAACTTTTAATTTTCACCAGGTTTTTTAAAGACTTTTGACATCCTCTTCATCTTCAACGTTTTATCAATCACATCCTCTTCATATTAAGGTTAAGCCATCCGAGCACCACCATAGAAGGCCCTTTAGGCCCATTTCACAAACTGCTATTTGGGGTTGAAAAGTTAGGCCCATCTCATAATTATTTTAGTGTTTTGGGATTAAAATCTAGCATTCATTGCCCCAATGAAGCTAACTTTTAAATATACTAGGAGGCGTAGCCCGTGCTTCGCACGGGCCGATGGAAAATATTCTCTTATGTATATATGAAGTTGTGAGCGTACATATCAAGTAGTAATACATTTAATTATGTGTGTGTTTCTTTTTATCTTTGTTATGAACATTTGAAATTCATTACAATTGTTTTGAACCATAGGGGAGATTTATATAAATTTATTATATATTTTTTGTACATATATTAATGTGTGATTGTAAGTGCGACGTTAGAATAGATTAGTTTGTGTATGGTTAAATTATTGTTAATTACACGAATGTGTTTTTGTAACACCCCGTAATTTTCAAGGGTATTTTGAATTATTTTTAAATTTTTCTTATACCCGTTTTGCTAGACGGATTTAATTCAGTGAGTCTCGGACCTTCTCAAAAGGGGTATGAGCTCTGTAAAATTTTCTGAGCATTATATAATACAGTTGAGGTATTTTCGGGGTTAATGTATCGTTAATGTACGAATATATTTAACCCGGAGTTAAGAAATTTAACCCAAGTTGAGTTCGGATAAGTATTAGCGAAGTCGGCTTAAAACCACGATCAACCGCGATCCACCGCGACTGGCCGCGATCGCGGTAATGCCTTTTTGCAGAGGCGGTCGTCTTCCTCGAGTGACGGTTACTATAGCTCTGTTTTTGGCTCGGTTGGGATATTTTTTGGGCAGGCCAAGTGGCCCTTCGCCTTTGTCCCCTTGTCCCCTTGGAGGTGGTCGGATTTGTGCTATAAAAGGAGGTGAAACCCGGAGCTAAGAAGCTCTTCTTCATCCTCTTCTTTCTTCCTCTGTTTTTCTGTCCACCATTGTTGAGCAGTTTTGGAGCTTCGTGTGTGGGAGATTTCGAGTGTCTCTTGAGTTGAGAAGGTACTCTTGAGTGTTGTGAGAAGCTTTGAGGTGTTGGGAGATCGAACCATAGACAAATCGAAGGCAAACAAATCGGTTTGGGTAAGAAATTCTCCATTGTTGTCTCGCGAGCTAGCCACTGTCACAGCACGAAAACCGCGACCGACCGCGACCTGCCGCGATCGCGGTATGTGTGTCCGAGTTGTGTGTTTTGTGGTTTGGCTTTGGGCTTGGCTCGTTTCCTTTGATTTCTTTTTGTAGTCTTTTAGATTCATATATAAGTATATTGAATCTAACTTAGGGTCTTGTTATGGGCCGTTTCTTAGGGATTTATTATCCAAGATTTGCTCCAGTTTCAGATCCAGGAGCCCGTTGTCTCTAAGCTTTGCTTAAGCTTCTGCGGATTTAGGCAAGTGGCGGTTCGCTCTTGCTCATCATTCCATACTTTCATTAATTATCAATTGTTTATTGTTAATTAATTTGGGATGATTTCTTGTTTATGTTGGGAACAGTTTTGATCAATTATTTGATAAAAGAAGTGCTGTTATAATAGGTTGTATATTGCTAGATACAGCGCTATTATGTTCATAATGGTTTTGTTGTGGATTTTAAAGGTGAACTTCATATAAAAAGGTTATAATAGGTTGCATATACTGTTAGTGGCAACGCTATTTTGATATATATATATATATATAGATTGTTAGATCTATGATATTGGCCTTGATGGCTTTGATTTGATATGATATTGATTGTGTTGAACTGTTTAGTTAGCACGAGTATTCGTAGGGACGATGGATGGAGGTCCAGTCGTTTCTTGATAATTAAATGGAGAAAAGGGCATTGAGACCCTAATACCATTGGTGAGTCATGACTAGCCTCTATATTCGGGTATAGAGGTGGTGCACTTAGCTAGTGTCACAAATCTAGGGAGTATTCCCAAGGATCTCTCGTCTCGGGACGAGCAGATCATAAAAGTTTGTAACGTGATGTGTGTGTGTGTTGACATTTAATAAGATACGTGCCATGAGTATGCACATAATGAAAATGCCTTGACCTTAATATAAAGTGCCGTATGAGTAAGCACTTATTTAAAATGTTTGGCGAGTATTGCAGCTAGGCGCTAGTGCAGCTAGGAAAGCTCGTCTTAGTTGTAGATCGCTCGAATGCGATACTGTGATACTGTGATTGTGTGTATATTATAAATTAAGTTTCCCAACATTTGTCATTGTTTCCTTTAAGGCTCATTTCTTTTGGAGTCTTCTTTTGGGATTGATTGCTGTGAGACTCGGTCTCCAGAATCTTCTCTTGTTCATGCTGCTTTATATATTCTAGTAGGAGTATGATGGTTGACTAGCGTATTCGGTTATTATTCGAGGAACAATGAGTCTAACCTAATACGACTGCTTCGAACCACTCTGCTTTGTACCCTTGCGTAGTCTTTCATTAGACTGACCAACCATTATATTCCTTGCATGGTTGGCTGGTGTCATCCATTCGATTCGACACATCAGGTGTGTTGAAGATCCGAGAAGGCTAGAACGACTATGAAGATGAACGGTGTTTCGACAAGTTGTTTTGTCGCTTTGTATTTAAAAGATTTCCGCTGTGCTATTTTGTATTCTATTAAAGACTTTCGCTGTTGTATTTCTGATTATTGGGTCGTTTTAGGAATCGTGTAATTCCGTGACCATGTGGTTTAATAAAAGTTATGATTTTAGTATTGTAACTATGTTTTAAGTCAGTTATGACGTCGGAAAAGCCTGGGGTGACTTCGGGGTTTACGTCCGGGGTCATCGACAGTAACGCTTTCAAATGGGGTTAAATTTGGGGGTGTTACAGTTTTACTGTTTTTTTTGTAGTTATGTATTTTTATGTAGTGTCTCTAATGTCATTTATCCTTGTAATGATAATTATTCAAAGTTTCTATTCGACCTCAATATATGGCTCAAAGCCTGCTAAACATGCCATAATTGCAATTTGGATTTGAGTCACTGAATGTGATCCTCAATACCTCATGAAAGCAATTTCTGATTCCAAACTCGGTCTCTAGTGGACTTCATATATGAAACAGATACAAGACAAATACTATACCTCTTTTTTTAGATTAGTTGAAGTTGACCATAAACAAATTTTAAAGGACTTGCAGTATAACATTGTCATCAACACTGCCTGTATCCGCTTTAGCCAATCACATAGAGATTTGCAGCATAGAATGTGCAATTGTAGCATTTCACAAAATACAACAACAAAAAAACCAGCAAAATGACATATCAAATTCTTTTGATGCACATGTGCATGTAATCCACTGGCAGCAAAATTAACATAAGATCTGCATCATTATAAAGGCTTCAGGACATCTTGTCACACTTGGATAATGTGTTCTGGCTTTTTGTGAATTGTTCATTTCCACTTCAAATAATTGGAGATTGGTTTCTTATAAATGATGCATACTGAGAAAGATTAGGTTTTGTTGCATGAACGATGATAATTTATGTACCTGTTTATATATTTCATCATATTCTAAAAGATAAATATATACTTGATGGGCTGTAAGATCTTTTGTGTAATTTATTCTACAGGTGAAAGAAAGCCTTCTTGTGATTATCTTTCGATGTTTAAAAAGGGATTCTCTTTTGGTGAGCTGAAGTTGTTGCTCACCCTAAAATGACATGTTAAAACTTACATGCTAATCAAATACATTATCTCTATTCATGTATTTGATAAATGACCTCTTTGGATTGTTGGAGGGGGGGGGGGGGGGGGGGGTGAAGTATTTCCATTGTTTTGAAAATTTAAATTGAACGATGTGGTCATATACAAGGACAACTTAGCATCTGAAGTGTTTATTTTTCGTATGGGAAAAGAATAATTTTTCAATGTTTACTTGTACCCATTAATTGGTTAACGATGCAAGAGAAACCATTTAGGGCTCATTTGGTATGGTTTTAGGAATTGAATTAGATCGGTGTTCGGTTATAGCCTTAGAGGGTATGAATGAACTTTAGGGTATTAGTTACACTACCACCACCTCTTGTCTCCTTTGTCCTCTTCCTTTGCTGCCCTGCCATGGTGACCACTTCTCATCTCCTTCATTCTCCTCCTTTGCTGCCTTTTCTCTTTGTTCCAACACCATTGTCTACATTGTCCCAGAACCCATGTCTTTCTCATTAAGCAAGCCTAGACCTGAGATGCAAAAGAAGAAGAAGAAGACAACTGATATCCTGTGTCTTCCTCCTCATCATCCAGCCCCTGCCCACGGTTGCCTTCCGTTTTCCAGATCTAGGTTCTTCAATGACAATGGTCTTCCTCCTTCAACCACAACCATGGTGAGCCAAAGGGGAGAAGGATATGGAGTTACGGAATGGTAGAAACCCACCTTCAAGGTTTGAAATCAAGCTTCTTTTCCAATTTCTGAGATTCCCCTTCACCACCCTTACAAAAAAGATTGAGAAGAAAATCTTCCATATGAGGATTGTATGTAATGAACCAATTAGATAATTGCTCACATAAGAAAGGTCTCATATTGTCTACTTGATTTAGATGTGCATGCTCAGTTAGTCTATTTCTAGAATATCTACTTCCTTAAACCCATTCCACATCATTGACCGCACATATTCATCCCTTTGGTTCCCTCATCAAAAGGGAACTCTATGTTCTAATAGTAGATCATTCAAAATGCCATAACAAACCACAGTACATACCAGTTAGATAATGTCTGTATCATATTGCCAAGTTGCCCAGGTCTCAAATCCCTTCCAGCTGCAAACTGAACCTGCATATCCATCAAAACACGGCTCTAAGTAACAAAGACTTGACAAGGAACCATATGTACAGAGATCAGATGTAAAGGCAAGAGAAGACTCTGTATAGAAACCTCGAAGCATTGACGTAATTGATCTAATTTTCCTCTAACAATGCCCTGCAACAACAAACCAAGAGTGAAACCATTACCTTATGAAAACATCAAAGGCCCCTGGAGAAGAGTTTTGGGTTACATTAAAATTGCAAAACTTCAAAAAACAAAAGTACTCAATAGAAAATGAGGACCGCATACTAAACCAGCAGATGACATACCACATACATGCACTCGTTTATAAGAAAGTCTTCAAGTTCACGTACATTTGTGAAATCCAGCTCTTGGATCAGTCGATCATATGACAGAACTTGGAATAAGTAGTGCTTAAAAAGTTTTACATACATGAATAAAAAAGAATAAAAAAAATCAAACAGGACCCTGCCTCCAGGTACCTTGCTTGACTCTGATAGTGTAAGCACTGTTAGTTGCTTTAACTTAAGGACCTGGTCAGGAACCAAGGGCGGAAGATAGCCGTTATTGCCTGCAAACATGAAGCAACAATTATAATCATCAAAGTTGATTATATATAGAGAAGGACTCGGAAACAACTATACAGACTCGAAAACAACCTAAAGAAAAACAACAACTCCACAACCATGGATCTGAGAAGAAACGGCAGGAAAAACAAATCATGAAACCCAAACCTCCACACCTCAAGCCAAAACAACACACCCGGTTCAACCCGACAGAGGGATAAGAGGAAAGCGGTGGCTGGAAGAGGTGACCCCTGGCATATGTCGGCGAGCGAAGACGGCGGAGACCATGAACTGCAAAACCCCAAAATTGCAGAACATCGATTGCAGAGACGAAAGTCCACATGCAGTAGCAAAATGAATCCCAAATTTGCCCCAACCAACAACCAGCAGCAACGAAACAAAGCAAGGCTTCGAAACCAGGCAAAGCTAATTAGAGCGGCGACCGCAGTGAACAGGACGGGGAAGAAAACATGTACAGTGACGGCGACGGAGAGGTTGTATCGATGAGGAGGAGAGGAGCGGAACCCTCACAGAGGAGGAGCGGCGGCGATCAGAACAGCCCTCATGGCGGAAGAGGGGGGTGAGAAGGGAAAGAGGTTTCCCTCAAAGAGGAGAGAGGACCAAGCGTTTACATACTAATTAAAACCGTCCACACTTGATTGCAAAGGAAGGTGGGAAGGCATGAAGTTAAGAAAGCTGACTATTAATATGCATTTATAAGATTAGGATTTTGGGCCAATTTTGGCTAAGGCTGCTTACATATTTTGGGCCAATATTTTGGGCTAACTGCAAACCTAAGTGGAGTGGTACGTTGTACATGCTAAAAGGTTGAGTTCTCCTATTTTTGTCTTGCTTTTGTATTTAAAAGTTAGCATTCATTGCCCCAATAAAGCTAACTTTTAAATATATATTGATATTGATTATTTTCAATACTCAAATTCAAAATTTATTAAAGTGATGGGAGTAAGGCTTTTTTTTATAAGATAAGAATTAAACTGTTATAAATTTTACATGAAAATTAGCTTATAGAATCTTTGTAATTAAACACTTCAAGTTAGGGCTGTGCATCCGGTCCAGACCGGACCGGAATTTTTGAAAACCTTGGATCGAAGACCGGACCGGTATGATTCGGTCCGATCCGGTTCCGGTCCGGTCTTGGACCGGTTTACATTTTTTTTAGTTTTATATAAATAAAAAATTAATTATTTTTCCTATTTTTATAATTATTGTGTATAATATTAGACAATATATTTTATTATTTATTTATATTTATACTAAAAACTAATTTTTAATAATATTTTAAAATATTAATATATAAAATTAAATTAAAAATAATAAAAACCGGTCCATCCGGTCCGGACCGGAAACCGGCCGGGTTTGGACCGGACCGGAATTCTAAAAATATGTGAACCGCAGACCGAACCATAATTCCCCCGTTCCGGTCCATTTTTCCGGTCCGGGCCGAATCTGCACACCCCTACTTCAAGTTCTTGGTTAGTCAAATTATCTTTTAATGAATTTGTGTAACTAAAATTTGTAATTTTGTCAATTATCGATCATGTTATTTCAAAAAATATGATTAATTTAAATTATAATTAAAAAAAAGTAGGATATCAAACTAAAAGTGTTGTCTTAATTTTCATATATTGTAATGTACGATAGTATTTTTTGTTTGTTTTTCCAGCACTCATAATAACTTGTGAAAGTTCAGTGTTAAGGATTTTAGATAAGGCTATTGGAATTGATGAAAATGTATATCCTTCCTTTCTCCATGGAAAATGGAAGTGACTTTTTCTAACCTATGCCCTAAGGGTATAGATTAAGACTTCTCTTTTAAGAATATATTCCCTAAAGAGAAATGCTTAAACCCTTTTAAAAAAATATTAAAATTCCTAAATAATATAATATAACAAAATATTTTCATAAGAAGGTGCTTAACCTATGCCCTTAGGGCTTAGGGCATAGGTTAGAAAAATTGATAGTAATTTTACACGATTTGCATAGACTATAGTAGACTACTAGTGAACGGCATAAGATATGGTTGAAGGAGGAGATATGTTGGTAATTTTGTTGTCATTGGTTATTCAGTATACTCAGTTTTTTTTTATATTTATGGAATTTGGTCAGCTCAATGTGAACTTAGAGGTGGCAGACTTGAATATGAAACTATCAATGTCACACTTTCGGATTAGGACGGTGGTCCTGCTAACAATATAAAAATATTATAGAATGACATGGACCGTGCAAACTGTGCGGTTTCTGATGCGGAAAACCGCAATAAGCTGGCAAACGCGTGGACCGTGCGTTTGTTCGTATTTAACGGAAACCGTTGGCGAGAAGGAGTGTATTGTCTGTGCGTTTTTATGCACGGTATGTATGATCTCGCAATTAGTGATTTAAGCACGTTTTTAATGTATTTTAACTACCATAACTTTTTTGTTAACTAATTGGCCGACCTCTTATCATATATAAGGTTTTGGGCTTCTAAGACAAATAGGTCTTTGTGATAACATTCCAACGAGAACACACAAATTCCAAGTGTATCTCTTGCATCCTAAAGCCTAGAAATTACAATATGAAGGTCTTTTTAATTGTCTTATCCTCGAGCGGATTCGTGTAACCCGAGGCATTTATAAAAGTCGAAATATTCTTTAAAAAAAGTGTTTGTGCGATTCAATCAACTATCCAAATTCTCGAGTGATGACCGGATGAAAACGCTCTCAGAGAAAAGCCCCCCAAACCCTAGCTTCTCTTCAGTCGGCGCCTACCCCAAACCCATCCATGGCCACCGTTACCTCCGATCATCTTCAACCTATGAAATTACCAACTCAAAAACCCTCATCCTGCTTGAGATTCCAGATCATCATCAAAAATTTCTCCCAAATAACTCCAGAAAAAATGACTACAACACAACTGTATCAGGGAATGAGAATGATGAAGACGACAGACAAGAGCAAATGATAGAACACATTTGCTCTCTGGATCATATCTGGTTTGGACGATGTTTTGAGACTTCGTCCTCTCTGAACCTTGCAAGGTACAATAATAGTCTTGAACTTACCCAGAAAACAAGGTATTTAAACAATACAAGGACACTAAAGACTACAACACAACTGTATCAGGGAATGAGAATGATGAAGACGACAGACAAGAGCAAATGATAGAACACATTGAGAAAAAATGGAATATCAGCCAACACATTAGGAGAAATGTATACCTGAAACATTTCCTCCATACAACCAAATGGTCTTGGACCAAAAATGAACAAGTGGATTACATCCAAAGACTCAGAACACGAACTATACAATATGCACTGCTATATATGTACATGATTAAAGTGTCACAACTATCCTATGTCGACTACAGATGCTATCATAACAGAGTTTACCTATGGTATAAAACACTTCATATTCATAATTGCTTTCTTCATCTCATTTACTCTAAATGAAATTTGAAGTCTATCCTAAAGATAAGTCTTAACACAAAACAAAGACTAAGTGAACCAGAAGACCTTGTCTTCACACTATTGCAGGAAACTACTTTGTGTCTTGTGTTTGTACAAGAGATAAGTTATTCACTACTATACTGGAATAGGAAAAAATATACATCTAAGAAGCAAAATTATACTTATACTCTTATAAAACATATCTAGAATATTTATATGAAATGTCAAATCCGAACTAATCCTCTCTTAATAATTGAATTAGGGACTTATAAGCAAAGCAGTCTTTGTGGTAGCTTACAAGCAAAACATTACACTAAAACTAGTGATACATATACTTGTTATATGTCTCAACGCCATAAACTAAGAAACAAGTCCTCTAACTATCGTTGGATATGGGGTAACTACTCATTAGGTGTTTTATGAAGATCACAACCTGGAATTGTCGTGGGATCGAAAAACAAAACCTATGGATGAATGTTGAATCATTTTGTAAAATTGAACGAATTCAATTATTCGCATTATTTGAAACTAGAACGAACAAAGAACTTAGTGACAAACTGTGGAAAAAAACTGAATTTGACCAATTCCATTGTGTCACGGCTATTGGATTTTCATGTGGAATTTGCGTCATGTGGAAAACATATCAACTTACAAATGAAATTCTATAAATAGACAAAATTGAACCAATATTTATCAGTATTAAATATACCAATTTGTCCACAAACATTAAAGTTTTGATCATTCTCACATTCAAATTTTCTAGAGAGAAGAAGATTCAGCGACTGAACCTCATCTTTACCCCGAGTTGCTCCATTGTGTCGCCGATCCACAACGACTGAACCTCATCTTGGTTTGTCACCGGAGATGCGGCGGGATACTGTTGCATCGGCTGAGCCGAAGGCATCATCATCCATGGCTGCTGAGACGGAAGCGGGCCCTGACCGTATTGTTGCGGATGCTGGTTCTGATCCATCTTCCATGGCTCCTGTTGGTGGTTGCATCATCTTGATCAAACAAAAACTTAACCCTAACTCTACCTCAAAACCACCAAACTCTACTCTTAACCCTAAAATCAACCAAAAGAACAAGAGATAAGCGTAGTCGGGATAGTAAATTCTAAACGGGTAGCGAAATGGGCGAGGGTGAGCAGACGATGGACGAAGGGATCGAAATCCCGGAGAGAACAGACGAAGACGAGGAGAGAGAATGAACATGATAATCATACGGAGGAAGGAGAAGTTAGAGGGGCAAGTATGTCTTTTTATGTCGTTTTAATATTAATTGCAAAATTGCCACCGTTTCAATAAACTGGTTGATTTTTAGAGCGAATCAGATTTTTTTCCCTTCTAATCTTAACCGTCCGTGTTTCTCATCCAATGACTTGTAATAGTACTTAAGGTTTATCTTAAACACTATATTCTTCAGAGCGCCCCTCTAAATGTCGATTTATAAAGTAAAAAATATACATGAACTTAAAACCGCCCCCTTCCACACATTCTTAGATCCGCCATTGCCCACGTTTACCCATCAATATATGTTTATTGATTGCTTCTTTTGGGCTTAAAGTCCTGGTGATTCTTTTTTCGTTTATGAACGAAGTTTATTCAAATTTGAGTTTAATTTATCGATTAATTTTTAATACAAGTCATATATTATATATATTTCTACTGTTGATCATACTCACGTTATGTAAGAACCAAGCAATATACTTGCTATATATTCCTAGATGAATTGGGTGGTCGATCATCACAATGTCTAATTATATAACTATTAGAGCATAATACCAACTGCGCTACATGACGCTCCGAAAATAAACCAAACTCCTCTGTTACCACGTGACATCACGACATTGAATTTATCATGTGTCAATCTCTCATTTTTTCGATTGTTTTATCAAAAATCTAATAAAATAAAATCACTACCCATATTAGTCGGATATGCATATAATATGAATATTTTTTATACTCTAATCTTTCAAAAAATGTAACAAATAATATTATCAGCCATATATTTTTTGTACGTAATCTATATCTATATACTATTACTAAATATCTCATTTACTTAATAGATCTCATTTTATATTGTAAATGGAAATTTTGAAAATGATATCTATCTAGCAAATATCCTCCTTCCAAATTAGCATAATATATTTTCATCATAAACTTCCATTTATAACTCTTTATTTCAACTACTATATCAATACGACAACCATATCTTCAAACTATATTACTAGAAATCCACCAAATCACTTTTTTTTAATTATTAACCTAATAAATTTGCACCAATATGGCAATATCATGATAAATGGATCAAAATGTTTTGATTAGAATAAATACTCTGTATTTCCTAATACTATGGATAAATATGTAATAAGTTCGTGTAAACTTTGATATAATGATATGAGTTGATAAATCCTCTCATCTTTCATTTTGAAATCCCTAGCCGTAATCTACTATATATCTACTAAAGCAGAATATCTAATACGCCACGTGGTGCCCCCAAAATGAACCATACATTTCTACTACCACGTGGCATTACACCATTGATTTTGCCATGTGGCAAGCTCTCCTTTTTTTCGTTGTTTTTTCAAAAATAAAATAAAATAAAATAATTTGTCCATATTAATAGGATATGCATACAATATGAATATTTTTATAATCTATTCTTTCCAAAACGTAGCAAGCAGCATTATCAACCATATATTTATTTTGTACATAAATATATATGTAATCATAAATTATCAGGCATATATTTATTTTGTAATCTATTATTTCCAAAACGCTCCCAAGAATCTACTATATATCTACTAATCTAGAACCTAATTACGCCACATGGCACTCCCTATTTAAAACCGCCACATGACACTCCCTCTTTAAAACTGACACATGTCATTTTTTTTTTAATTTTTTAAAATAAATTTAATTATAAATCAAAGATTATTATCTTAAACCTATCACTCATTTTTTCCTAATTTAAATACAAATCAAGCACAAAGATTACAAGTTAATCACAAAGATTACAAATCCAAAATTTCCTAATTATATACAAATCCAAAATTTCCTAATCTACTAAACTATAACCTAATTACGCCACATGACGCTCCCTCATTAAAACCGCCACATGTCATTTTCTGTTTTTTTTCAATTTTTTAATATAAATCTAAATTTAAATCAAATATTATTATCCTAAACCTATTACTCATTTTTCCTAATTTAAATACAAATCAAGCACAAAGATTACAAATCCAAAATTTCTTAATTATATACAAATCCAATTTTTTTTAATCATATACAAATCCAAAATTTCCTAATCTACTATATATCTACTAAACTAGAACCTAATTACGCCACATGACACTCCCTCATTAAAACCGCCACATGTCATTTTCTGCTTTTTCAATAATTTAAAATAAATCTAATTATAAATCAAAGATTATTATCCTAAATTTATCACTCATTTTTTCCCCTAATTTAAATACAAATCAAGCACAAAGATTACAAGTTAATCACAAAAATTACAAATTCAAAATTTCCTAATTATATACAAATCCAAAATTTCCTAATTATATACAAATTCAAAATTTCTTAATTATATACAAATCCAAAATTTCCTAATTATGTGAATGATTGAGATACGAAATTATTAATATCGCCGAGGCTCCTTAGCCTGGTGGTGGGGGACTTGTTCCCCTACCCATAGGTCGGGGGTTCGACCCTCGAGAGCGGCACGACCCCCCCAATTTATTTGGGGGGGTAAGGGACTGCCTCTCCGTTTGAGAGGAATCCCGTTTCTAACCTAATCAAAAAAAAAAAAAAATAATATCAATATTATCTAAATCTATTTTTAATATATAGATTGATTTTAATAATTATTAATATCTTTAATTGAAGATATATAATGTAAAAACCGTGTTTGACACGAGAATTACACTAGTAAAATACTATACAGAATAATACAGTAGTACGTAAGTGTTACTTTTCTTCTATAAAACTCTTACTAAATGTTACTCGATCTATTCGATCATCAATATATAAATTACTCCAAAATTGTGACATGATGACAGTTTGTTTTCATTGTTACAAAAGTGAGTCCATAAGTGTTTGCGCTTTATTTTGTTCTTCCGTGGAACCGATATTGTGCATTTTCACTAGTATTGTTTTGCATTATCTATGTTAAGTGTTTAGCATTGACTTTTTTATTGGTGGGTTGCCCTAAACTCATCCATAAAATTATGGAGGACAATCCCGGCCGGCCAGCAAGAAAAAGCCATGTCTAAAGGGAGTGTGTTACTTAATTCACTTGCTTTTTGGTACGTTGAATTATCTTTCTGAGTTGCTGAAATTAAGATTCCAACTCACACTGATATACGGCAACACTTCATGAATCCATGTTAATTTAGACTTGTAGTTTCATTCTTTCGTTCACTTATGAAGGTATATAACTACTATATAATTTGTGATTTCTTAATTATCATATTTTTTTTTCTTATAGGAGGATCGGAAAATCCAACTTGTGATCTCATGATCACTTATGCGCTTATTAGCTGAAGTGTAAGAGCTTGACTGCTTTTATTTAATCAGTGTCATGTTGTAACATAAAGATTGATACTTTATGAGAGAGACAAGAGATATTGGAAGTTTAATCCTCACTTGGTTGTTTCATTGAACGAAGGTAAGAATATATACACACGTTTAGAAATCCATTTAATTGAGAAATCTATTAATCTCAATATATTAAATGAACCAAATCATTTTATAATAGGAGAAAGTGTCAGGTGCAAAAAATTATTAAGTGAGAACATGCGAATAAGCATATACACAAATTTGCGCATTTATATATGCTTATAGATTTTTTACTGTATTTGCATGACTTTTTTAAGTAGAACTCATCCATATACCGATAAAAACTTATACACTTTTAGAATGTGTACAAATGTGTGTCTGTACGTATGTGAATAGGTTTTTGATTGTATGTATGAATGCATGTACATATAGGCAAAAACATATACAATTTTAAAATATGCAAAAACTTATACAAACTCTTTGATCCAAACTCTTACAATATATACATATTTGCATGTGTCCTTTTACACATTTTTACACATGATCCAAACTCTTCCAATATACCTTAAATAATTGAGTTAATTTCATAGGACATGCGAGTGAAAGTTGTGTTCACCAAAGTTTCAGTGTTTTTCACTTCTTTGTCATCCAATTACGACAGCAACAGTTTTTGTTACCTTTTGGACTTCAGTCGTCGTGCTCGTACAATGACAAAGCTAGTACTGTTTAATCCACCCTAGCTTGTTAATATATTAGTCCATTTTATGGAAAGAAAAAAAGTAAAAAAGCAACTCCGCAAATACCGCAATCACGCCTTCCGTTCTAAGAAAGAAAATTATATAAAATAGAATCAACTTTTTTTTTTTTTTTTGATAAGATAAGAATTAGACTAGTGTCAAGGAGACCTTAACACTCAGTCTATAGCATCCTTGCGGATGAGAGTATGATGCTCTGAGTTGTTCATGATACCGTTCAGAGAAAGGTTGTGACCAAGTTTTGCAATGTGATCGACCACCGAGTTCAATTCTCGAAAGATATGAAAAATCTGCACTGTCTAGAAGAATTTTAATAAACATAGGATATCAGAGATAAGAATCTCGATTTTCCATGGCCAGTGCCAGATTTTATTAATAACATTTGCAATAGTAAAGTTATCAGTTTCTATTTGCAATTGGTCGAATTTCTTTTCTTTTGCTTTAAAAAGCGCATTTCTGAGAGCAAGAGTTTCAGTGATGAGGAGAGTTGATATGCCATATTTTTCTGCATGGATGAAGATCGGTGTTCCCATGTTATTTCTACATATGAGGCCAATGGTAGACAAACCATTAGATTTGGTAGATCAATCTATATTAATTTTAGTAAATTTATCAGGTGATTTTTTCCATTTAGATTTTCGGTGTTTCATCTTAGTTGTTGTATTTCTCACTATGGGGCATTGTTCAAAGGTGCAGTCTGGGTTCCATCTACGTGTTTTATTGCAAGATGAGATAAGATTTTGAATATATTTAGGAATACCTTTAATGATATCCCTATCGGGGTTGTCATTTGAGAAAATTCTTTGGTTTCTCGAGAACCAGATGCCCCACTAGGCCACAGATAGCTTTGTCAGTTCTATGGGAGAGAGTTTGAGTTTTATTTCATCAAGGAGTTGTCCAATGTGCTTGTTAGTGGGGTCGATTGTTCTCAGGTAGAGGCTAGTTGTTATATTAATTGTTCAGATTATCTTTAAAGTATGTTCGCAGTGGAATAGGAAATGATTTGTATCCTCCAGAGGGTGGGTGCAGGAGATGCAACCTGGGGGGATGGACACTCCTTTTTCTTGCAGTCTTGATTTTGTTGGTAGTCCGTTTTTTAAGATTTTCCAGAGAAATTTTTTGACTTTGGGATATGTGTTCATTTTCCAGATCCAAGAGGAGTCATAAGCTGAGACATGTTTATTTTTGTTAATGAGTTCCATGGCTGATTTCGTAGAAAACCATCCATTTCTGCTTGGTTTCCAGTACATCCTATCAGTAATGTCGTTTACGGGGATTGGGATACTCACAATCTTGTCCACCATATCATTTGGTAGTATTTGTTGGAGTTTTATTTTGTTCCAGTTCATATTTTGGTCGAATAATTCATGGACTCTGTAGTCTAAGTTTGTTCCTAGCACGGGATTGATGATGTTGTAGAGAGGTTCGTTTAGTGCCCATTTATATGTCCAAAACTTAATTGTTTTTCCATCGCCAATTTGCCAAATAAGTCCTTGTTGGAATTCTTTTTTGATGTTCATCATCTTGGACCATTGCCAAGAGCCATTTTTGTTGTAGTCATAAGATAGGATGTGTATGTGTTTAAGGTATTTTTCATTGATTATTCTTACCCAACAGTTGTCAGGCTCAACTAAAATTTTCCAGAGTAGTTTGTACTAGAGAGCATGGTTCATATCTTTTGTTTTTCGAATGACAAGGCCCCCTTTTGAAAGGGGTTGGCATACTTTGTCCCATCCGATCAGGGGTTTATAGGATGAGTCTTTATTCCAGAAAAAAGTTCTATTGATTCTGTCAAGTTCATTATGTGCAGAGTTTGGAATAATGAAGCTTTGCATGATGAAGTTTGGTTTAGTAGCAAGGTTGGATCTTATTAGAGTTGTTCTTCCTGCTTGAGATAGGGAGTTCGCTTTCCATTTAGTTAATTGTGTTCTGGATTTAGTGATCATCTCTGCAAATGTATTTGAATTAACCCTTCCATTAATGATCGGGCATCCAATGTATTTATCCAACGAGATCATGTTGGTGATCGTGAGGATACCTTGAATTTGTTGTTTTCGAGTGGTCGAAACTTTCTTTGTTACTTGGAAGACTGATTTATGGAAGTTCACACTTTGTCCTGAGATCTGACAATAATCATCGATGATTTTCTTGGTTTCCTTGCAGTTGTCATGCTTTGCTTTGGATAAGATTATAATATCATCTGCAAAGGCCAGAAAGGGTATACTTGTTCCATTTTTAGTGATTTGGAACCCTAGTGGGTTTTTTTGGTCGATCTGTAGCTCTTTGCAATTTCCTAGCAAGTATTTCTGCACCCAAGATAAAGAGAAAGGGTGAGAGGGGGTCACCTTGTCTCAGTCCGCGTTCAGGTACAAAGATTTTAGTAGGTCCGTTGTTCACGAGAACCGAGAAGGATATAGTGGTCATACATTCTTTGATCCACTTGATAAAGGTTGGGCAAAATCCAAAATTTTGTATGACCTCAATAATGAAGTTCCATTCAATTCTATCGTATGCTTTTTCCATGTCAAGTTTAATCGCAAGGTATCCTTCAACGCCTTTTTTAGATTTGAAGGAATGGAAATTTTCATGGGCTATTAAGATATTGTCTTGAATCGATCTGTTTGATATAAAGGCTCCTTGAATGAGGTGAGTTATTTTGCTCATTTTGTTCTTCATTCGTTCTGTTAGTATTTTTGAGATTATTTTGTAGATAGTCGAGCATAAACTAATAGGTCTGTATTGATTGGTCGAGCTAGGATTGTCACATTTGGCTATTAATGTTATGAAGGTATGATTAATTTGTTTCAAGAATTTCCCGGAGAGGAAAAAACTTTTCACTGCTTGGATGACAGAAGGGCCAACAATGTCCCAGTATTTTTGGTAAAATTCAGTTGTCATGCCATCAGGTCCAGGCGATTTATCCTGGCCGATGGCAAAGGTGGCTTTCTTGATTTCTTCATTTGTTACTGGTTGGGTGAGTTCTTGGTTATCCTCATGGGTAATTTCAGTTTGAATGGGTTGAAGATGTTCGCGGAGAAGATTCTGGTTGATCGGTGCAATTTTGAAGCGCTTAATAAAGTCATTGCGTATTTCTTTTCTAATATTTTCCTCACCAGTTATCATGGTACCTTCATTTGTTCGAATTTGTTTGATGATTTTCCTATTTCTCTTACCAGTGGCAATTTTATGGAAATAACTGGCATTTGTGTCATTAAATTTGATATGTTTAGTTTTCGCTCTTTGGTTCCAAAAGATCTTTTGGAAGTTGAGAAGACTTTCTTTTTTTGCGATAAGTCTGGTTTGCTTAATGGCCAGGGTTCTGTCGGCATTAATAGCAATGATTTTTTGTATTTTTGTGAGTTCCTCTTCAATTTTGTTTAGTTGTGTGAAAAGGTTTCCAAAGGTGTTCATGTTCCACTGTTTTGCTAGTTTTTTTAGAATTAGTGTTTTCCTGATGAGGTCGTACATTCTGGATCCATGAAAGCTTGAACGCCAGGAATGTTTAACCACATTTCTAAAGTCTTTCCTGGACATCCAAACTTTTTCAAATTTGAAGGGTTGATTTTTGAAGTGGTTTGGTGTGGCAAGTTCAATCGAAATCGGGCAGTGGTCCGAAGTTGTAAAGGCATGATTCTTAGTGTAAAGTTCAGGATACCATTATAGTATTTGATGTTGTACAAGGATTCTGTCTAATTTTTCATAAATAGAAGCAACTTTGTTGTAATCTTCTTTTCCATTATTTAGAATTTGATGAGATATTATGCAGTACCGTATGTATTATTACACATATATACGCACACCACGTAAATTTATTTGTTCACTATTTATTTTTTCTAACCTTGTTCGCAATTTGGTAATGAAAAAAATCTGAATTTATACTCTATTTTATAACGAATATAAAATTAATTATCTAAACTTATTAAATCCGGTTCATTTTATACTCTACCTCGTAGAGTATAAAAAAGTCTGAAAGAAATTAAAAAATTGGACCCGCTTCAATGAAAATCAAGCCATAGATGTCCGCTACTTTGTCCTTAACATCGTAGCAAACAAGATGTATGTAAAATCGATTCGGATTTGTACTCGACTCTGATCCGCTAAAGAAGATCATATCGAATTATTAATTATATCCTCTACGACGTGAGGATATATTTAACCGAATATCTGATTTATATGACACAAAAAATAAATTTATCACCATATAATAACGAATTGACGCGCGAATCAATTTATAGGGTGCACATATCAAACACCCTATTATTAAGATATTTCTACAAAATTCTATTCGTATGTGATACTTTTTAAAAGGTTTCTTTTTTTTTGGTCAAAATTTTAACAGGTTTCTTTGGCAAACTTATATCAAATTAAGCTGATAACGAATTCCATTAACATTTTGTTTTTTTTGGAATTGATTGAAAAGGTTAAAATTATATCATGGGAAAGTATAGTCTTTCTTCTATTAAGAAAATGAGCTCCTTTCCACATAAAAAATAAATCATTCATACTAAAATTGAAAAGATGGCCCTTTGTTTATGATCCTAATATAGATAACGATTTCAATTAGCAATTCAGTGTATCTGTACGGAGTAGTAATAAATTAATTCTATTTGTATTAGTAAAAAAAGAAATTTTAGAGAAGCAAAAGAATCCCGGTAAACAAGGACATTCTCTGGCTACCGGAATCAGTTTAGGGATCAGTTAACTAATCCTTCCTTCGAGTGTCTGCGGAATTAATTATCAGCATCATAAATGAACTAACGAACTTGCTAGTGTATTTTCACAATGAATTAAAACAAATTTATTTTATGTTTAAAAAGAAAATTTATTCTCTTAAGATGGGTCAATACTCAATAACCTTAGTTCGTTTTTCTAAACAAAACTCTATAGCTCAATATTGATGGGGCTTCTCGAGACAATTCGGGGTGAGACGATGACAAATAGAGTTTTGCGTAATGATGAAGGACGGTAGTTGGGAGGATTTGTGTTGAATATTGGGAGTTGTACTGCACACGACAAAGCTGTGTGTATTATGGTTGCATGTTGCGTGGGAGTTGGGACATCGTCGGTTAATCGTTGAGCATACTCATCTATTATCTTTTAGTTTCATATGTGTCCGGACTTTCTTAACTTGAATTGTCTGTTTTACTCATTGTTTTGCTGATGATTTAGTTAATCATATGTTCTTTTTTGTGAGGTTTTTATGTTTTATTAGAACCTCCAGATGTTATTTTCCGTTTTAGTTGAAGTTGATGATGCTAGGGATTTGATATACCTTGCTTAATAGCTAGTTAGCCATGTTTTTAGTTATTAATGAAGCTTGGGGAATATTGTCCCTCTTAATCTACAATATATATATATATATTAAATTAGAATCTAATTACGCCACACAACACTCATTTATTAAAATCGCTATATGTCATTTTCTCATTTTTTTAAATAAATTTAATCATAAATCAAAATTTTGTATCCTAAATCTATCACTAATATCTTCTAATTTAAATACAAATCAAGTACAAAGATTACAAGTTAATTGCAAAGATTATAAATTCAATTTTTTTAAATTATATATAAATACAAAATTTTCTAGTTATATACAAATCCCAAATTTTATAATTTTATGAATGATTGAGATACGAAATTATGATCTGAATCTAATTTTAATATCAATATTATCTAGATATATATTTTTTAATATATTAATTAATTTTAATAATTATTAATATTTTTATTCAACATATATGACGTAAAAATCTTATAATTACACTAGTGTCTACTAAAAAACAAAATGCTTCCTCGCTTAGTAAATATTTGAGTTTCTAATTTTTAGCTATTTTTCAAAACTTTTTTTAATGATTTCGAAGTTTAGTTGATAGTTTTGATATTTAATTAAATTACTAGAATATGGATAGTAATACAATAAAATTATTTTAAGTAAAGACTTATAATTCGAAGCTATACCAAATTACAAACCAATCCAATCTTATGTTATGTTCAATTTTTTGGAAGACGTTCGAAATGGACACGTGTCAGAATGTGCGTGGTAAGCGGAATGCGTCACGTGATATAAAAAATTGACCGTTTACCCGCCTCCCAAATCACGTGGCCAACTCACTTTTGTTAGTGGCGGTCCCCACCGTTAAACGCAATCCGATTTTCTGCCATCTATGGCTTCAAGGTGGGGTGGAGCCCAATTCTCGGAATATACTGCAAGAAAAACATATATGAATAAAATATAGTAAGATCAAATTCTGATAATTTAAATAGTGGATCTAAGTAAAAATAAACATTGATATTTATATGTAGAGTATGTACCGAGTACATAATGATCTTAGAGTATAAAGTGAAGAGTAATTAAGAATATTATTATTTTTATATAGAGTATGTATCGAGTACATAATAAAATTATACTGACAAAATTACAAATATTATAATTTTTATAATTTTTTTTAATAATTTTTTTTTTGAAATTAATATTTTTTCAAAAAATATTTATTTTCGAA
This sequence comes from Rheum nobile, assembly GCA_027886185.1. Classification (NCBI taxonomy): domain Eukaryota; kingdom Viridiplantae; phylum Streptophyta; class Magnoliopsida; order Caryophyllales; family Polygonaceae; genus Rheum; species Rheum nobile. The sequence goes on along the minus strand of WOAB01000191.1, from coordinate 1,159,505 downwards.
AGTTAAGTTTTTTTGATTTTTTTTCAAAAATTATTATTTTTTCGTATTTAATTGTATTGTATATCAAGTGTATAAATAAGCACAAAAAATGCACCTATAATGAATTTAAAGTGCATATATAAGCGCATTTTTATTGCTCACATATATTGCATCTTTAATATGATAAAGTACATGCTGTAATATGTAAATGTGTATGTTTAACATGTATATCAAAAGTGTACATTTTAGCTAGTGTATGTTTATTATATTAAAGTGCATATATTAGTATTTTAAAGTGCATACCTAATATAAAAAAAATACATATGTAATTATGTTAAAGTAGATGTTCAATTTTCCAAGTTAAGTGTATGTGTAAGTATATTAAAGTGCATGCTTAGTAATCTAAAATTAAGTACATATGTAAATATAATAAAATGCATGAGTAGTATGTTATAGTGCATGATTAAAATGCTAAAGAGCATGGTACTAATTTTTTTAGGAAAATATTCATGAAAAAAATGAGGAAAAACTTAATTTTTGGGGAATTTTTTTTTTCAAAAAAAAAAATTTCGGAAATTTTTTTGATTTTTTTTTTAATAAATATTTTTGAAAAAAATAATTTTAAAAAATATATAATTTAAAAAATTGATTATATTTATAAGTTTGTCACTCCATGTGTTTAATTCTAACTCTTCATTCCTACAATTTAGTGACTAAGATTAATTATTATTTTATACCCTAAATACTTTTCTCATATAATCCTCACTCTTTATATATATATATATATGTGAATATGAGAAATGCTAACATGTATACATAGTATATGTTGGGATCGGTAAAATCTGACGACAATCTAATATGATAGGTCGAGAAGATATTCGTCGAGACGACAAGTAGAGAAAATATCCGTCAAGACGACTTCCTTTAAGTCGACATCAGACGACGTCGACTTGAGAGAAGAAACGACCGCCGACTTCGATCTCGTGCACAACGGCTAAGCGAGATTTACTCTTTATGTTGTAACCATTGCGAGATCTTTAAATTTGGTTGTAACAACCCACGACTTCAATAAAAGGAATAAAATATTACTTAGAATATTCATAGGATATTACCCACTCCATCCGTTCTATAATAAGTGTCGTTTTAGTCGTTGAATTTTGTCAAGAATTATTTGTCATTTTTAAGTTTTAGATAATGATTTATTGATGAGTTAAATGCTAAAATGACAAATATTATTAAACATAAAGAGTATTATAAATAGACCTCTTTGCGCTCTTGTAAAGGGGGGTCTGTTGTCTTCTCTCTTTCATGTCTTCTCTCTCACATGTAAATGTTTTCTCAAATTTATGTATGTTCTTATCTTCCACATGTAAATGTTCTCTTAGATTTATGTATGTTCTCATCTCCCACATATGTAAATACACATTCTCACATCTCCTTCTACCTTTATAGACTCATATATGTATGAATCCACCACTAAAGACCTTAGAAAGAAAGCTTGCATGCATATTCAAGTCAACACAACACAGTCGTCTTCTTGTCAACATGTACTTTGTCCATAGTTACTTGTAAAGATCATTAGGAGCACGTTATTCATCATAGTCTCATCTAATTAAGGGATCTATGTCGTTAAACTTACTTACATTTTTTTAATATTTTTTATATCATTTTACTTGCATTAAATTAATGTTTATCTTGTCGTAATATCTCTTTAGATCCTACGTACAATTGGTATCTTTTAACTATCTTACCCTCAATTAAACAAATTGAGATCTTAGTGTCTTTTTTACCCAAGGCAGTAAATATAAACATAAGACTATATTATATATATGATCTAAAATATCTACATGTCGATGCAGGAATCTGTATCGTTAGGAAATTGTTTAGGAACGATTGAATTCCGCCTCCAAGAACGCGAGAAGTCTTCAACTCTAGATCTGAAATCACGAACAAACGTGAACGGGAGGGGGGGGGGGTCCCGTCTAAGGCCCCTCGGACGCTCAAGTCAGGAATTTCTCTCAAGAAGCTCTCAAATGTTTGAAGCTATGGAGGCTCAAAACCCTAAGCGTAGAAAAGAATGAATTCCATTGGAAAGAGAGAGAAGATAAAAGACTTAAATACTTTTTTTATGGAAACTCCTCTTTTAATAGGCTATATTATATTAAATAGGCTTTTACCTTATTTACTTATCAGCTCTATTAATTAAATATTAAAGGAGATCACAAAATCCCTCTTCAATTTGCCCCTCGGATTGTTGGAGCTTGTATGGGTCTGATGATCCGAAGTATAAAGAACTCGGCCCACTCGTCAAACTGGCCCAACTTGGAGCTCTCAACCTCAGTATCGAAGAAATTCCACAAACCGCACGGCCAATGCGAAAAAACGCACGACCGTGCAGACGGTATTTTTTTTTGGAAAAGAATTCTTGGAGAACGCTACAGCAGAAAACGCACGGCCGTGCGTTTTTATTTTCCCTCGGAATTAAAACTTTGTCGAATTGCTGCAAGCAGCGCACGACCCGTGTGGAAAAACGCACGGTCGTGCGGTTACCGCATCACCGGTGCGAAAACAAACGCACGGCCGTGCGATCGCTCCAGCCTTGCCCCATGACCAAACTGCGATCGCGGTTTGGCCGTCGCGACCGCGGTTTAGCCCGCGCGATGCATTGAACGGTTGTGCGGTCACGTTTCTCCTTCATGCTCGCAATCTACTTGTCCCGAGGCTCAGACTTGGCTCCCTTAACGTCTTTCACGTCTCATTTACTCTTGAAGACGTGCTACGTGTGCTCGTTATCGAGTCACCGTCGACCGGTGCACGTGACGTCGTCGTTTGGCAAGTCCTACCTGTAAGGTTGCTCGTCGATTCAAGTCGCCCATACTCGGCGCTTCGACGACTTTTTTCGCTTGACATACGGCCATCGGGTTTCGCTCGTCGCTGAGTCGCCTACATAAGGCGCCCGCAACAGCGCTAGATGGCAAGCCATGCTCGCTTCGACGACTCTTTCCGCTTAACAAACGACCAGCGGGTTTCGCTCGTCGCTGAGTCGCCTGCATAAGACGCCCACAACAACACTAGATGGCAAGCCATTCTCGCTTCGACGGCTCTTTCCGCTTGACAAACGGCCAACGGGTGCTTCATCTGCGCCCCTTCGAACCGGCCTGACATCAGGCTCAACGCCCTGCCCGACGAACCGATGCAAGTGCCCCTGTGCAGCCCATCTTTCCAATGCCTTCTTTAAAGAAATAAAATCACCTGTTAGATGACCCTTCTCTCGATGAAATGCACAGTACTTGTTCTGATCTCTACTCTGTGGATCACCTTGCTACTTAGGGGGGCAGCTAAAGAACCCTTTATCCTTAATCTGAGGCAGGATCTTGTAGATAGGAATTTTGAAGACGGTATGGACTGTGTGATGGGCTGCCCCATGGAGAAGACCTCTCTTATTGGCAACTCCATCCCGGCCCCTTCTTCTAGAAGTTGACTCATCACCCCTCTCTCTTTCTTTCTGAGCAACCAGGGACGCATACCTTCTCTCCCGGGATGGCTTCGTATCCTCCTCAAGCTTCATGTATTGCCTGATTCGCTCTTGCAATTCAGTCAGGCCCGCATGAGCTCTCAAAGTCAGACTCTCTCGCAACTTGCTTTCTCTAGGCAAAGCAAGCCTAAATGCAGACACATCAACCTTCTCATCACAGCTGTCCATGTCAGCCACGCACTCCATGAAGCGCGGTGCAAACTGTCGCAAGGTCTCTCCCCTGCACAATTTCAAATCGAATAAAGCATCCACAAACATAGACTCTCTACTATTTGCTATAAAATGTGAAACAAATTTCTTATCCAATTGTTCCCAAGCATAAATCGAGTTAGGCTCTAATGAATGGAACCATTTTGCAGCAGTTTTGCCTAAACTAGCCGGAAACATCTTGCACATCAAAGCATTATTCGAAACCCATAAAGCCATTCTATGTGTAAAAGCTGTGATATGCAATACAAGATCAGATTTCCCATCATACAACTCAAACGATGGAGTAGAAAACTTAGTTGGGGGTCTTTCGTCGCGAATTGCTCGGGCAAAGGGTGTCGTTGTCATCCGAGCAAGCCTGATTTTAGCCTGCTCCTGAGCATTCATATGCAATTCTCCTTGGTTGTTGAAGAGACGAAGAAGCAACGCTCAACCTCGCCCATTCTTTCTTCATTCAGACCACGCCGATCAGCAACATTCGGCAAATAGGATCTTGATCTGCGCGAAGGCAGATTCGAGCGAGACTCGCCGAATCTGCTGCGTGCTCGCTTTCTGCGGGCTAGGCTCCGTCTCGTCGGACTGCGTCGATGCGAAACCCTTGAATCCGACCGAGAATGACTCAGCCTGGAAGCTGATGACGACGCACGAACACCGCGATTGCGGTTTGCCCTACCGCGATCGCGGTTTTTGTAATAACCCTTAAAAGTCCCGAACTGTCGTTTTGTATGAAGGACATAATGGGCAATTTCTGTAATCTCAGTGGGATTATTTGAACATAATAATATACGTTTAAAGGGTATTGGGTCTTAGAATATTTTTAGAAGTGCTAAAAATAAAGATTTAGCATGCCCTGGAACGAAATCCGTGACCAAGGGCCAAAGGACGCGCTCATGGCATTTTCACGACCGCAGAAGTGTTTCCGCGACCGCGGATCTCTGCTCTTCGTCTTCTTCGTCGTTCTTATCCGAGCTCGCCGATTCGTTTTCCCTTTGTTCCTTCAACGGTTGCCGATGGAGGGGAGCTGGAGCGATTGGCTTGCCAATGGGGAGTGAACGTTCTCGGATTGTGGGCTATAAAAGGAGGCCGGATGAGCCTCTCATCATCATCCATAGCCTCTCAAGCTCTCTCTCTCTCTCTCTCTCGTTTTAAGTTTCGCCGGAGTTTTTCGAGTTCACCGGAGTTGTTGGAGGTCGCTGGAAGTGCCCTGGAGGTGTCGTAGTAGTGGTGATCGTAGCGAGCCCTCGTCCGAAGCAAGAAGTCTTCGTTTGCGTCATCGATAAGCTTCGAAGCCATGTGGGATCCGTCGTCGAAAGGGGGATCCGCGATCATAGGGATGAATTCCGCGACCGCGGCTCTGCCCAGAATTCCGCGACCGCGGAAGTCCAAACCGCAACCGCGGCTTGCCTTAGCAAGCGCGATTGTGGCTTGGACAACCACGGTCACGGCTTAGGCTTTTGTCCCTTTCGATTCATATCATATTTCATTTCGTATCGTTCGTATCGAATCTAACTTAGGGTTTTGTCTTTTTGTCTCGACGTCGTCGTAGGAATCCGTATTCAGATTCCAGTTTCTAGATCCCGGAACCCGACATCTTCGTTCGTCTAGATTAAGGCAAGTGGCGGTTCGCTCTTGCTCACTTTTCCATGTTTCCCTTGATTATCAATTAATTGATTGTTAATTAAGATGGGATAAAAGTTGTTGTTTTCTGTTTGGGAACAGATTTAATTAAACGAGGTGTTAAAATATGACTTTATAATAGGTTGTATATATTGCTAGAAATAACGCTATTATATAGTTTGATATGATATTACTGTAAATGGATTTTTGTGTGGATTTATATGTGGACTTAAATGCTAGATTAGCACGAGTATTCGTAGGAACGCTAATTCCCTATGAGGATTAGTCGTTTCTTTATAACTCGGTATTAGTCGGAATAATTCTCTAATACTTTTAAAGTCATGACCATTGCTTCTTATCCACCCGTTAAGGATAAGAGGTGTTTAAGCACCTTGCTAGTGCAATTGGGTTGGACGTAATGTCACCTTGTGTTATTCTCGTAGTTATTCGAGATTGTATTAAAAGCTTCAATGTTAATGTGCGTTTTGGAAGTAAATAAGATAAGTGCGGTTATGCACATAATTAATAAACCCTCGGGCGAGGAGTACAACCTGGAAACCGCCCGAACTCTTGCTAGAGTAAGTCTTCTTTCCAATCTGGATTCGCATTGCGTGGTGAGGTTGGTCGTTCACCCAAATTGTCAAGGTCGTGTTTTAAAAGTTGTGTGAAAACTTAACGTTCCCAAACATTTGTCATACGTTTCCCATAAGACTCAATTCCTTTGGAGTCTGTTTTTAGTGCATGTCTAATTCTAATCATTCCGTGAAAGTTCCGGGTTATGTATCGTCCCTTCGGTTATTATTCGAGGGACAATGATAGTAAACGGTTACGATCACTTGAACCATTCTGTTTGTACCCTTGCATAGTCTTTCATTAGACTAATCAACCGGGTTTTATTCCTTGCATGGTTGGCTGGTGTGATCCGTCTTATACAGCACATTAATGGTTGGTCCCCGAAGACTTGAAGTAACCAATCGGAGAAGAGGCTTGCAGTTGAAGATTTGAGTGTCAGTGTTTTAAAGGTTGTTAAGTATTACTTTAATATATAACCAAGTCATGTAATAGGGTTTATTATAAAAGTCTTCCGTTGTAATTTCACTCTGTTGTAAAATCGTCATTCTCATTTCATGAGAGATCTTTTAATAAGAGGTTGAGTTTCATTTAAAATGTCTTCCACTGCTTAATCTTTTGTTACTTATTATATACTTATTTAAGCTTAATTATTCTGATTAAAGCCTAGGGTGACTTTGGACAGTAACGCTTGAGGTCACTGGCGTGTGGCACTACCGACATAAGTCGGGGGTATTACAATTTTCTCTGTCGCGCAAGGAGATTTCCCCTCGCGCAGCATGGTCCCAACTATGATGCATTCGGGACTTGGGAAGTTCGACAATACTTGCTAGACGCTGAGCGGCAGCGGCATCCGACTCACCACCGTCAACGATCCGCTTTCCATTGGCGCGCTCAACCCTTCGTTGCGCAGCCTGTAGTTCTTCCTAAATCGAGCGGATCTCGCGATCTCGCTCCGCCAAAGCATCAGTCAACTCGGCCAATTGCCAATCCTTTTCTGCAACAACCAACTCTAACTCCGCCTACCGGAGAGTCGACTCATCCGCCGAGCGACGGGCCTCTTCCTTCATTCGCTGGCGGACACTTTCCTCAGCAGCCAAACTACCGCCGCCCGGGCGTGCCAGTTCGATCAAACTCGGGGCCATCGAAATCGTTCCCACAGACGGCGCCAATTGTCGATGCAGGAATCTGTATCGTCAGGAAATTGATTAGGAACGATTGAATTCCGCCTCCAAGAACGCGAGAAGTCTTCAACTCTAGATCTGAAATCACGAACAAACGTGAACGGGAGGGGGGGTCCCGTCTAAGGCCCCTATGACGCTCAAGTCAGGAATCTCTCTCAAAAAGCTTTCAAAGGTTTGAAGCTATGGAGGCTCAAAAATCCTAAACGTAGAAAATAATGAATTCCATTGGAAAGAGAGAAGATAAAAGACTTAAATACCTTTTTTTATGAAAACTCCTCTTTTAATAGACTATATTATATTAAATAGGCTTTTACCTTATTTACTTATCAGTTCTATTAATTTATTAATTAAATATTAAAGGAGAATACAAAATCCCTCTTCACTACACATAATATAAAATAAGTATACTCACGTTTTCAATCCAATGATGCACACAAAATGTAAATAGAGCTCAGTTTTTTCGTTTGATTTTCAAGTCAAACTATAAGTAACCTAATTCGTACATGTTACATGTTATCAAGTAATTCAAAGTTGGAAAAATAGGGTTTAGTTTTCTTTTCCAATGCATATGGTGATACGGGCTCCATAATAATAATAATACTCCCTCTCTTGTTAATAGATGTCATTTTACCTCTTGGCACAAATTTTAAAAGTGTTATCATTTAGTCTAAAATGTTTTTAATTTTAGTTACTCTTTTATCTATACTTTTTGCATGTTTTTTTTTAAGCCAATGGGTAGAGAGATATGAAATTAAAGGTGATAAAAAAATCAATTTTCAAGAACAATCATTATTAATCATAAATAATTTTTTACTTAAAATAGCTAGAATGACAAATATTGATAAACAAAATTTTAAGGCTAAAATAACATCTATATCTGAACGGATGGAGTAATAAGGAGTGTGTTGTTTATTCAAGCTCTGGAAGTGTGTCGATGTCTGGGTAAAATATACTGTCTGCAGACAATACAACTGAATGGTAAAAAGGTAAAAGCAAGGTGATTAGTGGCGGATCCAGAAGTTGTTCACGAGGGTCACAAACTTTTTTCGTGAAAAATAAAGCGACAATGACGACCTTTAACCACATATTCTATCATAGTATATATGTTTTCGCAATGTATGATCATTGATGATACATAACATAACACCTAGTGCGTAGGTGTAAGGTTTGATATTCTTTGACTTACGACGTGGCAGAGGGAGACCTAAGAAAAGCAAGATATAACATTGTGAAAGGATAAGATTTATGTACTAGATGTCTTGATTAAGCTGTTTAATTTAGGGTTTGACACTAGGGTTTTTGGACTGTTGATAATAGAGTCTAGGGTGTGAGAGTTTTTACTGTTGGGATTTTTTGCCTTTTATTTTCTTACCCTAGCGTATGTGTTCGTTTGTAAACGTGTGTGAATTCTCGTGTGTTTTTTGTTATGAACTTGTTATCTTTTCATTTAATATATACTTAACACAAGTCTTTCGAAAACATTATCTCATATCATGGAATAAGAATACACAAAATAGATGTTGTTATTATTCTTTAGCATAATATGTGATGATAAGATACATCATGGTTATCAACACCACCTTTCTTTCTATAGCTAGCCTCCACAATCACAACCACTACATGATGTGACTACACACTCATGTACAATTTCTCTTCCTAATCAATACCCTTTCCATTCACCTTTATTTATCATTTTAGATTTAGATACACATTTTTTTTAAATGTACTAAATTAATTACTCTTAATCAAATGCTTGATTTGCCTTAGAAATGAAAATAAAAAAAATAGTTAACTTTTTCACTAAATATAAGGAATAGAATTTTGACCAAAATATGTGAAAGAATAATTATATATGAACAAAACTAAAATGTTAAAATGCCAATTATAAGTGAACGGAAGTAGTAAAAGTTTGTTACATGGTATTTGAGGTTAGGGTTTGGTTGGGAGCCTCATGTTTTGATTAATTTGAGGAATGAGTTTAATTTATACCTTCAAAGTTGATCTTTTTAGAATTTTTAATCATGTAAATATGTATCTTTCTATATATTTTGGACATAACCTTTCAATTCTGCTCAGTGGCGAATCTAGAACTTAATCGAAATGGGGCAAGTTTCATATATTTTTCACTTTATACATCGACATTTATATAATATTTTAAAATTACAAAAATTATGAGATTCATCTTTTGAAATTTGATTAATTCATGCAATATATACTCTATTTTTTAGCATTTTGAAAAATTATTTAAATAATGTACGATTTCAAATTTTGTGTTAATAAAAAATTAAAACATGAAAGGAAAAATAAAAAGCAAAAGAGAAATAAACATGCTTAATAAACACAAAGATTTTAATAAAGCAATTAAGACTCAATTTTTTAACAAAAGTAGAAAAAAGAAGGGTTGAGAAAATGATTGAAAAATTAAACTCATGACCTTTAGCTTTTTCCACACAAGTTTCAAAACAAATACCACTAGGCCAATGCAATATTTTTGTTATTTACTTATCATTTTATGTATATATAATGAAACTTAAAAATTCACAAGGGAGCTTAACCAAAAATTAGACATACTGGGATTTATCGGAGAGAAGCGGGGGCTACCGCCCCCCTAGCCCCCCGTAGATCCGCCCCTGAGACCGCCTATGATATGTACGACTAAACTAACTTTATACTATTTCATTTTCTAATGTGAAAAATCAAGCATCCAATTAAAAATATTGTAGTTTAATTTAAAATATTCTTAATATGTGTGTCTAAGTCTAGAAAGACAAGAATGAGGGAGTATATAATTATTATTAATAAGTTTAGATTTTTTAAAACCAATAAAATCTACTATATAATAACTAAAGCAAAATACCATATGCGACATGTGGCGCCCCCAAAATGAGTACGAAAATTACGCTGCCACGTGACACCGCGATATTGATTTGGACACGTGTTGCGCTCCTGTTTTCTTGGTTGTTTTGTAAAAAAACTAATATAATAAAATAAAATAAAATTACTATCCATTTTAGCCGGATTTGCAAGCAGACTGAAATAATTTTTATACTCTAAATCTTACTAAAATTTACCAATTAATATTCTATGCTCTATAATTTGTGTATAGAATCAAATCTTTAATCATGAATAATTGGCAAAAAAATATTGCACAAAATCATGGATAGTTGTGTTGTCCGTGATTGTTACAACCTGTAATAATAGAAGATTGCAGAAAAATTATTATTACAACCTGTAATAGAATCAAAATCATGTGCTCTCATAAAAAAATTATTGCATAAAAATTAACCTGCTAATAACAATATGCAATGGTATTATGCAACTGGAAATGCACATTTTTTAGAAATGCCCAAACTGAAACTCAACTTGCAAGAACTAAACTTGAAATAAAACTAAATCTACACCATATACTACACATTCTGCAAAACTTGCAATAACTGAACCTGTACAAAAACTGTCACCTTTAAAAATGACAACACATTCTGCAAAACTTGGAAGAACTAAACTTGCATATATATGACAACACATTGCACAAAAACTGAACCTACACAATATTAAAACCTACAAGACTAAAACTGAAGCACACACAAATCACCCTCAAAACTGACAATAATGCAAATTATGCCACAAAAAATACACAGCCTGTATGGCTCAAAACACACATTCTACAAATGCTGTCTCAAAACACACATTCTGCAAATCTTTCTGCTACGGACAAACCAAAATACATCGAACCTGTCCATAAACAACTATGCATATTATCTTTAAAAAGATTCCAATTGCAAGATATGCACAATAAAGTCAAAACAATTAAGTCAGTACAATATGGCAGAATATTACATAATAAAAAGATCTGATACTGAAAATCTATGTTTTCCAAAATTAAAAAAGATCTGGTACTGAAAATATATGGCAGAGTATCACAGAATAAATAAAACGGTTTATGTGGCTTATATAACTACAACCTCTCAGTCAATTTCAGTACAAACAACTGGACATTTCAGGTACAAACAACGAACCGTGTTTACTCATTTACCAGGTAATTTATCTGTAATTTTTTTTGTCTTTCATTGATTTGTAGAAATATGCGTCTTTCATTACAATTTCACCAAAAAAATATTCGTCTTTCATCCTTTCAGTACATCTTTACATGCTGATATTGATTATACATGCACCCAGAAATTAAAACTACAGCCCCGCAGTCAATTACCAGGTAATTACATCTTTATAACTTTGTTTGTCTTTCATTGCACATGCTGATATTGATTGTACATGCACCCAGAAATTAAAACTACAGCCCCACAGTCATTCATTTAGTATTATTCGTCTTTCATTGCAATTTCACCCAGAAATTCTATATGTTGATATTGATTTGCAGAAATATTCGTCTTTCATTACAATTTCACCCAAAAATATTCGTCTTTCATCCTTTCAGTACATCTTTACAATTTTTTCCGTCAAATCACCCAGAAATTATATATGTTGATATTGATTCTACATGCTGATATTTTGTTTGTCTTTACAATTTATTTCTTGTTTTTTTCAGTCTTTCCCGAGTAGGCATGACTATTTAAAAGTTTGTGCAGAAGTACAAAAATCAGTAATTAGAATATAACTTGAGAAACAAAAAGAAATAATCTAAAGGTACCTTTATATCTACTGTTGTTCTGTATTTCCTACAGATCTATTCTCTAGAAAATTGTATTTCCTACAGATCTATGCTCACGAAATACATTTTTGTGAAAATTGTATTTCCTACAGATCTATGCTCTAGAAAAAAGGTACATTTATATCTACTGTTGTTCTGTATATTTTTTTTAAAATAATGTAGATAATTTTCTTGAATCTATGATATATATGCAGTAAAGAAAAATATAAGCATCCAAGCTCTTATAGTTAAGCAAGATTGATTTAAGGTCTACCCATTATGTATAAAAATATAATAACAAGACTTAGGGATATAAGTTGACAGATATTGAGTATCAATATTTCAAAATAAAAATTACTACACGGTTGTATCATTCATATGGAGTACAAGAAGTTCATACCCTATTGAGGCAACAATTTGCAATTACAATAATGATACACGCATGGATTTTGATTCTTGGCTTGCACACATGAAAATTTCCAGAATTGACAAGTCATTTTCAAAACAACCTTCAAATATTCCCTTCAGCAAACATAGAGACATGCAAATATGTTGTAATGTATTCTACATGCAAGGTTTTTTATGGACTTACAATAGAAGCAGGATATCCTTTTTCATAAGGTACTCCATCAATCAAGGATTTACAAATCGACCTCCCCCGATGTGTAGATGTGTAATAAATGAACAAAAACAAAATAGAAGTGTTTAACATATTTACAAACTATGAAAGCAGTCAACAATAAGAAAATGATTAATACTAGAGGTTAATAGGGCGTTTTACTCAATGTAAAGTTTTTAGGGTTTCAAACTTAAGGGATCTCCAGAGAAAGAGATAAAGAGACAGAGAGAAAGAGAGCGAGAGAGAACGAGAGACATAGAGAGAGTGACAATCTGAAGAGACAGAGAGCTTAAGGGATCTCTAGAGAACGAGAGAAAGAAATAGAGAGAGAGAGAGAGAGAGAGAGAGAGAGAGAGAGAGAGAGAGAGAGAGAGAGAGAGAGAGAGAGAGAGAGAGAGAGAGAGAGAGAGAGAGAGAGAGAGAGAGAGAGAGAGAGAGAGAGAGAGAGAGAGAGACGGTAAATGTGAAAGAGACATATTTGAGTTGTGTGGTCGATTTCAATCCGAACCCTCTAGTCAGATTCAGAAATATCTTCATTTTTTGAAGTTCGTGTAAAAACAAATATATCTTTAATAGAAATAAGCAGGTTTCGTAATTGGGCAAAAATTTAAATCCGTCGACTTTATTTTTACTTGGGCCCATAAGCCCATTCAAATTTAAATAGCATGCTTCGTAATTCTAGGATTATGTATTATAGAATATTTTTATATGGACTCCAATTAAAACACTGTGAATGTTATATTTGGGCCCATTAAATGTGTCAAATCTCATTAATCTTTATAAAATTAATTTTAGCCAATATGCCCATTAAATGTTTAGTACACAGAAATATCAATCTACCTTCATTTAATGGGCCAATAAGCCCATTAAATGTTTATCAGTTTTATTTTAATTTTGTCAAGTTGGGTCAATCAACACATTAAATGTTGTATTAAAATATATATACATAGTGCGGCAAAATATAAATTAGTTAAATTTGTATTTGTTGCTATTAGACCATTAAATGTTAGTGGGCTCGATAATATTGTTAAACATGTAATGGGCCAATAAGCCCATTTATTAATTTTAGTCGTGGTAATGTTATATCAGATTTTATGTATATATAATGGGCCAGACTTACTAATTTGTTATTTCAGTATTTGGGCCTTTAAGCCCATTAAAGTTTATCAGGTTTATTAACAGGTTATTAAGTTTATTAACCCAATCAATAAACCTTTCGAAAATGTTTTAACTGGGCCTTGAAGCCTATTGACCCAATTTGACTACTAAACATCATATGACAGCCTATACAAATTTAGCATACAGATTTAGAATTAATGGACCAATAAGCTAAATATGTTATACATATTTTTAGCGATACAAATATTTTAAAAAAATTTACTCGGTTGATTCAAGTTTATCTATACAGATTGGGCAGGAAATAATGGGCTAGAAAAATTATATTTTTGATAATATTGTCATTGGGCCTAAAAGCCCATTAAACATAATCAGGCAAATTAATAATATTCCACATATTATGGGCCTATTAGCCCAGTAAATAATTTTAGGATTTGTTTATAAATATACATATATTAACATTAAATAAGTCGGTTAAGTTTGTAATCCAGTAAAAATGTATTTTTTTGTACAAACCAATTTATCAATTTGTTGTGTCATTTTTATTTGGCCCAAAAAGCCCATTATAATGTGTAGAGGCTAATTAATATGTGTACAAATAAATTTGGCCCAATAAGCCCATCAAAGGGTTCGGATCTCCAAGCTAGAGGTTCATATCTAGAAAACTCAATAAATGTTTAACAACTTTTTCTCGAGGCTTCTTATTTGTCGAGCTAAAGGGTTCAGAATCTGTATAGACACCGTATAGAATAGCAAGTTACACTTATTTTTTTTGAAGTATTAATATGCATAAAGTAGATTCCAAGATTAAACTCATTATAATATATTTATATCATATACTAAACGAATAACATTACACTCATATTTAAATTTTAAGTATTAAATGTTTTTAAGTATAAATATATAATAAATTAAGAGTTATTATTTGGTTGTAGCTGTTAATTTTATTCTGAAATCAATTTTTTAATCCGTGTAAAAAATCTCAGACTAAAACAAAAATATTCAAACAAAGAAACACACGTTTTTTTTGAAAAATAATTAAAACAATGACCCAAGAAAAAAAAAATCAAGACCGAATGAAATCCAAAATCCCACCTAAAAATTGTTCCTCCAGTTGTATTGAACAAAAGGCAGTCGGACATTTCAAAAAACAACAGAGGGCGAGATGTATTTAAATAGATATACAGACAAATATCTTACATTTTGATTCCCTTGATGATGGTAGGTAGAGCGACATAATGAACACCGAAGAGCATATGAAATGAAATTAGGATCTTAGAGACAAAGATCCTCACCAACGTCTAGATGTCCTCATATGAAAAAAAATAATTTAATTTTGTCAGAGAGTAATTAAGCAGGATAAAAAAAATTAAATCAAACTAAAAGGAATAGGTCGAGCATTTCAAAAGGAACTGGTCGCCATAGATTGAGATAAATTGAGATAGATAGAGATCTTACATATGTCAGAAGGTACAATCTCACGAACACCGAATTTGTAGGGCTCCATAACCTACTTTTAATGAAGACGAAGGGTCACATATCTCAGAAAATTATGGTTTGGGAACCCTGCATTACCAATCTCCAAATCTACTCATCTATTGGTTGGTGTCCTTTGCATGGTATAGGAAACGGTCACATAAATCAGAAAATTAGGGTTTATGTATGATTTTTCCTATCTATAAAATAAGGGGATTCTTTTTCGCACCCGTTTTTTTTTGCGGCGCACCCGTCCTTGGGCGCAACCTGGTTGCGCCCAAGGTCTGGGTGAGTTTTTTTTTTATTTTGAAAATTGATTTTTTAAAGATTATTAAACCAGTTTTGGGGTCTGAACCGGTTTTTGGGCGCAACGTGGTTGCGCCCAGAAAAGGAAAAAAAACTTGGATGTGTTGTAGTTATATCCAATTTGGTTATTCTTATGGTTATATCATATAGTTAAATACTATGATTATATCTTATAGTTATATCCAATTTCATTATATCTATGGTTATATCATATAGTTACATACTATGGTTATATCCTTGTAGTTATATCCAATTTGGTTATTACTATATAATATAACCATAAGGATATAGTCAAATTGGATATAACTATAAGGATATAACTATAAGATATAGTCATAGTATATAACTATATGATATAACCATAGTATATAACTATATGATATAATTTAGGATATAACCATAGTATATAACTATGAAATATAACTATAAGATATAATCATAGTATATAATTATATGATATTGTAACACCCCTAAATTTCCACCTTTGAAAGTATTACCGCCAGTGACCTCAGACGTACTGTCCGATGTCACCCATGGCTTTTCCAGTTGATATAAATCATCAAACCACAGTTATAATACCAAATATTACAACTTTTATTAAAATCAACGTCTCGGAATTACAACATGATTCCAAGCACTTTTAAAATACAACATCAGAGTTATTACAGTAGAAGTCTTTAAGCAAAACATAGTTAAACACAGCGGAAGTCTTGTAAACAAAGCGACAAAATAACTTGTCAAAATACCGTTCATCTTCATAGTCGTTCTAGCCTTCACGGAACAACAACATACCTGATGTGCCGAATCGAACGGATGACACCAGCCAAACATGCAAGGGAATAATATCGATTGGTTAGTCTAATGAAAGACTACGCAAGGATACAAAGCAGAGTGATTCGAAGCAGTCGTATTAGGTTAGACTCATCGCTTCTCGAATCAAAACCGATGGCGATAGTCAACCACCATACTCCTACTAGAATAAACAAGAGGTATGTACAAGAGAAGATTCTGGAGACCGAGTCTCACAACAATCAATCCCAAAAGAAGACTCCAAATGAAATGAGCCTTATAGGAAACATGACAAATATTGGGGAACATTAATTAATCACACACAATCACAGTGTCGCATTCGAGCGACTAAAAAGTTAAGACGAGCTTTCCTAGCTGCACTAGCGCTTAGCTGCACTACTCGCCCAAGGTATATTAATTATGTGCAACAACGACACTTATCTCATTTAATTCCAAAACGATCATCACGTTATAAGCTTTTAAATCTTCCCACAAGAGATATCGAATCTCCTCACAAGAGATATCAGATCTCCTCATAAGAGATATCAGATCTCCTCATAAGAGATACCAGAGGGAATAAATCCCAAAAGATTTGGCACTAGCTAAGTGCACCACCCTGAGTAAGGGCATGGTCATGACCTTAGAGAGTACTGGGGAAAATCCACCAAGTACTAGTTATAAAAAAACAGCTAAACCCCCACAAGGTACATAGCGTTCCTACGAATACTCGTGTTAACTAAACAGTTCAACACAGTAATAATCCACATCAAAGCCATCGCGGCCAATAACAGATATAATAGCGTTGTTCTAACAATATACAACCTATCATAATATCTGTATTTAATCATATCAAAAAATATATAATAGCGTTGTTCTAACAGATATACAACCTATTATAATATCATCTTTTTAATCATATCATTTAACAAAACTGTTCCCAACGCAAACAGTAAATCATCCCAAATTAATTAACAACTAAACAATTGATAATTAATTGAAATATGGAATGATGGGCAAGAGCGAACCGCCACTTGCCTTAGATCCGCAGAAGCTTAAGCAAAGCTTAGAGACAACGAGTTCCTGGATCTGAAACTGGGACAGATCTTGGATAATAAATCCCTAAGAAATGACCCAAACGAGATCCTAAGTTAGATTCAATATCCACATAATTGAATCTAAAAGAATAGGAAAAGAATCAAAGGAATCGAGCCTCGCCCAAAGCCAAGCACCCACGAACACACACTCGGACAAGGCTCGCCGCGGGTGCGGTGGGAGCTTGCCGCGGGTGCGGTGGACAGACAATGGCGAGCTTCTCGCGACAACTTCAATGGAGAAAATCTTACCCAAATCGCTTGTATGCTTCGATTTGTCTATGGTTCGATCTCCCAGCACCTTAGACCTTCTAATACCACTTAAGGTACCCTTCTTAACTCAAGAAAGCACTCGAAGGGAGCTCGGAACAGCTCAACAATGGCGAATTTCAGAGGGAAAAACAGAGGAGACAGGGGAAGGAGATGAAGAGCTTCTTCATCCTCTGATCCGACCCCTTTTATAGTCCAAATCCGAGTTTCCTCAAAGGGAACAAGCAAGGGGACAACCGAGAACAAGGGGACAAGGAAAAGAGCCCACTTGGCCGTCCACTTGGCTGCTCAAACGGCCGTGTCAGACCGGTCTTATCGCGAAGACGACGACCCCTGTTTTCTGGCCCTTGCCGCGGGTGCGGTGGAGTCCTGCCGCGGGGTGCGGTGAAGGCTAAAATGCTTTCGTCTTATCCGATTCACCTTGGGTTAAATTTCTTAACTCCGGGTTAAATATATTCGTACACTAACGACAAATTAACCCCGAAAACACTTCAACTGTATTTTATATTACTCAGAAAAATTTACAGAGCTCAAACATATTACAGAATGTCCGATCTTCTCTGAATTTAATCCGTCTAGTAATACGGGAGTTGGAAAAATTCCAAAATATCCTTATAAAATGAGGGATATTACAGATATAATCATAGTATATAGCTATAGAATATAACCATAGTATATAACCATAGTATATAACTATATAATAAAACCATAAGATATCATTATAATATATAACTATAGAATATAACGATATGATATAATCAAATTGGATATAAGTCATATAACTATAAGATATAATCATTGTATATAACTATATGATATAACCATAGTATATCTATATGATATAATATATGATATAATCATAATATATAACTATGGAATATAACCATAAGATATAATCATAATATATAATTATAAGATATAACCATAGTATATAACTATAGAATATAACCGTAATATATGACCATAAGACATAATCAAATTGGATATAACCATAGTTATATGTGATTTTCGAAGGATATAATCATAGGATATAACGATATGATATAACCAAATTGGATATAACTATAAGATATAGTCATAATATATAACTATAGAATATAACGATATGATATAACCAAATTGGATATAAGTCATATAACTATAAGATATAATCATTGTATATAACTATATGATATAACCATAGTATATCTATATGATATAATATAGGATATAATCATAGTATATAACTATAGAATATAACCATAATATATAATCATAGTATATAATTATAAGATATAACCATAGTATATAACTATAGAATATAACCGTAGTATATGACCATAAGACATAACCCAATTGGATATAACCATAGTTATATGTGATTTTCGAAGGATATAATCAAAGGATATATCGATATGATATAATCAAATTGGATATAACTATAAGATATAGTCATAATATATAACTATAGAATATAACCATAGTATATAACTATATGATATAATATAGGATATAACCATAGTATATAACTATGTAATATAACTATAAGATATAATCATAGTATATAATTATAGGTTATAAGCATAGTATATAACTATAGAATATAATATAGGATATTACCATAGTATATAACCATGGAATATAACCATAAGATATAATCATAGTATATAACTATATCATATAACGATATGATATAATCAAATTGGATATAAGTCATATAACTATAAGATATAATCATTGTATATAGAAACCCCTTGGACGCAACCTGGTTACGCCCAAAAATCCTCAACCTTAAACCACAAACCCTAAAACCTAACCCTAAACCCTAAAAAAGCACTAGAAATCCCTTGGGCGCAACTAGGTTGCGCCCATAGTTCTGGACGCAATCTAGTTGCGCCCAAAGGGTGTGTGGAGATTGTTTTAGGGTTTTTTAGGGTTTAGGGTCTGTATCATAGTATATACCATAGTATATACTATGATAATTCGTATTTAATGAAATAAATATTTAATGTTGAAATAGGTATTGCATTTAGAAATTGTTGGTATTTTAGAATTTTTTTGTATGTTGTATTTGATTCTAGATTTTTTTAATAAAAATTAGGTATTGAAATACTATAGTATATAAGTGTAACTATATGAAATATAATGAAATACTATAGTATATAAGTATATTCATATGAAATATAAAGAAAAACTATAGTATATAAGTATATTCATATGAAATATAATGAGATACTATAGTATATAAGTATAACTATATGAAATATAATGAAATACTATAGTATATAAGTGTAACTATATAAAATATAATGAAATACTATAGTATATAAATATAACTATATGAAATATAATAAAATACTATAGTATATAATGAAAATACTATAGTATATAAGTATAACTATATGAAATACTATAGTATATAAGTATAACTATATGACATATAATGAAATACTATAGTATATAAGTGTAACTATAGTACATAAGCTTAGAGCAATTTAATTTCTTTATATGAAAATTACAATGTAAATAAATTTTAGAAATTTAATGTACTTTTTTTACAAATTAACAATCTGCTAAAAATAATAATCGAAATATAAAAATATAATAAAGAAAATAAGGTAACAGGATAATTCGCGTGTGAAATCCTCCCGCATGTCTCTGATCTTCAAGGCCGCGATCGCGGTAGTCTTAGCCGCGCCCGCGGCTTACTCTTCCTTCCATGTCCAGCGAATTCCCCCCGCATGTGAAATCCTCCCGCATGTCTCTGATCTCCAACACTTTTAGCGTACGCTAAAATACAGTGTACATGTTTAAGTACCGAATTTCAAATAATTATACCGTTTTCATGTTGTACGCCCATTGATTGCGTACGCCGGTTTCTGGCGTACAGAATGTCGTGCGTATAGGTAATTTTTGTCGTGTATATAGTAGCAGCCATAACGATATGATATAACCAAATTGGATATAATATAAGATATAATCATAGTATATAACTATGGAATATAACCATAAAATATAATCATAGTATATAATTATAAGATATAACCATAGTATATAACTATAGAATATAACCGTAGTATATGACCATAAGACATAACCAAATTAGATATAACCATAGTTATATGTGATTTTCGAGAATAATAATAATAAACAGTTAATAACAAACGAATTAGTGGAGGTTTATACATGAGTTTTATATGAATAAAAGTATATTGAAACCTCATGATACAAACAAATTTATTGCCATGTAACCTTGGTTATTTGAAAACGTCTATTACTATAGTCAAATGCACACAAATGTACAAATCTATTAGGTATTTGAATTTCCAAATCATATAAAATATCAAGATAGATACAATGGGATGAGTATGTAGTAAATTTATTTTAAATATAAAATAAATTTATTGATATAAAATATCAAAGTTTTTTTTTCTGGGCGTAACGTAATTGCGCCCAATTTTTTTTTATGGGCGCAACTAAGTTGCGCCCAAGTTGAACCGGATATTTAAAAAAATAAAATAAAATTGGCCATGAACCGGGTTTTTTAACAACCCGGTTCATTCACTTGGGCGCAACCAGGTTACGCCCAAAGAATTGTTTTTTTTTTGGAAAAAAAAATCCGTTGTGCGCCGCAAAAAAAAAGGATGTGAACATTCTACCCGTAAAATAATTAACATAAGAAAACGATATAGAAAGACAGTGAGAGATTAAGAGGAACTCACGCATGGGTGGATTAGGGTTTAGTTTACCCATCAGTAGATTGATCCATAGTCTCCTCTTCTTCTCCCGGTGGTGGAATCTAGATCTTCTGGCGGTGGTTGTGTATGGCTTAACCCTCCAAGACGAACAACGAAAAGGCGAAGGGAGTGGCGAGAATCCCTTTTTGCTTTTAGATCTGTAAACTGATCTTTTTAAACTAATTTGTTTTGGATCTGAAATTTGTGAAAAAGGAGGAAGACAAACGATGAAGGAGAGAGATCGTTGGACGAGATTTACAGAAAGAGAAAGACAATCGGCGAAGTTTGCAGAAGGCGAAGGTTGGAAATGATTTCGGCGAAGGTTGAAGAAGACGGAGGTTGAATAAGGCAAATGATAATTTTTTTTTAAAAAAATCGCCATGGATTTGTAAATTTTAAGCTTGAAGCTTCACAGAGAAGGAGAGGGAGAGAGAAACCAAAAAATGCCATGGATCTGGATTTCGGCGAAGGTTTAAGAAGGCGAAGGTTGAAGAAGTCGAAGGTTGGTTTTTTTTGAGAGAAATCGCCATAGATCTGTAAGTGTTGAAGCTTGAAGCTTCACAAAGAAGGAGAGCGAGAGAGACAACCCAAAAACTGCAAATGAGATACTGATAGGGTTTCGACTTTCCCTTTAGAAGAATCTGGTAATGTTGCTTCGTATGGGCCTATAAGCCCATGAAACAAAATGGCTTAACATGTCCTAAAAACGTGATGAACCGGCCTTAATTACATTATGACAGCTGATCAACCGGGCATGTAATAAGCCCATAAAACAATTTAAATTAGCTGCTACTATTATGGCCCATCCAAATATAATATTGGCCCATAATTCCATTTAATATCTAAATTATTTATTATATTTTAAAAATATTATAATAAATATTTAGTATTTACATATATTTTTCCTACTTTTGCATAAATATATTAAGTATTTACATATGTCTATATATTTTTATTATACTAAAAAATGATTAGTATGTACAGTTAATTATTTTATTTCGAATATATATAGGACTTTCAGTGATTGTGTTATGAATGAAATTAAGTCGATTGTATTCAATTGATTATATATATATATTCCAGTGATTGTATTATTAACTAAATGAAGTTTGTTGTATAAGCCGATTAACGATTAGGAGGCTCATTAATATTTTACACATTTAATGGGCCAATAGTGTATCAATTAATTCATTTTTGTTTATCAATATAAATTTATTTAAAAATATAGTCAGTTGTCTTAAATTTTATTATACATAATGGGTCTGAAATACATTTAAAAAAGTTTGTGTTTGGGCCTATAAGCCCATTACAGTTTATAAGGCTCATTAGTATTATTAATCATGTAATGGCCTAATAAGTCGATTATTTAAATTCAAATGCATCTTTCATTTTCATGTATTAGATGAATATTTTTATTATTAAGAAGGGGTGTGGTTATCCCTGTCTCAAAGACTACTTAGTCAATTTTTATTATTAATAAAGTTATGGAGAGTTCCGCCTCTCTTTATATAATGTAATTTTTTATATCTTGAATATTTTTAGTCAATTAGTCATTTTTTATATAAGAATTTATCTATTTTTATAACAGTCATTAACTATATATTTCTATATTAATGAAACATATAATTAAAATATACTATTTTTACAAATATAAGAAAAATATAAACAGATCCCGTGCAAGGCACGGGTACTACACTAGTATTACATTATATCTGTAAGTCTACGTAAATAGTACGGCCGTGCGGTCACTCTAGCCTTGTCTCCCACTCCAAAGGCGTGCGGCTTGCCTTTCCTGCCATGTGCCTTGATCAACTTTTGTTGATACGTTGCCATCCTGATTGAAGACGCGTCTCTTCTTTCCTGCAGGAAGTCCAATTGAACTCCCAGAGCTTGGTCATTACCTCCTTGCTCTATCGGATGAGCCTGGAAATAATGATTGAGTTTCCGGGCTGCTACGGCTAGTGCCATTAACAATTTTTCCATCAGTGTATACCTGCTTTCAGCATCAAGCAACGTTTTGCTGACATAGTAAACGGGTCGCTGCCTCTTGTCTTCCTCCCTGACTAACACAACACTTACGGATCGTACTGAGACTGCCAAATACAAGGTCAACTTCTCTCCATGGCCTGGCACAGATAAAATAGGCGGGTCTTGCAAATATTTTTTCAGGTCCACTAGAGCACGCTCACAATCTGCATCCCACTGAAACAAACGATCGCCTTTTAGCAACCTGAAGAAGGCGCTACACTTATCAGAAGACCAGCTGATGAAACGATTAAGCACAACTGCCATCCCTATAAGCTTTTGCACATCCCTTACAGTTTCCGGGCTTTTAATAGACTAAACAACCCGAATCTGATCCGGACTCGCTTCAATTCCCCTTCTGGTGACCAAATGCCCTAAAAATTTGCCAGAGCTGACTCCAAAGGCACACTTCAGCGGATTCAAGCGTAATTTCGAACGCCTTAAGATGTCAAAGACGCTCTGCAGATCCCCCAAATGCGAGTCTTGCAGTCTGCTCTTGACGACCATATCGTCGATATAGACCTCAATGGTATTACCAATCATCTATGAGAACATGCTCACAATCATTCTCTGAAACGTTGCTCATGCATTCTTCAAACCGAAAGGCATTACAAAGTAGCAGAAAATGCCTCTCGGGGTCATGAACGTTGTTTTCTCTTGATCTTCTAATGCCAAAGGTATCTGGTGGTATCCTCTGTAAGCATCAAGGAAACTCATACGGGCATGCCCCGCTGTCGAATCTACTAACTGATCAATCTTTGGTAGCGGGAAGAAATCCTTAGGACACGTTCTATTGAGATTGGTGAAATCAACACAAACTCACCATTCCCCACTCTTCTTTTTTACCACAACCGGATTTGCAATCCATGTCGGGTACATGACTTCTCTGACTGCCCCAGCTTCTCGCAATTTAGCCAACTCTTCTAGCACTGCCTCAGTATGCTCGACGGACAAACGTCTTGCTCGTTGCACAACTGGACGCACATCCAGATTTACACTCAAGGCATGACAGGCAATGTCCGAGCTCAAACCCGACATCTCATAAGGCATCCAAGCAAACACCTCTCTATTTCATCTCAAGAGTCCCGTTAAAGACTCTAGCTCATCACTTGCAACATTAGCTCAAACTAAAAATATTTTTCAGGTTCAGAAGGACTTACAGGGACTTTTTGCAGCTCTTCAATGACTTTTCAGCCGGCTCGGATCCCACATCGTCGAGCACTTGAGGGGCTGCGTGCACCATGTGCACCTCCTTGATGCGCCCCTCGATCTTGAGGCATTGACGAGCTGCTCTCTGATCACCCTGGATACGTGTAACACCTCTTTCATGCGAAAAGACGATTAATTGATGGAGCGTAGAATGAACCGCTCTCATCAAATGAAGCCATGGTCTTCCAAGAATTGCATTGTAGGACGAGGGCATGTTAACCACCAAGAACTCGGTAATCACTGACTTGCCTCCCAAAGAAACAGTCTCCCTTAGCATTCCCAAAGGCCATACAGGAAATGCCCCAAGACCGATTAACTGCATAGATACTGGGATTAGATCTGATATGGTCAAGGATCGTGGGATGCTTCGGTGCAAGAAAATGCTCGTGACAAGGCCGGAAAATCCCCTTGGAAGGCAATCGGACTGCTGGATTCTGGCCTGGATTGAAATGACTTGTTCTCTCTCGTCTGGACTCCAAATTGGATGAGTCCAATTCGAAGAGTTATAATTAGAGATCTAGTTTTATCCCTCAAAATATGGTAGCAAATGGATCTGTGAGGCCAAAGATACAGCAATTCTCCTGGACGGTCGCAGGGAGTCCAATAGATGGAAGTAGTAAGAAGAATGGATGGATTTGGGTGGTGTTTTGGGAGGATACCTATCCCTCAAAATATGATAGTGAGGGATAGGTATCCTCCTTTAGATGGATATGACACACCAACCTCAGGATAGACAAGGCTTGGAGATGTGATATAACGCACACAACTCACAAGGATGCTTGATGCAACACACAAGCAAATAGATGACTAGAAACTAGGGCTGAAAAGAAACTCTTTCTTTTTGTTTAATATCAGATTCAACGTGCCTTTTACATTGCCATGTCCAGCCCTTATATAGCTGCCGAAATTCAAGTAAGAAAATCAAAAGACACAAGCATAATGTAAGCTAGACTCCTCACTTTCCAACCACTAAATGGCCGGCCTCTTCAAGTCATCTAGGAGTTTATTTTAGGTGCGGTTTTCCATGAAATAAACGTGCTTAATATCCTCATAAAATGACATAAAAACTCCAAAGTCAAGTGGTAGAAAAATCCAAAGTCAAGTGGCGTCGCCGGGGTTGCAAGTGTCCGGATCCGGTTGGCATTCAAGGCATGTGGCCGGCTCCAACACCACATGGCTCGGCGCTCCCAGGGTCATAAGACCTTTAATGAGCTCTTGGTGGAGTTGGCGAGCTTGGGCCCGAGTGATATCCCTTGGGGCCAGGTCTTCATGAGCATGGGCCTTGGTGCCGCGCGCTTTAGGAGTAAGGATGTCTTGAGCTGGCGCGGGTGCCTTGGCACGGGCGCTCCTTGTGTTGTAGGACTTAGGAGGGTCCAAGGAGTCACCTGGAGGCTTGGTGCCCGGGGCAAAGTGACCGGGGCCCGACAGAAGTGGAGTTGGTGTTGTAGGTGCGGCGTGTGGCGCTAGACTAGGGCACTTGCTTTTGTCGGGCGTCAGGCCGGTTCCAGCGGCGCTCTTGAGCTCAAAGGGATCCATAGGTGGTAAGCTAGCTGTAGGAGGTGTGATCGCCGGAGGGAAATGATCGGCGCCTGGTGGATGTGGAGCTGGCGCTTGGGACGCCGGCGTTGCTAGCTCGTCCGGGCTCTCAATCCGGGTGTCCTCCTCTTGGCTTATTTCTTGGTTTGTATGAGTGTCTTGATGGGGTGTGAGCACATCATCCTCCCTCTCTTGAAAGGGATTCGACCTCGAATCTAGCTTGTCAAGGTCTTCTTCATCGTCCACAAGAAAAGGCACTAAGTCCGCCACATTGAACACGTCATGGACACCATAAGAAGGTGGAAGATCCAACTTGTATGCGTTGTCATTGACCTTCTCTAGTACTTGGAAAGGGACGTCTCCCCTTGGCTTCAATTTGGAGCTGCGGAGCTTAGGAAACCTCTCCTTCCTTAGGTGCAACCAAACCAAATCTCCCGGTTCAAAGAGCACCTCCTTGCGTCCCTTGTCCGCCAACTTCTTGTATTGCCATGACCTCTTTTCAAGCTGCAATCTAGTCTCTTCATGCAGCTTTTGAATGCGGGTAGCTTCGTCCGCTCCCTCCTTGCTTTCTTGGTCTTTGATAGCATAGGGCAATAGATCAAGTGGTGTTGTTGGATTGCGCCCATACACCACTTCAAACGGAGTTCTCTTGGTTGTCGTGTGGACCATCCTATTGTATGCAAACTCAATGAATGCAAGGCTCTCCTCCCACCTGCGCAAGTTAGTTTGCAAAATAGTTCTAAGCAAAGCACCAAGGGTTCGGTTGATTACCTCGGTTTGTCCATCCGTTTGAAGATGACAAGTAGCGGAGAAGAGAAGTTTGGTTCCAAGCTTCGACCATAACGTCTTCCAAAAGTAGCTTAGGAACTTCACATCCCTATCTGAAACAATGGACCTAGGAACTCCATGCAATCTCATAACTTCATCAAAGAACAAGTTAGCAACATGAGAAGCATCATCAATTTTATGGCATGCTATAAAGTGTGCCATTTTGGAGAACCTATCCACAACTACAAAAATGGAGTCTCTCCCTCTCTTAGATCTTGGTAATCCTAACACAAAATCCATGGAAATGTCTTCCCAAGGCCGGGTAGGAATAGGTAGAGGGGTGTAGAGACCATGGGGATTGTAACACCCCCAAATTTTAACCCATTTGGAAAGGTATTACCGCCAGTGACCTCGGTTTTCACATCGAAGCCACCCCAGGCTTTACCATTGAAACACAATTCATAAGAACAATTATGATACAAAATTACCATAACTTTCATTTAAAACATAATCGCGGAATTTCAACACAATTCCAAATGCGACAAAATACTGAGTTATTACAATACAGCGGAAGACTTAAAATAATTTACAAGAGTATTGACTTTAGTAGTCAACGCCCAAAGATCGTAACCTGATTAAAACATTGTCAAAACACCGTTCATGTTCATAGTCGATCTAGCCTTCATGGATCCTCGACTCATCTGATGTGCCGAAACGGACGGACGACACCAACCATGACGATGCAGATAACAAAAATACCGTGGGTTAGTCTACTGAATAGACTAGCAAGTGACCAAAGCAGAAGGTTCGAAGTAGTCGTGCTAGGTTTAAACTCATCATCCCTCGAATAATAACCGAGTATGATAGTCAACCTTCACACTCCTACTGAAATACAACAAGAGATATGCAGAAGAGACGACTCTGGAAGACTGAATCTCCACAGAGATCGACCCGAAAGAGACTCCAAGAGATTGAGTCTTAAGGAAATATGACAAATCTGGAATGTTTACAGAATCAAACAACAGCGATTATAAGCTGACTGAGATGCTTCGGCTCACAACCAACCTCACCACTTACAGCGAATCCAGATCGAAAGGAGAACGTACTACATTCAAGTCTGGATCTTACAGAACCACATAACGATGATTTAAAAACTGACTAAGATGTTTCGGTTCACGACCAACCTCATCGCTTACAGCGAATCCAGATTGGAAAGAGAACGTACTCTGATAAAAAGTCAAGACGAGCTTTCCTAGCTATACTATTTACTTAGTTGCACTACTCGCCAAGAGTATATTAATTAAGTGCTCTCGGGCACCTTATCTTATTTAATTCCAAAACGATTAACACATTAAAAGCTTTTAATATATGTCCATGTCACGCAGGACCCATATCTAAGGAATGAACCTCACCGAGTCCAAACCTCTAAATCTATATCGAAAGAATGAACCTCACAGAGTTCAAACTTCTACTATCGCAGGGTCTTGCTCGCCCTTTAAGAGAATGAACCTCACTGAGTTCAAACTTCAACAATCGTTGGGTCTTCATCGCCCTTACAGTTATAAAGGAACGCGCATGGAACTCTCAGGATCCAGGCGTTCCTACAAATACTTGTGCTAACTTACAGTTACAACACAACCACAGTACATGATAAATCCACATAAATGTCCGGAAGACGATCACAGATAATAGCGTCGTTCTAACAGATATACAACCTATTATATGATTTTCCAAAACAGTTTATAAAACCTTTTCCAGACATGAACAATAATCAGTCCAAATTAATTAACAATTAAACAATTGATAATTAATGGAAATATGAAATGATAAGCAAGAGCGAACCGCCACTTGCCTGGAATAGATTCGGCGATGAATCTAGACGAGACGACTACTGATGATATCCTTTTCGAGGATATGGCCTAAGCTTCAGATAGCTCCAACGGATTACGAGTCCACAAGCGATCCAGCGAATCACGTTCTAACGCTAGTATAATTTCGGGTTAAATCTGGACAAAAAGGCTATTGGGCTTCTCGGCCCAATACGGGAGGAATTGATTAGCAAAGGAGGGGGCCCCACCTTGCTTCATCTTCTTCCTCACAACGCAGCAACAGTACAACACCAACACAGCAAGCACAGCGGCAGCAACGACCACGCCAACGCTGGTCTTCTCGCCGCTTCGTCGCCGGGGAGAGCAGCCACCACCACCAGCAGCGCCACGACGCCGGGAAGAACATCAGCGGCGGCTACGGGCATCAGTGACAGCACGGCGGCGGCGACAACAACTATCAACAGCAGATCGTCAGCGACAACGGCGACTCGGCAGCGGTTTTGCGGTGCCTCGTCTGTGGCTCACCTTCGCCGGGAAGTAGGTTGGGACTGCTCGACGCCGAGGAGGAAGCTCAGCAACACGACACCAACATGAGAACGGTGGAGGAGCTCGGAACAGGGGTAGACGAACAGGAGAGGTGTGTCTTCAAGCCTCCAGATTGGGCTCCTTTTATAGTTGAAGGAGGAGAGGATTACTCATCAGCTCCCCAACCAAATTCATGACAGGTGCCCCGACAATTTAACACGGAGGGGAGTATCGTGGAAGGAGGATGGAAATTCTTGGCAGAGATATGGAAAAATGGTTTTGGTATGGGTTTTAAACCCTGGAAATTATATGTTTGTATCCAAACAAATATTTTAAGTCTCGAAAATACATCGAATGTATTTTATACCACTCTCGGAATTATTTCGGACATCATGGATGTTACGGAAAATCCGAACTCCACTGAAAGCGAAATAATTATAGAACGAATGATGGGAAAATTACCCAAATACCCTTACTAAAATTAAGGGGTATTACATTACTACCCCCTTAAGAAAAGTTTCGACCCCAAAACTTGCATTATTAACGAGGAAATGGTCTCTCTACCAATCTTACTAACTGAACTTAATATCCTTAATCATAACATCATCATACAATCTTATCTCCATATAACATACCAGGTAATAATTCTTACTACCTCCACAAGATCATGTCTACCTTAGAATAATGGCCTTCCATAACCATCATTACGATATTAATGCACCTTCAATAGGAGAACACACATTTCTCCTCCAATCTCTTTATAGACAAACCCAAGGTTTACACATTAACTTCTTACAACTCAGATATTAAATCTTAGTAACCTCGAATCATAACTTCCTTAATTCCTTAAAGATATCTCCCACAATTCCATTACTCATTATTATCGGTTTTGGCCCTTATACCAAATTCCAACTTGGAATCCTTTCGGTAATGACTTAACTTATTCCTTTAATCACTTTATAAGTTGAACCTTCAAGATTCCTTAACTTTCTTAATTCCCTTAATGGTACTTTACACAATTCCATTATTTATCTCAAAGTAAGACTGACCTTACGCCATCTCTAACTTAAAATCCTTACAAGAATAATTTAACACATCTCTTTAAACAATTTCTAACTTAACTCCTTTAAGATTCAAGAACAACCATAATATCTTATTCCTACGTTCCTCAAAACGTATCACATAAGATATTACTCCTATCTCCTCCAAGAGAGTGATACCATAAGCCTTATAGATGACATACTCACAAGATGTCAATCCTTGACAATTTCCAAGAGTCATAACTCTTCATCCTCTGAAAATTCCACTTATCGAGTCCAACGACTCGTACTGTCTTAAATGACTTATTTCTAATTTAAAATCCTTATATTCATCACGCAATCTACTATCCATCCAGGACTTAATCGCATCATTTCCTTATATTACCTCAAACGAATCTCAAATAGGTCTCTTCAAAGGATACCTATGATTTCGCACACTTGGCTTTTCCAAAAGCTTTAACCATTGGTCCTACATGGGTCATACTTACTTATGATCCCGACCATCATAACTCCGGATTTCACAGTCTTACTCAAGATCGCAAAATAGGAAAAATGAGTTCTTATTGAACTATTCCCTTAATCAACTTATTCCTTCACAACACTTTATCCACACTAATGCCTACAACATGATTCCACAACTAAACATTCCGGACTTTGCACTAGTCCATCTCTATATACTTCTAGTGGAACAAAAAATCTCAAGTACACAAGTGAGATATAACTCTTAATCTCATTAACTCCACATAACCTATACCTCCAAACACTAGGAATATGATGTCTCAAGAAGAAATAAATATTTCCATAACTTCTCCCAATATCCTTATTTCCTAAAAGATACTCATAAATGAACACTTTAGGCATCAGACTCTTCTAGCCTTGCCTTATGAGGTCTTCCTCCGGGTTCTCATCGGAAGTTCCCTTCGGATCTTCCCTCGGATCTTCCCCCTCTCGAGGATCTTCCTCAGGGTTTTCCTCTGGATCTTCCTCCTTCTAAGGATCTTCCGCAGGATCTTCCTCCTCTAGAGGATCTTCCTCGGATCTTCCTTCTTCTGAGGATCTTCCTCGGGATCTCCCCTAGGATTTTCCTCTCCTTGAGGATCTTCCTCGGGATTTTCCTTAGAGTTCCCTTGGAAATCGCTTCCATTTAAACGTCGTTATTACAATATTTCGTTGGCCTACCTTAACGGCTCAACGAGTTCTACCCTAGGTTCAACCCACGAATTCTCATACGGAGGCAAATCCCGACTGCATCGAGTATTAATCCTCTGTATTCATTTTCTCAACAATGAATGCCAACAACTATGACATCATACTTAGACATCAAAACTCCTAAGAGTGATTCCTTAATTATCCCATATATCAATGTAATAAAATCACTTAGAATAGATCAACTTGGTAATTCAATAGATGAATTATGAACATAGAGCACAAGATTCATCTATACTAATCTCCCGAGCGTTCACACCAAATTACTCAGAGATTACAGTACTAGGATATTAGTACTATCAGGAAGCACATACTTGATACCTTCGAGGGAACTACTAGGTCCTCCAACCTCGAAATATCTCTGAGAAACAGGAAAATCTAACATTACTAGAGATGATAGAATCATCTCAGCACCTTTCGAGTCCTTTCAAAAGAATAGACAAACACCTATGTCTTACAACAACAAGAATAGGTCAGTCTTTCTAGATATAGAAGTAACTCCCATACCTCTCATATCAGACTAAAGAAGGCACGACTATGAACGATATTTATTTCAAATTCGTTTGGAAGACATTTTCCAGTTCAAAACGGGAAATAGTTTTAGAAGGATAAAACCTTTTAAAATACCCAACCTGTTTTAAAAACAAACTTTAGCTCTGATACCAAATCTGTAACACCCCCAAATTTTAACCCATTTGGAAAGGTATTACCGCCAGTGACCTCGGTTTTCACATCGAAGCCACCCCAGGCTTTACCATTGAAACACAATTCATAAGAACAATTATGATACAAAATTACCATAACTTTCATTTAAAACATAGTCGCGGAATTTCAACACAATTCCAAATGCGACAAAATACTGAGTTATTACAATACAGCGGAAGACTTAAAATAATTTACAAGAGTATTGACTTCAGTAGTCAACGCCCAAAGATCGTAGCCTGATTAAAACATTGTCAAAACACCGTTCATGTTCATAGTCGATCTAGCCTTCATGGATCCTCGACTCATTTGATGTGCCAAAACGGACGGACGACACCAACCATGACGATACAGATAACAAAAATACCATGGGTTAGTCTACTGAATAGACTAGCAAGTGACCAAAGCAGAAGGTTCGAAGTAGTCGTGCTAGGTTTAAACTCATCATCCCTCGAATAATAACCGAGTATGATAGTCAACCTTCACACTCCTACTGAAATACAACAAGAGATATGCAGAAGAGACGACTCTGGAAGACTGAATCTCCACAGAGACCGACCCGAAAGAGACTCCAAGAGATTGAGTCTTAAGGAAATATGACAAATCTGGAATGTTTACAGAATCAAACAACAACGATTAAAAGCTGACTGAGATGCTTCGGCTCACAACCAACCTCACCGCTTACAGCGAATCCAAATCGGAAGGAGAACGTACTACATTCAAGTCTGGATCTTACAGAACCACATAACGATGATTTAAAAACTGACTAAGATGTTTTGGTTTACGACCAACCTCATCGCTTACAGCGAATCCAGATTGGAAAGAGAACGTACTCTGATCAAAAGTCAAGACGAGCTTTCCTAGCTGCACTATTTACTTAGCTGCACTACTCGCCAAGGGTATATCAATTAAGTGCTCTCAGGCACCTTATCTTATTTAATTCCAAAACGATTAACACATTAAAAGCTTTTAATATATGTCCCTGTCACGCAGGACCCATATCTAAGGAATGAACCTCACCAAGTCCAAACCTCTAAATCTATATCGAAAGAATGAACCTCACAGAGTCCAAACTTCTACTATCGCAGGGTCTTGCTCGCCCTTTAAGAGAATGAACCTCACTGAGTTCAAACTTCAACAATCGTTGGGTCTTCATCGCCCTTACAGTTATAAAGGAACGCGCATGGAACTCTCAGGATCCAAGCGTTCCTACAAATACTCGTGCTAACTTACAGTTACAACACAACCACAGTACATGATAAATCCACATAAATGTCCGAAAGGCGATCACAGATAATAGCGTCGTTCTAACAGATATACAACCTATTATATGATTTTCCAAAAGAGTTTATAAAACCTTTTCCAGACATGAACAATAATCAGTCCAAATTAATTAACAATTAAGCAATTGATAATTAATGGAAATATGAAATGATAAGCAAGAGCGAACCGCCACTTGCCTGGAATAGATTCGGCGATGAATCTAGACGAGACGACTACTGATGATATCCTTTTCGAGGATATGGCCTAAGCTTCAGATAGCTCCAACGGATTACGAGTCCACACGCGATCCAGCGAATCACGTTCTAACGCTAGTATAATTTCGGGTTAAATCTGGACAAAAAAGGCTATTGGGCTTCTCGGCCCAATACGGGAGGAATTGATTAGCAAAGGAGGGGCCCCCACCTTGCTTCATCTTCTTCCTCACAATGCAGCAATAGTACAACACCAACACAGCAAGCACAGCGGCAACAACGACCACGTCGGCGCTGGTCTTCTCGCCGCTTCGTCGCCGGGGAGAGCAGCCACCACCACCAGCAGCGCCACGACGCCGGGAAGAACATCAGCAGCGGCGGCTACGGGCAACAGTGACAGTACGGCGGCGGCGACAACATCTATCAACAGCAGATCGTCAGCGACAACGGTGACTCAGCAGCGGCTTTGCGGTGCCTCGTCGGTGGCTCACCTTCGCCGGGAAGTAGGCTGGGACTGCTCGACGCCGAGGAGGAAGCTCAGCAGCACGACACCAACAAGAGAACAGTGAAGGAGCTCGGAACAGGGGTAGACGAACAGGAGATGTGTGTCTTCAAGCCTCCAGATTGGGCTCCTTTTATAGTTGAAGGAGGAGAGGATTACTCATCAGCTCCCCAGCCAAATTCATTGTAACACCCCTCAATTTATAAGAATATTTTGGAATTTTTTCTAACTCCTGAATTACTAGACGGATTAATTTCTGAAGAGTTTTGGACTTTCTGTAAGAGGTTTGAACTCTGTAAATTTTTCCGAGTATTATAAAACACAGTTGAAGTGTATTTGGGGTTAATTTGACGTTTATGTACGAATATATTTAACCCGGAGTTAAGAAATTTAAACAAAGCCGAGTCCGGATAAGGATTAACGATTCACCGCGATCTGCCGCACTCGCGGTATGGAATCGGCCTTAAAACCGCGACTCACCGCGATTGACCGTGATCAACCGCGATTCACCGCGACCGGCCGCGCTCGTGGTAACACCTTTTGCTGAACAGTGTCGTCTTCCTCGAAGGCGGTTACTGTAGCTCTGTTCCTCTGATTTTCTGGGCAGGCAAGTGGCTTTCCAGCTGGCTTGGCTTGTGTCCCCTTGTCCCCTGCGTGTTTCCCTTGGTATGGCTCAGATTTTCAATATAAAAAGGGGTCGAACCAAT
This sequence comes from Rheum nobile, assembly GCA_027886185.1. Taxonomy (NCBI): domain Eukaryota; kingdom Viridiplantae; phylum Streptophyta; class Magnoliopsida; order Caryophyllales; family Polygonaceae; genus Rheum; species Rheum nobile. Next base: position 1,124,861 of record WOAB01000191.1, on the reverse strand, counting down.
CCGAGAGTTGCCTTCGTCTTCCTCCTTGAGCTCTCTCTTTTCTCTGGTTTTTACCCACTGAAATTCGCCATTTGCGTGCCTTTCGAGCTCGATTCGAGTGATCCCAAGGATTGGTGAAGCTTGCCCAAGTGTTAGGGAAGGCTTACAGGTGTTTTGTGATCGATTTGGATGCAAAACAAGGCCTCCACGAATCGGGTAAATTCCCCTCCCCGCCATGGAAGCTGTCGAAGCTTTGCCACTGTTGATGAACCGCGACTGGCCGCGACTTGCCGCGATCGCGGTGAGGGCGTCCTAATTGTGTGTCTTGTGGTTTGGCTTTGGGCTTGGCTCGACTCCTTTGATTTCTTTTCCTATTCTTTTGGATTCATATATATAAGTGTATGGAATCTAACTTAGGGTCTCGTTTTGGATCGTTCCAATGGGATTTTATCCAGGTTTCGTTCCAGATTCAGGATTCAGGACTCGTTCTTGAGAAGTTGTCTTAGTATTCATCTATTCTAAGGCAAGTGGCGGTTCTCTCTTGTTCATCATTCCATATTTCGATTATTTATCAATAGTTTTGTTGTTAAATAATTTGGGATGATTGTTAATTATGTTGGAAACAGTTTTGATAACGTTATGTGTTTAAAAAAACTGATATTATATTAGGTTATATATTCTGCTAGAACCGACGCTAGTATATATAGATATTTTGTGCAGGTGAAGGCCGTAAGGGTCTTTGATGTGATTTATTGTGTGTGTTTAGATTGTTAAATCTAGGGTGACTGCCAGGTGGGCAAACATATGATAGTTGTGCAGGTTGAGCCGTGATGGTTCTGTGAGATGTGTTTGTGTGTTTATCTGTTTAGTCAGAACGAGTATTCGTAGGGACAATGGATGAGAGGTCATGTCGTCTCTTTATAATTAATTTGTAAGTCATGACTAACTTCTATACTCGAGTGGAGTGTAGAAGTGGTGCACTCTGCAGGTGTCACAAACCCCGGTTTGATATGTGTCCCGCGAGTGGCGAGACATATATGTTAAAAGCTCATAACGTGATATGTGTGTGTGTGGTCATTTAATTCAGATAAGTGCCTGAGAGCACCTAATTAATGAACTTTGGCGAGTAGTGCAGCTAGGCGCTAGTGCAGCTAGGAAAAACTCGTCTTAGTTGTAAGTCGCTCGTATGCGATATTGTGATGATGTGTGTGTGTGTTTGTTTAAGTTTCCCAACATTTGTCATGTTTCCTATAAGGCTCATTTCATTTTGGAGTCTTCTTTTGGGATTGATTGCTGTGAGACTCGGTCTCCAGAATCTTCTCTTGTGCATACCTTTTGATATTCTAGTAGGAGTATGATGGTTGACTAGCGTACTCGGTTATTATTCGAGGGACGATGAGTCTAACCTAATACGACTGCTTCGAACCACTCTGCTTTGTACCCTTGCGTAGTCTTTCATTAGACTGACCAACCGTAATATTCCTTGCATGGTTGGCTGGTGTCATCCGTCCGATTCGGCACATCAGGTGTGTTGAAGATCCGAGAAGGCTAGAACGACTATGAAGATGAACGGTGTTTTCGACAAGTTGTTTTGTCGCCTTGTTTAAAAGATTTCCGCTGTGCTATTTTGTATTTTGTTAAAGACTTTCGCTGTTGTATTTCTGATTATTGGGTCGTTTTTGGAATCGTGTAATTCCGCGACCATGTGGTTTAATAAAAGTTATGATTTTAGTATTGTAACTATGTTTAAGACAGTTATGTCGTTGGAAAAGCCTGGGGTGACTTCAGGGTTTACGTCCGGGGTCATCGGCAGTAACGCTTTCAAATGGGGTTAAATTTGGGGGTGTTACAGAAATGGTATCAGAGCTAAAATGTTTTCCAAGAGCTCTGATTTTTTTTTAAAAAGCCGTTCATAGTCGTGCCTTCTACAGTCTGATACGGAAGTTTGCTTCTGTGTCTAGAAAGACTAAGACTCTCTGTTTGTCACCCGTAGTTAGGGGTGCATTCTGTTCTCTTCAGAAGGACTCGAAAGAAGTCGAGATGGTTTTGCCATCTCCAGTTAGACTTGAGTTCTCAGTTTCCTTGTCGTGAGTTGAGGTTGTAGAATCTAATATTCCCGTTTGGAGTTCGTATGTGGAAGTTTACCAAGTTGATCTACTCTGAGTTGACTTTTATTACATTAAGTATTTTGGAGAGATATTAATGTGAAAAATACTTGGACTTTGATCGGTAATCAGATGGTGGACACAAGGAACATTATTCATGCTGGTTCTGGGCCGAGCAATGACCCGAGACCAGATGCAAGAATTGTTCCAGACTCTGTGGAGGAACACGAGTCTATGTCACAGAATAACCCTGGAGGCAATGGCCAAGCTTCGGCCAACGATCCAATGGTTTTTGATGCAGCAGCTGTTGCAGCTATTCAGGAGATTATGATGCAAGTACTTACCGAGGCTAGGCAACCTGCCGCACGACAGGCACAAGCTGTGCCAATTCCTCCAGTGGTTCCTAGATTTGAGGAGCCAGCTGTTTATGTACACCGAGATGAGGCGGTTAGGAAGAGAGGTGATTATGGTCGAGTGTTGAAGACCATTAACTCTTTGAGACCTGACCATTATGATGGAAAAGGAGAACCAGTCAAAGCGGCTCATTGGTTTTCCCACATGGAGCGGTTATTTCGCAATGTTGAGAGCACCGAGGCAGAGAAAGTACAAATAGCCTCTCTTCAGTTGAAAGAAGAAGCTAGTGAATGGAGGGAGAACACTGGGTTGGCTGATCGGGCTGATTTGAATTGGGCTATGTTCAAGACGAAGATGATGGACCGTTTCTTTTCCCGAGCTATGAGGGACGAGAAGCACAAGGAGTTTATGCATCCTGAGACGGAGGGATTGAAAGTCGCTGAGCTTGCGACTAAGTTCAATCATTTGTTGCAATACGCTGGGTCGGATGTAACCAGCGAGGAGCAGAAGATCTGGCACTTCCATGAGTGGATGGGTCCAGATATTAAGCCACTGATGGTACGTCACGGATGTTCTACCTTGGAGCAATACGTGGATGCAGCCTATAAGCTAGAAGTGACTTTGGAAGAGTCAACCAAGAAAAGGAATCACCAGAGGTCAATTCAAGATCAATCTCAGGCGAGTGGATTTAAACGTCCTGCGCCACCGTCTAACTTTGCTAAGTCAAGCAAGGCAAAGACAGAAATGACTCATGGAGGGTCGACACAACGATCGGGTCAGGACCAGAGTCTGATTCAGTGTTACAATTGTGGTGCCGCTGGGCACAAAGGCATTGCGTGTAAAAAGGAAAGAAGGACATGCTTTGGTTGTGGAAAGTTTGGGCACATGCAGAAGTTCTGTTGGCAGGAAAAGCAAAAAGGAGTGGAGTCACAGCAAAGGACTGCTAATCAGAATAACCGGCTTGAGTATAAACCGGTGGAAGCTCCTAGTCCTTCAATGCAAACAACTGCACAGAATAAGGGCAAGGCCCCAGTAGCTTCTGGAAGTCAAGGTCAACGTCTTTACGTGATACGTGAGGCGGATGGACCTGATGCTCCATTTGCTTAGAGTTTTCTACTGATGTTTATAGGTTGTGAATTTGGGTGTTACCCAGTCTGTTGTCGTGGACAGTTGTGTTAGTAAGTTTAAGTATGCAGCAAGGTTGTAAATCTTTTGTTGTAAATATTCTTGCTGATATAAATATCTGGTTGGAACCAAGCGTTTGTCAGATGTCTCGATTACCATTCAGGGTAAAGTTTGAGGCATTTTGATCTATTCCCCGAGCAAGAAGGCTCACAAGGGACATCTTTGGATAATCTTGTCAGTCCCTAGACAGATCGAGCTATATGCAAAATTGTCTAGTGTGACTTTTGGATCTGAGAAGTGGCTTTCTTAGGCCATGCGATCAATGAAGATGGGTGATGGTTAACCCCAGAAGATTGAAGCAGTTGCGCAGTAAGGTGGTACCTTTGGTACAAGTTTGTGCTCCAAGTTAGAAACCGAAGAGGTTACCTGGGAGACTGAGGTGGATATGCTTAGACGCTTTCCCGATTTGTTTTCGGCCTAGAATAGTCAAGTTTCGGGGTCGAAACTTATTTTAAGGGGGAGGTAATGTAACACCGCTCAATTTATAAGAATATTTTGGAATTTTTTCTAACTCCTGAATTACTAGACGGATTAATTTCTGAAGAGTTTTGGACTTTCTGTAAGAGGTTTGAACTCTGTAAATTTTTCCGAGTATTATAAAACACAGTTGAAGTGTATTTGGGGTTAATTTGACGTTTATGTACGAATATATTTAACCCGGAGTTAAAAAATTTAAACCAAGCCGAGTCCGGATAATGATTAACGATTCACCGCGATCTGCCGCGCTCGCGGTATGGAATCAGCCTTAAAACCGCGACTCACCGCGATTGACCGCGATCAACCGCGATTCACCGCAACCGGCCGCGCTCGCGGTAACACCTTTTGCTGAACAGTGTCGTCTTCCTCGAAGGCGGTTACTGTAGCTCTGTTCCTCTGATTTTCTGGGCAGGCAAGTGGCTTTCCAGTTGGCTTGGCTTGTGTCCCCTTGTCCCCTGCGTGTTTCCCTTGGTATGGCTCAGATTTTCAGTATAAAAAGGGGTCGAACCAATCCGAGAGTTGCCTTCGTCTTCCTCCTTGAGCTCTCTCTTTTCTCTGGTTTTTACCCACTGAAATTCGCCATTTGCGTGCCTTTCGAGCTCGATTCGAGTGATCCCAAGGATTGGTGAAGCTTGCCCAAGTGTTAGGGAAGGCTTACAGGTGTTTTGTGATCGATTTGGATGCAAAACAAGGCCTCCACGAATCGGGTAAATCCCCCTCCCCGCCATGGAAGCTGTCGAAGCTTTGCCACTGTTGATGAACCGCGACTGGCCGCGACTTGCCGCGATCGCGGTGAGGGCGTCCGAATTGTGTGTCTTGTGGTTTGGCTTTGGGCTTGGCTCGACTCCTTTGATTTCTTTTCCTATTCTTTTGGATTCATATATATAAGTGTATGAAATCTAACTTAGGGTCTCGTTTTGGATCGTTCCAATGGGATTTTATCCAGGTTTCGTTCCAGATTCAGGATTCAGGACTCGTTCTTGAGAAGTTGTCTTAGTATTCATCTATTCTAAGGCAAGTGGCGGTTCTCTCTTGTTCATCATTCCATATTTCGATTATTTATCAATAGTTTTGTTGTTAAATAATTTGGGATGATTGTTAATTATGTTGGAAACAGTTTTGATAACGTTATGTGTTTAAAAAAACTGATATTATATTAGGTTATATATTCTGCTAGAACCGACGCTAGTATATATAGATGTTTTGTGCAGGTGAAGGCCGTAAGGGTCTTTGATGTGATTTATTGTGTGTGTTTAGATTGTTAAATCTAGGGTGACTGCCAGGTGGGCAAACATATGATAGTTGTGCAGGTTGAGCCGTGATGGTTCTGTGAGATGTGTTTGTGTGTTTATCTGTTTAGTCAGAACGAGTATTCATAGGGACAATGGATGAGAGGTCATGTTGTCTCTTTATAATTAATTTGTAAGTCATGACTAACTTTTATACTCGAGTGGAGTGTAGAAGTGGTGCACTCTGCAGGTGTCACAAACCTCGGTTCGATATGTGTCCCGCGAGTGGCGAGACATATATGTTAAAAGCTCATAACGTGATATGTGTGTGTGTGGTCATTTAATTCAGATAAGTGCCTGAGAGCACCTAATTAATGAACTTTGGCGAGTAGTGCAACTAGGCGCTAGTGCAGCTAGGAAAAACTCGTCTTAGTTGTAAGTCGCTCGTATGCGATATTGTGATGATGTGTGTGTGTGTTTGTTTAAGTTTCCCAACATTTGTCATGTTTCCTATAAGGCTCATTTCATTTTGGAGTCTTCTTTTGGGATTGATTGCTGTGAGACTCGGTCTCCAGAATCTTCTCTTGTGCATACCTTTTGATATTCTAGTAGGAGTATGATGGTTGACTAGCGTACTCGGTTATTATTCGAGAGACGATGAGTCTAACCTAATACGACTGCTTCGAACCACTCTGCTTTGTACCCTTGTGTAGTCTTTCATTAGACTGACCAACCGTAATATTCCTTGCATGGTTGGCTGGTGTCATCCGTCCGATTCGGCACATCAGGTGTGTTGAAGATCCGAGAAGGCTAGAACGACTATGAAGATGAACGGTGTTTTCGACAAGTTGTTTTGTCGCCTTGTTTAAAAGATTTCCGCTGTGCTATTTTGTATTTTGTTAAAGACTTTCGCTGTTGTATTTCTGATTATTGGGTCGTTTTTGGAATCGTGTAATTCCGCGACCATGTGGTTTAATAAAAGTTATGATTTTAGTATTGTAACTATGTTTAAGACAGTTATGTCATTGGAAAAGCCTGGGGTGACTTCGGGGTTTACGTCCGGGGTCATCGGCAGTAACGCTTTCAAATAGGGTTAAATTTGGGGGTGTTACATTCATGACAGGTGCCCCGACAATTTAACACAGAGGGGAGTATCGTGGAAGGAGGATGGAAATTCTTGGCAGAGATATGGAAAAATGGTTTTGGTATGGGTTTTAAACCCCGGAAATTATATGTTTGTATCCAAACAAATATTTTAAGTCCCGAAAATACATCGAATGTATTTTATACCACTCTCGGAATTATTTCGGACATCATGGATGTTACGGAAAATCCGAACTCCACTGAAAGCGAAATAATTATAGAACGAAGGATGGGAAAATTACCCAAATACCCTTACTAAAATTAAGGGGTATTACAGGGATGTACTTTAGACTTAGCATGCAAGCAAGTAGTACATGAAGCACAAAATTTCTCTACTGCCCTAAGCATGCATGGCCAATAAAAATGCTCCTTAAGTACATGCAAGGTTTTAAGAACACCAAAATGTCCCATTAACCCACCCCCATGAGCTTCCTGCACAAGTAGCCTCCTAGTAGACCCTTTCGGGATGCAAAGTCTATGACTCTTAAATAAGAACCCATCATGCAAGTAAAATTGATCCTTGCTACCATGAGAAACACAAGCAGTAAATATATCACAAAAATCATCATCACATGCATACAAGTCTTTCATAAAAGAGAAACCTAGAAGTCTAGCATCCAAGAGAGTCAAAAGAGAATACCTCCTTGATAGTGCATCTGCTACCACATTGTCCTTACCCTTCTTATGCTTGATAACATAAGGGAAGGACTCAATGAACTCCACCCATTTGGCATGTCTCTTGTTGAGCTTGCTTTGCCCCTTTAGATACTTCAATGCCTCATGGTCAGAGTGAATGACAAACTCCCTAGGCAACAAGTAGTGTTGCCATACTCTGAGCACTCTCACAAGGGCCAAAAGCTCCTTATCATAGGTGGGGTAATTCAGCTCGGCCCCATCTAACTTCTCACTAAAATAAGCAATGGGCTTGCCCTCTTGCATGAGAACACCCCCAAGACCTATTCCAGACGCATCACATTCTATCTCAAAAGTCTTGTCAAAATTAGGCAAAGATAGAAGTGGTGCTTGAGTGAGCTTGACTTTGAGGCTAGCAAAAGCCTCCTCTTGTGATGTGCCCCATATGAAGGCCATGCCTTTCTTGGCTAGCTCGGTGAGGGGCGCAGCCAAGGTGCTAAAGTCCCTCATAAACCGGCGGTAAAAACCGGCTAAGCCAAGAAAGCTATGGACTTGAGTCATAGTAGTAGGTGTTGGACATTCATGAATAGCCTTCACCTTCTCTTCATCCACTCTCAAGCCGTCCTTGCACACCACAATCCCAAGAAATACCACATGGTCCGAATGAAAGTGGCACTTCTTGAAGTTGGCATACAACTTTTCCTCTCTAAGGACCTCAAGAACCTTCCTAAGGTGACCAACATGCTCGTAAAGATTATGGCTATACACTAAGATATCATCAAAGTATACAACCACAAACTTACCCAAGAATGGCCTTAGTACGTGGTTCATGAGCCTCATGAACGTGCTAGGGGCGTTAGTTAGACCAAAAGGCATTACCAATCATTCATACAACCCATATTTAGTCTTAAAGGCTATTTTCCATTCATCGCCCTCTTTCATGCGAATCTGGTGGTAACCGCTCTTAAGATCTATCTTGGAGAACACACTAGCCCCATGCAACTAGTCAAGCATGTCATCTAGTCTCGGAATAGGATGGCGATACTTGATGGTTATGTTGTTAATTGCTCGGCAATCAACACACATCCTCCAAGTACCGTCCTTTTTGGGGACTAGGATGACCGGAACTGCACAAGGACTAAGGCTCTCCCTTACAGCACCCTTGTCAAGCAATTCTTGCACTTGACATTGTAGCTCCTTTGTCTCCTCTGGATTAGCCCTATAGGCCGCCCGGTTAGGAAGTGTTGCCCCCGGTATGAAATCAATTTGATGTTCAATACCCCGTACCGGTGGCAATCCACTAGGAACTTCCTCTTGAAAGAGATCATCAAACTCCATCAAGAGGTGAGCAATAGGCTTAGGAAGTCCCTCAAGATCTGGCAAGGTGAGTAAGACATCCTTTGGTATGAGCAAAAGACATGACTCACCCCGTTTGATTGCTTGAACAACTTTCTTAGGCTTAGCTAGAAGCATATGGTTGGAGGCGCCTCCTTTGCCCCCAATGGCCATTTTTTTACCCTTAGCTAGCTCGACCTTTTGTTGAGCCCTTCTTTGCTCCCTTGCCACGTGGTCAGCCATGATCTCATGGGGGAGCCAAAGGGTGTAGAGTGATTCTCTTACCATTCATGGAAAAATAATACTCATTGGACACGCCTTGATGAATGACACCCCGATCAAATTGCCATGGCCTTCCTAGGAGGAGATGGCATGTGTTCATGGGAAGTACATCGCACACAACCTCATCCTCATATCCCCCTAAGGTAAACTGAATCATGGCTTGATCCTTGACTTTAAGAGGCGTGTCGGAGTTCAACCAACATAGTGTGTAGGGTTGTGGATGAGGAGTAGTGGATAGATTGAATCTACTCACTACTTCTTGGTCAATGATGTTGCAACATGACCCTCCATCAATTATCATTCTACACACTTTCCCCTTAATGGTGCACCTAGTATGAAAAATAGTCTCTCGTTGACTAGGCACACTTGGACCTTCCGAGGCTATCAACACCTTCTTAGCCATAAAACAATCACCTTGGGCAGCAACCACGTGGAGTTCCTCCAACTCCTCCGCATTCTCAACAACTTCTTCTACATACTCATCCTCGGATTCATAGTCTCCTAGAGTATTAACAAGAAGTTGCCTTTTTGAGGGGCAATCCTTGACAAAGTGACCTCTACCTAGGCACTTAAAACACTTGAGATCCCTAGCTCGGTTCTCCCCCCTCTTTCCTTTGGGTTTGAACTTGACCAGGAGCCTCTCTTCTAGGGTGACTTGTGTGGTCACCCTTAGTAGGTTCTAGGCGCCTTGGTGGGGGTGTAGTTCCCTTGGAGCTAGCTTGATTGTTTTGCCAAGGCCGTGAGCTACTAGCTTGGGGGCGCCTCGAAGGAAGTGACTTGTATATATGGTTAGTATAATGAAGCACTTCTTCCATGGGCGTCCCTCTTGGGAAATGTTGCCTGCTCACAATAGCCTTGAGTTCAGGGGAGAGATTGTTAATGAACTTAGAAATAAGATAATCTTCGGGAAATCTAAGTTCAGACCTAAAGACCAAAGTCTTTAGTTCCATATAGAATTCATCTGGGGTCTTATTCCCTTGTTCCAATTGTTCGAGTCTCCCATGAACTCTTTCTGGATAATCCTCTGGAACAAACCTATCTCGAAGGGCGTTTTTAAGCCCTTGCCAAGTGGTGATTTGGGGCATACCATGGAACTCTCGTTCTGCTTTGTCCCCAAGCCACCAATGATAGGCAAAGCCTTCAAATTTAATTGTAGCGATGGCTACTCGTTGAGCTTCCGAGTAGCCATAAAACTGAAAAACTTGTTCAGTTTTTTGCTCCCAATCAAGGTAGACTTCAGCATCACAATTAGAACCAAAACGCTCTACCTCAAGTTTGACACCTTGTGGGCGCGGTTGTTCATAGGCGTCGGCGTAGTTCTCTTCAAAGGCACCAGCACCGGCGCCTCCTTGCACTTGGTAGGACGCCCTTCTCCCTTGGTAATGGCCACGGTCAGCTCCTCCTCTTCCTCCCATAAATCTCCTAGGTTGTATAAGGGGTTCTTGGGACCTAGGGAACTCTTGTATCGGAGCCTTGCGGCATCTCTAGCTCTCGAATCTACAAGGTTAGTACGCAAATGAGGCATACTAGAAGAACTAGGATTATCATAAGGAAAGGAAAAGTTAGAACTTGAACCATGTTCCTCCCTTGTGGTGACCCTTAAAGGTGGAAAGGAAGACGAACCCTCATGCAAGGATACACTTGCCATCTCTTGAGTGAAGGCACCTATGACGCCTCCGGTGGATGAGGTGAAAGGAATGGTAGGAGGTAAGCCCGGTCCACGGCTGAGGGCTTGATTAGTCACCAAGCTAGGGGACTGCATCATCTCGGCCTTCATGGCCCTCATCTCCTCACGCATTGTGTGGAGGATTCGCTCCTCGAACTCGCGCTGACGCTCCTCGGCCATGCGCTGACGCTCCTCGGCTTCCAACTTGTTGGTTTGTATGGCCAGGAGGATTGTCTCCAAGGCGGAGGCTTCTCTTTCCTGGGATGGTTCCACTACACTCTTGTCCTTGTTGTTCACCATGGCTAACCTGCACGAGAAGTTTCACACACAACAGCCCACGAAAGCTGCACGAGAAGTTTCACACACAACAGCCCACGAAAGCAAGAACAATCAATGGTCCCTAAAGCTAGTAAGTAAGCCAAAAATTCCTGAATCAAATTTCAAGAACCTTAGCTCCACAAGCTCGCTAACAAGGCTAGGGTAAAATCTCCCTATATGCAAAAGGTGACGCTTAAAAGACAAGATAAAGTGCACCACAACCTTGATTTAGTTCCTTAAGTCAAATCACAACTCAGCACAAATGGAGCAAGTACTTGTTGCTTTTAAGATATCTTTACAAGGACGTGGACAAGATACAAGACAAGATGAGAAGAGTTGCAAGATATGAACCTAATCCTATTGATGCACCAATATTTCAGTGGCTTTCCCTTTTCTTTCTTGTCGGATCTTTCGGTTGCATCCAATTTTTTAGGATTTTTTTTTTGCGTGGGAAGGTCGGATTCTAACCGAGATCTCTTCCTTAAGTTTTTTTTTTTAACTACTCACTGAATTACAACGAGTTTATGCAACTATAGAGCAAGAAAATTGAGGGTACACTTTGATCAACACGTCTTAGATACTCAAGGAATGTCCCTACGCACCAAAGTCTTGGATTGTAACACAACTCAAGTAGTAAACTTCAGGTTGATTAAGTGCAAAAGAAGAAAGCAAAAAGATTCACACCCTAGCTATATGAGACGTCTAACAAAGGTGAGATGGCCGGAGTAAGGCAACCTCTAGTGCGGTTTTGAAAACACAATCAAGCAACAATTTTCCCCATTTTAGACGGCTGCCAAACAACTAAACCTAGGGACAATTGACTCAATTGCAAGCACACACACTCCCAACCAGATGCAAGACGCAAGAAAGCAAAGAAAACAACACACAAACCCTACAGACTCTAGTGCAAGACACCACTTCGTAAGGCACGAAAACTAGAGCAAGTAAGCGACGATTCTTGGAATTTAAAAGAGGGATTTAGAGCAAATTCTTACGTAGCTCTGATACCACATGATATGGTCAAGGATCGTGGGATGCTTCGGTGCAAGAAACTGCTTGTGACAAGGCCGAAAAATCCCCTTGGAAGGCAATCGGACTGCTGGATTCTGGCATGTATTGAAATGACTTGTTCTTTCGTCCGGACTCCAAATTGGATGATTCCAATTCGAAGAGTTATAACTAGAGATCTAGTTTTATCCCTCAAAATATGGTAGCAAATGGATCTGCGAGGCCAAAGATACAACAATTCTCCTGGACGGTCGCAGGGAGTCCAATAGGTGGAAGTAGTAAGAAGAATGGATGGATTTGGGTGGTGTTTTGGGCGGCGATTGCAGGAGACTGGGATGGAGTATGATAGTGAGAGATAGGTATCCTACTTTGGATGGATATGACACACCAACCTCAGGATAGACAAGGCTTGGAGATGTGATATAACACACACAACTCACAAGGATGCTTGATGCAACACACAAGCAAATAGATGACTAGAAACTAGGGCGAAAAGAAACTCTTTCTTTTTGTTTAATATCAGATTCAACGTGCCTTTTACATTGCCATGGCCAGCCCTTATATAGCTGCCGAAATTCAAGTAAGAAAATCAAAAGACACAAGCATAATGTAAGCTAGACTCCTCACTTTCCAACCACTAAATGGCTGGCCTCTTCAAGTCATCTAGGATTTTATTTTAGGTGCGGTTTTCCATGAAATAAACGTGCTTAATATCCTTATAAAATTACATAAAAACTTAGGCTTAAACACTTAGACGAATGGTAGAAAAATCCAAAGTCAAGTGGCGTCGCCGGGGTTGCAAGTGTCCGGATCCGGTTGGCATTCAAGGCATGTGGCCGGCTCCAACACCACATGGCTCAGCGCTCCCAGGTTCATAAGACCTTTAATGATCTCTTGGTGGAGTTGGCAAGCTTGGGCCCGAGTGATAGCCCTTGGGGCCAGGTCTTCATGAGCATGGGCCTTGGTGCCGCGTGCTTTAGGAGTAAGGATGTCTTGAGCTGGTGCGGGTGCCTTGGCACGGGCGCTCCTTGTGTTGTAGGACTTAGGAGGGTCCAAGGAGTCACCTGGAGGCTTGGTGCCCGGGGCAAAGTGATCGGGGCCCGGCAGAAGTGGAGTTGGTGTTGTAGGCGCGGTGTCCGGCGCTAGACTAGGGCACTTGCTTTTGTCGGGCGTCAGGCCGGTTCCAGCGGCGCTCTTGAGCTCAAAGGGATCCATAGGTGGTGAGATAGCTGTAGGAGGTTTGATCACCGGAGGGAAATGACCGGAGCCTGGTGGATGTGGAGCTGGCGCTTGGGACGCCGGCGTCGGCGTTGCTAGCTCGTTCGGGCTCTCAATCCGGGTGTCCTCCTCTTGGCTTCCTTCTTGGCTTGTATGAGTGTCTTGATGGGGCGTGAGCACATCAAGATCACTCTGAGATTTCCCCAACTTCTTGAAAGTCTCAAAACACATAATGTCAACCGAGCTTCCTGAATCCACCAGAATCCTCCTCACATCACAAGATCTGATTCCCACTGTAAGAACTAGAGGGTCGTTGTGCGGGTGCTGCAGGCCGACCAAGTCTTCGTCAGAGAAAGTAAGAAGCTCAAATGGCACGACCCGCTGCTTCTTGGGAGGCCCTACTTCAACTTTCAAGACCTCCAAGGAATGACATTTTTTCCTGTAGTCATGCCTGTAATAACTCTCAATTTTAGTAGGGGTATTTGAGTAATTTTTAAACTTTCATTCTGTAAGCAAGATGGGTTAGGCATGTTTGGGACCTCTGTAAGAACCATATGAATGTGTGGATACACATTTAATGAAATATATGGGTTTAATTATTAGAGGATTGCTAAAATCGGAATTAAACAAAGACCCGCGATCAAGGTCCGAGAAGTTTAAGACCCGCGATCAAGGTCTGAGAGCCCCGGGCGCGGCATTGCCCGCGACCGCGACACTCTACTTCGTCTTCTTCTTCATCTTTTCTGAGGCACCGACGATATGGATTTCCGGCGTTTCTTCTCCGAGCAACCGGTAGGGAAGTCGAGCGTTTGAGCTTCCGGCGTTTCTTCTCCATCCCAGCCTATAAATAGGGGTGTTCGCTGCCCTCTTCTTCACAATCACCATCTCTTCCTCTCGATAAAGCTCGGATTGTTGTGTTCGGCGGAGTATTGTCATCGTCAACCATTGTCGGAATCGGAGATCCATCAACACGAAGCCAGGAGGGGTGTAGTGTTGCGCAATTGTTCAGAATCGAGATCCGAAACTTCGTCGTCGCTCGATAAGGCTCCATAGTGTCGTTAAGCTCGTGTCGGGATGGAATCCCGCGACCGCGGCTCCATCTACCGCGATCACGGCTGGGTGGAGGCCCGCGATCCCGGTTGGACATGGAACTGCGATTGCGGTTATGAAACCGTGGGCGCGGTTTTGCCCAGCAAAGCAGCGACCGTGGCACTGCTAACCGCGACCGTGGCACTGCCTTTTTCCTTCATTTTGTTTCGTCTTTTCGTACCGTATCTAATTAGGGTTCTTGTGTTAAAACTCGTCGTCGTCATAGGCAGCCGTGCTCAAATTCAAGTTCCCAGATCTCGAACTCGATCTCTCGTTCGTTTAAGCTAAGGCAAGTGGCGGTTCGCTCTTACTCATTATTCCATATTTCCCTTGATTATCAATTATTTAATTGTTTAATTAAGTTGGAATAAAGTTGTTGTTTTGGTGTTTGGGAACAGATTTGATAAAACGATGTGTTAAAATATGAATTTATAATAGGTTGTATATATTGCTAGAAACAACGCTATTATATATAATTCTATATGATATTATCATAAAGTGATGAATGGATTTTGGTGTGGATTTATATGTGGACTTACATGCTTAGTTAGCACGAGTATTCATATAAACGCTATGTACCTTACGAGGTCTAGTCGTTTCTTTATAACTTTGTGTTAGGAAGATAAATGCCCTAACGCTTTTGGTCATGACCTACCCTTATCCGAATATAGGTGGTGGTGCACTTAGCTAGTGCCAAAATTCGGGATTCGTCCCATGTTCTATATCTCATTGTGAGATTGATGTGGATTAAAAGCCTTAACGTGAATGTATGTTTTTGGAAGTAAATAAGATAAGTGCTTTTACACACATAATTAATATACCCTCGGGCGAGAAGTACAACGTGGAACCCGCCCAGACTCTTGTTAGAGTAAGTCTTCTTTCCAATCTGGATTCGCATTGCGCGGTGAGGTTGGTCGTGGACCCAAATAATCAATGTCGTTTTTATAAACTTGTGTGACAACTTAACGTTCCTAACGATTTTATACTTTTCCTATAAGACTCAATTCATTGGAGTCTTCTTTTTGATGCATATCTTCTTCTATCATTCCGTGAAAGTTTCGGGTTATGTATCGTTCCTTCAGTTATTATTCGAGGAACAACGATAGTAAACGGTTACGATCACTTGAACCATTTTGTTTGTACCCTTGCATAGTCTTTCATTAGACTAACCAACCAGATTTTATTTCTTGCATGGTTGGCTGGTGTCATCCGTCCTATACGGCACATCAGAGGTTGATCCCCGACAATTGAAGTAACCAGTCAAAGAGAAGGCTTGCAGTTGAAGTTTGCGTTTTAAGAAGTAATATTTCCAAGGCGTGTTTGTCTAATTTGAAATATATGTAATACATAGTCATGTAATTAGGACTACTTTCAAAGAATCTTCCGCTGTAATTTAAAAGTCTTCCGCTGTCACTATACTTTGTTGTAAAACCGTTCTTCTCATTTTACGAGAGAAATCTTAATAAAAGGTTGAGTTTATTCATTTAAAATATCTTTCGCTGATTATTCTTTCGTTATTTAATATTTATGTATTTATTTAAGCTTAATTATTCCGATTAAAGCCTAGGGTGACTTTGGGCGTTAACGTCTGAGGTCACTGGCGTGTGGCACTACCGACATAAGTCGGGGGTGTTACAATGCCTTCATGCATTGTCCTGCCTCGCACGAGCCTCTATGACATGAATGACCTGCCTTTGAGGCTCATTAGCCTCATGCTCGAGTGCTTCATCAGCGCCCCTTCGAACTGGCCTGACATCAGGCTCGACGCCCTGCCCGATGAACTCAGGCAAGTGCCCTTGCGTAGCCCATCTCTCCAATGCCTTCTTTAAAGAAATGCAATCACCTGTTAGATGACCCTTCTCTCGATGAAATGCACAGTACTTGTTCTGATCTCTACTCTGCGGATCGCTTTGCTGCTTAGGGGGCCAACTAAAGAACCCTTTATCCTTAATCTGAGGCAGGATCTTGTAACTAGGAATTTTGAAGACGGTATGGACTGTGTGATGGGCTGCCCTAGGGAGAAGACATCTCTCCTTGGCAACTCCATCCCTGCCCCTTCTTCTAGAAGTTGACTTATCATCCCCATCTCTCTCTTTCTGAGCAACCGAGGACGCATACCTCCTCTCCCGGGATGGCCTCGTATCCTCCTCAAGTTTCATGTATTGCCTGATTCGCTCTTCCAATTCAGTCAGGCCTGCAGGAGCTCTCAAAGTCAGACTATCTCGCAACCTGCTTTCTTTAGTCAAAGCAAGCCTAAATGCAGACACAACAACCCTCTTATCACAGCTTTCCATGTCAGCCACGCACTCCATGAAGCGCGGTGCAAACTGTCGCAAGCTCTCTCCCCTGTGCAATTTCAAATCGAATAAAGCATCCACAGATATAGGCTCTTTGCTATAAAATGTGAAACAAATTTCCTAGCCAATTGTTCCCAAGCATAAATCGAGTTAGGCTCTAATGAATGGAACCATGTTGTAGCAGTTTTTCCTAAACTAGCCGGAAACATCTTGCACATCAAAGCATTATTCAAAACCCATAAAACCATTCTACGTGTAAACGTTGCGATATGCAATACAGGATCAGATTTCCCATCATACAACTCAAACGATGGAGAAGAAAACTTAGCTGGGGGTCTTTCGTTGCGAATTGCTCGGGCAAAGGGTGTCGCTGTCATCTGAGCAAGCCTGATTTCAGCCTGCTCTTGAGCATTCAGAAGCGACTCTCCTTGGTTGTCGAGGAGACGAAGAAGACGACGCTCAGCCTCGCCCATTCTTTCTTCGTTCAGACCACGCCGATCAGCAACATTCGGCGAATAGGATCTCGATCTACGTGCAGGCAGATTCGAGCGAGACTCGCCCGATCTGCAGCGTGCTCGCTCTCTGCGGGCTGGGCTCCGTCTCATCGGACTACGTCGATACGAAACCCTTGAATCCGACCGAGGGTGACTCGGCCTGGAGGCCGATGACGACGCGCAAATACCGCGATCGCGGTTTCCTCTTTCTGCTCTACCGCGATCGCGGTTTTCCCTTTCAGCCAAACGGCGATCGCGGTTCTCTCTGTCACGCAGGGAGAATTCCCCTCGAGCAGCATGGTCCCGACTACGATGCATTCGGGACTCGGGAATTTCGACAATACTTGCTAGACGCTGAGCGGCAGCGGCATCCGACTCACCACCGTCAACGATCCGATTTCCATTGGCGCGCTCAACCCTTCGCTGCGCAGCCTGTAGCTCTTCCTGAATCGAGCGAATCTCGCGATCTTGCCCCGCCAAAGCATCAGTCAATTCGGCCAATTGCCGATCCTTTTCTGCAACAGCCGACTCCAACTCCGCCTGCCGGCGAGTCGACTCATCCGCCGAGCGACGGGCCTCTTCCTCGGTTCGCTGGCGGCCACTTTCCTCAGCAGCCAAACCACCGCCGCCTGGGCGTGTCAGTTCGTTCAAACTCGTCGTTCTTCGGGTCGGGGCCATCAAAATCTTTCCCACAGACGGCGCCAATTGTTGATGCAAGAATCTGTATCGTCGGGAAATTGATTAGGAACGATTGAATTTCGCCTCCTAGAACGCGAGAAGTCTTCAACTCTAGATCTGAAACCACGAACAAATGTGAACGGGAGGGGGGTCCCGTCTAAGGCCCCTCCGACGCTCAAGTCAGAAATCTCTCTCAAGAAGCTCTCAAAGGTTTGAAGCTATGGAGGCTCAAAACCCTAAGCGTACAATTGAAATGAATTGAATTGAAAGGAGAAAGAAGATAAAAGACTTAAATAATAAATTTCTTTTTTAATAGACTATATTATATTAAATAGGCTTTTACCTTATTTATTTATTAGCTCTATTAATTAAATATTAAGGGAGCTCATAATTTCCCTCTTCAGTTAATACTTTCATTAATGATCCATAGAACATTAGAGTTCATTCATAAGTTAATAGTTTGATCAATGATCCACAAAACCATATAAGCAACATTACGGATAAAGATGCTATTAGCCTAATTAAGCAAATCAAAATATTTTATTAAAAGAATACAACAATCAGTTTCTACCGAAATAAAAGGAAACAAGAAATAGGAGCTAGGTAGGTGGGTTATCTGGGTAGGAGAGTGTACGAGTGAAACTAGAAAAGTGCAGGGTGGGGGGCCATGCAACGCACGTGAGCTAGGAAGCGACCGGTCACGTGCGCCCATCCCCTGCCGTTCGCCTGCCACACTGCTTGCCGGCTCGCCTCGCGTGCGGTGGGGACCCTTCCTAACCGGATCTCCTTGACCCCGTTGTCTTCGGTTACCAACAAACCCCGCTCTTCTAAGTTAACGGCCGTTAGCGCCACCTGACTCCGTTATACTGATTAAGCTAAACTGTTAATTAATTACTCATATGACCATTAATTGTTTCGTTGAATATTGCTCTAAACTATCGATGTTTAAGTATAATGGACAGTGGTCTTACTCTTAATTACCAATAAAAATATTTACGATTTTTTCGCCTGTATACCTGAGATAAGGCGAAATTCGCGAAATGTTTAAAAGTTGTACCTATTTCACACAATATTTCTAAATTATTATTTTTTCGTCAAATGGACATCTATTAATTTTTTAATTAAAAAATCAAAAAAATTTAAACTAAATATTAAAATAAAGAAATTCTCTCCTCCGATTCAAATCCGTCTCTAAGGAATAGCGATCCGCCGATCCCTCATCTCCCCCCCCTTCTTCACTGGGCTCCATCGGAATAAGAAATTCTCCAGCGTCTTGCTCCACCGCCCCTCTAAATCAACCCTAGAATTCGCCTTCCTCGACGACGAGTCCCACCGCCGCCCCAATCCTTCCAATCTCCCTCCTCAATTGGCCGACGGCGATGACTCCGTTAACAATTCCGTTAGGATTCTGCAGTCGTCTAACAGATTGGTTTTGTGCTCCGCACGCCGTGGACCCACCGTCGCACTCTCCACGTGTACAACCCCACCACCGGCGCATTCTCCTCCCCGCCGGATGAATCTCGTGTTCGACCCCGCCGAATCGCCACACTACCAACTAATCTCCATCCACAAATTCTCCAATCACATCCACCGCTACTCCTCCGCCATCGGAAATTGGGCCCCGTGCACAACCCGAGTAATTTCCGGGCCCCTTTTAGCCTATTCCTCGCCGGCGGGGTCTACTGGCGTGGGTCCCTCCACTGGATGGGCCTCAATTCAACAGATCGGGGCCGACGAACAAGGCAATTTGTTTTAATATTTAGCTTGAATTTTTTGGGTTTTTTTTGTTGCTTTTTAAAAAAAATATTTTTTTAGTCTTTTTTTATATTTTAATTAAAAAATTAAGAAAATAGACATTTGATTAAAAAAAAAGTATCATGCAAAATTGGTAAAATTTTAAAACAGCTCGTGAATAAAGCCTTATGTCAGGTATATCAGACAAAAAAACCGAAATATATATTTTTTCAAATTTTGAATTATATACTCCGTATATCCTAGCACAGCACTCCCTAGGAGATTGATACGGTACTATGGGCAGCAGTTCGGCAAACTGAACATGGCAAATTGAATTGGTGCACGTGATATCACGTGCCAAGGGGGGGGTGAGTGGTGGGGTCTCCTCCGTCCTTTCTCGTGACGGGAGTCACGTGGGTCCAGGACCCACCGAAAAGTAGGTAGAATTTCGTTTTTTTTACCTCCAAAAGAAAATAAAAAAGCAAAGCTTTTAAGCGGGTGCGGAGGGGCAAGTGTTCTCGCCTCTGAAGTGACCTGCCGTTAGTGGGTCGGAAATTGATGACGTGTGAGTGTGAGTCACGCGACCGAATTCAGCTGGTCCTAGTTAGACAAACGTGGCCCTATGGTGTAGCCGACAAGTGTCCCCAACTCTAGCTAAAATTAAATAAAGGCTTTGAATTTAAGATTATTTTATCTGTAATTAATGATGTGTCCACTCCTCTTTCTCCACTGGGCACCCCATTCCCCCTTCTAAAAGTGACACCTTGATCTTCTTAGAGCATATTTATCAGGTCCCTTAAGTGGGTTTTTTACATTTTATGTATTAAAATATTTAAATTGGGCTAAAAGACCCATGAAGAATCCCGAATTAGGGCAAAATAACGAGACCGTCTCTTGCTGAATTTTCTGGCATAAGAGTGCCACGTGGCGCGCGCTGATTGGCGTGCGTTGATGCGCGCTTATGCGCGCCACATGGCAATCAACAGACGGTCATGATTTATTTATGGTCGTTCGTTTTTTTTTTAATTTATATATTTAAAAATTGGCTAATTAAAAAAAAATTATCATAATTCTAATTACATTTTTCTCTATCTATAGACATCCATTTTGTATATATTTGGTAGATTTTAATATTTTTTTTGTATTATAAGTATCATTAAGTGAAAATAAATCATTTTATTTTAGTATTGGTGTTTTAAAATAAAATAAATACCAATTTAATTTCTTTATATGAAAATTATATTGTAAATAAATTTTAGAAATATTTAATTTAATGTATAATAAAGAGTATAATTAAAATAACATTAATAAATTTAATGTATGATTTTTTAAAATATTTTTTTTAATTTAATATATAATAAGGAGTATAATTATAATTTAATATAATAAAGGATATATTAGTAATTTAATATAAATAAATAAATATAATTGTAATTTAAACTAAATATAAAAACCCATCCTAAAAGCCTCTAATACACTATGAATCTTTTAGCAAACAATTCCTCCAAAACCCTCCTAAAAGACCCTCTCTAAAAGACTCAATTAAATATGCCCTTAGTCCCACCCTGGACATAGATATATTGCTTTGCAATTTTGAACCATTAACAGGAAAAATAGTAACAGCCATACTGTCATATTGACGATTACTTTAATAAATAATTCATCATCTGTTCAGTTGACAATACTATATTATCATGCTAAAACTACTACAGTAACTGATAAAAACAGATGATAATGTACTTTGATTAGTACCCTAACTAGCCGTTAAATTAGTTTAACTTCAACTTACTGAGCGTTTAGGTTTGTTATGAAGAGCGGTACCCTAACAATAAATTGCATTGAAAAACATTTCCTATTAAATAAAAAATTGCAAAATTGTATAGTCCATCAGTATATATTTGATACAGCATCTCTCGATCATTTTAGTATTTTACTTGGCACATTAATTATAGGGTGTAATGTAGCACGTAAAATGTATAGCATTTGGGATTAGGGAGATTGATAAAATATTGGGCCCAAATTGCCGAATGACAAACAAAGACATTCGGCCCAAGAAATGTCAGTTGGGCCCAAAAACTCTCGAAATGCCCAACTCCATCACCAGAAGCCGGTTCAAGGGCAACAGGGATGCAGGTATCTCAACCAACTTTGTTTTGTAATTGTTAAACGAAGTCGCTATATACATTACATTTTTTGCTCATTCGCACTACAAACATCTATGCAGGAATCCTGCGTACGCAAGATTTCTGCGTAGAAGAAAAAAATTTTCTACACAAGATACCTGCGTAGAAACTTGCGTACGCCAAATTCTTGCGTAGCGGGGATAATTTTTTTTTTCCTGGGCTAAATCTGTATTTGACTCTAGTAATAAACGTTTTCAAGTAATCAGGGTTATATAAGGATATAATCAAATTGGATATAATTATACTATATAATCATAGTATATAACTATATGATATAATCATAGTATATAACTATATAATATAATATATGATATAATCATAATAAATAACTATAGGATATAACCAAATTGGATATAACTATAAAATATAACCATAAGATATAACCAAATTGGATATAACTATAAGGGGCGCGGTTCTGGTGAGAACCAATCCCTAGGAGGGAACTAAGAACCAATACAAACATTCCACGTAGCAGCCCTAACACCCTATCAGCGCGCGTGAAAAAGTGAAAAGAGAAAGCAAAAGAGAAGCGCGTGTTCACAGGAGCGCAGCGCCAGAAAAATCGAAAAGGAACAGAAAACCTAAAACTGAAGAACGGCGCCCAAACGAAGCAGCAACTCCTCTGGAAACGAAGACGCTGCTGTGAAAACTGAAGAACGACGCTCCATTGAAGATCGATTTGAAGCGCAATGTCGGAATCGAATCAATTGGGAAAGAAAACTGAAGCAGTCAATGAACTCAAAGGCAAGAAGGTGAAGACAGGTAATGAACACGGATTCAATCGTTATTGTTTACGTTTTTAACTACTGAACACGAGTTCTACAGATTTATGATCCACAAACAGAAAATTCCAGATTTAAGGTACACAAACAAAACATTCTAGATATTGATTCCGCTGTAAAAACTTATGTTGAAATCAATGAACGTTCATGTGTATCGCCTTGAACATATCTTTTTCATGACAAGAAAGACTCAAAAACTTGAACTAATGTGTTTTTTAGACATGACTATCGTGAGTTTGAACACAAAGCAAAACTGTTTTTAGTAATGAACCCTGCAGAAGCACAATTCTGAACTTGTAATGAGTATGAATGTTCATTGTAATGAGCATGTCAGTTCATTGTAGTGATCATTATAGTTCATGGTCTGTTGATGACTTGTTTTTCCAATTTATAGGTACACCAACACTTGCTCACACTCATAAGAACTCAAAGCTTGTTATATCACCCGACCAAACAGATTACTTCATTCCAAAATGTCCTACAACGTTGAAACCATATGTTGGGCAACTGTTCCAGACCTTGGAACTAGCAACCCATTTCTACGGAGAATATGCAGATATATGCGGGTTTGACATGCGTCACAGCACAGTAAAAAAAGCAAAAGATTGTACAATTTTGTGGAAGTATCTGCTTTGCTCAAGAGAAGGTTTTAAGAATGTCTCCCCAGAAATAGTTTCAAGTGAAGGTTCTACAAGTGGAAATATTCAGAAGCGTAGAAGAGTGTCCAACAGATGTAACTGTAAAGCAGGTATTAGGCTCAGATATGCAGGATCCGCTGGTTATATAGTGAAGGCGTTTGAAGAGAAACATACACACCTTATGCTTGATGATGACTACAAGCAGTTTGCAAAAAGCAATCGGAAGATTCGATCAATCCATGAGGAATTCATAATGAACTGTGTGAGAGCAAATGTTGGGATATGCAGGAGCTACAAGCTGTACAAGCAATTTGTCGGAAGATATGCAAATATAGGACCAACACTTGTAGACTTTAAGAATTATAGGAGTCTCAATTCGTTCATGGTTGGTTGTGATGCACAAATGATGGTTGACAGGTTCTTTCGAAAAAAGGAAACATCTGATGCTTTCTATTTTGACTATGCTGTTGACAAACAAGATCAACTTTGCAGAATATTTTGGAGTGATCCTATTAGCAGGAAGAGCTTCTCAAACTTTGGAGATGTTGTCTCAGCTGATGCAACTTACAACATGAACAAGTAGTAGTTATTTCTATGCCATCCAGTTATAACTTACAAACTTTAGTTTTTTCCTTCCAAAACCCTGAACATAAATGTCCAAGGACATGAACACAAAATCTCTGAAAACCTGAACAACTGCCTTCATGAACAACTGTCTTTCATTTTTAAGTTATATCATTGAACGAAATGAATCATGGACATGAACTAAAATGTTCATGGACCTGAACAAAAAATCCTATACTTTTTTCCCAGCTAATTATAACACTTCCATACTTTTCTTTTGTCTAGGTACAACATGGTCTTTGTACCTTTTACAGGGGTTGATAACCATAAGAAAACAATCACTTTTGCTATTGGGCTTCTCTTGAAAGAGGACAAAGATTCCTACATTTGGTTGTTTGAGAACTTTAAGAAGGCAATGGGTCATGAACCGAACATTCTGTTGACTGACCAAGATCCTGCTATAAAGGTTGCGTTCGAACATGTCTTTACCACTTTTGTCCATAGATTTTGCATGTGGCACATCATGTTCAAGCTCCCTGCAAAGGTCGATGTGGACATTTATAACAACCAGGGGTTCAGAAAAAGATTCAACAATATTGTTTGGAGCAGCGAGTTTACAAAGGAGGAGTTCGAAGAAGAGTGGAGATCTGTGGTGGCTGACTATAACCTAGGAGACAAACCCTGATTTGCAAACATGTTTGAGCTAAGGAGATTTTGGATACCATCGTTTTTTGACGATGTGAAGATGGGAGGACTACTCAGAACCACATCCAGGTCAGAAAGCCAGAACAAATTCTTTTCAACTTTCATAGGTGCCAGATCAAGCCTTGTTGAGTTCTTGTTGCAGTATGATAGTGCGATTGATGCACAAAGGCACACAAAACTGAAGCTGGATTTTACTACGTCAACATGCTACCCATCCATGAAAACACATTTACCAATTGAGAAGTATTGTGCATCTATATACACAATAGATGTTTTCTATGACATCCAAGAGGAGATTTTTGCGTCAGTCTACTCCTGCTCACTTGCTGATTTGAACAAGGTTGGAGATGTTCACACCTATGAGATAGAATCTGAAGGTAGGAGTTACTCTCTGAAGTACAGTGTCGTAGATGGGGATGTTTGCTGCAGCTGCAAAAGTTTTATGAATACGGGGAAACCTTGTAGCCACATGTTTACAGTGCTTAAGAACATAGGTTGTGATGTGCTGCCACCGAGACTTATCACAAAGAGATGGACAAAAGAAGCAACACTCAATAAGATATTTGAAATTGACGGTTCAACTTACGAGGAGTCTGCAAAACAAGATGAAAAGAAGATGTTGTTGAATGAGTTGATATCACAAATGCACAATTGTATCAACCTTGTAGAAGATGATGTTGATGGAATGAAAGAGTTATTGGCACTCATGAAAGATCACCAAATTACTTACAAGGGTAAAGGGATTACAGAACCTAGTGCTTCTTCAACAAAGAGCAACTTTAAGAAGCTTGTGGGACCGTTGCCAACTGAACTCAGTGTTCATCCCCCTAAGCAGGCAAAAAACAAAGGAAGCAGACCAAGGCGCATGAGAAGTGGAAAAGAAATCTCAATGGAGATAGCAAAGAAACAACAAAGAATGTGTGCAAGATGCAATCAGTTTGGACACAACATCAGGACATGCAAAGGCTCTCAGAACTAGTTTTTTTACCATGAACAATCATAGTTTCATTGAATACTTCGACTTTATTTTCTTAAAACAATTATACATATTTCTGCATATTTTTGCTGGCATGAACAAGGCTATGAACAGTTCTAATCAGGGACATGATTTTTGGATTATTACCGTAAAAATAATTGTTACATCCAGTGGTGTCAAATGTCCTATTTCTACATATTTTTGCTAGCATGCACAAGGCATTGAACAATTCTAATCAGGGACATGTGTTTGGATTATTACCTTAGAAATTATTTTTACAGCCATGAACGTTCATCGAAATGGTCGTGAACTATCAATGTCAAACTAATGAACATTTAAGCTCACAGCCATGAACTTTCCGTTTAATGATCCATCAACTCTCAGGTTGATGTCCCCATTCATGCACTGCATAATCACGACCATGAACTTTCATGCATATAACCATGAATCTACACGCTCACAGAATTATATTGCTTAACCTTTCAATGTCATCAACAATTGTGATAATAGCAATGAATGTACATTTTTATTGACATCAACATGCAAGTTATTCCCCATGAACTTAAAAAATATGAATTCAGTTTGGCAAATGTAAATTTTGATTGAAAGAACATGAATGATTATACTGAACATCATGAACACTAATGCCCCAGAACAAAGAACCATTACCAAAACCGCGTTCAGGACAATTACAGATTTGTATAATAAGCATCATACTAAATCAGATCACATCAAACTATGAGAGAGAATTCTTCCATACAAACAAAACATGAGATACCACGAGTTAAACGTCATAATATTTTCAGCAACATCAACCTAAATTGTCAAACTATCATAATATCACACATCAGCTAAACATCAAGCTTCCTTCTTTTAAACATCCTCATTGCTGGAAGAGATGAAATCGCTTTGTTCACGTCTTCGACCAACAGATTGTGGTTGCTTAACAGAATTACACTCATGTACCGGGTCCTCATCCTTGCCATTTGATCCTTATCATCATACTTCAGCAAACAGTTCCAACCTTGCAGACCACTCCCCATGTAGGTCTCCATGTGCCTCATAAGGTAAATCCCACAGTCAACCTTATTTTCACCCATCCAAGGAACTCCCAGTCATTCGGGTTTTGCCTTTTTAAACTGAACAAAGGGAGCAGTCTTGCTTTCCATTCCATTTTACTTGAGGAGCTCACAAAATAGTTCTGTCTGTAATGATTGGAATATATTCAGTGTACAGATAATAAATGTTCATGGATTTGAAGAACCATGTGCATGGTCAATATAACAAACTTTCAGGGCATTGATGACATACCAGATTCTCAGGGACGTCGCGGTACTTGTGAAGTTGTGGCCAATCAGCATCACTGTTATCAATTATATCAATCCTTGGGTTCTTGACGTTGTAACTTATCATGAAGAAATGTTCTTCAAAATACACAGGGAACACAAACTGCATTGAAATAAATATAAATAGACATCAAAATAAATTAACTTTTAAGAAACAAAAACATTACAGAAAACAAAACACTTACCAACTCTACTTGACTGATGTTCAAATCTGGGATGAGTTTTAGGAAATCCATGAACATTGTGTTGAAATAATTACTTCTAACCTTAAACTTCATTTGTGCATGAGTCACTGTAAACAGCTGCACATCAAAATATGTACGAAAATTATCAGGAAGGTTTCAACTATGAAGAGAAAAGTTGTTCATGAAAAGGTCAATCTATGTTCAATATAAAGATTCGTTGAAAATCAGTGAAAGAATAGACATACAAGAGCATTAGGAGAGCTAAAGAATCTCAATGGTGAATCAGCACTCCTCTCCACTTCAGCAAGATTCAATAAATTTGCCCAAATCTCAATCGTTTGCTGGGCCAAATAAGTTTTTGGCTTAAAGAGTTGGAAATCCTCACGTAATCCTATATAACCATTCAACTTGAAGACACATTCCCTGCAAAAGTGGAATAAATTACACCAAATAATCATAATCAAACAAAAATAAAAGGTATTTGTTCACTATTAGTCCCATAAACAAAGAAACAAAAAAAATCAGAACTTCCCTAAACAGGCAAGGACACGGCCATGAACAACAAGTCAATCTACAATGAACAATAAAGTGAGAATACCATGAACGCGTATGTTCACTACTAGTACCATGAACAAACAAGCAAAAAATCAAAACAACCCTAAACAGGTAAGGTCATGGCCATGAACAAGTAGTCAATCTATAATGAACACTCAAGTCAGAACACGTGAATGCATAAGTTCACTACTAGTTCCATGAACAAGTAAGCGCAGTGTCAGAACATCCCTAAACAGGTAAGCTCACGGCCATCAAAAGTAGTCAAATCTAGTCTGAAAAATCGAGTCAGAACACCATGAACTCGTATGTTCAAGACAATGAACAACATATTGTTCACAACTGAAAAAGGAAAAAAAATCATAGACGAGTACTTACTTCTTATCTTCTGCATCATGCATTATCCATGAATAAACTCTTATCTCTTCCTCAGTCAGATGTCTCATAACATTAATCGCCCTGACCTTGAATGGAGATTTCTTGACGTTGGCCAACTTTAGCACACGTTTTGGTCTTGTATCCACAGGTGTAGTAAAGGAAACAAATTTGTTCTTCCTCTGGTAAAATTTTGTCTCCTTCACTTCTTGACTAACCTTTTCTAACTTTACTTCTCGAGGCGATTCTTCAATCTTCCTCATTGAATCAGAGCCTTCACTAGTACAATCCACCACTTTTTCACTCTGACTATCAATTTCCAGCTTGGCCGACAATATATCATCATTGCTTACAGAGCTCAACAACATGAACTAAAAAACAATAAGAAAAAGGTATATAAATAAAAAATCAACCAAATAAAACAAAATGGTGAATACGAAGAACATAAAAATACATTCCTAACCTCGACGGACTGCTTGATCAAGCTAGATGTAGGGTTCAGGACTGAGTCAGATGCAACATGTATAATAGGATCTTGCACTAGAGTTTTTGCAGAAAGCTCAATGTTCATCGCCTATAATATACGATTAATTAAATGACAGAAACTAGCAAATAAGAAAGAATAAGACAATACAATAAACATCAAACAACCTCGTTAACTTCCCCTTCAGTATCACACGCACTCTTCCTTGTCTCCATATCAACACCATGATCGGCAACCACCTACAGAAATAAAAAATTGAACATATTATAAAAGATGAAAGAAAATCAAAGGACTAGTGAAGCCAAATAAGAATAAAAGGCACATTACTAACCACATCTGACTGCTCAACCAAACTACAAGTAAGGTCAGCAGTTGTGTCAGATGGAATATGTGAAACATGTTCTTCAACTGCAGTGGTAGTTGTAAGCTCGAGATCCATCGCCTGTCATATAAGATTATCAACAGATCAGAAAATAAACATATTGCAAGACGCAATGAGCAACACTACAACACTACATTGAACAAAAATACAAACCTCATTCGTATCTTTTGCAGACTCATACACAGAACTTAATTCACCCTCAGCATCACAAATTCCAGTAGAGTGTATGGTTGGGTCACTTAAATCATTAACAGCAGAAGAAACCTCGACCATCTTACAAAATAAAAAAAGAAACATGGAAGAAAGTAAATTTAGTGATACAAAAAGAGCATAATAGCTACATCACTGAAACAAGGTGTTTAGTAAAATCAACAATTAACAATGGTGTTTATGGACATGAACGACTATGTATGTACCCATGAACAAATGTGTGCAAGGGCAACAACTATTAGAAAATATTCACATCAGAACAAAAAAGAATAACCTTATTAGAATCATTATTCAGATCTGAGATTGGATAACCTCCTTCAAACTCATTTCCAATTTCCAATGGAGCATTATGAGCAAGAACAACATCCTCCACCTAATAAAGAAAACATTCAAATTATTACAAAAGCATGAATGTAAGTGCAAAGTGTTCAAATTAAGGAAGATTAAAACTTACCTCCAAAGTAGTCTCCAAATTGTCATTCTCTTTGTCAGCATGATAAAAAACAAACTCAAAATCCGATACAACAACACTTTCAATACCATCACCATCATTCAACTCCATATCTTTGTCACGATCTTCATTAGCACAAAATTCAGGTGTGTATTGCTGCGCAATACCAACAACATCAACATCGTCAGGGGAAGTAAAACCAAGTGAGAAGCTTGGGATATCGTCCTTGTCAGTGCGAACTCTAGGAGTATGGCTAGCTTTCTGAAGTTGAGGAGAAGATCTGTCAACTTGAGGACTAGATCTATGAACTTGAGTAGATTTCTCATTGCCTTCCTCAAACTTGTTCTTCATCATTACCGCTCTTTCAATCTCTTCAATACATTTAATCACAACAATATCAGAGAAGAATCGATCTTGGCTATCTTGAGTTTGAGACTGAGACTGCCTCTGCAATTCTGAAAGGAACTTCACATTCAGAAGCTTCTCACAAGCTTCATTAATCTTGATGAATGTGACATTATCAACCAGCTCTTTTGGCGCTTCACTAACAAGCTTCAAGAACTCCCTCACATGCTCACCAATTCGACTGCCCAAGTTAGCAAGTCTAACAATATATTTCTGCAATTACAGAAATAGAAAATGTTAAATCATTCAATTAAAAGTTTATTGAAAATAGAACATAAAAGACAGATACCAACAGTGTTCAAGGAGGAATATATAAACGTTCACGTTAAAAAAATGAAATGTTCATGTGCTAAAATTGAAACTCCATATCACAATACATCAATGTTCATGACAAACAAACATAGCAGTTCATGGAATGAATGATAAAATATGCATGGCTCTACAAAAATCTTGATATAAATTACTTGTAGAGTGTCAAAAGAACTAATCCCATCTTTGTGGACTGGTAATTGCTTATCAGATGTATCTTCTTTTGACTGATCATCTGTAGAGACTGGGATATCAGTTGGTTCCGCTCTCACATAGCCCAATCCAAATCCTCCCAACCCGACATCTTGTTCCTCTCTATCCTTCAACTTCTCTAAGGTCCAATATATAATAGAAGGACTTCTCCTAGGTTCTGGAACACCAAGAACAACCAACCTATCCACATATGCAAGCTGCAACCAGACACATTATTAACTGTAAATAACAAGTGTGGATCAACAACAAATAAAATGCATAGAAAGTTAGAATAGATGAACAATAATTAACAACAACAGTAGAATTGGACCCTTGAAGTAATGTGGATCTTTTTGGTTCTTCTTAACCTGAACAAGTGTGCGAATCGTGTACTCGCACCAATTAAACTTCTTAGCAACATTCAAATCCCCCAAAAACCTCAAAAACTTAGTGTTCACATCACCGTTTTGACAGCTTTCCACAAAGAGTGAGTTGACCAACACTAGAAGGTTTATTATAAACATGTCCTTCTCAGATTCATCACAAGCAATCATCGCTGCACATACATCACTGGGAATGATTTTGGTCTTAACAACTAAAACACCATCCTTCTCTACCATGAACTGGGATTTCCAAGCAAGGACAACAACAGGATCTGCTTTGAACTTTGAATCATCCACCTTCACTGAACCCTTGGGTAAGCCGATATACCTCTCAACACTACTGTCAGTCAACCTTATATCTTCCAGAGACGAAATTTTGATTGAACAGGAAATCCAATCAAACTTGTCAACAACAAAGTACGACAATCGCCAAGGAAGCTTTGTCAAATCGCATGACAGCAGAAACCCGAAACCCCAGTCCTTAATCAGATCCTTCTGAAACTCAGACAGTAGAGTTATACAGGACATAAACGGGGCTGGACATGTCCTTGAATGCAACAACTTAAGTTGCTCCGACTTTGAAGAACTAACACTAGGTCTCTGTACAACAACACTCTTCCCTATATTTCCCTTTGCACCTCTACCAGCAACTCGAGAACGTCTCTCATCAATCACAATAACATCCTTTCCTTTGTCAATTTTCTGACCTTTAGTAGCACCTGGTTTTTTAGGGGCAATAATGCACACCTCCTTCCCTTTCCTTTCCTTTGCTTTATCAAGACCCTTTGCTTTCACTGATGATGGACGCCGAGCAATAGATTTCAGCTTCGGTTTCTTCTTTAACGGGGTAGAAGGCTTTCCCGTAGAAAATCGAGGACTACACCTTCTTTCGAGCGTCAAAGACGGAGAATATATTTTCCCTTAAAATAATGACATGAGTAATATAAGAAAACGATCATAGAATACTGTAACAACGACATCATCTAAAAAATAATGCATGAAAATGTATGAATAACTGGCAAGAACTGCACCATAAACATATTCAAGACAGAGCATTGACAGTTCAACATAATCAGTATTGTAGTTCATGGTAATGAACACACATGTTCAGTGCAGTGCGAATTCATGTTCAAGAAAAATTGATTGCAACTAAACAACTGAAATAACTTTGAAAGGACAGTTAAATTACTCTTTTTGTCTTTCTTAACAACGACTGCCAAAGCCAAGGCATTTTCTGAGTTCCGGGATTTGGTGCGTCTCTCCACTACAACAACAAAAAACACAACACCAAGTTTATTATCAACAATTGAAAGATGGTAAAAAAAACACAACAAATGAATAAAGAACAACACAAAACAAATGAGTATACCAGCACTGGAACCACCATCCTCCGAATAATGACTTGAAGACGCAGTTTCATAACCACTGGTTGAGGGGGAGTATTTATCACTGCTGGAAGAACCACTTCCAGAAGCATCAGTCGACTTGTTTGAGTAACTATCACTCGTAGTAGGCATACTTCCACAAACGACAATTGACAACGGGACTTGATTTTAATATCTATAACAACGGGAAAAAATTAACATCATAGTTTAAAACTAACTGAAAACCAGTAAACAGAAAGATTCATAACAATGAACATAGGTGACACAACACATGTACACTCAAGTTTGTTCATGCACAGTAAACAAAAAGTTCAAGCATACTTGACTAACAGTTCATGCACTTTTCCACTAAACTCTTTCAAGCCTTTTATATCCATGTTCATCCACAACAGTACAAATGTTCATGGATATCATTTAAACAAACTCTTTACTCCACATACAAACCACACATTAAGCCAAATCTGAAGATATCGCTAAACTTAACACCAAATCACTCAATAGACCAACTAAAACCTCCTCGGAGGGGAGAGCCTTTTACATCCATGTTCATCCACATCAATACAAATGTTCATGGATATCAATTAAAACGTTGATGGAAATTAACAAACTCTTTACTCAACATCCAGACCACACATTAGGCCAAATCTGGACATATCGGTAAACTTAACACCATATCACTCAATATACCAACTAAAACCTCATCGGAGGGCGGAAAACACATAAAAACACACTAAACCGTACACGTTTCCCCCAAAATAAAACAGATTTGGCTTCTTTGGCCATGGAAACATCATAAGAACAAAGATTCGAAAGGATATTAGCACCATAAGATGCGGAAAACTACAGGAAAAGTGGAAATCGAGTAATTTAGGGTTTCATACTCGGTTTTTGAGAGACCGGAACTTCAACTCCTTCTCGGCCGGAATCAGTAGACAAATGCAGAGGAATCGTTGTCTTCGAAAGAGGAGCGTTGAAATGACGAACAAGGACCGAAAATGGCAAAGAATCGAGAGCGAAATGGAGAAGACACGAGAGCGAGATAGAGAGAATAAAAAAAGGAGTGAAAATGGCGATTCAAATTCCGCGCAAGTTTGATCAGGAAAACAGAGAGACGCGCGTGTAAGAAGAGAGTGGATGCTTCTCCTAAAAAGCTGACTCCCTCAGACGCACGCCTCCCCAGCCATTCGATTCTTTTATGATCAACGACCCACATTTTTTCTTAGTTCTCTCTTGTATTTATGTTCTTATATGATGCTTCTCCTAACTATAAGATATAATCATAGTATATAACTATATGATATAACCATAGTATATAACTATAGAATATAATATAGGATATAACCATAATATATAACTATAGGATATAACGATATGATATAACCAAATTGGATATAACGATATGATATAACCAAATTGGATATAAGTATACGATATAACCATAGTATATAACTATATGATATAACCAAATTGGATATAACTATAAGATATAATCATAGTATATAATTATAGGATATAACGATATGATATAACCAAATTGGATATAACTATAAGATATAACGTCCATAGTATATAACGTCCATAGTATATAACGTCCATAGTATATAACTATAGGATATAACCATAGTATAACTAAATGATATAACCATAGTATATAACTATAGGATATAACCAAATTGGATATAACTATAAGATATAACCATAATATATAACTATAGGATATAATCATAATATATAACTAAAGGATATAACCATAGTATATAACTATAGGATATAACCATAAGATATAACCAAATTGGATATAACTATAAGATATAACCATAGTATATAACTATAGGATATAACCATAAGATATAACCAAATTGAATATAACCATAATATATAACTATAGGATATAGTCATAGTATATAACTAAATGATATAACTATAGTATATAACTATAGGATATAACCATAAGATATAACCAAATTGGATATAACTATAGTATATAACTATAGGATATAACCATAGTATATAACTAAAGAATATAACCGTAGTATATAACTATAAGATATAACTATAAGATATAATCATAGTATATAATTATAGGATATAACAATATGATATAACCAAATTGGATATAACTATACGATATAACCATAGTATATAACTATAAGATATAATCATATATAAGATATAACCAAATTTGATATAATTATAAGATATAATCATAGTATATAATTATAGGATATAACGATATGATATAACCAAATTGGATATAACTATAGTATATAACTATAGTATATAACTATAGGATATAACCATAAGATATAACCATAGTATATAACTATAGGATATAACCATAAGATATAATCAAATTGGATATAACTATAAGATATAACCATAATATATAACTATAGGATATAACCATAGTATATAACTAAGTGCTTGTTTGGTTGACAATTGAATTCCCATGAATTGAAATATCGTGGGAAATAGGATAGAAAATATGTGCTTGGTTGGAAAAAATCTTGGAGAAAATCACAGGAAGTCTACTTCCTGGGATTTTAAATTTCTGCAAAACGCAAGAAGTAGAGTTACCTACTTCCCCCTAGGTAAGTTCTATTTCCACCATTTTACATATAAAATCTCAACTTCCCCCATTTTAATTTACGCATTGTAAAGTTCAACCAAATATATTTTCTTCAAATCCCTGAAAGTATAATTCACTGGATTTTAATTCGTGAGAAATAACTTCATAGGAATTACAATTCCTACGTTCAACCAAACAAGCACTAAATGATATAACTATAGGATATAACCATAAGATATAACCAAATTGGATATAACTATAAGATATAACCATAGGATATAACCATAGTATATAACTATAGGATATAACCATAGTATATAACTAAAGAATATAACCGTAGTATATAACTATTAGAGATAACCAAATTGGATATAACTATAAGATATAACCACAGTATATAACTATAGGATATAACCATAGTATATAACTAAAGAATATAACCGTAGCATATAACTATAAGATATAACCATAAAATATAACCAAATTGGATATAACTATAAGCAATGTTCTAAAAGACGCTAGGCGGGAGCTTGGCGGTGAGGGGGGCCTAGCGCCTAGGCGGCTAGGCGGGGGCCTAGGCGGAGCCTAGACAGATTAGAAATGTATCGGAAAAATTGGAAGAATTGAATGCTTTGAAGCAAAAAGTGGAAAGATTTGGAAAATTTTGAAGAAATTGGAAACAAAAAACACAAAACACAAAATAGGAATAAACATAGTCCGCCTAGACCCGCCTAGTTCCGCCTAGCCCGATTAGAACCCGACTTGCCCGCCTAGACCCCACCTAGCCCCCCAGCCGCCTAGCCATTCCGATTTGGCCAAAATCGGGACGGTGTCGGGCTGCCTAGCCCGATTTTTAGAACATTGGCTATAAGATATAACCATAGTTATATGTGATTTTCGAGAATAATAATAACAAACAGTTAATATCAAACAAATTGGTGGAGAGACGTATATGAATAAAAGTATATTGAAACCTCATGATACAAACGAATTTATTGCCATGTAACCCTGATTACTTGAAAACGTCTATTACTAGAGTCAAATGCAGTTTTTTTTTTTAAATGTTCACTTGGGCTTGCGCACATTTTTTATTTCTGGACATTTGTTTCTCTGTACGCCAGATTTTGGCGCATGATTTTTAAAAAAAAAAAAACGCTACGCCAGATACTGGTGTAGAAAAACAAATGTATTTTTTAAAAAAATTTCTACGTATTTCCTCGTTTTTGAACTTCTGCGCTGAAATACGTCGTACGCCATATTCTTGCGTAGAAAATTATATTGCGAAAAGACGAATTTCGTAGTGTATATAGAAACGACCTTGTTAATTTGCATTTGCAAATGAATGTTAGCTCATAAATTAGGGGCAGATTTGTGTCCTTCGTATCAAACTGTCTTAATAAACGCCCTGCATAATCTACTAGGAATCTGAAGCAGATTCTTTGATATTCGACACACAAAGATGAAGTCTGTAACTACGTACTATAAGCAAAAGATTGTTGAAATCTGAAGGAAAAAAATGACAAACCAATATGTCAAGACAATTGGCTTTTACAATTCGTGCAAAAATTTATAGATTAAATGTTGCTTCGAAGACTGAATATATCTACTCATATTTATAAGTACATAAAAGTATGATACCATCCACTTGTGTTGTTCTCTGCACCTCCTAACAATCAAAATTGAGAGAAAAACGAAAGTGGGTGATTAAATATAGATGAGGGGACAAAATTGTGAAGCCTTTCTTCTTAAATTCTACATCTTGAGTGTGAATTCTCCTAGTTATGCCCAGGTGGGTGAGGATCAGGATGGCGGTAGTCTGCATTCAAGGACTCAAACTCATTCATGGTGTTGGATTTTGAAGGGTGTGAAATCACAAGGCTACTCCAAGACTCTGATACTCCTCTTAACTTCCTCTTCTCTGTTCTGTAATTGGAGTTAGTTTTCATCTTCCTGCCTTTGAGCTCATGATCTTCATGTGCAATGCCTCTCTTGTTTGCTAGTATGTAGGCATGCTCTTTGTCTGCAAGTATTCAGTAAGCAATTGTCAGAAAAAAAATAAAGAAAGAAAAAGTCAATAAGTCTAAATTTATGTGTTTTGATTACCTTCAAAGTTAAGGGCAAAGGACTCTTGAAGCAAAATAAGTAGAATAAAAATGAGGCCAATGATACTTCTAATTGACACCATTTTCTCTTGTCTTCTTTGGTTGGGTCTTCTTCTAGCCTGTTGGTTTTAGTTAGTCTATAGTGAGTGTCTTTTAAACAAAGCTGTGAAGGAAAACAGAGGTTTTATAGACTCAAACCACAACCAAAAACCCATAAAATAAAAATAAAAAATTTGGAAAACCCAAGTCAAAGATGCAATTCCAAAGGGCATACTTCTGGTCTAACTTAACTTCTCATGTGACAATATAATATGTTACTTTGTTATAGGTGTATAACCCCCAAAAGCATCAGCTTCAAAAACCAAAGCTTTGTCTACTAAAGTTTCATTTTTGAAGATAGTTTTTAGAGTGTGAATCAAAAACATTATTCTTCTTGGGTAATTTAATTAAACCTCGCATTAGTAAAAAGGGGTTCTGTCCGAATGAAACGTTTGACAAACTGTTTTCCGGCGTCAACTTCAAAGTTGTTGGAAACAAAAAGAAATGCTAAGTAACGGTGTTATATATTGTTTGTTTATTTGCCGCCATTTATGCCGGTGGAAGAAGGTAGTCAGCTTTTAGGGTAGTTAAATTTGACTGCTTACGACTTACAATCCCCAGCATTTTCAAGGGTAAAATATGAAGCTCTCTACTCCCAATATGTTTGGCTGAGTTAGGCCACCACCTTAACTCATGCATTTTCTACAGTAATTAATTCAAAACCTAATAGACACAACTTAGTAAAACAATTTTATAATATTGCAAGTTGCTAAGTAAGGCGCAGTTCCAAAGGATCATGGAGAGTAAGCTGGCAAATATTAAACCA
The DNA here is from genome assembly GCA_027886185.1 of Rheum nobile. Taxonomy (NCBI): domain Eukaryota; kingdom Viridiplantae; phylum Streptophyta; class Magnoliopsida; order Caryophyllales; family Polygonaceae; genus Rheum; species Rheum nobile. The sequence goes on along the minus strand of WOAB01000191.1, from coordinate 1,087,594 downwards.
TGGCTATGGTTAAACTTGATCACTGGTTAAATAGTTAATTTACTGCATCTCTGGATCCGTTTAATTGTCACGGAGATATTTCAAACCCTCATCATAATCAAAGTCGATAGTCATAGAAAAAGTATGAATTCAGTGTACATAGCATAGCACGTATAATCCCTAATTTAATCATCTCAAACTTGGATGAATTAATTACTAAGATGCATTGTTTTCTGAATTGATATCCTCTCCTCCCCATTTTTGCAAGCGCTTAGCAGTTTCCTCCACCTACAAAATTCACATAACAAAATCGAGTTCAATCACAAAAACCGCAAAAACAATCTGATCGAAAACTGTGAAAGTTCATGGGACAAACGCAGATAGACTCAGTACATAAGTCTAATAGAATTTTATCCTAAAATCAATTGGTTATAGGACGAATAACTCATCAAGCTTATATATTAGACAAGTTATGTCCCAACTTTAGATGTGATATGTTTATATTCCAACACGTCTTTACAAAGGCTGCAAGTGCAACGGGCGGACAATTGACCATGCCCAGTTGACACGCAAAGGCTGCAGGTGCAACGGGCGGACAATTGGTCATGCCCAGTTGACACTTGGACAAACGGGTGTGGGTGGACATCTCAATCTCTTTATAGCCAAACTCAATCAATCCAAGAAAGGGGTCAATGACCGAACCAACTCTGATACCATGTGAAAGTCCATGGGACCATAGACTGGAGGTCGTGCGTACACGAGCGCATAGGCGCAGATAAACCCAGTACATAAGCTCAGTAGAGTTTCATCCTAAAACCAATTGACTATAGGAGGTGTAGACCATCAAACTTATATACTAGTTAAGTTATGTCCTAACTTTAGACGTGTGACGTTTATATTCTAACAAAAATATATAAAGATGTGTGTTACCTCTCGGTTCCAATTTGTCCTATAAAGCATAATCAAGATGATAGATATTTGCAGGACAAGCCCAGCTAACATTCCTGCCCAAAGACCCTACACACACATATATAGGCAATGGTTAAATACACGTGGAAAATTAGCTAAATGGACGCTATTCTACACGCTTAAGCTAGGCGTGTGGTTTTACACGCTTAATCTAGGCGTATAGGGGTATTATTGGTATTTTGAAAAGACAGACAGCATCCCACGAGAGAACCAAAAACACACGCTTAGCTTAGGCGTCTGGTTACACGCCTAAGCTAAGCGTGTATATTTAGCCGTTGTACCAGACGCTTAGCTTAGGCGTTTGGTTACACGCCTAGCTTAGACGTGTATATTATATAGCCGTTGGTGTGCTTAACGGATATATTTCTTTCTATTTATAGTCGAAGGTCCATTTCATGTCCCAGAAACTGAAATTGTTACTCCTAAATTTTAAAGATGTATCATAGTGGTGAGGATAGTAGTGACGAACAAAACGAGTGGGTTCAAAGTGAAGAAGAAGAGGAGGAGGGCGACAAATGGATGCAGTCAAAATTTGTGATAGACGAGGAAGCGGAAGGCGATTGGGACCCTAGCGGCGAATTTGTGGTTAGTGTTTAAAAAAATGAGCTCATTTGTTCATCGTTATTTTAATTCGTAATTAGTGTCTTAAATATTGCACCTAATAAAAAAAATGTTCTTTCGTTCATCGGTAATTTAATTCGTAATTAGTGTGTTAAATATTGTACTTAATTAGATAGTCAATATTTAGCATGAATTCGTAGTTATATAATTGGAAATCATATGTAGTGTAATGATGTAGTCATTAAAAAATTGAGCTCATTCGTTCATCGTTATTTTAATTCGTAATTAGTGTTTTAAATATTGCACCAAATTAAAAAAAATTGCTCATTCGTTCATCGGTATTTTAATTCATAATTAGTATCTTAAATATTGCACTTAATTAGGTAGTCAATATTTAGCATGAATTCGTAGTTATATAATTGGAAATCATATGTAGTGTATAACATAGTTAACATAAACCGCTACATTTATAGGGGAAAGACTATAAAGAGCATTTTACTACGGACCTAGTGTGGAATAGTAAGAAAGAATTGTACAAATAGGTGAAAGAAAAAGGAAAGGAGCTTGTGATAGCTTTGGTGAAGCGTAACTCAAGTCCGTACCAAATTAGTATAGTGTGCGATAGGTTTGGGCCCTGGAGATCGGGGAGGCCGAAGGTGAACAAAGAGAATCCAGAGTTGCCGGTTCCTAAAATCCGAAAGTCGAGATCCAAAAAGTGTGGGTGTAAGTTTGAGATAATGGGTGTTCGCAAGAAGAAAGAGGCATGGACGGTTGGTGAAAAGTGGATGTTGGGTGTGATTGAAGGCCGACACAACCATAAGCTACGAACTAGCTTTGAAGGCCATGCATTCATGGGTCGAATGACCGAGGCGGAGCAGTTGTGCGCTAGGAGGTGGGGAGACGGTCGCAAGACGCCGAATCAAATTGTTTCGGAATTGAGGCAAAACTTCCCGGGAAATGTGACTTCCAGGAAGCAAGTGGCCAACTTCTTGCAGAAGCTGCAGTACGAGGATTTGAGAGACTTAACGGTTACACAATGGTCCATAAGGTTTATGGTTGAGCAGAAATACATAGTTCATCCTTTGAGGGATGCAAAGACTGATGAGGTTGCAATATTATTTTTTGCTAATCCGGAGTCGCTGCGGTTGTTGAAGAAGTTCTCGTACGTGATAATCATTGACGCGGCATACAAGACAAACAAGTAAGTCATTAATTGTAATAATGTGTAGTTTTAGTATGACATAAATTGTTATAGTATTTCATTTAAAAATGTGTATTGTATTTTGAAATGTTTTCCGTAGATATGGAATGCCACTTGTGGAGATTGTTGGTTTCACCAACACTCATAAGACGTTCAACATTGCTTATGCATTCACCCGGGCGGAACAGATTTATCATTACACGTGGATAATGAGGAAAGTTCGAGCATTGTGTTTGGATTTGGGAGTGATGCCTACTGCAATAATGACAGATTGTGAGAAGGCCCTCATAACTGCTATCCGGAGTGTTTTCGGCACCGAAGTTCAACACCTCTTGTGCTGGGTGCATATAAAGCACAACATTGAGGCACGTGCCTCGTCCATCTTGAAGAGGAAGGAAAGTGTGGATGCCTTTACAAACCAATGTTGGGCACTTTTTTGCTCAGCTAGTGAAGAAAGCTATGAAGAGAGGCTTGCCGTATTACGGACATCGTGGAAGAAAGGCCTTGTCGGATACGTGGAGGGAACATGGCTTATTCCGTACAAGACGAGCATAGTAAGGGCGTGGACGGATCATCATCTTCACTTCTTCACGAGGACTTCAAACAGGTATGACGTGCACAATATGTTGTTTTTTGTACTCATAGTTGTTAATGTCGTACTAACGTCATGTGATTTGACAGGGTTGAGGGGATGCACAAGGTTTTAAAAGATATTATTGGCTCTAGCAGAGGGGGCTTCAATAGAGTGATCGTGAGGATTCACCATGCCATCATCCTTCAAATAGATCAGATTAGGGGGAGCATGAACCTTTCACTTTCCAAACGACCAACGGATTTCGATGATGCATCGATGCCGGTAGTTGTACGAGCTACTTTTTCTAGGCTCTTCTACCAAGTGTCTGATAGGTGCTTTGATATGTTGTTGGGATATTACGATATGTTGAAGAAGGGGGAATTCTCAGAAAAATGCAACGACCATTGGGTGAGAGATTGCCTCGGGTTGCCTTGCTTGCACAGTATTGCAAGAGCCATCATTTCAAGAACACCTCTCATTCCGTCAGACGTTCACGAGTTCTGGAGGGACTTGGAATGGGAAGAGACTCCAACCACAACACTTGGCCCTTCTGCCTATGTTCGAATGGACATTACAGAGATTAGACTTCGTGAAATGTTTGCCAAGTTAGAGGTTGGGACATTGAAGAAAGGCACGACATTCCTACTAGGTGAGTTGTACGACGACTTGGAGCATCCAGAAGAGAGTACTTTGTTGGAGCCGACGAGAATCAAGTCAAAAGGAAGGCCAAGTGGTGCTAGGAACAAGGAGAAGGTGGATGAGAAGGCGGAGAAGAGGGATAAGTGCTTGTTTGAGCATAGACGGGATGAGCTCCACGAGAATGAGAAGAAGGCGGGGCCGAAGACAAAGGGGAAGGGGAAGGCAAGTGCGAGCATCCAGAAGAGAGTACTTTGTTGGAGCCGACGAGAATCAAGTCAAAAGGAAGGCCAAGTGGTGCTAGGAACAAGGAGAAGGTAGATGAGAAGGCGGAGAAGAGGGATAAGTGCTTGTTTGAGCATAGACGGGATGAGCTCCACAAGAATGAGAAGAAGGCGGGGCCGAAGACAAAGGGGAAGGGGAAGGCAAGTGCGAGCACTGGTAGAGGCCCAAGTCGACCTAAAAACCAAGCAGGTGCATCTACTGCAGTAGTGATGGACTTTGACGACTTGCAATCCCAACCCATACTAGAAGAATCACAACCAGAAGATTTGCAGTGGCCTCAAGAACCAATTTTTCCCCTTGTTCATATGGGGGTGAACTTTGGGATTGACAATGTGGATGACTTCTGGATTCCGTACATCAACAATGTTAGAGATGTACGCCCCGACGGACATTGTGGATATAGGTCGATGGCTGTATTGTTGGGGAGGCAAGAGCATGAATATGCCAACATCCGACGCAAGATGGTAACAGAGTTGCTTGACAATCGAGAGCTATACGAGCCGATACGTTGTCGTCTTCGACAAGGGTCTTGGGAGGATCTTATCTTGCAAGTGAACCATTGCAGAAGCCCTTGCTCAGAATTATACTGGCTTCACATGCCATTGATGGGTTTAGTGTTTGCCACACTCTATCAGGTTGGTCTCGTCTTATTAACGTGGGAAGTTCCGACGTTTTGCTTACCGTTGAGGAATAGGACATCAAGCATGGGACCTCCAGACAAGATTCTCGCCATGGCACACGTAGGCAATCATGATCACTTCATACCGGTAAAGGTTTTTTCTAATAAAAATATTTATGAAATTAGGTTACATTGTTTTCACTACTAAAATAGTTTGTGTGTGTATATGTAGGTGGTGCTTAAGGAAGGGTCGCCAATACCGCACACACCTGGTGCATGGCGTAGAAACGCAGATCGAAACATTCTGTGGTGGACAACAAAGTTTGAGTTGAATTTGAAGATGTATCGAGATTACCGCATTGCATATTGTCGGGCACTAGATCCTTTTATGTATGTGGGAGACGGATCCGTTCATGTACTTGATTGATTACACGATTATGTAATGTAATATTTAGACAGCTTTGATGTGTTCATATCATTAATTTGATGTGTTTTTATTTAAGTTAGAAGTAGTACAAACTCGCTTTTTTATCTCGATTTAATGGGCCTATATTGGCGCAAAGTAGTACAAAACATAACAAATCACATCCCTTGTTTCGCTAATTATGATTGATTCATTTTGGAGCTAATTCTGCTTGATTCATTATCGATCTCCCTCTTTCGCTAATTCCGCTTGCTTCCGTATTGCCACTGTCGGTCACAAGTGTGTATGACCGCCTTAAAATTACAGAAGCAAAATCTCTCTCCTGTACTTGAACTCGAACTCGACGAAGATGCCATACTAACATGTAACGAGTTTTTTGTAGGGATAGAGAAGGGTGTACAAGGCTTAGGACGACATTGTATGTTGGTATTTGTAGGATGAAATAGAGTCGTTGGACGGTTAGCCGTTGAAGAATGACCGTTACCGGACTACACGTATAATCTAAGCGTGTATCTACACGCTTAAGCTAAGCGTGTATCTACACGCTTAGCTTATACGTGTATCTACACGCTTAGCTATACAAACACTTAGACCTTGTCTTAGCTAATCTAATTTTGTGTTTTAACTAGGCCCAATGTTACAAAAACAATCTAAACCCTAAGTGTAACTATATGAAATACTATAGTATATAAGTCTAAGTGTACTAGATATTCTGAAATACTAAAGTACATAAGTCTAAGTATACTAGATATAATGAAATACTATAGTATATAAGTCTAAGTAGACTAGATATAATGAAATACTATAGTACATAAGTCTAAGTATACTAGATATAATGAAATACTATAGTATATAAGTCTAAGTATACTAGATATAATGAAATACTATAGTGTATAAGTCTAAGTATACTAGATATAATGAAATACTATAGTATATAAGTCTAAGTATACTAGATATAATGAAATACTATAGTATATAAGTCTAAGTATACTAGATATAATGAAATACTATAGTACATTAGTCTAAGTATACTAGATATAATGAAATACTATAGTATATAAGTCTAAGTATACTAGATATAATGAAATACTATAGTGTATAAGTCTAAGTATACTAGATATAATGAAATACTATAGTAAATAAGTCTAAGTATACTAGATATAATGAGATACTATAGTACATAAGTCTAAGTATACTAGATATAATGAGATACTATAGTACATAAGTCTAAGTGTACTAGATATACTGAAATACTATAGTACATAAGTCTAAGTATACTAGATATAATGAAATACTATAGTATATAAGTGTAACTATATGAAATATAATGAAATACTATAGTACATAAGTCTAAGTATACTAGATATAATGAGATACTATAGTACATAAGTCAAAGTGTACTAGATATAATGAAATACTATAGTACATAAGTCTAAGTATACTAGATATAATGAAATACTATAGTATATAAGTCTAAGTATACTAGATATAATGAAATACTATAGTGTATAAGTCTAAGTATACTAGATATAATGAAATACTATAGTACATAAGTCTAAGTATACTAGATATAATGAAATACTATAGTGTATAAGTCTAAGTATACTAGATATAATGAAATACTATAGTACATAAGTCTAAGTATACTAGATATAATGAAATACTATAGTATATAAGTGTAACTATACTAGATTGTTAGGGTATTGGGTTCTTAGGGTTCATCATGCGCTTAAGCTAAGCTTGTTCATCACACGCTTAAGCTAAGCTTGTTCATCACACGCTTAAGCTAAGCTTGTTCATCACACGCTTAAGCTAAGCTTGTGACTACACGCTTAAGCTATGCGTCTAGGAACACGCTTAGCTTAAGCGTGTGATTATGCATGGCGATGCATGGGACTGCCATGCATTCCCCATGCAGGTACGTTCAGAACGACTGGAATTAATGAGCTCCCAACCACCGTATGTTGTCCTTCTATTTTATGGTTCGATAACGTTATGTTGCTCTCTCGTACACATAGGTAAGCATCAAACCACATAATAAACATGAACAAACATAGTAAACCAAATAAGATAAATACATAACATTTACATAAATACTATGTACATATGAATTCTGTCTAATCCAAAACATAAAAACTACTGTGGCTGCGAGCCACTACCTTCGCCAGGTTCCGTGACAGAATCACGAAACATCTGGGACTGGCGAGGTGGGGGTGGGGCCATGGGGGGAGGCTGCACAGTCAGCATATGCAGCCATAACGCCGCGTGTTGCTCGAACGTCTGTGTCGCCGCCTCAGGTGTGCGTAAATAAGTGCGGATATCAGCGGCAACCACCTGAATGCGCTGTATAGAAAGCAAGTAATATTTGTCAAAATATTGCAAAATATAAAATTATAGATAAATCATTCAAATAATTCGACAAAAGTTAGCGTACCGCGACTGCGTCAACGCCTGGAGGGACGTGGATAGGGCCGACCGGAGACTGCGTCAACGCCTGGAGGGACGTGGATAGGGCCGACCGGACGATCACGTCTGATTGAACCGGGATCGACCAATGGATGAGAACACTCGTCATACCAATCTAAATAATCGGCAGACATGTCCCACCCATGTGTTGCAACCGATCCCTGGAGGTCAATCAGGGGTCTCGGGTCTGCATCCCAAGCCAGTAGAAGCTCATCCGCAAAACTCACCTCGTATCCCTTGATTTCCGCTTTCCTGACGACCTTGGCTGGCTGAATGGGCAGAACTGGGATAGGCTGCATCATCCCAAACTGCCTGAGGACTCTGTCCGGGTGGTACGGCTCCTGAACATCTACAATGCGCAGTATACCGCGAAACCTGGCAGGAGCTACCTCAGGAGCCTGGAAGTCCAACCCCACCCAGGGGGTCCAGGTAACCTGTAAAGTCAAAAAGGCAAAGTGAATACATACATACTAAAATAAATTAAAGACTAAGATATCGAAAATTACGTGTACTATTCTACCTCCTCGTATCTCATGCGGTCCAACATGCGGCGTATGGCGATCAAACGACCGGTGTCTCTACTGTTCGGCACCTCCGCGGCACCAGAAACAGCTCCTCCAAAGGCCTGAGGGTTCGTGACATATTGTTCCCGAAAATGTGGGAAATATGCCCAAACCCAGCACTGTAAATGAATAACTAAGGACATTAATGACCAAAATATTAAAACGTAACTTAATATTTTACTAATCTATCTAATATCTTACCCTGATCAGAATCCCGCACGATGCAATGCCCTGTGCTCCATGCCTAGACGCCTCTCCCAAGTTGCGGTAGACGTACGCTAGAATCCCAGCTCCCCATGCAGTGTCGCATGTGACGTCGTGGTCAAACAAAAGCGCCAACCACTTCTGCTTTGCGGCGTTAGTCGACTTGTCCACCAGGACAGTCGAGCCGAGAAGCAAGAAGAGGTAGTACGTAGCAATAACGCCCTCGTCACGAACCTCACTCCTCATCCAGGCCTCCAGTACTATAGTCTCTAATTGCCCCAAAGGAATACCACCACATGTGTGCCATCTCCTCACCTCCTCCTCAGCAACGCCCAGATCAGCACATATGCGCTGTCTCACTGTCGGCTCATCGAGGTCTAAAGTGCAGCTCCTCCCACGTATGGGAACCTGTAAGATCTGGTGAATATCAGCAAGGGTGATGGTCATCTCTCCGAAGGGCATATGAAATGTGTTCGTCTCGGGATGCCATCTCTCCACAAATGCCGAAATCAACGCCGCATCCATGCTGCATGCTATGCCTAGTGTGCGTAGACCGGTAAGCCCGCTCCGCTCCGCCAGCCTAAACCACGTATGTGGCTCAGGGCTAATGTAATGCTCGTGTGTAGAACAATGGGCTGTGCGGAAATGGATCCTCAGAATCTTACGACTCTGAATTAACGGTATTTAAAATTAGTATACAATTTCGAATAAAAAACATTTATAGGTAAAACACATAAACTAAAAAAACTAAAACATATCGGGTCCTGCTCCGCCTGACGACGGGCTACCCCGCTACGACGAGGCTCCGCCTGCTCGGCAATCTGAGGAACAGGAGCATCCTCAACAACTGCAACGTTTCCTCTACGTCTCCGTCTCCTCTGCTGTACACGAGGTGGCATCCGCGGAAGTGCCTCAGGAGCGGGCTGAGGTATAGGACGGTCAAATATAGCCCGAGCAATGTGTGTCTCGTAGCTAGGGAGAAGAATCAGACACCTTGGGCCTCCAGGCATCCAAGGATGGTAAGTATGTACAACAAATGGACCGGGAGGAGGTGGAGAAGAAGGACCAACATGAGGTGGAGAAGAAGGACCGGCAGAAAGTGGAGAAGAAATATCGGCAGAAGGTGTAGAAGAAGGACCGACATGGGATGGAGAGGGGACATGAGTAGGTATCGACCCAAAAAAAGGCGGGGAATGAAAAAATGGAATGTCGTCCGTACTCAACTCCTGCGTCGGTAATGTAGGCTCCACAGACTCAACAAAGTCATACCCTGCCCCATGACGCGACTGCTCCTCAACAGCCTCATCATCAACCGTCATGGGCTCAGCTACCAAGTCCTCGGCGTCCTCCAAATAGTCATCATCAGTGGTGCCGGTCATAGGCGGCTGCGAAGATACCGCACCAGACGATAATATATCAGTACTCACAATACCGGCGCGACGACGAATAGACTCTGATATACCAACACGCCGGGTGCGGTCAGCAACAACAGGTGTTGGCTCCGTCCGCCCAGTAGGGGTGATGACCGCCAATATACTCTAATTTTTTAGATACTATTTTAATTAGGGACTAATTAAAATACATTTAGGAACTTAAATGATTAATTTTAGAATTTATTATACTTGTTATTTTCTAAATATACTATACGAGCCAATAATTCTAATCTATAACTACCTAATTTACGAAAATTAGGGACTAATTATTTACTAAATTATTCTATTTCAAATTACACAACATTATTTACTAAATTATTTACTAAATTATTTTTAGAATTTACTAAATTATTTAATAAATTATTTGCTAAATTAGAGACTAATTATTTACAAAAACAATTACGATAATAATGATCAATTTAAAATTTAAAATAATACCGCTCGTAGACCGATTTGACTCGATCCAAGCGTCATCGGAGTTGTATCCGCTAGGTCCCTAGCTCGACCTCCCCTTCCACCACGGGTCCGAGCTCCGCCGGAAACCACCAAGCCCTCCTCCTCCTCCTCCTCCTCCTCCTCTACCGCCATCCACGCAGACATTTCGCCGGAGCTCGCACCACCGGTGCCGGAACTACCTCCGCCGCCTGAAGTCGCCTCTGCGCCTCCTCCAGCAGCCTCCGCGTCGCTAGCCTCTCTCGGCGTCGCGCCAGTGGGAGCGCCCCCGGTCGCCCCTTGCTCCAGATTTCCGGCTGCCGCTCCGCCGCCGCTTTTGGACCTCTCTCCGCCGCCAATGAACTAGCCCAAACCATCCCAATCACAATCCATGCCTAATTTCAAACAATTGAAGCAAATGGAGGAGAGATTTCGTCGAAATCGTTTTCGAATTTTTTTAGGTTTTGAACGCGTCGGGAGAAAGAAGACGAAGTGGAAACTTAAGCGTCTAAAACCAGACGCCTAACTTAGGCGTTTGTCTAGATGCCTAATTTAGGCGTCTGGTTTTACTGGAGTATGGGCAAAGGCTGGGCCGGCCCAATAACCCATATAACCAGACGCCTAACTTAGGCGTCTGATTTTACTGGGGAATGGGCAAAGGCTATTGGGCCGGCCCAATAACCCATATAACCACACGCCTAGATTAGGCGTCTGGTTAAACGCCTAAGCTAAGCGTGTGGTTCATACATGTTTTCGAAAATGGCAAGAATACCCCTCCACGCTTAGCTTAGGCGTGTAAAAACAGACGCTTACCTTAAGCGTGTAGAATAACGTCCATTTAGATAATTTTCCGCTTGTCCGTATGTATATACACATTGATAATTATTACAAATGGGCTTCATATAGTTCAAACTTCAATGAATTTGGTCGGCAAATGTTGTTGTGCTTTGAAAAGAACGTTACGTTACCGTGACTCCCAAGTGTACCCTGTAACCAAGGATGACTCCCAAACCAAAGGGAGCCCAAAGATGTAATAGCAACCCAAGTTTATATAGGCTAATAGCTCTTGCCATCCGGCTCCAACAGCAATCCCTAGAGGTTAAACAAGAAATGTTTAGACTTAATTAGAAGAATTTAAAATACGTACATCGATCATTATGTTTTATAAGATAGTAATTAGTGGGATTAATTGATTGTGTTAATTACCTGATAACACAATCTGGACATTGAGAATCATGGTTAAACCTAGAAGCCAAGCTTGGCTGCTTACTGCGCGTCGCAGCTCTTTGTCGGTTGTGAAAATGGCGCCAAGGTAGTTCCTCATTAGCAGGATGAAGACCATGGCGACTAGCCCGATCACGACCGATTGAAATGCTGCCACGTAGATCGCGTACTTGGATGCCCCAATCCCAGCTCATTCGCCACCCGAATGCTATTAATATAAGATCAACCACATACATAGTACTACTTATGACACTTGGTAGTTGTTACAAAACCACAATTTCCTTCTCTTTGCATGTACAAATTTGTGAGAGTGGAGATAAAAACTATGTCACGTTGGAAATTAGGACTAAGATAAGAATAATATAAGTTACGGGCATTTATGCTATTGTTAATTAATTTTAGGATGAACTTCATTGAATTTATATGCTCATGTACATACGAATTGACACCCCTATGTTTAGAGGCTCCACTAGACTTATTTTAAACTTAATAGACGTGACGAAATTACAAGAATTATTTTAAAACTTAATCAAATCGTCGTTCGAATTCTGCAAATGAAACATTGTCAAAATCCACGAGAGTGTCAGCTTAATTGATAAGCATGTCACTTCGTGATCATAATACGACGAATTTGACGGTTTGTTTGGATCGCGTATTATAATGTTTTTTATTATATTATAATACAAAATATATTGTCAAATTTTACATTATAACGCAACAAAAGATGTTATAATGGCCTAGTGTCTCGATCGTATGGATAAAGCTGTTTATGTTCAAGCTGCATTCATTCCGACGAACAACATCATATCATTTCGTAGCCGTTTATGTTCAAGCTGCAAGCATAGGAATACATTAAAGAGATCAAACCAAAAACTTGAACTAACACAAAGCACACAATTGATCGAAGATGGAGTTGATCACCAAATGGAGAGAGATCCAACGGCAATAACGGCATTGTGAAGGTGACCAGCAAGCAAAACCATACTCATCGAGTTCCAGAGCTCAAGACACAGCATCACGCCCGAAGCCAACGAGAGCCTAACGAACCCCCAGATGTCGTTAAAAGCCTCCCAAGACAAACCCAACCTGCACAGCCGCCACGCACCAATACGACGCGTTGTAGGCAACGGCCACGCCGTGTAGGCCCCACCCCAGCCTCGACACGAATACCCACATCAGACCAACGTGGGCCGCCAGGCCCAGTACCCCGCTCAACGCTATGGGCCGGACCTTGCTTTGTGCCTGGAGGAACTTCAGGGCCGGGAAGCTCGTGGCCTGCGAGAACATCCGCGGGATCACCGTCACGTTGAACTTGCCGGCCAGCTCGGGGTCCTGGCCCAGGACCTTCAGAAGTGGGCCCACGAAGATGTAGAGTGGGAGGAGGAGCACGCACGTCAGCCACAGTGTCATCCACGCGCGCTGCATGTATATCCCCAGCATTTGCTGCTCTCCTGCGCCGTACGCTTGCTCGCATAGCGTCTCCAGCGCGCTCCCCATTCCGAACTGCATTCCAATTTTATTTTATTTTCTAAGAAAAGAAAATAGTTCTATGATCTTTAATCACAAAAATAGTTTTATGTACATAGTTTCTTAGAGGATGGAAGTAATAATTCATATCAGGTCGATCAACATGAATATAATGTACGTAAGTTCCAATTAATCAATCACTATATTAACAAGTGTTTACTCTTCACCATTATTAATACTTTCTTTTGGGGAAAATGATTATTGTTTCAATGGATCATTTTTCTATAACTTTTAACATTTTTCGTACAACTATAAATTCATAAAACTAAATTCTACGTACTCAAAAAAAGTAAACATACAGAAATTATATTTCACAGCTTAGGTTATAACTTATAACTATAAGTAAATGAGTAAGTAACCAGGATGCGAAAGTGAAGGTGCCGATGACGGAAAAAGAAACGGCAACGGCGGAGAGCTGGAGCTCCCCAAGGTGGCCGACGAAGATATATGTGATGGAGTACACCATGAAATTGCACAGCACCGTCAACGCTATCGGCGCCGCCGGCTTCCAATGCTTCACCATCTCCTGTCGGAACACAGCCACCGCCTCCCTCATGCTTCCCGCCGCCGGACAGTCACCTCCGCCGCCGCCAGTGGCTGCTGGTTCCACTGCCAATGACGTCATATTTGACTCCGTCATATCCTCTCTATATATATAACAAATAGCGCAATAATGCACGTATGTATAACTTGTCTTATATATAGCTCGGATTTAATTTGGATGAGTTACTATGTAAATAGACTCCTCTGTGTCAGTCTGGTGAAATTAGGGTTGGTTATTGGGATGATTTTATAATATTTATTTAGTCATGGTTTTTTTATGGTAAAGTTGAACTATTCAAAATGCCAAGAGGAAAAGGGAGTAGTTGGATGTATATACTTTTACCATCATTTCCTTTTTTGATCAATTACTGTTACCATCATTTAGAAGTTGGTTGGTCTTTTTTATATATATACATATGTTGGTCCGTGATAATATATAAATTTTGAGAAGTAATTTTGTTTCTTTTAGTTAATTATATTTTCCTAGCTTGGGCGAAATTGTTAGGATGATGTCACATATGTAGTAGGTGTTGTATAAATTATTGTAAGTAAGTTTGTTGAGATACCATTGACGTTACAAATTTGATTCTGCATTAAATGAAAATTCCCTGTTAAGAAAGAAGAAGTTAGTGGGGCCCGAGGTGTTAGGTATGTTTGACAAACCCAAAACAGAGATTTGAGCTAGTAATTATTTTTTTGAGCTAGTAATTATGCAGTAAGAGAAATGTTATTAATTCGATCAGTACGTTGGAGAGAAAAAGACATGAGATATGTGATCAAAACAAGAAAGATAGCCCAACAGTATAACATTACTTACACCATTTCTACTAATTGTAAACCTTATTCTCTCCATTTGTTTTAACGAGAAACTGTTATGCACTTTCTACCTAAAAAAAGAAATTGTTAATCTGTTATGCACTGGATAGGCCTAGTTAATACTGTAATGGTAGAAACCCTAGTTTGAGTTCGTTTCGATCGTATTAACTCAAAAACGTTTCACAAACCTCGATAAAACAGAAAGAGGAAACAAGCGATAAAAGACACACAAAGTTGTTAACGCAGTTCGGACAAAGTCCTACGTCTGCGGAGCCTCAAGATGAGAGACTCAACCAAATCCACTAGGCAACACAGACCTCAAGAGTCTCACAGTTACAAGCAAGCACACAGGCGGCAAAGGAAAGGAACAAGAGAAGAAACAAGGCACAGGAGCAAGACAAGAACAGAGAAAAGAGAAGAAGCAAGTCCCCTGGAAGGACACAGAGAAGCACAAGCAAGCTTCATACAGTCGAGCAACCACAATGCTCCGAGCACTCTCTCTTTCTCTCTTTCTTTTGTCTCTTTCTTTCTCTATCTCTCAATCTCTGGCACCATCGGACTCCACCAAAGGAGTAGGTGAGATTCGCTCTCAAGGAGCCATTCTCAGCAAACCTCCAAACGGAGATCTTCTACAGTGACGGCTAGCGAGAGGTTACCATATTAGGGTAAAGGTGGCCCTTATAAGGCAGCTTCAAAATGCCTCAAACGACGTTGTCTCACAAGTTGAAGAAAGGGGCTACGTCCAACAACGCAGGCCAAGGCCCAACAACAAGAAGAGGCCCATTACAATCGGCAAGTGGAGAATAGGCCCAAGAGCAACAACAGAAACACACGGTCAAGCAATTGAGCTCATGAGTTACTTAGCCAAAGATGGCTAAGGCTCTATGAGACAACCATGACTCGACCATGGCTTGGTCACTCAAGTCCATGTCTCCTAAAATCCCTAACATCTACCTAGCCTGGTGCATAAGCTATAAACATAGGACAACAAGAGTTTACATATTACAACTTTGGATTATAAACATTACAAATGCCTTCCTAATCCAAGTGTTGAGATATGCTGCCTTCAGTCGCCATAGTGGATTTGGAACATCATTGCCTCCCGTCCATCGTCGGCCACTCAGCTCAAGTGAGCTCAGTTTGCATCCCAAATATACAGAAAATTCCTGCAAAATGAGAACTTGTCAGCAGTGACTATCTTGGTGTCAAAATCAGCAGGATTATACTCACCTTTGATCTTCTTAACCTCAAGTACTTTCTCTTCCACTTTATTTATAATAAAGTGGTGTCTGACATCTATGTGGTTAGACCTTTCATGAAACATAGGGTCTTTACACAAGTATAAAGCACTTTGACTATCCATATGCAAAACAGGTAACATAGGAATAGTCTGTATCTCACTCAAAATGTCAGTCAACCATATAGCCTCTTTAGCTGCCTCAGTAGCTGCTATATACTCAGCCTCGATAGAAGATAAAGCTACAACAGATTGTAGATGAGATTTCCATGAAACACAATTACCAGCCCAAGTATAATAATAAGTAGTTGTGGACTTTCTATTGTCCTTGTTACTAGCATAATCAGAATCCACATAACCAAACAATTCATTTGCAGAAGAATGCTCAGTGAAAACAAGACAAAGATCCTTAGTACCACAAATATATCTAAGCAGGAATTTCATAGCAAGCCAATGATATTCTGCAGGATTAGACATAAACCTACTGAGAACACTAATAGCAAGGGCCAAATCAGGTCGAGTGCAGAGCATAGCATACATGACAGAGCCCACAGCAACATCATAAGGAACTTTAGACATTTTAGCTATATCATGAGCAGTGGTGGGACAATTCTTTTTAGTTAAGTCTAAATGTCCTCCTAAGGGAATAGAAGTAGGTTTAGAGTCAGACATACTGAATCTATCAAGCACATTTTTCACATAATCACATTGAGACAACCACATAGTTTTCCTTTTTCTATCTCTAGTGATTTTAATCCCTAGGATTTTCTGAGCAACTCCTAAATCTTTCATGTCAAAATGCAGTTTCAAATCTCTTTTAACACCAGCAATGAAAATTTTAGAGTTGCACATTAACAGAATATCATCAACATAGAGAAGCACACATAAAGGGGATTTAGACTTAACATCCTTGAAGTATAGGCAAGTGTCATAACTGCTCCTTTGAAAACCAAGTTTTCTCATGCATGAATCAAATTTAATGTTCCATTGCCTAGGGGACTGCTTTAGGCCATATATAGATTTTTTTAACAAACATACATGATCAGGCTTAGCAGAATCCACAAAGCCCTTAGGTTGTTTCATATAAATTGTTTCATGCAAATCACCATGCAAAAAAGCAGTTTTAACATCCATTTGTTCAAGTTCCCAGACAAACACAGCAGTCATAGCCAAAAGAAGTCTTAAAGTCTTATATTTCACCACATGAGCAAAGATGTCATTATAGTCTATGCCTTCTTTTTGAGTAAAGCCTTTAGCTACTAATCTAGCTTTATACCTGGGAGGATCACCACTGTGAGCCCCCTATTTTAATTTATAAATCCATTTACAGTCAATAAGTCTAGCATTGGCAGGTTTGGGAACTAACACCCAGGTTTTGTTAACATGCATAGACACGACTTTCTCCTTCATATCATCAAGCCAATAATTAGCATGCATACATTTTATGGCTAATTCATAAGTTTCAAGAGTAAATGAATTCACAATCTCAGAAGC
Organism: Rheum nobile; assembly: GCA_027886185.1. NCBI lineage: Eukaryota > Viridiplantae > Streptophyta > Magnoliopsida > Caryophyllales > Polygonaceae > Rheum > Rheum nobile. The sequence continues at coordinate 1,070,407 of WOAB01000191.1, read as the reverse complement.
AATGAAGGCAAACTCAATCAGATTTACATCATACTCAACACAATTATACATGAACCTCCTATTAGGAACCACAGTCCTAGGTTGTCTATCTCTAGTCAATTGATAGTCATTCACAACAGGATCAGAAATTGAGTTATCATGCTCAGAGACAGGTTCAGGTAAACTTACTTGCCCACCTAATTGGTGAGTAGATGTGTCCTCATTAACCTCATTTTGGTCATCTTGACCTTGTGTAGGAGCATAGTCTTCATGCTCCTCATTTTGCTCTTCGGGTCCAGTGGAGTCCATTGACCCATCATGGCTTTGAGCAGTGTCATATTCATCACCTTCCTTAGTTTCTGCTTCATGGGGCAGGTAAAACCTTGCACTTGCTTCATTTGTACCTGCATTCTCAACATTTGCATTAGTAACAGTCTTAAAATGAAATTCATTTTCATTAAAAGTAACATTCCTAGAAGTTATTACTTTATAGCCATGAGGTTGTATAAGTAATAACTTGTAGCCCTTGACCCCCTCAGGATAACCCAACATGACACATTTTTTAGCCCTAGGTTGTAATTTACCTTGTGATATGTGTGAATATGCAGTACAACCAAATGGCTTTAAATGTGACAAATTAGGTTTCTTTTCAGTCCACAGTTGTTGTGGAGTTTTAAAGTCCACAACAGAGGAGGGAGATCTATTTATGAGGTAGCAAGCAGTTGTGACTGCCTCACCCCACAAAGATGGCTTCATGCCAGCATTGATGAGCAGGCACCTTGCTTTTCAAGCAAGGTTCTGTTCATCCTTTCAGCAGTGCCATTCTGCTGAGGTGTGCCAGGCACAGTAAGATGTCTTTTAATGCCAAATTGAAGACAAAAATCTTTGAAAGCATGATTACAGAACTCAAGGCCATTATCTGTTTTTAAACACTTAAGTTTTTGACTTGACTCATTTTCAACATGGGCTTTCCAGTTCTTAAATGTGTTAAAGGCCTCATCCTTAGATTTTAGCAAGTATATCCAAACTTTTCTAGAGAAATGATCTATAAATGAGATGAAATATTTCCTCCCTCTTACAGTATCAACTTGAGAGGGACCCTATAGATCATAGTGCACATACTCAAGGGGCCTCTCTGCTCTATAAGTAGACTTGCTAAAACTATGACAGTTTTTCTGGCCAAAAACACAGTTTTCACAGAAGCTCAAGTCATAAGGCTTTTTTTTATCAATAATGCCAGTCTTATACAGATAATTTAAGCCTTTCATTCCAATATGACCAAGTCTGTTGTGCCACATCTTAGTGAGATCAAGTGTCATCCCAATATCCACAGTTGAAATATTAAGTTCAGGAGATGATATCACATGATACAACCCTCCCTTCTTAATACTCTTGATAAGAGAAATGACATTTCTAATGACTTCTCTTATGCCATTGTGGGTATTGATATGACATCCTAAATCATCAAAGACAGACTCAGACATGAGGTTTATCCTCAATCCAGGTACCCACCTGACAGCTTGTTGGAGTGTCCTCACCTTTCCATCAAACATCCTAATAGGGACTCTACCAACCCCCTTAATAGGTAAAGCAGTATGGTCACCCAAAAGGACTTCTCCCTCATCACATTCATGCAAAGACTCAAATAAGGTTTTATCATATGTAGTATGCATAGTACAACCAGAGTCAAGAATCCAAGCATCAGTCATAACATGATGGGCACACATGAGAAGCTCATAAGGATAAGTAGTGCAATTCTCAACAATAGCAGCAATTTCATTAACATTTTTAGTCTTGTCATCTTTAGCCTTCTTATGACAATCTTTAATGAAATGACCCTTCTTGCCACAATAGTAACAGGTTCTACTATCCTTTTTCTCATTGTCATTCTTCTCAGGTTTTTCAGATTTCTTCTTATCCTTTTTCTGAGAATTCTTGTTGTTCTTATATTTGCCTTTATCCATCAACACTTCAGTTTTGGTCTCAGTTTTCTTGTCATTTTTAGACTTAAACACTTTCATGATCTCATTTTTCTCAAGTATAGCCTCAATTATCTTTTCTTTAGTTAATTTTTCATAACTATATTGAATCACATCTTTAAAAGTGTCAAACTGAGGAGGCAAAGAACTAAGCAACAACACAGCTTGGTGAGTATCTTTTATCTTGTCATCACATCTTTCTAATTCTTGAGTCATTCTCAGAAATTTGTCAAGATTTTCATTTAATGACATGTTGACATCCATTTTAAAAGTGAACAAGCGACATAGAAGAGATATTCTACTAGGCAATGACTTAGACAAGTAAAGTTCTTCTAATGCTTCCCACAGTTTTTTAGAGTCAGAGATACTCACAACCTGACGAGCCACGTCGTCAGTCAACCTTATCATGATTTCAGAATGGGCTTGCTCATCAAGCTCCACCTTATCAGAAGCAGGGGTATCAACAAGGTACTCTCCCTTAACAGCTTTCCAGCATTTTTCCTTGATTAGCACTGCTTTCATTTTGACTTGCCACATGGCAAAGTCACCAGTGCCATCAAATGGCTTGATTCTGACATTGTTTTATGTCATTGAAAATAACTCAAGTCAGTAAACAGAGAAACAGAGATAAGACAGAAAACAATCACCACATACATAATTTCTATCTCAAACACTCAGTTAGGATAGAAATAGCAGGAAGTCTCCTTTTCAGGAAGACAAGCACACAACAAGAGGAACTGTGAGATAAAGCTTACACCTAACAAGTTAGGGCTTCGTCTCACAACTTCCAGAATAAGACTGTAATACCCCTCATTTTTAGTAAGGGCATTTGGGTAATTTCTCAAACCCTCGACAATAATTCTGAACGCGTTAGGCGAAGTTCGGATTTCTGTAACTCATATAATCTCTGTAAAATTTCCCTGAGTGGTATAAAATACATTCGACATATTTTCGGGGCTTAGAATATTTGTTTGGGTACAGATATATAATTTCCGGGGTTTAAACTCATGCCAAACCTTTCCTCGGGCAAAAAGACGCAAAAATGCCTCTGCCGCGACCGTGGAAAAATAGCTCCCAGAGGAGCTGGGCATTGGAATTTTCCGCGACCGCGGAAATGTGCAGAATGTGCAGTCGGGCATGCGTGTCGCGTGTTCTTCGTCGCCGTCGATTTTCTGAGCCACCGTTGATCTGGGCGGGGGCTGCTCTCCTCCTTTGGCTATAAAAGGAGGTCGGGATGGAGGGTTTTGAGCACCCAAACATCAGATCTCCTCTCTCTCTTGTTTTCCATAGTCGCCGGAGTTTCGAGCTCTCGCTGGAATTCTTGTGGAGTCGTCGGAGCTCTCGACGGAGGTGGTGGTACTTGTAGGGTGGTGCTTAGGAGGTGCAAGGAAGATTGGAGTCAAAGCCCCCGTGAATCGAGCCCCCTCGCGTCATCGCCGGTGAGATTTTTCTCCCTTTAGAGTCGCCGGAGTTCATGGCCGCGACCGCGGACATGAACTTCCGCGACCGCGGCAGTGACAAGGTCGGCCGCGTCCGCGGCCGCTGTCTTTGACACTCGCGGACGAAGTCCTCAACGACCGCGACCGCGGAATCCCTGCTGCGATCGCGGATTGCCTTGGCAATCGCGATCGTGGCCTTGGACGATCCGGTCTCGGGCGGGACTTTCGTTCTTTCGATTTCGTTCGTTCTTTCTTAGATTCGTATCATTTTATTGTCGAATCTAACCTAGGGTTTCGTTATGGGTCGTTATCATAGGAATCTGTAATCCGACTTTCGTTCCCGTTCCGGACCCAGAAACCCGTCGTCGCTCAATCGTTCGTCTAGACTAAGGCAAGTGGCGGTTCGCTCTTGCTTAATCATTCCATGTTCCATTAATTATCAATTGCTTTTAATTGTTAATTAAATCGGAGTGAACTATTATTTTCGTTTGGGAACAGATTTTATAAATAACGTGTTTAAAATATGATATTATAGTAGGTTGTATATATTGCTAGAAACAACGCTATTATACTTGTTAATGACCGTAATGGTTTTGTTGTGGATTTAAATGTAAACTTTAATGCTAGATTAGCACGAGTATTCGTAGGAATGTTAATTCCTTATGAGGATTAATCGTTTCTTTATAACTCAGTATTAGTGGACCCAGTCTCTAAATGCTTTCCAGATCGTAAACTTTCATAGTCACTCGAGACCATAAACTTTCGTAGTCATTCGAGACCATAAACTTTCGTAGTTACTCGAGATCGTAAACTTTCGTAGTCACTCGAGATCGTAAACCTTCGTAGTCACTCGATATCGTAAACTTTCGTAGTTACTCGAGATCATATTAAAAGGCTTTAACATGAATATCCGTTTTGAAATTAAGATAAGATAAGTGCGGGTAGGCACATAATTAATGAACCCTCGGGCGAGAAGTACAACTTGGAAACTCGCATGGACTTCGGTTAGAGTAAGTTCTCTTTCCAATCTGAATTCGCATTGTGCGGTGAGGTTGGTCGTGGACCCAAATGATCAAGTCGTTTTTAAACGCTTGTATGAAACATTAACGTTCCCAAACAATTGTCATACCATCCCTTAAGACTCAATTCCTTGGAGTCTTCTCTTCAGTGCATATCTAAATACTAAATCATTTCGTGAAAGTTCCGAGTTATATATCGTTCCTTTGGTTATTATTCGAGGGACAGTGATAGTAAACGGTTGCGATCACTAGAACCATTCTGTTTTCACCCTTGCATAGTATTTCATTAGACTAACCAACCGGGTTTTATTCCTTGCATGGTTGGCTGGTGTCATCCGTCCTATACGGCACATCAGTGGTTAGTTCCCGAAATCAAGGTAACCAGTTGAAGAAGAAAAGGCTTGCAGACAAAGATTTAAGTGTCAGTGTTTTAAGTTGTTAAGTATTACTTTAATATGTCTTTATAACCTAGCTATGTTATAGGTTGATTCTTAAAAGTCTTCCGCTGTGTAATTTATAAGTCTTCCGCTGAAATTTTACTCTGTTGTAAAAACGATACTCTCGTTTGATGAGGGATCTTTTAATAAAAGGGCTGGTTTTCATACACAAATGTCTTCCACTGTCTTTCATTTAAAATATGTATGCATTTAAGTTTAATTATTCCGATTAAAGCCTAGGGTGGTTTTGGACGGTAATGTCTGAGGTCACTGGTGTGTGACACTGCCGGTATAAATCGGGGGTGTTACAAAGACAATACACAGTCCAAGACCTGTAAGTTCACAAGGGAACTTACAGTTGAGGAGCTTTACTGTCAAACCGCTCAAGGGTCAAACGAGAGCAAAAACAAACACAAGAGTTTCACAGAGGCAGGTGTAAGAGCAAACCCTAATTTCTCCAAGGTTTTTAAGATCTGAAAAGAACACCTTCACAGTTTACCTCTAAGCCGACTAAAGCCACAAGAGGCCGTTGGCTTACAGTTGCAAAGATAGTTGTTTTTCAGAATCAGAAGAAGCAAGAGAATACTTTAGGACTCAACACACTCACAACTGCCTCAAAAACACACATGCGGAAGCGACAAACAAGAACCAAGAGCTCTGATACCAATTTGTAATGGTAGAAACCCTAGTTTGAGTTCGCTTCGATCGTATTAACCCAAAAACGTTTGACAAACCTCGATAAAACAGAAAGAGGAAACAAGCGATAAAAGACACACATAGTTGTTAACGCAGTTCGGACAAAGTCATACGTCTGCGGAGCCTCAAGAGGGGAGACTCAACCAAATCCACTAGGCAACACAGACCTCAAGAGTCTCACAGTTATAAGCAAGCACACAGGCGGCAAAGGAAAGGAACAAGAGAAGAAATAAGGCACAGGAGCAAGACAAGAATAGAGAAAAGAGAAGAAGCAAGTCCCCTGGAAGGACACAGAGAAGCACAAGCAAGCTTCACACAGTCGAGCAACCACAGTGCTCCGAGCACTCTCTCTTTCTCTCTTTCTTTTGTCTCTTTCTTTCTCTATCTCTCAATCTCTGGCACCATCGGAATCCACCAAAGGAGTAGGTGAGATTCGCTCTCAAGGAGCCATTCTCAGCAAACCTCTAAACGGCGATCTTCTACAGTGACAACGAGAGGTTACCAGATTAGGGTAAAGGTGGCCCTTATAAGGCAGCCTCAAAATGCCTCAAACAACGCCGTCTCGCAAGTTGAAGAAAGGGGCTACGTCCAACAACGCATGCTAAGGCCCAACAACAAGAAGAGGCTCATTACAATCGGCAAGTGGAGAATAGGCCCAAGAGCAACAACAGAAACACACGGTCAAGCAATTGAGCTCATGAGTTACTTAGCCAAAGATGGTTAAGGCTCTATGAGCCAACCATGACTCAACCATGGCTTGGTCACTCAAGTCCATGTCTCCTAAAATCCCTAACCTCTACCTAGCCTGGTGCATAAGCTATAAACATAGGACAACAAGAGTTTACATATTATAACTTTGGATTATAAACATTACAAATACTATTCTAGAGTATGTTTTAACATAGTCCATTTTCAAGGTTTAAACTAACAAAACCATTTTGAAAAGAGAGTTAAATAATCCAAGTCAAGTGGAATTGCAACTCCAAATTAACCCGCTTTCAACCAATACTCATTTAGTCTAGTGGTAAAATAATGATAGACCTTTTAAGTTATTCATCGTCTTGAAAAATAATCAATTCAGATGTGGAATGGTCACTAGTGGAAAAAACCCTAATAGAGGCGGGCCTTTGGACACTTATTGAGGCGAACACCGTTCGCCTCAATTGAGAGGGCCATAACAAGTAGGGACCCTTTTTGAGGCGGGCAATATACGCCTCTAAAAGCCACTTGTTGAGGCGGGCCTGATGTTGCGAAAACCTACCCACAAGTGTATGGGGTCAGTTGTAGCTATTCAAGTGTCGTTCCCACGAGGACAATGTCGTACCTTTTGTAACTAAACTGGTAAGCTAAGCCGCAAGAAAGGTTTGTTCAATTAACTAAGAAATAATGATTGCAAATGTAAGTAAATTCAAATGATGGGAAATATCTAGGATTAAGGATCCCCATAATAATGCATTGGTAAACTTATGCGTGTTTATCTCAGAATAGCATGAACTCGTTTGACGGTAAGTTATCAAATATCACTACTAATTCCTTTCAGACAATAGTAGACGTATCTAAACTCCAACTAACAATCGCTGTCGCGCAAAGCTAGTCAAATTTAGACCCATTGAGCACTTAGAATCTAGGATAAAATCGGGTTAACATTCACTTTCGTGCTCCGTTAATTCCAGACTAACCTAGGGTTTCTATGATAACTTAGGACTCCGCAAGAACAAACAAGTTTATTCAGGTTCAATTCATAGTAATTCCAACAATAGTAATCTCCTTTCAGACTCATACCTTGTTTAATTCATTCATTAGGAATCTCCTTTCAGACTCAACCTAATAGAATTTCTAATTGATAAATAACCAATAGCAATAAGAACCCTAGAATTGAATCAAGCAAGAATTCATGCTACCAATTCAGACAAACACAAATTGTAAGTCTACCAATACATTATTGGGGTCACCCCAACCCTAGATAAAGGGGATTAGCCTAGCATGCTTGGGGAATCAATCAAAATCATTGTATGAATCAGAGAAATCATTCAAATAGATAGAAAGAAGAGAAATACTTGTTTCGATCCAAGAACAATCTCCAATCTTCAACCAAGAAAAACTCAACAAACACAACTAGGGTTTTTTAGAGAGAGAGACTAAGTTCAGAGCATGAGAAAAGTGTCTGTAATTTCGTCCCAAATCTGATAATATAGGGCTGAAGACGTTTCAGCAGAAGGAGAAAAACCGTTACGGATGCTGACTCGGTCCATAACTCGGCCGAGTTGTGGGCCGAGTTGTTCTCTGTTGTTCCTCTCCTATTCGGTGGCTAAGCCGAGTTCGCTGACTCGGTCCACAACTCGGTCGAGTTGTGGGCCGAGTTGTCGTCTGTCTTCTCTTGTCTTCAGTAACTTCGACCAAGTTCGCTGACTCGGTCCACAACTCGGCCGAGTTGTGGGCCGAGTTGTTCTCTGTTGTTCCTCTCCTATTCGGTGGCTAAGCCGAGTTCGCTGACTCGGTCCACAACTCGGCCGAGTTGTGGGCCGAGTTGTTCTCTGTTGTCTTTGCTCTTCATAGCTTGGCCCTGACGACTCGGTCCATAACTCGGCCGAGTTGTGGGCCGGGTTGTGGACTGTTGTTCCTTCGTCTTCACTAGCTCCGCCGGGCTTCCATTTTGAACTTTCCTCGTCTGATCTTGGCACTTGTATTTCGACCATGGCGCCATCTCTTCTAGTCGTCCACCCGAACATCTTCACTAGTAGCTCGATTTTCTTGAAAACGCCTCCAAACGATCCTGAAATCACAACTACACAAGAGTAGACTCCGAACACTACAAAATCTATGAAAACCAAATAAAACTAAAATAAAAAGGAGCAAAACAAACCTATTCAAGAGAAATAAACATGACCTAAACTAGTCTAAAATGCATGCTATCAAATTCCCCCAAGCTTGAACCTTGCTTGTCCCAAGCAAGTACATACATAATGAGTCCACAAAATATGCAAAGGTTGTTTCAATCCAAGAGACAAGTGAGCAATGACCATGAAAATCCAAACAAATGACAACTTCTTTCCTAGCATGCTTCTCAATCAATGACAAGATGAAATTAGTTCCTTCACTCAAGACCTCACCAGAATCGGAAAAAAACAAGTCACTCACACTCATGTGTTTAAGCATGTGTTTCACTCAATATCAATCCTCAACTTTGAATGCTACACTACCATAAGCTTGTAACAGTGTTCTTAATCTCCACCACTAAAGACCATGCACACGACAAAAATCATGAGGGCTTTTCCAAGGTTGTAATGGGGCCAAGGTATAACATAGGGCATAGGAGTATTTAGGCCACGAGGAGCTAAATCCGGGGAAGAGGATCTTACCAAGACAACACCAAGCGAAAATACCCTTTAATTGAATTTCAACCTTCAAACCCATACAACTTAACCCTTACATATGACATGGTCTCCTTTCTTTTACTTGACTTCTTCTTCTTTTTTTCTTCTTTTTTGAAAGTCAAAGAAGACACATGGAAAGGAGACACATTACAAATTTATACACATTTCTAACCACCATATATATAACCTCCCTCAAGCTTGGCTAAAATCCACTTTATCAACAACAATTCAACTATCCTAATCCCCGGATGGGAAGGATGAACTTATAGGCTCGGTATGCTTTTGTGGAGTTTCCAAAGAATAGGCAATAAGGCACAACGGGCTTCAAGCAAAGGATACATGAATAGGGTGGCCAAGGATGAAAAGGGTTAATAAAAACAATGCCTCAATCCTATTAATGTCATGCACATAAGTCGTGAGCGTGGCCTCAAAGAAGATATTAATGCAAGTTCTAGAGTTAGCACACACAGAGAGTTCACACACATGAAGAAAACGAGAGACTTTTGCAAATGTAGTCCAAGGAAGGCCAACAAGCTCGCTAGGACATTTTGTCTAGAGTGTCGGTTCTAACGTATCTTAGTCAAAGTCCACATGCTCAGGTCATTGTCATAGCTTTGATCAATCATATCATGCTCATAATGCAATTTGTAATATCAACAACCAAGGCATATTAAGAGGATTCATGGTATATGTACTGTTATGAGAACCCACAAAGGATCAAGCAGGGCAAATATGCAACTAAAAATTCAAATGCAAACAAAAATGCAACTAATCATGCAAACTATATGCAATGCAAAATGAAAATACTCCCCTCCCCCAAGCTTAAAACCTACATTGCCCCCAATGTAGAGAGTAAAAGCGTAAGGAAAAAGAAGTACTCACCATGAATCTGATGGATTGCCTCCCACCCAGCGCTTGTTTTAGGTCATTAGCTTGACCTCCCACCACTTTCATGTACTTGGATCGGGAGGGTCGGTGGTACCCAACTTGATCGGATCAGGCGTGATAATAGGCTTCAGCCGATGACTTTGCACTTTGAACTTTCCTGAGTTTTTATGCCATAACATGACCGTCCCGCCTTTCAGAACTCGAGTCACCCTATATGGTCCTGACCATCTTGTCCCCTTAGGACCTGGAAATATGTTAGACTTTCCATGGGATAACAACACCATATTTCCACTCTTGAGCTCAACCCTTGTCTTGGCCTTCTTCCTTTTCGTTGGTGTTTGCCTTTTCTTCGCACTAGCATTCTCATAAGCATCCAAGTCCAGATTTCCCAAACACTCATCAAGCAAACCAGCTATGTCCGATAAGATCTCCTCTTGCCCAGGATCAACCTCAATCTTACAGCAGGTACCTGTGATAGGAGCTGGTGGAGTGTCTTTGTATATCTCAAGAAAGTAGTCCTTGAAATATTTATACTCGATCTTCTCTTCCCCTATTGTGAATGAAAGCTTCCCATTCTTGACATCAATATTAGCCCCAGCAGTGGCTAAAAATGGTCTCCCAAGGATGATGGGAGTTTTATCACTAACCTCCATGTCAAGTATCACAAAATCTCCTGGTATGAAGAACTTTCCCACTTTCACAGGGACATTTTCTATTATCCCAGCAGGATGAGTAACAGACCTATCAGCCATAATGAGACGCATCTTGGATGGAACAGGCTCACCCAATTTCAGTTCTTTATAGATTGACAAAGGCATAACATTGACACTAGACCCGAGATCACAAAGACAATTATAAGTGAGATTGCCAAAATATGCAGGGATAAAGAATTCACCCGGATCTTGTAGTTTCTTTGGCATCTTCTCAGCGCAGTCCATTGTCAGGGCCACAGTCTCATAGTCCTCTAGCCTTCTCTTCTTGATCAGAATCTCTTTCAGGAACTTAGCATACGCAGGCATTTGAGTGAGGACATCTGTGAAAGGTATGTCAACATACAGCTTCTTCATCATCTCCTTAAACTTCACAAATTGGTGCTCTAGCTGTATCTGAATCTTTCTCTGAGGAAAAGGAAGAGGTGGCTTGTATGGCGGGGGAGCAACATACTTGGGTTCTTCTTCTTGTGGCTTCTCCACAGGCTCCTTTGTCGCTTCTTTTTCTCTTGGACTGTTCTCTTCCAACTGTTTTTCTTCACTCAGAGAGACAGCCCTGCAATGCTCCATAGGGTTGACTTCAGGTTGACCAGGAAGTTGACTAGTAGGCCTAGGAACATTCATAGCAATTTGGGCCAACTGACTCTCCAATTGGTCCATCCTCTTAGGCAAGCTCTCAAAGTTTTCAGCCTTCTTGGATAGGGCTTCCAACTGAGAAGCAATGATCCCTTGATTTTTAGCCATTTCCCTCAACACAGACTGAAGTGCGGAATTATCAAAGGTCTGAGCGGGTGCTTGCGGTTGAGAGAGTCCCGGTTGGAACCCTGGAGGTGGTCTTTGCTGAGCATCATCATTCTTGTAGGAAAAATTAGGATGATTCCTCCAACCGGGATTATAGGTGTTGGAATATGGATCGTTCCTGGGACCCCGATTGAAGGTGTTCATGTAGTTTGCCTCACCTTGGGTGTCACCTTGAGCAACAAAAAGTTGACATGATGAAATAGTATGATCACCCTCTCCACAAAACTGACAAGCAACACCAGATACAGTCTGAGTGGATGACCCCTGCCCTTGAGCCTTCTGAACCAACAAATTCAGCCTCTTGACCTCTTGTGACAAAGCATCCATTTGAGCCTGTTGGTGTGTCTCAGAACTAACCTCATACATCCATGTTGGTTTCTTTGAAGTTGAGCGAGCATCACTGTAATAATGAGAGTGTTGAGCAGTGTTCTCAATCTTCTCCCAAGCTTCATCAACTTCCATTTCCATGATTCTACCACCAGCTGAAGCATCAATAATAAGTCGAGTTGAACTATCAACAACGTTGTAGAAGACATGTAGCAAGGTCCATTTCTCTTGCACGTGATGCGGGCACAACATCAATAGCTCTTTGAATCTCTCCCAACCTTCATATAGAGACTCGTCATGGTTCATCTTGAAAGCAAGAATTTGATTCCTCATCTCAGCTGTCTTGTTAGGTGGGAAGTACTTGTTGAGAAATGCCTTGGCTAACTCATCCCAAGTGGTAATAGATCCATGAGGTAAGGCCTTGAACCAAGCCTTGGCCCTGTCTCGTAGAGAGAAAGAGAAAGCACGCAGGAAAAGTGCATCTTGAGAGACATCATGAATCTTCACTGTATCCATCAGCTCAATAAAAGTAGCCAAGTGCTGATGTGGGTTTTCAGAAGGAAGACCTCCAAATTGATTCTGCTGAACCATGTTGATTAGGGAGGGTTTCAGCTCGAAGTTACGGGCTGCCACCGGAGGTCGAACCACACCAGAAAGAGGACCAAGGTGGTTGGGCATCACATAATCACCCAGAGTCATACGTGGCTGATCATCACCGCCCAACAAGCCACCGTTCCCTCTACCAGCCATCTCTTGCACTCTAATTTCACGTTGTTGCCTTCTTCTTAAGAGAAAAGTACGCTCAGGTTCGGGATCAAAGTCATTGAGATTATTAGCGCTCAGGACTCTCCGCATTCAGAAGAAAACAAACCTGAAACCAAAGCCAAAAGGAGGAGGATCAAAACACACAAAAGACTTAGTCGAACCAGTTGTAGGGAAAACAACCGATACTAGCAATTGTCCCCGGCAACGGCGCCAAAAACTTGATGTTGCGAAAACCTACCCACAAGTGTATGGGGTCAGTTGTAGCTATTCAAGTGTCGTTCCCACGAGGACAATGTCGTACCTTTTGTAACTAAACTGGTAAGCTAAGCCGCAAGAAAGGTTTGTTCAATTAACTAAGAAATAATGATTGCAAATGTAAGTAAATTCAAATGATGGGAAATATCTAGGATTAAGGATCCCCACAATAATGCATTGGTAAACTTATGCGTGTTTATCTCAGAATAGCATGAACTCGTTTGACGGTAAGTTATCAAATATCACTACTAATTCCTTTCAGACAATAGTAGACGTATCTAAACTCCAACTAACAATCGCTGTCGCGCAAAGCTAATCAAATTTAGACCCATTGAGCACTTAGAATCTAGGATAAAATCGGGTTAACATTCACTTTCGTGCTCCGTTAATTCCAGACTAACCTAGGGTTTCTATGATAACTTAGGACTCCGCAAGAACAAACAAGTTTATTCAGGTTCAATTCATAGTAATTCCAACAATAGTAATCTCCTTTCAGACTCATACCTTGTTTAATTCATTCATTAGGAATCTCCTTTCAGACTCAACCTAACAGAATTTCTAATTGATAAATAACCAATAGCAATAAGAACCCTAGAATTGAATCAAGCAAGAATTCATGCTACCAATTCAGACAAACACAAATTGTAAGTCTACCAATACATTATTGGGGTCACCCCAACCCTAGATAAAGGGGATTAGCCTAGCATGCTTGGGGAATCAATCAAAATCATTGTATGAATCAGAGAAATCATTCAAATAGATAGAAAGAAGAGAAATACTTGTTTCGATCCAAGAACAATCTCCAATCTTCAACCAAGAAAAACTCAACAAACACAACTAGGGTTTTTTAGAGAGAGAGACTAAGTTCAGAGCATGAGAAAAGTGTCTGTAATTTCGTCCCAAATCTGATAATATAGGGCTGAAGACGTTTCAGCAGAAGGAGAAAAACCGTTACGGATGCTGACTCGGTCCATAACTCGGCCGAGTTGTGGGCCGAGTTGTTCTCTGTTTTTCCTCTCCTATTCGGTGGCTAAGCCGAGTTCGCTGACTCGGTCCACAACTCGGTCGAGTTGTGGGCCGAGTTGTCGTCTGTCTTCTCTTGTCTTCAGTAACTTCGACCAAGTTCGCTGACTCGGTCCACAACTCGGCCGAGTTGTGGGCCGAGTTGTTCTCTGTTGTTCCTCTCCTATTCGGTGGCTAAGCCGAGTTCGCTGACTCGGTCCACAACTCGGCCGAGTTGTGGGCCGAGTTGTTCTCTGTTGTCTTTGCTCTTCATAGCTTGGCCCTGACGACTCGGTCCATAACTCGGCCGAGTTGTGGGCCGGGTTGTGGACTGTTGTTCCTTCGTCTTCACTAGCTCCGCCGGGCTTCCATTTTGAACTTTCCTCGTCTGATCTTGGCACTTGTATTTCGACCATGGCGCCATCTCTTCTAGTCGTCCACCCGAACATCTTCACTAGTAGCTCGATTTTCTTGAAAACGCCTCCAAACGATCCTGAAATCACAACTACACAAGAGTAGACTCCGAACACTACAAAATCTATGAAAACCAAATAAAACTAAAATAAAAAGGAGCAAAACAAACCTATTCAAGAGAAATAAACATGACCTAAACTAGTCTAAAATGCATGCTATCAGGGCCTCCGAAGCCCGCCTCAACAAGTCCTTCACTTCGGCGCCAAAATGAGGGACTTGTTGAGGCGGGCTTCGGAGGCCCTCCTCAATAAGTAAACACTTGTTGAGGCGGGCCGCCTCAACAAGTCGCATTTTCCCACTTTTTAGCCCGGATTTGGGTAAGTCCGGGCTAAAAAGCATTGTGTTTTAACAAAAAAAAACTGGACATTTTAGCCCGGATCTCTTCCACATCCGGGCTAAAAAGTCCAATTTTGCCAAAAAAAAATCCAATCACAGCGGTATACTTCGATAGAAGAGTGAAGAATCACTGACACCTAGACAATATATCGTGCTTCAACTTCTTATATTTTCACCTGTTACTAAAAAGGAAGATAAATCAGTTTGATGACTTTAGAGAATCCTTCACCAACTGTTGTGAGATTGACCCTCTTGCAGGTAAGTGAGACTGACACAATAATGCTCTTAAAAATATGAGCTACACATTAAGAATATAAATCAGATCAAAGTAGAGTGGAATTTCCAATTAAAAACTTAAAAAGAGGATGAACCTCTTACTTGTCTGCAGCCTGGCGTTAATGAGACGCGTAAAATGTGATCCTCGTTCCCACTCTATTGTTGCCGGAGGCTTTGATGTTATATCTTGAACAACCCGGTTTACACCTCTAATGCTGTTGCATATTTTCCGAGCCATATCATCAAGGAACTTGTGCTCGAAGTAATACCTATTTATAATGTGAGGTCATTAGCAATCTGAATCTAATGCATCATCTGAACAAGGTTATCTAAGAAGAGTAGTTTTGCTTCTTGATAGAAGTTTAGGGTAGGAAAACACATTAATTACATAACAAATGTAATTTGGAAGCTTACCAATCTGCTGTCATTCCATCTTGACTCGTGATAGCTCTAAGAGCAACAGCACGTCCATATGTTCTTTGATCCCCTTGAACCCCGACTGTGTTGCCAGGAAGCAATACAACAAATGCTTGCCATATGGCATCATAAAGCCCAACATCTTTGATCGACTGAATGAATATCTCATCAGCTTGGAAAACATATGAAAAAGCTTCAGATCAAGTAGTCAAAGCACAACAGAAATTTGAAAGCACAACAGAAATTGATATCCAAGAAAATCGAGACCCCGGTTTTTTGTAACACCGGGGTCCCATTTCTTTAAAAAAAAAACAGCTCAAATCATTTAAAGCTTCAGCAAAATACAGGTTCTAGCAATTAATCTGTACACGTGCCAGCCAAAATCCAGAATACCGAAATGTTCAAGCACACCAACTTGAAACAAAACAACCCAGAAGGGAATATGCAAGTAAATGCAATATTCACATGTTGAATGCAAGGTTAAATTCCCTTAAATTCAAAGTGAAATTTAATTCTGATATCTGCCGAGCAATGTGGACCGTGATACATCTCAAGTGTTGCTCTTTCAAATCTCAAGGGTGTCACATACTGAGACACAAGAGACTTTACCAACCTGAATGTGGGTCTTCACCAATGCCTTTCCTATCAAGGTTGCAAAGAAGAACTCCCAGAAGGGAACCCCAAATTGCCCACACATAATGCCAGCAAGATCAAATAGCGGGTTTGGCACCTGTTGCAGAATGGCATTCAGAGAATTAAGACCAAGAGTTGATAAATTTCACATTTACAGAAACTGTATCAGCATCCAATTTTCATCCAAATAAATCACAGACAAGGACCACTTTATATAGCCTATGGAGAAGAAAGGTAAGCCAGGTGAATATTCAAGATTCCTTCCAAGTGCATAAAGGAGATGTCCTTCAAGACACTATCAAGTCAATAAGAGAATAAGCTTATCTTTTTCTCTGTAGTGTTTACACTTCACATTTGGCATTGAAACTTCGGAATTAACTTTCAGTTTTCCATGGCCAAAATAAAATATAATTTGAACCGACAGATAGCTAGACAGGAAAAGATTCTCCAAATTAAACAATAAAGACCAGTATAGAGATATTCTTCAAAATTCTAAGCTATTTTCAAACATCGCCATAGTATAAAATTCTATTCTCCAACATCACTGAATAAAGTATTATAAAACAAACATGAGTACAATAAACTATATAAGGAACTATAGCTTTTAGCACAAATGAGGACTGCAAAATATATCAACAATATGTAGTGCGAATAACAACATACAAGTACAAATTCAGCATGTATAGTGGAGTAAGGATCGTGTCTACAGATGTAAGGTGAACGAGTAAGACAACATAGATAAGAGTAAACGGAGTGTTAATAATGGACCGGAACACACTGATGCCAATGCTGCTTCTACTGAATAATGAACCATTTAGCTGAGTTCTAAATAATGTCATAAGATTTTAACAGGGTCGCCAGAATAATACACACATACGTCTACTCTAAGAGAAGTAAAAAAAGGAGTGTTAATAATGGACCGGAACAATGTAGCTGCTATGATGATTACAAGTAAGCATATTGTTGTTATCTATCTCCTCCATTGAACTGTTAGGAGGTCAGTTTATAGCATAAAAAATAAACCTAAAATATATAAAAAAGTAACCTCTGAATACAAGTCAAGATATGCAAAAACAATCTATATAAAATTTCATAATTACTCTTGATTGACAACCCTAAATATATGACTAAAATGCCATGCAAAAACGAAGTGTGATATTCAAAGACTAAGTCATTCTGAGACAATAGTGCTTTATCCTAGAGTTCATTCCAAAGAACCCTAAGCAAATATAGTCATTTTCATCTTCTCATGGACAACATGCCAGTAACTAGAAGAAACATGTATGCTCGAACACATCATAGCCTATTTAATTTTCTCCTAGTTCTTCATAGTTATGCAATCTTCCTTTACCATGAGCCAACATGGTTTCACATATGAAGACACTAATATCACAAATCACATTGACATATTCTCATATCTAGGCCATAGCCTAACCTGGTTCTCATGGGAAGCCCAAAGAGAGCACCATCGATGAACAATGCACATTCCACATATATATAACTCTGCTCTTCTCTCCTCTGTCGTGTTACCAACATCTACAATAATTTCCAAATATTAAAAATGTAACCAGAAGTATTAAATGACTAAGAGAAAATCCAAGTTAAAAAATCTATATGAGCGCCATATTTCATGCCGAAAATTGGAAATAAGTAAGGAGACATGGTGAGAAATAGAGTAGACACACAAACTTACAGATTATTTCCAGTTCTCAAATTGGAAATAAGTAAGGGGCTCGGATTTGGGTTGGGAATGGGTCGCCGGTCGGAATGGAGTCGCCGGTGGTCGTCTGGGAGCAAGCGGGGTTTGGGCTCCGTCCGGTGTGGGTGCGGGCTCGAATTTGGGCTGGGAATGGTGCTAGCGCGGGTTATGCATCGGCGGAGGCGAGTCGTGGTCGGCGAACAGGTGGTGTGGGTTCGCGAGCAGGCAGGGACTGATCTGGGCTCGTTGGGGAAAGGAGGATCGCCGGACGTCGGTGATCGTTGCCGGTGTGGGTCGGTGGTGAGGGAGAGGGAGGCGGTGAGGGGGATCGGAGGTGAGAGATGGTTAGGCTTAGGGCTGAGAGAGTGAGAGGTATCGGGGCTGGGAGAAAAGAAAGAGAGGAGAGAGAGAAAGAAAAGAAAAGAGGGAGAGAGAGAGAAAGAAAAGAAAAAAAAATGTTTTTTCGGATACTTGTTGAGGCGGGCTTTAAGAGGCCCGCCTCAACAAGTTTTAATTGAGGCGGGCCAAGTAGCCCGCCTCAATTAGTTAGCATTAGAGGCGGGCCTTATCCTGGCCCGTCTCTAATACTTTAGCGGGAAATATTTTTTCGGATATTTGTTGAGGCGTATATTAATTTGTCCGCCTCAAAAGATGTTTTTGAGGCGTATAAATTAATTATCCGCCTCAAAAACGAAAAAAAAAATGATTGTCAAAGTCGTTGTTGAGGCATTTTGAACTATGTACGCCTCTAAAAGGGAGCCTCAAAAAGTGTTTTTTCCACTAGTGGGTATTGGTCAATTGAACTTGGTGAGGTAAATGCAAGACAAAATAATAAAGACATTAAACCTGCACCACGCCCTTTGTTTGTTTTAGGCATTTCTGAACAACAATATTGAGACGGGTTCACACATTTACTGTGGGCGTGCATGCAGCGTTGCCTGCGGATACTCTGAAGCAGAATAAAGTAGAGTCCTATTTATTTGTCATCACTCCAAGGTTGCGTTGCATGCATGCGGCACCATACTTTCTGACTTCTCTCATCATTCATACTACTATGAGTATGGTTTGTCAGTTAAATATCCAATTAACTATGCTTAATTAATTACCATAAAAAATCCACGTGTCCCATTCTTCTCAAGACTCCCAAGTTTCAATGTGTTTTAGGTCTCCATCAGATATAGATTATCCCTAACTGAGCATTCAAAAAATCCACTTTATGGCTGCTCAGACTGGATGTGCACTTTCTTCTATGGCTGGCCTGAATCTCATCTGAAATATCTCTCCTGGGATTTGCTATTTGCTCTGTATCAGGAATCTGGTTCTGAATGGCTGTGTTTGGGAGACTTTAACCAAATTCTTTCAGTTTATGACAAATGTGGGGGGCCTTCTCCTAATCTTGCTCATATGGTTGCTTTTCAATCTGTTTTAGACATCTGTGGTTTGACTCAAGTTCATTGGAATGGAGGGGCATTTACTTGGTATAATGGCAGGAAAGAGCAAAACTGTGTGCAGGAAAAGCTTGATCGTGCCTTTGCTTCCCAAGGATGGCATAATAGATTTCAGTCGGCCACTGTGAACAATCTTGGCTACTGGGGTTCTGATCACTGCCCTCTATCATTACTTGTCAACACTCTTGTACATATTAGTGTTCAATTTTCAAGGCCCTTTAGATTTGAGTCCATGTGGATTGGTGCACTGGGATATGAACAAGTGGTGGATTCAGTCTGGAAGACTCATTCTTTCCTCTCCTTTCCTCAGAAAGTCTCTCTTTTTCAATCAGCTATGTGTTCCTGGAACAAAGTGAGCTTTGGTAATATTGAACTCAAACTGAAGAGCATTCAAAGCAAAATTTTAGACTGTGTATCCAATGCTATGTCCAATACAGATTCTGAGCTTCTTGTCATTCTTCGTCATGAAGAGAATGATTTATTGACTCGTCTGGAAATGAAATGGCACCAACGCTTCTGCGCTAATGAATTATGGTGTGGAGACCGCAACACTAAATATTTTCATCAACGTTCAAGTACGAGAAAGAAAAGGAACCATATCTCCAAACTCATCAGAGGTGATGGGACTGTTGCCAGCACTCATTAGGAGTTGCAAGAAGTTATTACTTCTTATTTTGACAACTTATTCACTTCCACAGCTCAAGCTCTCCCTCAATGTTTTCTTAATGGTATCACTAGACGTATTAGCCATGAAGAAAATGAACGTTTGGATCTTCCCTTCACTGCTTCTGAGGTTATTGCAGCGCTTAATCATATCCATCCATCCAAATCTCCAGGCCCGGATGGTCTTCCAGCGCTTTTTTATAAGCATCACTGGACAACTATTGCTTCAGATATTGTTCCTTTTGTCCTGCAAATTCTAAATGCACTGAATGGCAATGCTATGCCTCCGGATCTGAATCACACTTACATGTCCTTAATTTCGAAGACTGATAATCCAGTTCATATGTTTGATTTGCGTCTTATTAGTCTTTGCAATGTTATTTACAAACTAATCTCAAAATGCATTGCCAACAGATTGAAGCCTCTTCTTCATAGTTCCATTTCAAAAAACCAAAGTGCTTTCATCTCTGGGAGGTCCATCACAGATAATACCATTGTTGTAGCAGAATGTTTCCACTATATGAAGAAGAAGACTGGGAAAAGAGGATTCATGGCTCTCAAAGTAGATATGGCTAAAGCTTTTGATCGAGTTGAATGGAGCTTTTTGAAGAGTGTAATGCAACATATGGATTTCAGTTCTACCTGGATCAATCTAATTCTCAAATGTGTGAGTTCTGTCTCTTTTTCAGTTTTACTTAATGGAATTCCAACGCCTCTATTTTGTCCATCTCGAGGTCTTAGGCAAGGTGATCCTATTTCACCTTATCTTTTCCTCCTTGTTATGGAAGGTCTGTCTAGCCTCTTTTCTGTCTTCCAAGCAAATGACCTTATTCATGGGATCAAAATGGCTTCTTCTGCGCCAAAAATTTCACATTTTCTCTTTGCTGATGATTGTATCATCTTTGCTCGTGCTACTAGTCAAGAAGGGCAGATTATTAAAGATTTACTTCAATCTTTCGAGAGTGCCACTGGTCAGATGATCAATATTACCAAATCCCAGGTTTGCTTCAGCCCCAATGTCAATAGAGCAGCCAGGGATTCTCTTCGATCTGTATCAGATTGGTTTTCATGAAGTTGATTCTCATGAGAAGTATCTTGGCCTCCCAATGGTTTTTGGAAGATCAAAGAAAGCTATTTTTTCACATGTTGATCGTGTTAGAGCCAAGGCTCAGGGTTGGAAATGTTCTTCTATCTCTCAAGTTGGGAGAGAGGTCTTCATTAAAGTTGTCCTTCAAGCAATTCCAACTTACTTCATGAGTTGTTTCAAGTTTCCTCCCTCCATTTGCCACGAAATTGACTCTATCATCTCCAAATTTTGGTGGGGGTCTCAATGTCAGAGGAAAATTCACTGGTCTAAGTGGAAAGATTTATGTGTTCCAAAGGATTCAGGTGGCCTTGGTTTCAGAGATTTTGAGGCATTTAATCTTGCTCTCCTGGGCAAACAGATTTGGAGGCTTCTTCTGGATCCTACATCAGTTGCTGCTCTCATTCTTAAGGCCAAATACTTCCCAACAACTGATATACTCAATGCCACTACTGGTTCTCAACTGAGCTTCATTTGGAGGAGTATCTCACAAGCTATTTGGATTTTAAAGAAGGGTACCTATTGGGAGCTTGGAAATGGCTCAAGTGTCAATTTCTGGACTGAAAGATGGTTGCCAAGACCTCATTTTTTTGCTCTGGTTTATCCTCCAATTCCTCAGGAAAATCATCTTTGTGTGGCTGATTTTTTTGACTGGACTTCATCAGATTGAAACTGGATGGCTTTGCAACCTAGATTACTAGAGTGTGACCTTGATCTCATTCAGCATGTCCATTGTGTGTCCCCTGCTTCAGAAGATTTATTGAGATGGCATTACTCAAAATCTGGTGTCTATTCTGTCAAAACTGCCTACAGATTTATCACCAACTCTACTCAGGATGCTGGATCTTCTTCTTCTTCTTCTTCTTCTTCTTCTTCTTCTTCTTCTTCTTCTTCTTCTTCTTCTTCTTCTTCTTCTGCTTCTTCTGCTTCTTCTTCTTCTTCTTCTTCTTCTTCTTCTTCTGCTGCTTCTGAACCAAATGCTTCTTAGAAAAAGATTTGGAAGCTCGATGTCATCCCTAAGGTCCATAGCTTTTTATGGAGATCTTTGAAAAACTTTCTTCCTTGCTTACAGACTCTAAAATTCAGAAAGATTGTGCAATCTGATCTCTGTTCTCTCTACAACCATAAGCCAAAATCTTTGTTGCACATTTTCAAGAAATGCTCTTTTGCAGTTTCATTTTGGAAGCGTATCCCTCGTCTTGATAATGTCATTGTGCTCTGTCCTGGTAACTTCTGGGACTGGTGGTGTTCAGTTGTTGATCTCCTCTCGGCAGTTGATCTTGCTCTTTGGGCTTCACCCTTATGGGCTCTCTGGTTCAACAGAAATTCAAGATCTTTTGCTAACAAGTTCATGGGACCATCTGATCTTCTGCATTGGATTTTCATGCATTTACCAAGTTAAGTTTCGTCTCCTTTGGTTTCTCATAGACAGCTAGAGGTCCAGGTTGCTTCTCTTGTAACACCCCCAAATTTTAACCCATTTGAAAGCGTTACTGCCGATGACCCCGGACGTAAACCCCGAAGTCACCTCAGGCTTTTCCAACGACATAACTGTCTTAAACATAGTTACAATACTAAAATCATAACTTTTATTAAACCACATGGTCGCGGAATTACACGATTTCAAAAACGACCCAAATACATCAGAAATGCAACAGCGGAAATCTTTTAAATACAAAACGACAAAACAAGTTGTCGAAAACAAAACACCGTCCATCCTCATAGTCGCTTCTAGCCTCCTCGGATCTGCATGTGCCGAAACGGACGGACGACACCCCCATGACGTTACAGAAATATAAAAATACAAGAGTTAGTCTAATGAATAGACTAAGCAAGGGCTTCACCAATAATTCACACAAACACATCACAAGCAGTTCTACATATCACAAATCACATCAAAATCTCAAGTCACATGATTACAGCATATCTCTTATATTAGCGTTGATTCTAGCAGAATATACAACCTAATATAATATCAGATTTTAATTATTTCAAATTAATTCACAACCACTTGCCTGGAAAGACGAGCTCAAACAAAGCTTAAGAACGGGTCCCTGAGTCCAAAACGGGGACAGATCTGGAATAAAAATCCCTCAAGCCAAAACTCCAAAACAACCCTTCTCGGACAGCCTTGCCGCGGGTGCGGTGGAGGCCTGGCGCCGGGTGCGGTGGTCGAACAGTGGCCAGCTCCAAGAACACAGCCATGGCGGGAGAAAAATACCCACCTCGATTCAAGCTTCGTCTTGCATTCGAATTGATCACAAAGCACCTCTAAGCATCACCTAACACCTTGGCAACCTTCTCCAACCCACGAAGCCTCTCGATTCAAGCCCAAAACCGAGCAAAAATGGAGGAAAAACAGAGGAGAAAAGGAGAAGATGAAGTGAGAAAGAAAGGGTTCGGTTTCACCCCTTTTATAGCCCAAATCCGAGCTCCATCTGAGGGGACAAGACGGGGACAAGGGGACAAGGCCAAAGCCACTTGGAAGCCCACTTGGCTGTCCCAAAAATCCCATCCGAGCCACTTGCGCGAGGAAGACGACCGCCTCTGTTTTCTGGCCTTGCCGCGGGTGCGGTGGCGCCTGGCGCCGGGTGCGGTCACGGCCAAAAATCGTGCTTCTTATCCGAACTCAACTTGGGTTAATTTCCTTAAACCCGGGTTAAATATATTCGTACACCATCTAGCACAAACATCTCAAGCAATTACCTCGCACAATTACCGTGCACAAATATCTTATATAAATACCGTGCACAAATATCTTATATAAATATCTTGCACAAATACTTTACATAATTATCCTGCATATATTTGTGACACTCCAGGCCAAGCTAACACAGCTACCAAGCCACTCACCCATCTTACATGATGTCGGTGTCGGTACTGGTGCCCGCCTGAGTCCACAATTATCCTACACGAATATCTTATATAAATACTTTACAACAATATCTTATATAATTATTTTGCAACAATATCTCATACAATTATTTTGCAACAATAACTCATACGAGTAAAGCTCAAAAATACCAAAAATTTTCTTACCAAAAAAATGAGGGGTATTACATCTCCTTTGTCTTTTCAACCTTTCTCTTGCTGCTCTCAGCTTTATGTGCAATGCTAGTTTATCTATGGATGGTAAAACAGCTATTGGCTTCATTTTGACTGATTGTGCTGGATCTTTAGTTGTGTTAGGGAGTAAATCTTCAAAACCTAACACACCTATTGATTTCTTGAAAGCCATGGCGTTTCTCTAGGGTCTTGAAACTGCCTTGTGTTATGGTATTCTGCAGCTTGAGGTTTGGACTGATTGTAAGACTATTGCCCTTCGATGTTGCTCATCTTCTACTGCCCCTCCTCAAAGGAATACCTCTTCCATGTTTTGTCATCTTATTAACAACCTTTTATGCTCTTTTTCTTCTTGCAAAGTAGGCTATGTATCTAGGAACTTTAATAGTTTAGCTCATGTTGTTGCTCAATATGGGTTTTTCTTGTCTCCTATGATAATGGTCTTATTCTTTCATGTTTCTCAAATGCCAATGGCATTGGCTTGTAAGTTCTTGTAAGTCATTTTCCTATTTTATGCAAGCTTTCTTCAAAAAAAAAAAAAAAATCCACTTTATATTTTGGGATTTCTTTTTCGGTTTGAGCTCAAATTGAGAAATCGAATACAAAAACTCCAGCTAAATAGATATTGTCCTACACCATATATGCCCAACTTTTTTGGGTTCTTTTTCGTTTTCATTTTAATAGGAGAAATCTAACACGAAAACTAAAACTCCCGTTAAATCAAAAGTTGAGTTTGGATCATATACGGAACACTCTTCCCATGCGGACGTACGGAGCATGCACTTTTGGGTCTTATTTGTGCACTTTTTCAAAAAAAAAAAAAAAAATCTTTTTCAATTTTTTTTCCAAGCATTTTTCAAAAATTTTGCAAAAGTGCACAAATAAGGCCCAAAAATACATAAATAAGGCCCTATAGTGCATGTCCGCACGTCCGCACGGAAGAGTGCTCCGCACCGGAACCGCACTCATCAAAAGTTATTAACTTAACATGGAGTTTTTAGAAATCCATCTCTTCATTGGCCTTTTTAAAAGAACAAAATGCCCAAAAAATCAATTCTTTTGGGCTTTTTTTTTCTGGGTGGCCTTTTTTTTTCTGTGTTTGGATTACTTAGGATTTCACTGTATTTCTTACACTATTGAGAATTGAAGTTCAGCAAGTCGGAACTAACAAGGGAAATACACAAAATGGATCACCTTTGTAACAAATAAAGCAGGGGTGTAATGAAAAAAAGTTGGTAGGTTAATTTGTCACTACTGCCATGCGTGTAGAAGGTTATAAGCTCAAAATATGGACAAAAAAAACAAACATATGATGTTCAATCTGTCAATAGCAAGAGAGTGATAATTCATGGTACACCTGTGAAAACCTAGTCCTCAACACAAAATGTAAAGCCCTGGCATCATTAACTCATTTCTCACTCGAGTACTTGGTAATCAGCTTGTCCACATGAATGATTATGTCGTCGATACGGGGTCGAACTGCTGCCTGCGGCTGAAGCATCCACGTCACAAACTGGTGAAGTGCTTCCGGGTACTTCGGGCTGCCCGGGCCCGTGGGCCACTTCACCTGCGCGTTTCCAACTGCTAACTGTAGGCTTCCTCCTGACTCTCCAAGTGCGTACTCAAATGGAGAAGCGCCGTACCTACAATGTGAGACAGACCAAGTTTTGAATGTAGCACTTCTAGAGTTCATTTCGGTTTTCAAGGACGAGTTAACAAGGTTTGATCCGAATTGATACAATATGATTAGCTTGTTGAAAAACCCAAGAAAAAAGCAGGGAAACGGAAAAGAAGACGAGTTCTTACATTATTGTGTACAAGGTACAACCCAAGGACCAGATATCAGTTCTTTCATCAATGTCAGTGTGACTTGGACAATCCCACAATTCAGGGGTGCGATAAGGGGCAGAGCAATGCTCAGATGCCCATTCCTGTGGAAGCACCATATATATAAGGCTTGAATTTTGAGCTCAATGAAACCATATTATTGCACCACATCACACTAGAACTTTCAGCCTTATTTTGCTAGCTTAATCACATAACAATATAAAAAGGAAGGTGTATTCATAGCAAACTAATTGAAGAAAGAAACCAAGTTTGGCAACACTGTAATCTGCATGCAGTTTAAAGTTCTATTTATTCCCATCAATTGTTCAGAACAGTTTTTAATAGGCATGCAATTATAGTTCTATTTATTCCTATCAATTATAATTTTGAGCTCAATAAAACAAAGAAAACTATATATATATATATATCTTAATCTTAGGCACACAAAGCTGGCATTAAACTGAAAAGTAAAGCAGAATAGTATAGCAAAAACCTGCAACTGCAGGGCTTCGGTACGTGAGCGAATTTGCCGCCTAGCAGGTCGAGCACTTCCGAAGTCCATTAAGATAGCAAGAGGTGCTTGTCCTTTCCTGTACGTGAGCAGAACATTGCCGGGTTTCACATCATTATGAGCGTAGGGTGGGTCCAAACTGTGCATATGCTTCAATCCTGCACAGAGCTGCAACAGAGGTTTTCCCAGTCTTGAGTATGGTAGATGATGCAAAACATCAGCAAAGCAAAATGACATTTAAAAAACCAAGACAAGATACAAACTGAAGGGTAAAAGTGAAAGAAAAATGGGTTAAGTGCTATGTTAGAAAAAAGGAAGAAATGTAAATTTTATTTTTGAAAACACAATTGACATCTTGGGGTAATTCCAGCTACATATCTCATCACTGTTACGTGTCCTATGCAATACCAACTCTAGAGAATTGAACTTGGAGAAGTTTCAAACTGAAAGTGGCAACAATTATAAGAACAACCACAACAAGAAGATATATGTTTTTATCGATTTATCATACACTCACCTGGCTAAAAATGTGAAGAACATCAGAAGTAGAAAACACCTCCTTCTTCGTTTTCATGGATTTTGCATTGTCAACTAATGTTCCATCCAGATGGACTGGGAACAACAAATATGCTTCATGCGTCCAAGTTTGTTCTTGGCCAGCCTAGTCAGTGGAATTGAAATTTTCTAGTGAATAGCCAGAAACTCAATAAGTTAAAAGTACTTCATTGCACACAAGGCAATAAAGAGAAGAAACTTCAAATCAATGACTTAAACTTATTTATGACATCATATGATTCAGCCATAAAACTCTTATAATTGTACAAAACCATTCAAAGAAATATTATGATAATTCAAAAGATGCTATTAAACCAGTTCATCTTAAGAACTCATTTGTATATTTCCAAAATTGATAGGAATTGGTCAACCTGTTCAAAGATGCCTTTAGTCCAATTTATCATAAGAGTTCGTTTGTAATTTCCTTCAGTTGGAGCAAACTTCGTGGGAATTGTAGATGTGATACGATGCCTATTATTTCAAAGGCATGGGCCACATGGCGTATTTCCAGTCTATCAACATATTTAACAAAAATCACAGATAGGTAGGTTTTGCCAGACACAATATCATATTAGGCAGGTAAATATGCAAAGTTATCACGTAAAGCAGTCACTGGTGATCATTCAAAGGCAGCAAATTTGACATGCAAGACACTTCATTCCTTTTATTTTTATCTCCCTTCTGCACTAGTGAGATGAAGAGGGTAAAACTGCTTAGTCAAAACTAGATTACAAAAAATCAATAGAACATAGTATTGGCAACAAGACAGTTATATTGTCCATTAAAAAGTATGCCTCTCTCCGTAGAGAAGGATGTCAACTTATGAAAAGAT
Source organism: Rheum nobile (assembly GCA_027886185.1). Lineage (NCBI taxonomy): Eukaryota > Viridiplantae > Streptophyta > Magnoliopsida > Caryophyllales > Polygonaceae > Rheum > Rheum nobile. The sequence goes on along the minus strand of WOAB01000191.1, from coordinate 1,042,918 downwards.
GACTGGAAATTCGGAGTTCAGTCGAAAAGAGTTAAACTGGTACCAAATATGAACTGGTACTAAAGGCAACCTGACACTGAAAGAGGTGAAAAAAGAACAACTTTCTTCACTTAGATTTTTTTTATATATATTATAAACACGATAATTTTTTCATTGCACCTAGGAGTTTATATATATCAAAGTTCAGACCCTAAAGCCGAGTTAGTAACAATCATTCAATCAAGGATCCCTATTACTTTATTTGCGCACTGTCCAGGAACAAAGACATTACGTCATGAGAAATAGATGCTCCTACTAAATAACCATATGCTGAAATATCAATTATCGGAAGAATTCATTGTAATCCATGGAGTACATCAAGTTTATAGAAATACAGGAGAGTACCGTCTCATACTCAAAACTATAGCACCTCCATTACAAATTATTCCAATACTCAGAACCTATGAACTCTCTAACTCTAAAAAAGAGAGTATATGAAACATATGCTGAGCAAAATTTGCAAGAGAACAGAGTCAGTTCAATTCCATTTCAAAGTCTTGCTCGTGGTGTTTTTCAGCTTATGCAACACAGTAATTGATCTCAGAATCCTCGTTAAAATAAGATATGAATCACTAACACTGCCAACTTAAGTAAATTGATCTTAGGGTTCTCATAAAACCAGTATTTGATTCATCTTTCTAACACATCTTGTCAATTCCTGAAATGAAAGCTCGTGCGGAGGCTCAGACAAATGCAGCTCATTGCGTCAAGATAAATATTTTTTTCCAAACAAGACAATTAAAAAAAGGAGTAAAACTAGCATTCGTTAAGAGTAAGGTTTTAAGAAGATGCTATAAGGGCATCAATTACCTTAACTGGAATGATAGCATAATCAAGGAGTGGAAGCAGATTCCGGTGAGTGAATAAAGAAGACACACGGATTTCTTCCCTAACCAATGCCAACTGCTCGTTGTTTTGAATGAGCACTTTTTTCATGGCATAGGTGCCATCATCTACACAGGATCAAACTCGAATATCAAACTTATGGTATAAAAACACCACAAACCTCACATTGGGTTTCAACTTTCAAATGCAAAGGGCATGCCAACCAGACCGCCTTATCAACATTCACCTCTTCTCACATTCTTAACATTAAAAAAATGCAACCCACTTTCCATTGTTAATGCAGTTCCAAAATCAGCCCACAAAATTTGTCAACTTTTCAGGAAACCTAACATGACTCCAGTTAAAACCGCAAGTAATCCAAACTATTACGGCAACAAACTTGAAATCCCAGTCAACCACATAAAAGCATGTATCTTTCACTCTCCGATACTAAACTGCAGCAACAGACTATCAGAAAACCCCAAATCCAAAGTCAAATAAATATTCCAAATTTCTCAATAGATCAACAATCCACAACTTGAAAATGAAGAAGATTCCAGAAATCCTTAACGCAAAGTCGGACACATGAATGAAAACAGCGAAAATCGAAAGGGGAAATGGAAAATCAAACCTGATGCGAAAGAGGGGTCCTTCAATTTTTTAGCGAGGCCGGCAGAAGGGGAAGAATTGTCCATGAGAAGCTCCTTGACAAGATAAACATAGGCAAAACCACCCTCGCCAAGCTGCCTGACGATTTTGAACCTGTTCTCGTTGATCCAGACATCACCGCCATTAACGGCGTCGTATAGAGCATTAAGACCGGAGAACGAGCAACCCATTTCAATCTCTGTTGTTTCGTCCTCCTCCTCCTCCGTTTCACAGGTGGGATTTATGATACAGAGCGATCTCTCTCTCGACGATTCCGAGATCACCCTGTCTCGTTCTCTCGCGCCCTCTCCCTGTAAATTTGCCTGGTACAGATCTTCGATTTTTCAATCGCCCAAATTTATTGCCGGTTTAATGTGGACGAGACATTTGCTAGGTCGCACGAAAGTGAATAGAAACCCATCCCCAAAAATAAACAATGCAACGAATATAGGAAATGCTTTTGATCTTCTACAATTTTCTCCTTTTTAAGTTTTTAATACTTGTAAAACTATGAATATAATTTTGTGTTTGGTGGGAGACTTCCAATGTATCTCGAACTTAAGATGAATGAATTATAAAATACATATTTTGTAATATATACAATCATACAAGAATATAAGAATGATCTTCATAGACTAAAATTAATAAATATGTTACTTTAAAAATGCAAAAAAAAATCTCACCTTTTAATTTATTTTCTTTTGGTTTTGTTTATCTCCCTTTAATTTATTGTTATAATTTTATTATTTCATGTCAACTGTTAACTTTTTTCGGCTTCTCGAAATTCAGATCATGTTATAAAACTTTGAATTTTAGATATGATTGTCTTTGGACACATATTTTTGTTAGAGATAAACAGTGTATAATTTTTTTTACATATATGTGCACATTCATATTTCACGGTTCGACGTCCATTTACACCTAAACAATTTTCCATACACAATATAACTCTCACTTTAAAGTTTTAAAAAAACTATCATTTATAAAGTACATAAACCGTAAATATATACGAACATGAGCATTTGGTTTGAAATGTTTGCTAAAATTAAAATATATTTTTAAGTTTAGATTTTATTTGGAAAAACATGCATAAATAGATAGATAAGTAAAACTTTTTATCTTATAACTAATATTATATGTTAAAATAACCTAAACAAAATGGGTTTGTGGGTAACCCTCAAAGCAAAATTTATTTTAGAGGACATTTGAAGATTCCGGATACAGTTTCTATCTCCACACCCTTTAAGCAAAATTTATTTTAGAGGACATTTGAAAATCCCGGATACAGTTTCTATCTCCACACTCTTTACTTGGGGGTGATCGATTCACCTGATTCATAGATATGAACCCAGAATTTATCACCACGAGAATATCGTTCAAAAAAACTTTCCTGAGTTGATATATTCATAGAATTTGTAATTCTCATTGACAAAAATGTTATAAATTGAAAAATGGACTATTTTGTAATTATTTAGTCTAATTTTTACCTTATTAAAAAAAAAATTATTCAAAAATGCTCTTTCTCACCTCCACCACCTCTCCTCTTACCTACTGTATTTTCCCAACCAATCAGCCATCCAAACAAATCCTCGAAATAGCGAGGGGCAATTTCGTCATTCACACGGCAGACTCCTCACCTCCTCCTCTAATCTTTATTAACTGCTCAAACGGAAGAAAGTTCATCTCTTTCACATCTCCAAACCCTCCCTTTCCTCCCACAGCATCTCTCTCCATTTGACGTCATCAATGGCAGAGGTTTCGTACCTTCATCTCCCTGAAACAGTTGATGATTTCGAGTACGAGCAAGAAGAGATATTGGCTTTCGATTCCGTTTTCCCATACTGCTCTCACGTTTTCTGCGCCGATTCCGACTCTATCTCCCTCAACGACCACCACATCCACCAGGCCGGCGATTTCTATCCGGAAACCTACGATCGAATTGGGGGGCTCACCGGCGGCGCGTCTGGATCGAGCTCCTTCGAGGAAATACTCGACCGCGAGAACCAGGTAACTTTTGTCATGGATTTATTTCAACAGCGCGTTGAGCAATCTCGTACTTTTGAGATTGGAAGTTTCGAATTGGATCCGATCCTTGGATCCGGCTTCGGCTTGGTTGAACGAAACTCCACGGAAGAAATTGGGGGGCATTCTTTGGAATTGGAGTTAGGGGAAGTGTTAGGGTTTGGTGCGGAATTCGATCGGAACAAGGATCTAGGTTACGGCGATGAAGAAGATGATAACTTCGGTGGTTTTATTGTCTCCGATTGTGGAAATGAGTTCTACGTTTCTAGGAGGGAGAGTGGGAACAACACCGGCGGCAGTTCGAACGGTGGTCAAGGTGGAGATGAAATTAACCGGTTTTCCGGTGGATTAAACGTGGTCAGTTTTGAATCTGACTCAGAAGAGGATGTTAGCAATTTGCTTGTAACTGATTTGCACTTAGAGGACGATTATGCATCCCCTAGTGGAAATGATGATGGAAACCTCGCTTTGTGCTGGCTTCAGCTAGAAGATCACAGAGATGCAAACGATGAATTCGAATGGGAGGAAGTGGATGATGGGCTAGATGCTCTGAATCCTGAATCCATATCAATTCTGCCAATAATTGGGGACGAGGAGGATGAAATTGAAGAGATGCAGCAAGGGAGATCAAGGAACCTCGAATGGGAGGTGCTGTTGAATATCAACAATCTGGAAAGAAACACCATGATGGAGAACAATGAGGGGCCTTATCTTGGGGAACTTGATGGTTACATATACACTGCAGATGAGGAGATGACTTTTGGACAGTTTGCAGAGGATGAAGATGCTTCAATGGACAGGCCTCCAGCTTCAAGGCTTGTTGTCCAAAGCCTTCCTTCGGTTGCCATGACAGAGTTAGACGTGCAGAAGGGCAACGCCCTTTGTGCTGTGTGCAAAGATGAAATGGGTATCGGGGAGCAAGTTAAACAGTTGCCTTGTTCACATTGCTACCATGGAGACTGTATTTTTCCATGGCTAGAAATCAGGAACTCGTGCCCAGTTTGTCGCCATGAATTGCCAACAGATAACCCTGATTATGAGCAGAGGCGGATCCAAAGAGCTGCTCGTGATCAGTGACAGACCGACTGAAGGTTATGCTTGTGGGTTTTTTACATCATAGATAGTGATGTTGAATGGTTTAAACGTGCTATGGGTTTTTTTGGTTGTTGGGATTGAGCATACTCTGATTAGAACATTATTCTAGTCTTAAAAAGGAGTTAGCATATGTAGTAGTATTATGAATCTTGTACACATATTCTATGTGAAGACCTGAAAATGACTATTGTTAGTTCATCTTGTTGTTTTAGACTCCTCACCCTCTTTTACATGGCGTTCCCTCGTCTTTCCTTGTTTGCTTCCACAGAGATTTTGAATACAAGACATTGAAAAAGACATTTGAAATCAGCCCGAGCTTGGGCAGTTTGTGTAATCCTCTGCATTGCTTACAGAGCAAACATATGAAATCAGCCCAAGCTTGGACACTTTCTGATTTGGCCATCATCCTGTTTCCCTTGAAAGCAAGTGTTTAGTCTTTGGAATATAGATGATAAAAAGACTCAAGTGGTGAGTTCATTTCGCTTGCCTTCTGCAGCGAAATGCATTAGTTTTAGGATTTCAAACTTCCAAGTGGACAAGCAACTCTCTTCAAGATTGTTACGATGTTTAGTGTTGACTCTTCCTTCTAATTTGAAACTACTTTTAAACTACAGAACACGCAACTGGTACTGCAGAGTGCAAACACTCTTTGGCAATACTAGAAATACTAACCTACACTGTCTTCACTCCTTCGCCAGAAAAATAGGAAAAGAAGAAGAAGAAAAGTACAACAATGCCTGATAGTATATAACCTGAACTACTATTCAGAACATTGTAGAAGTCAATTCTAGCACATCAGATGTAACCTCATCATAATCTGCCTTGATTTTTTCTTGGTCCTCCTGTGCGAGTTCTCCCTTGGTGGGTTTGGTTAGTACGAGTACGCAGCATGTTGGTCGCTTGGTAGATCCAGCATTTGCGAGATCCTGGAAATTTTCAAAACAGTATAAAATGTATGTTTCAGAAAGTTGAAGAATTGCCCCTTTACTTCTATTGCTATACTTCCCAAAATGTACAATCCCAGACGTAAACTATGACAAGACATCGAAAAGGAATATAACACCTAAAGAAGGCTCATGACAAAATGTAAAAAAATCAGAAAGGAGTATGGTAAGTCTTTATAAAGCATTAGAAACGTAAAACTTACTTCTTTTGAAGGAACATAAACATATGGAATCTCTGCTTCTTCGCACAAAATTGGGAGATGAGTGATGACATCAATGGGAGAGATATTCCCAGCAATGACACAAAATCTGGGACAAAAAGCTATGTGTTACATACTTACATGGTTTTCATACCAAAATGAAAGGAAGGAAACATGTCATGTTAGAGCATCTTTAATATCTTTTGTCCATGAGATTTTAGCAAATAGTCACCCGCAAAGAAGTCTATGGAACAGTATATTTGATCAACTTCTGAGACTTCGTACACAATTTAAAATTAGATCATAGAAATACTATCCATGGAAACCTCTCCAACTTATATTATAAAAGTTTCAAAGGATCCTTTTTGAAAGAAAGAAATATTAGAAAATATTTTAGCAAACCTGGAACCAAAAGTCCATACCATTGTGCAAAAATCCTTCCCAAATTACAGAAGATTTGATAGTTTTTTTTATTCAAAGGTTTCACTATTGAGCATAAAGTTCAACCTTCACATGTTTCAAATACTGGGATTACTGGGTTTTGATAGGCTATGACACAATTACTAAAATAATTATGTTTGTAAGCATTGCCACTTTCTTGATTAACTTCATGAAAATAATCTACAAAATATACAGCTCAAAACTAGAATCTGCACAAACTTCTTTGAAATTGATTTTAGTTTTCGAGGGGGGGGGGGGGGGGGGGGGGGGGGGATTAATCTGTAAACAATAGTACAGACTAGAGAGCCGACTCTCGGTGTAAGGGTTTGATTCACCTTTTCCTAAAACTAAATATATCATCCTACGATTCCTACCATCAATGGAAGTTACTAAAACAATTGCCCTCACCTGTAAGAGGATTTTAATGTCAAACATGTTTTCATAAATCATAACAGAAGTAGCACTTTGCTGCTACTTTCTCCTTCCACAACAAAGAAAATCTCAATAAACATATAGACAAAATCACATACCACTTCCTCATCTCTAATCCTATTCCTAATACCAATTCAATCTCCCAATTTCTCTTTGACACCCAAACATGTACCTGGTAATATATAATCAATCATCCACTAAAACATGATTATGTGAATTTTATTCAAGCTAGACCCTTCAAGTGTTCAGTTCAACAAACAATTTACGAATAAAGCACAGATAATTTCAAACATGTGCAAAGATATGTGGATACACGTACCCTTTGTTACCACGCCTGATACTCTTCACCACCTCCTTCACCCCTCTTTTCAAACACTTGGTCTCGGCAGCTAATAGAGAAGAATCAAATTCAGAAAGGGAAAGTCGTTTCATCAACATCAATTTAAAGTCGCAACTGACCTTTTCGGACGAGCTTGAGGGTTCGCTTGCAGAGCTTTTTACCAGCGAGGGGCTTGGCAATGGGAGCGAGTGAGACAATTTTCCTCTTTTCCTTCCCCGACTTCTCCGTTTCACTGTCGCTTCCCATTTCTACGTTTCTCTCTCTCTCACCAGCGATTGCAATGGTGGAAGCTAGGGTTTATAACAGAAGGAAGAAGGGGGTTTTAGCCTCTGTTGTGACTTGTGATTGTTCGAGTTGCAGCTTCCGAACTGTGTTGGCGCCTTGGCGGGTATGCTAATGTGTTGGGCCCAACTTACCGTTTCGAATGGGCTCATAGAGACTGCGGCCCAATCCAGGCCCATCAATTATTAATGTATACTCCGTATGTCTTTGATAGAAATCAGACGAACCAATCATAGTTAGGATTTTGTTTGTTGGTGTAGTTATGGAAAAAAACTATTAGTTATACTTTTATTGTCAACCAATATACGCCAGTCAGTCAAGCTAGTTTTTTTTTTTTTTTTATTACAGGCAAACACTAGGACCTATCTACGGAAGATGACAGCCCTAAATCATCCCAATGGATGATCTTTACAAACTCAGTACTGAAAGAGTCAAAACTAGAGTTCATGGTTATGAACTCATATCGAGTGGTAAGGACAGAAGAAGAGGCAGTGGCCAAGTTAAGAGGGTAGATAATGCGCTGGAATTTCTGAAGAGTCGGCTTGGGAGCAAGATGACGTGCCAGAAAGTCTGTTGCACGGTTGACTTTACGAAAGCAGTGATGTACCTGAAACGCAGTGAAGGACGACATAATGGAAGTAATATCTTGGATAATAGAGTGTATTTCTCATGAAATTTTCCAGATTCCTATGATGGAATTAATAACAACTAGGTTATCTCCCTCAATAATTAGGTGAGTTAAATGCATACGGGCCGCTTGCTTAATGTCAAAAAGGGCTACAAGGGCCTCACTTCGCAGGACAGAAGTGGGGGATATAGTTTCACGATGAAAGGAAAGAACACTTCTAGTATGATTGTGAAGCAAGTAGCTAATGTGAGTTGTGGAATCATTTTTCATAGAGCCGTCAAAGTTAAGTTTAACCCATGGAGGTAGAGGTTTCTTCCACGTACGATTAGAAGGACGAAGATGGTTATGCCTTACATGAGCCCTAGGTTCTGTAGATGACAAATTCTTCCAGTCCTGGTAATAGTAGAAAGCTTGGTTTGATAGGTTCGGAGGTTGTGTGTCGTGTTGATGTCTAAAGATGATCGTATTACGGTAATTCCAAACAGTCCACCAAAGAAAAAGTAGTGGTGTAGGATTAGGATTTGTGTTTCAGACATATTGGAAGTTGAAGTCGAAATCAGTGGTTGTCTGAAGAGAGAAGGAATATTACAATTTAGATTCAAATTGTGAAATCATGGATTGTGTGAAAGGGCAGGTGAAGAAAAGGTGGTTGCGGTCCTCATCACCAGAGTTGCATAGAGTAATTTAAGTGTCCTTTCAAATTTATTTCAATTGTTTCTTGCAATCAATTTTCCATGAACATTAAACAGCACTGCGTTGAACATGTATATTCATTAACATGAACTACAATACTGATTATGTTGAACTGTCAATGCTCTGTCTTGAATATTTTTATGGTGCAGTTCTTGCCAGTTATTCATACATTTTTCACGGTTTTCATGCACAATATTTTCATGATGTTGTTCTTCCAGTATTCTATGATCGTTTACTTATATTACTCATGTCATTCTTTTAAGGGAAAAGATCTTCTCCGTCTTTGACGCTAGAAAGAAGGTGCAGTCCTAGGGTACTTGGATGGGTGAAAACAAGGTTGACTGCGGGGTTTACCTTATGAGGCATATGGAGACATACATGGGGTACGGTCTGCAAAGTTGGAACCCTTTGCTGAAGGATGATGATAAAGAACAAATGGAAAGGATGAGGACACGGTACATGAGTGTAATTCTGTTAAGCAACCACAACCTCTTGGTCAAAGACGTGAAGAAAGCCATTTCATCTCTTCCAAAAGAGAGGATCTTTAAAAGAAGGAAGCTTGATGTTTAACTCATGTTTTGTAGTGTCATATTATGATAGTTTGTTAATTTAGATTGATGTAGTTGAAACTAGTATGACGTTTAACTCATGTGGTGCCTCATGTTTTATTTGTATGAAACAATTATGTTTTATATTGTAATACCCCTCATTTTTATGAGACTATTCGGAGGAAGTTTCCGAACAAGTGAAAGGACTTCGAATTTAATTAGGAAGAGTTAAGACATTCAAGGAAATGTATCTCCTCCGTAATAAATTTCTAAGTGAAATAAAATACATTCGACGTATTTTCAGGATTTACAAATGGTCATCCGGATACAAAAACGTTAACAAGTACGAATATATTTAACCCGAGATTTTTAACGGAACACCCATCCAAAAAGGGACAAGTGTCCCGTAACAATTGGACCAAGATTACTCAATTGGACGGATGGCATGTTTATGAGCAAACTTGCATGTTTAAGGCTTACCTAGTTACTCACTTAATTAGCCTTGCTACGTGGAACATATATACATAAGATGAAGTTGGCAACTTAGCAAGTTGCAAGTGACAAGGCAAGGCAACTTGCAAGGTATCACGTGAACTTGCAGAAATTGTTGGCCAATTTGCACAAAAGTGGACAGCACCTAAGGCATCATCACGGCTATACATATATAGTGAGGGTACTAGCTTCACTGGGGTTGTCGTTATCGTAAACTGAATGAGATTAAATTTAATTGAATGAGAACGAATCGATAATCCGAAAAACGATGTGTATTACTCTCTCCAAGAACGTGGAGGCAGAAGATTGGATATCAGTTGTGCCCTAGGGCTAGAGAAAAAGATACAATATATACTTCTACACATAATTACCCTTCTACCCTTATTTAATTAGGTTAACCCTAAATCACCAATAATTATATCATTAATTAGGGATTTAATACTAAAATCCCCTATCAATTTGCCCCTCGAATTTCCGGAATCAACCTTGAATCTGGAGATTCGATTCCCCAAGGACGATCGCCCTTACCGGACTTAACGCTCACTATCGCTCTACACCGTGCGATTATGCGGCGTTCGTTTTTATTATTATAACCCGTTAATACCCGTTGGAAACACGATATGGGATCCCTTGGCATGCCCCCCTGTCGGGTGTCAAGGACACCGACATCAGGCTTCCTTGCCCCAGACCCCACGTGCACCTACCAACTTATTAACGAGATTAAACTCATGGCATATACCTCCCCCGGGCGCTCGAGACACCGATGGGGATTACCTGCCACCAGAGCTCATTCCTAACCTACGGGCATGAACTCCTTTCTAGCGTGCGGAACGCTCAAAAGGGGCCCTCACCCTCCGAGTATAGCGCAAAACCTATATAATCAAGCATTCAAACACACGAAACATGCAAACCAATGTCATAAAAGATGCTGCCATCGTCAACACATAATGCAAAGAGTCATAACGGAGAAAACCGTCATAAAGTAGAAACGAAAGTAGTCCGGGGTGAACCCCCTCGGGGCCTCATTAAAACCTCTTCGCAGGAAAACCTCATGGGAAAAACCATACGAAGAGGAAAAAGAGTACCCCTGCAGCGCCTCATACGTAGAACTTCTTCAGGCTGTAGATGTTCCAGGTCCGCGGAATTTCCTTCCCATCCATATCCTCCAGCTTGAATGATCTGTTGCCCAGAGCTGCCGCGACTCTGTAAGGACCCTCCCAGTTGGGACCGAGCTTCCCTTCCATCGGGTCCCTAGTATTTCCCAGGACCTTCCGAAGGACGAAGTCTCCCACTGAGAACGGGTGTGGCCTAACCTACTTCCCGTGGAGCTTGATCAACTCCCGTTGATAAGCCGCCAATCGTACCGCCGACGCCTCCCTCCTTTCCTGCAGAAGGTCGAGGTTGACGCCGAGCGCCTCATCATTCCCGCCTTGCTGGAAGGCGGTGGTGCACACACCAGGAAGGCCTATCTCTAAGGGAATCACTGTGTCGGTGCCGTACGTCAGTGCAAAAGGAGACTCTTCAGTAGAGCGTCGGGGCGTGATCCGATGAGCCCAGAGGACCGTGGGAAGCTCCTCTGCCCACCTGCCCTTTGCCTCATCCAGTCTCTTCTTGATCCCATCCAAGAGTGCCTTGTTGGTTGCCTCAGCCTGCCCGTTAGCCTGCGGATAAGCTACAGATGAGTAAAAGTTCTTAATCCCGAAACCTGCACAATAAGTTTTAAAAGCGGCACTGCTAAACTGAGTGCCGTTGTCAGAAACTAAAGCATATGGAATTCCAAAACGGGTAATAATAAACTCCCAAACGAAGCTGATGATGTCAGTATCCCTGATATTCGCCAAGGCCTTCGCCTCAACCCACTTCGTGAAGTAGTCCGTAGCCGTAACCAGGAAACGCCTGTTTCCCTTTGCCTTGGGGAAAGGACCCACAATATCCAGTCCCCACTGCGCAAAAGGCCACGGACTCGTCAGCGGATGCAAATCTCCTGCCGGCAGATGTATCTCCTTAGCGAACCTTTGGCACTTTTCGCACTTTCTGACATAGCACTCTGCGTCCTTCTGCATATAAGGCCACCAAAAACCTTGGGTCCTCGCGATGTTGGCCATGGTGCGACTGGCAGCGTGCACACCACATATCCCCTCGTGAATCTCGAACATAGTGTCCTCCACCTTAGACGGGGGAACGCACCTAAGGTAGGCGCCCGAGAAAGACTTCCTATGCAAGATCCCGTCGGGGGACAACCAGAACCTGGCCGCTCGTAATCTAACCAACCTTTCCTCCTTCCTATCGTCCGGAAGTACTCCTCGGGCCAAGAAATCGACAATGGGGTCCATCCAGCTAGGATTTGTGTCAGCGGGAAAGACTTCCTCCGACTCAATGCTCGGAGCACTCAGGCAACTAATCTGAATCATCGAGTCAGATCCGGAAGAACTTGATGATCCCAAAGTGGCGAGGGCATCGGCCACTTCATTCTGCTCGCGGGGAACCTGCTCTACTCTGAACTCAGCGAAACCGGCCAGAATGCTACGGGCCCTCTCCAGGTAAGCAAGTATTCGAACCGACCTGGCACCGTACTCCCCGGCAACCTGGTTGACGACCAGTTGAGAGTCTGAATATACGACAACTGACCTGGCCCCCTGACCTCTGCTGCCAGCAACCCCAAGATCAGAGCCTCGTACTCGGCTTCGTTATTTGTGGCCTCAAACTCCAACCTGACAGCGGTTCGAATGACCTCACCGGTTGGAGACGTTAAGACCAAACCTGCCCCGGCACCCCTGCGGTTCCTGGCTCCGTCGACCTGCAATTCCCAAACATCCTGCTGACCGATCTTTACCTGCCAGACTTCCGCTATCATCACCGGGGCTTCCTGGACAAACTCCGCAATGAAGTCAGCCAAGACCTGCCCCTTGATAGCCGTCCTAGGGACAAACTCGACCTCATACTGCGCTAACTCCACCGCCCATTTAGAAACCCGCCCTGCCAAGTCAGAGCTTGCCAATAACGACTTCAAGGGAAAAGACGTCATCACCTTGATGGGGTGTGCATGAAAATAGTGGTTCAACTTCCTCGCCGCCACCATCAATGCCAGGAGCAACTTCTCAAGAGGCGGGTACCGAGATTCTGCGTCTAGGAGCGTTTTGCTCACATAGTAGATCGGACTTTGCTTCCTCTTCTCGTCTCTTACGAGCACCGCACTAACCGAGTGCACCGAGACGGCGAGGTACAAAATCAAGGCTTCTCCTGCGCTAGGGACCGTTAGGATAGGCGGCTCTTGCAAATATCTCTTCAGGTCAGCTAAAGCGGCTTCACATTCGTCATCCCACTGGAAGATACGATTTCCCCTCAGCAACTTAAAGAACGCGCTACACTTGTCGGATGATCTGCTAATAAACATGTTCAAAGCGGCGCCCATGCCCGTAAGCCTCTGCAACTCTTTGACATTCTTCGGACTTTGGATGGATCGAATGGCTCGAATCTGATCCGGACTAGCCTCAATACCCCTCTTGGTAACCAGATGCCCCAGAAATTTGCCAGAGCCGACTCCAAAGGCACACTTCGAAGCGTTTAGCTTAAGACCGGTCTTGTGCAAAATATCAAACACCAGCTGTAAATCCTCCAAATGGGAACCCCGCAGCTTGCTCTTCACCACCATGTCATCAATGTAAACCTCTACCTTGACGCCAATCAGGTCTAAAAAGATGCTTACAACCATTCGCTGAAAGGTTGCACCCGCATTCTTTAAACCGAAGGGCATCACCTGGTAGCAAAATACGCCTCTATGAGTCAAAAAGGCTGTTTTTTCCCGATCCTCCTTTGCCAGAGGAATCTGATGGTAGCCCCTGTAAGCGTCCAAGAAACTCATCCTTTCGTGCCCCGCTGTCGCATCCACTAACTGGTCGATCTTGGGCAGAGGAAACAGGTCCTTCGGGCAAGCTTTGTTCAGGTCTGTAAAATCCACACAGACCCTCCACTCCCCATTCTTCTTCTTGACCACAACCGGATTGGCCAACCACTCGGGGAACTTAACCTCCTCAACTACCCCAGCTTTCAGCAATTTCTCCAGCTCCTTCAGAACTGCTTCTGTGTGCTGAACGGACGACCGCCTGGCTCGCTGAACCACAGGCTTTGCCTCCTTTCGCACACTCAGATGATGACAAGCAATAGAAGGATCCAGCCCAGGCATTTCGTAAGGCGACCAAGCGAAAACCCGCTTGTTTCTTATCAACAAACCCGTGAGGGAGGCGAGCTCGTCACCTGCAATATCAGCACTAACAAAAAAATATTTTTCGGGTTCAGAATCACTAACCTGGATTTTCTGGAGAGCCTCAAGTGACCTCTCGTCCGGCGACATCCCGACCTCCTCGAGGACCTGCGGATCGGCATCCACGGTGAGCACCGCCGATGCACTGCTCTCGACACCAAGGCAGTGCCGGGCGGTCCGCTGGTCGCCCCGAACCCGCATCACCTTTCCGCTGAAGGGAAAAACGATCATCTTGTGCAGAGTTGAATGAACTGCCTCCATCGCATGCAGCCACGGGCGCCCCAGGATGGCATTATAAGACGAAGGAGCGTTGATCACTAGGAACTCGGTCTCCTGAGACTTACCGCCCAGGGTAACCGTCTCGCGTAGCATGCCCAACGGCCAGACCGAGTGAGCCCCCAAACCTGTGAGCTGCATCGACACTTGGATCAAATCCTCCTGCTTCTTTCCCAATTTCTTGAACATATCATAGAACATAATCTCAACTGAGCTGCCTGAGTCAACCAGAATTCGCTTAACGTCGAACTCTCCCACACAAACAGATAAGACAAGGGGGTCGTTATGCGGCCACTGCAACCCTACCAAGTCGGAGTTCGAGAACCCCAGGATTTGGGACACCGAGCTGCTGGGTCTTTTGAAAGGACCCCCGTCAACATGCAAGACCTCCAACTCGTGGCAGCGCTTCCTGTAATCATGCATGCGCTCGCCAGACTGCTTTACCGCTGCATCAACCACATGAATGACCCGCCTCGGAGCGCGGGCTGTCGGCTCTACATGCCTCTCGCCGTCGACGCGGGGCTGTAGGTCGCCAAGAAACTCATCCAGATGCCCCTCTCTCGCCCACTTGGCCAAGGCTCTCTTGTAGGCGAAGCAGTCGCTGGTGAAGTGCCCCTTGGCGCGATGAAAGTCGCACTCCTTGGTCTGGTCTCTCGCCTTAGAAGCGCTCTCCTGCTCCTTAGGCCAATAGAAGAATGGCTTATCCCGGATTAGAGGTAAGATGCGCGGAATTGGTAGCTTGAAGTTGAAGTTAACGGATTTCCTGGCAGGGTTAGCCGGCAGTAGCCCTCCTGCTTTACCCGCCGTCCCGTTATCACCCCTCCTAGCCGAAACGTCTTGCTTGCTGCGCCCGACAGGCGACATGGATGAGCGTTTGTCCCTAGCCGCCTTTCGGTCATCCTCAAGCTTCACGTACTGCCGCACTCTGTCCTGCAACTCTGCCATGCTGCGGGGAACCTGCAAAGTGATGCTTTCCCTCAAACGACTGTCCGCCGGCAGAGCCTGCTGAAACGCCTCTATAGCCGTGTGCTCATCAACACTGTCCATATCAGCGTACTTCTCCATGAACCTTGGTCCAAACTGACGCAGTGTTTCATCCCTGCGCATTTTCATCTTGAACAATATACCCATAGACATAGGTTCTCTACTATTAGCAACAAAATGACTCACAAACTTCCTAGCAAGCTGATCCCAGGAACTAATCGAATTCGGTTTTAATGAGTGAAACCAATTAAACGCAGTAGTTCCTAAACTAGCAGGGAATAATTTGCAAAGTAGCGCATCATGCTCAGTCCATAAAGCCATTTTATGAGTAAACGAAGCCACATGCAATACCGGATCCGACTTTCCGTCATATAGTTCAAAGGAAGGAGAAGAAAACTTAGCTGGCGGATTAGATTCGCGAATCCGTCTGACAAACGGGGTGGACGTCATCCTGGATAAGCGATGCTCAGCCTGCTCCATGGCTCCTCTTAGGGCTCCTCCTCCTTGATGGGTCTCGCGCTCCTCCTGCAAAGTCGAGCTCATGGACACTTCACGCCGATGGCGTGCCCCAACAGATCGCGCGGGCGAGCGCCCCCTGCGATGATCATCGCCTACGGGCTGCTGCATACGAGATGCAGCGCGGTGGTGACGCCGACCCGGAGGAGATGACCGCTGGCGACCCGAACCAGCTGCGGGTCCCGCACCTCTCTCCCTAGACCTCGACCGTGACCTTCGTTGCGCCCTGGGGTTGCGCCGGTCGGACCCCGAATCCGACGGAGAGTCCGAATACCGAACCCTATCCCGACGCGGCGTTCCCGATGAACTAGCCCGGACTCCCGTCCACCGCGAATTCCTGGGATCGGCACGATTCCCTCGCGACGGAGTACGGCCAGCGACATCACCGTGCACCGACCCCCCAGCCCGAGTCACCCCTCCCGCCCGCTGATCGCTAAAGGGCGAGCGGTTCGACCGATGGCTGCGTTTCCACGCCGAACGTCGCAGGCTGCGAGACGGGACCTCCACCACGCTCAGAAGTTTTCGACGACCGCCGGTGACGCCGTTCGACTCTCCCGCCGCTGCGATTCGCTTCCCGAAAGCGATCTCGTTGCGCCTCCTTTCCGATTCCAATGCGTCGCGTGCATCCTGAGCCTCTCGACGACTCTCTTCCAACACCACATCCATGGCTGAGATGCGACGGTCACGCTCCTCCAGCGCCGCCGCCCATTCCGCCTCCCTGGCTGCTGATTTCGGCGAAGCAAATTCACCCATGAAGCCGCCGATATTCGATCTCGCAAGAACCCACAAACCCTAGCCTCTCGAACAAGCAAAAACGTGGAACACCAGATGAGAAGGAAAATATTCGATCCAAAATATTCCCCTCACCACAGTCCGAACACCAACTCCACCGAACCAAACCGCCGCAGACCACAACGGTGATCAGCGGACCAACACCGAGCCCTAACCGCCCGGATCGGCGGCAGAGAACAAAGACCGAACCACCACAAGTTCGTCCTTCGGACGATCTTCGACGTCGTTCCCACAGACGGCGCCAAATGTCGTTGTCGTAAACTGAACGAGATTAAATTTAATTGAATGAGAATGAATCGACAATCCGAAGAACGATGTGTATTACTCTCTCCAAGAACGTGGAGGTAGAAGATTGGATATCAGTTGTGCCCTAGGGCTAGAGAAAAGGATACAATATATACTTCTATGTATAATTACCCTTCTACCCTTATTTAATTAGGTTAACCCTAAATCACCAGTAATTATATCATTAATTAGGGATTTAATACTAAAATCCCCTATCAGGGGTGATATGAAGCTTTAAGCGTGGGCTTTTAAGCTGAGATTTAAATCAGCAATATTAGCATAGCTTTACACATATAATAAGAGGAAAACCGTGAGTGAAGAACGGGAGTTGAAGCTAAGAAATCTTCCTTCGCTTTTAAGGAATTTTAGCTCTCGTTAAACACTTTTCCACCTCTAAAATTCTAAGTATCCTATGGGCCAAGATCCGAGCTCCCTTTCCAAGCTATAATAAGAAGGAGAAGGTGTTCCATAGTGGTGATTAAGGGTGCCAATGATTAAAGATCAAAAGCTCTCAAAACCGAGGATAACGAGGTTCTGTCGTTGCTTTGGACTCGGAGTCCAGACGAGGTTAAGCTTGTGCTGCTTTTTGCGGATCTAAGGCAAGTGGCGATTCGCTCTTGCTCATCATTCCATATTTCCATTAATTATCAATGGTTTGATTGTTAATTAATTTGGAATGATTTACTGTTTTGTTGGGAACAGTCTTGATAAATGATATGGATTAAAATATAATATTATAATAGGTTGTATATCTGTTAGAACAACGCTATTATAGATATATATTTTATGAGGATTGCTGGGAGGACAACAATATGAAAAGAATATGATATTATAATAGGTTGTATATCTGCTAGAACAACGCTAGTATAGATATATATTTATGATATTAGCCTGGAGGGCTTTGATATGATTATTACTGTATTGAACTGTTTAGTTAGCACGAGTATTCGTAGGAGCGATGGACTATTCGAGGTCCAGTCGTTTCTTAATAATGATTAATGGTGCAAAGGGTGATAAACCCAAAAATCATTTGGTGGGTCATGACCGATCTCTATACTCGGGTATAGAGATGGTGGCACTTAAGTGATGCTACAAATCTTGGGATTCATCTCATTCAGGAATATGTCCCTCATGGGGAAACATATGTCCTATATGTCCCTCATGGCGAAACATATACTCAATATATGTCCCTCATGGCGAAACATATATTTAAAAGCCTATAACGTGGTGCGCGTTTTGGAATTAAATAAGATAAGTGCCGTCGTAGCACATGATTAATAAACCTCAGACGAGTAGTGTAGCTAGGGAATAGTGCAGCTAGGAAAACTCGTCTTGACTTTGATCAGAGTACGTTCTCTTTCCAATCTGGATTCGCCTTGGGGCGGTGAGGTTGGTCGTGAACCGAAACATCAAGTCGTTTTTGAACGCTTGTATGAGATTATTATGTTCTCCAACATTTGTCATAATTCTGATAAGACTCAATTCATTGGAGTCTTCTTTTGGGTTGATTGTTGTAAGACTCGGTCTTTCAGAATCATCTCTTGATCATGCCTTTTCATATACTCTAGTAGGAGTATGGTGGTTGACTATCGTGATCGGTTATTATTCGAGAAACGATGAGTCTAACCTAATACGACTACTTTGAATCACTCTGCTTTGTACCATTGCTTAGTCTTTCATTAGACTAACCAACCGTAATTGTTCTCTGCATGGTTGGCTGGTGTCATCCGTTTGATTCGGCACATCAGATGAGTCGAGGATCCATGAAGGCTAGATTGACTATGAACATGAACGATATTTGAAAATGTTTTAATCAGGCTACGATCTTTGGGCGTTGACTACTGGGGTCAATACTCTTGTAAATTATTTTAAGTCTTCCGTTGCATTGTAATAACTCTGTATTTTGTCGCATTTGGAATTGTGTTGAAATTCCGCGACTATGTTTTAAATGAAAGTTATGGTAATTTTGTATCATAATTGTTCTTTATGAATTGTGTTTCAATGGTAAAGCATGGGGTGGCTTCGGTGTGGAAACCGAGGTCACTGGCGATAATACCTTTCCAAATGGGCTAAAAGATTTGGGGGTGTTACAGATTTGGTATCAGAGCTAAAGTTTGTTTTTAAAACAGATTGGGTATTTTGAAAGGTTTTATCCTTCTAAAACTATTTCCCGTTTTGAACTGGAAAATGTCTTCCAAACGAATTTGAAATAAATACCGTTCATAGTCGTGCCTTCTTTAGTCTGATATGAGAGGTATGGAATTTACCTCTATATTTAGAAAGACTGACCTATTCTTGTTGTTGTAAGACATAAGTGTTTGTCTATTCTTTTGAAAGGACTCGGAAGGTGCCGATATGATTCTATCATCTCTAGTAATGTTAGATTTCCCTGTTTCTCAGAGATATTTCGAGGTTGGAAGACCTAGTAGTTCCCTCGAATGTATTAAGTATGTACTTCCTGAGTTGGTAGTACTTAATATCCTAGTGCTGTAATCTCCGAGTAATTTGGTGTGAACGCTCGGGAGATTAGTGTAGATGAATCTTATGCCCTTTGTTCATAATTCATCTATAGAATTACAAAGTTGATCTATTCTAAGTGATTTTATTACATTGATATATGGGATAATTAAGGAATCACTCTTAGGAGTTTTGATGTCTAAGTATGATGTCATAGTCGTTGACATTCATTGTTGAGAAAACGAATACGAAGGATTAATGCTTGATGCAGTCGGGATTTGCCTCCGTATGAGAATTCGTGGGATGAACCTAGGGTAGAACTCACTGAGCCGTTAAGGTAGGCCAACGGGATATTGTAATAACGACGTTTAAATGGAAGCGATTTCCAAGGAAACTCTAAGGAAAATCCCGAGGAAAATCCTAAGGAAGATCCTCAAGGAGAGGAAAATCCTAGGGGAGATCCCGAGGAAAATCCTCAGAAGAAGGAAGATCCGGAGGAAGATCCTCGAGAGGAGGAAGATCCTGCGGAAGATCCTTAGGAAGAGGAAGATCTAGAGGAAAACCCTGAGGAAGATCCTCGAGAGGGGGAAGATCCGAGGGAAGATCCAGAGGGAACTCCCGATGAGGACCTAGAGGAAGACCTTGTAAGGCAAGACTAGAAGAGTCTGATGCCTAAAGTGTTCATTTATGAGTATCTTTTAGAAAATAAGGATATTGGGAGAAGTTATGGAAAGATTTGTTTCTTCTTGAGACATCATAATCCTAGTGTTTGGAGGTATAGGTTATGTGAAGTTAATGTTCTAAGAGATTAAGAGTTATATCTCACTTGTGTACTTGGGATTTTTGTCCCATTAGAAGTATATAGAGGTGGACTAGTGTAAAGTTCGGAATGCCTAGTTGAGGAATCATGCTGTAGGCATTAATATGGATAAAGTGTTGTGAAAGAATAAGTTAATTAAGGGAATAGTTCTATAAGAACTCGTTTCCTCTATTGCAATCTTGAGTAAGATTGTGGAATCAAGAATTATGGTGATTGGATTTATAAGTAAGTATGGCCAATGTAGGACCAATGGTTAAAACTTTTGGAAAAGCCAAGTGTACGAAATCATAGGTATCCTTTGGGGAGATCTATTTGAGATTCGTTTGAGGTAAAATAAGGAAATGATGCGATTAAGTCCTGGATGGATAGTAGATTGTGTGAGGAATATAAGGATTATAAGTTAGAAATAAGTCATTTAAGACAGTACGAGTCATTGGACTCGATAAGTGGAATTTCCAGAGGATGAAGAGTTATGACTCTTGAGAATTGTCAAGGATTGACATCTTGTGAGTATGTCATCTATAAGGCTTATGGTATCACTCTCTTTGAGGAAATAGGAGTAGTATCTTATGTGATACGTTTCGAGGAACGTAGGAATAAGATATTGTGATTGTTCTTAAAATATAATATTATAATAGGTTATATATCTGTTAGAACAACGCTATTATAGATATATATTTTATGAGGATTGCCGGGAGGACAACAATATGAAAAGAATATGATATTATAATAGGTTGTATATCTGCTAGAACAACGCTATTATAGATATGAATTTATGATATTAGCCTGGAGGACTTTGATATGATTATTACTGTGTTGAACTGTTTAGTTAGCACGAGTATTCGTAGGAGCGATGGACTATTCGAGGTCCAGTCGTTTCTTAATAATGATTAATGGTGCAAAGGGTGATAAACCCAAAAACCATTTGGTGGGTCATGACCGATCTCTATACTCGGGTATAGAGATGGTGGCACTTAAGTGATGCTACAAATCTTGGGATTCGTCCTATTCAGGAATATGTCCCTCACGGCGAAACATATGTCCTATATGTCCCTCATGGCGAAACATATACTCAATATATGTCCCTTATGGCGAAACATATATTTAAAAGCCTATAACGTGATGCGCGTTTTGGAATTAAATAAGATAAGTGCCGTCGTAGCACATGATTAATAAACCTCAGACGAGTAGTGCAGCTAGGGAATAGTACAGCTAGGAAAACTCGTCTTGACTTTGATCAGAGTACGTTCTCTTTCCAATCTGGATTCGCCTTGGGGCGGTGAGGTTGGTCGTGAACCGAAACATCAAGTCATTTTTGAACGCTTGTATGAGATTATTATGTTCCCCAACATTTGTCATAATTCCGATAAGACTCAATTCATTGGAGTCTTCTTTTGGGTTGATTGTTGTAAGACTCGGTCTTCCAGAATCATCTCTTGATCATGCATTTTCATATATTCTAGTAGGAGTATGGTGGTTGACTATCGTGATCGGTTATTATTCGAGAAGCGATGAGTCTAACCTAATACGACTACTTCGAACCACTCTGCTTTGTACCCTTGCTTAGTCTTTCATTAGACTAACCAACCGTAATTGTTCTCTGCATGGTTGGCTGGTGTCATCCGTTCGATTCGGCACATCAGATGAGTCGAGGATCCATGAAGGCTAGATCGACTATGAACATGAACGGTATTTGAAAATGTTTTAATCAGGCTACGATCTTTGGGCGTTGACTACTGAGGTCAATACTCTTGTAAATTATTTTAAGTCTTCCGCTGTATTGTAATAACTCTGTATTTTGTCGCATTTGGAATTGTGTTGAAATTCCGCGACTATGTTTTAAATGAAAGTTATGGTAATTTTGTATCATAATTGTTCTTTATGAATTGTGTTTCAATGGTAAAGCCTGGGGTGACTTCGGTATAGAAACCGAGGTCACTGGCGGTAATACCTTTCCAAATGGGCTAAAAGATTTGGGGGTGTTACATATAGTTTGATATAATTTGAATTAGTAT
The DNA here is from genome assembly GCA_027886185.1 of Rheum nobile. Taxonomy (NCBI): domain Eukaryota; kingdom Viridiplantae; phylum Streptophyta; class Magnoliopsida; order Caryophyllales; family Polygonaceae; genus Rheum; species Rheum nobile. The sequence continues at coordinate 1,020,883 of WOAB01000191.1, read as the reverse complement.
GATGCTTATTATGCAAATCTCTAGTTGTCATGAACCCAATTGACAATTGTTCTTGGTTTTGGGGCATTAGTGTTCATGGTGTTCATTACAACCGTTCATTTCCTTTCAATCAAAATTAACGTTGCCAAACTGAACTCGTGTCTTTTACGTTCATGGGGAATGACTTCCATGTTGATGTCATTAGAAATGTACATTCATTGCTCTGATCACAATTGTTAATGGCCATGATCAATGAACCTTTAACACAAGTAAAGGTTCATTTATTTATGGCAATGTCAACAACTGCTCATGGCCTGAGCAGAAAGGTTAACCAAGTTAATGATGTGAGCATGAAGATTCATGGTTATGTGCATAAAAGTTCATGTTATGAGCATGAATGTTCATGGTTGTGATTATGAAAGTTTATGGTCATGATTATGCAGTGCATGAATGGGTCATCAACCTAAAAGTCGATGGGTCATTAAACGGAAAGTTCATGGTCATGAGCTTGCAAGTTCATGGGCATGAACTTGATAATTCATGACCGTTTCCATGAACGTTCATGGCTGTAACTTTAAATCTGCATGGCCATTACCATAAATTTTAAGGTAATAATCCAAAAACATGTCCCTGATTAGAATTGTTCATAGCCCTGTTCATTCAACAAAAATATGTATAATTGTTCGAAGAAAATAAAGTCGAAGCAGTCAATGAAAACTATAATTTTTCATGGTAAAAAACTAGTTCTGAGCGCCCTTGCATGTCCTGATGTTGTGTCCAACCTGATTGCATCTTGCACACATTCTTTGTTGTTTCTTCGCTAGCTCCATTGAGATTTCTTTTCCACTTCTCATGCGCCTTAGTCCGCTTCCTTTGTTTTTTGCCTGCTTAGGTAGAAGAACATTGAGTTCAATTGGCAACGGTCCCACAAGCTTCTTAAAGTTGCTCTTTGTTGACGAAGCACTAGGTTCTGTAATCCCTTGTCATATCCCTGTTCATTCAACAAAAATATGTCGGAAACACTTGCCTAATATATGGTTTCAAGTTTGCTGGACATTCTGGAATGAAGTAATCTGTTTGACCAGGTGATGTAACAAGCTTTGAGTTCTTATGAGTGTGAGCAAGTGTTGGTGTACCTTTAAATTAAGTAAACAAGTTAATTAGAGTCTTCCTTCAACGTTCATTCCTAAAAATACATTAGTTCATGTCTAAAAACATATTAGTTCATGTTTAGGACCTTTTCATGTCCTGAAAAGAATTTGTTCATTGCGATGGACACGAACGTTCATGAATGCGCTGTGAAGCTTATTTTCTTCCTTTCTTTCCTTTTATTTATGCTCCGTACAAACACGCACTACCTTTCTTTCCTTTTCTTCCTTTTTTTAGGTTTACACGCACGCGCCTACCATTTGTTACAGCTAGCTTACGTGGATGACTGTGATTTGTTCTTAGTTCTCTCTTAGGGAATGGTTCTCACAAGAACCGCACCCTATTTTTCACTTCATAAATCGATATTTATATTAATATTTTAAAACTATAAAAAATATGAGATTCACCTTTTGAAATTTGATTAATTTTATGCAATATGTACTCTATTTTCTAGCGTTTTGATTTTTTAAAAAATAATGTAAGATTTTCAATTATTGTGTTAATAAAAAATTAAAACATGGAAGAAAAACTTAAAAACAAAAGAGAAATAAACATGCTTAATAAATACAAAGATTTTAATAAAGCAGTTAAGACTCAAATTTTTAACAAAAATAAAAAAAAGAAGGGCTGGAAAGTGATTGAAGAATTGAACCCATAATCTCTTATTTTTTCACACAAATTTCAAGACAAATACCAGTAGGCTTACTTATCATTTGATGTATACATAATAAAAAATAAAAATTCAAAGGAGGACTTAACCAAAAATTCAACATATTATAAGAGATTTGCCGGGGGAAAGCGGGACTGTCGCCCCCCTAGCCCCCGTAGATCCGTCCGTGGTTATATGTACAAGGTTGGTAGATTACGATGGATTACAAATAAATATTGATTATAAATTAGGTAAAATCCATCTTTATTCCTAGATTTTAATAAAGTTATATTCCTGAATTATTGTTTTGTCCATCTACGCCTTCGAACTTTTGGGATTTAATACGGATTACTACGTAATTGGATTCCTGAACATTTTTGGTTCAGTCAAAAAAGTCTTGTACGTCAACATTGAAATTTACAAAAATAGTTCATAAACCAGCCAATTATGACTATTCCAAGTTGAAAGATATTAAATAAAAAAAATTAATTATATGCTATTTTTTTTTTAAATATTATTATTTTTAAATGGATTCACCATTTCCTATTTAGAATTTATATTTATTAATAAAAATTCTTACTTTATACCCTTAATATATAAGTTAGACCAACCATTTAATTAATTCGGATTTATCATAGAAATCAGAAGCGGGGGCGGCAGCCCCCCGTTAGATGACTGACCACATATACATATTGTACTTGTGCCTATAAATAACTCGTGCATGATGCCAAATGTTATAAGCTCATCAATTAGTAATTAAACTTGTAATATGGCCAACCGAATCGCATCCTTACTCTACTCCTTGGTGTTGCTAACGCTGCTCCTTGTCCCAAATGCTCATCAAGTCCTATGCACCCCTAACATTCTTGACCTAGCCAGATCCGTCACAAGACTAGATCGACTCTTCCTCCCACCGAACGCGTCATCTCCGGAAGCCGTCGCTTTCGATCCCAACTGCGCTGGCCCTTACACCGGCGTCATCAACGGTAGGGTTCTCAAGTGGTCCGGCCCTTCCACCGGCTTCCTACACTTCGCCGTCACTTCCGCAAATTGGTATAACTACTTAATGCATTTATTCAATCTCCACCCATCTTCTTCTTCTAATTATAATTATAAATTACGTACGAGGACCAACATAGTTATAACTTATGATTATAATTATAAATTAAACAAGGGAATGAATAATTCCATTTTTTGAATGCCTAGAGGGAGTTTCACATACATTTGGTATTTATTGTACAACATGAGAAGTTATAGGGGCTATTGAATCAAGGGAATAAAGGGTTGAGATTAAAATGGGTGAAAAAAGAGTGAGTAGTCACATGGTAGCATAACAGTAAATACATCGAACTTTTTTTCGGCTAACAAATTTGTTTCTTCTATTTTCCGTCCCTGGTCGTTCTAGATAGATAATTATTGATGTTCACATCTAAGTACTAAATGTTCATTTTTTGTGCCGTAAGGTTCACGTATAACATGTTCATGTTCAAACACATGTCTTTGAACATTTAGTGTTTGTTTGTGAACTTGCGTGTACAAATAAATGAACATTAAGAGCTTATTTGTAAACCTTCTATACAGGCTATTTCAGAATGATCAGGGGACGAGAAAAAAAATTGTTAATTTGAGATCTATACTAAATAAGATGCTGCAACTAACGGATGATCTTCTACAACCTACGATACACCCCTCGGTACACCACATCAATCTTAAAATATTTTTTAAAAATTATATACATTATAATTGATAAATCTCATAAATCCCTAAATTTTTAGTATCATAAAATTGAAATTAAATTTTATTTTGAAATAAAATTATAAAATAGCTATTAAAAATTATAAATGAAATCATTTTGATACTAAAAACTTACGAATATATAAGATTTATCATTTTCAATATACTTATATTTTTTTTAAATATTTTAAGATTGAATAATATCATTAATGCTTACGTGATATACCGAAAGGTATACCGTATGTTGTAGATGATCCTCCCTTAGATATAAATAACCTATGTTACGACATAAACACATGTTCTAAGGGCTCGTTCGGCTGAATGGAAGGGGGGCAGTAGCGGAGTGGAAGCTCCTCACTGCACACCTAGACCCGTTCGATAAGTAGTTGGTATGGAGTGGAAGCTAGTTGATGGTAGTAAAAGAGAGTGGACACCTAGACCCGTTCGATAAGTAGTTGGTATGGAGTGGAAGCTAGTTGATGGTAGTAAAAGAGAGTGGAGGGAAAGACAACTTCATCTCCCTCACTGCCCATTTCCTTACCCTACCCCCCACCCATGGTAAGTAACTATTCACATTGAAATTGAAGTGGAGGACAATCTTGCTTTTGCCCCCCAATGGTGATGCTGCAAGTGAGGCACATGCCTAGTAAATTTCTACTTACCGAACAAGACATTTTATAACTTCAACTCATATTTCTATTTTCTTTCACTTCCACTCGGTTTTATTCACTACTTATCGAACGGGTCCTAAATATGAATGAAATAAATGTTACCCAATACGTACGAATTCTAATCCGATATACACCATATATGAGCGCTCTCTCTATGCATAGACGTTACTACGTACATGTGTTTGATTTTTCACGTGCATGTATTATGTTTTATATATATATAGGTCCAAAGAAATATGTGAATCGAAGGATAGCAGCTTAGAACCCGCATGCGGAAGGCCGCTCGATCTAGTGTTCTACAAGAAAACCGGCACACTATATATCGTCGATGCTTACTACAATCTCCGGTCCGTCGACTCCAACGGTGGAGTTGCAACTCTACTTGCTTCGTCGGCGGAGGGAGTACCATTTACATTCCTAGACGCTTTGGATGTGGATCAGAAGACCGGGATTGTATACTTCACCGATGTCAGTACTCAGTTTCAACTCAAGTAGGTCAAATTAATAAGCGTATACGTAAATTACTCCTCACACACATATATTGTATTTGTATCAAATATTGTTTTTTTGTGGAAAGCATGTTAATCTCCAAACTAAACTAATTCGTTATAATACTTTTCATGTTGGAATATAACTTCCCATATTTAAAATTGGACAAAACTTATCTAGTATATAAACTTGATGTACTAGCTTTTTTGCGGCTATGCGCTCCTGTCCGACCCCAAGTCTATGGGTCCACATACTTTCACACATGTCATTTTTAAAATAATTACAGATAAACTTTGATCCTGTATTTATTTTGATTTTAGTTTTTCCAAATTTAATCACTCTTTATAATTAATGGACGAAGGTAATCAAATTTCAGTATAAATTTTTTGATTTTTATGTGATAAACTGTCTTGAAAATTTATAAGAATAAATATAAGGGTTTGTTTGACCCTTTACTTTATAATGACATTTTTATTATTAAAGGGGTTTATCTAATTAGTAAAGGTATTTATGACTTTTTGAAACATAATTATTTAAAATAAAGTACTTCTGATTAAAAAAATGACATTATAAACCATGGCCAAACAAACCCTAAGCGATCGAGAATAAGGGAGTATATATAAGATCCTTATCTAATGAGCTAGTTATAATTTATGTTGACAATCTATGATCATAGTCCCAATTAATTAACTAAAATTTTCTCTTATAATTTACTTGTACGTAGAGATATAGAGCAAGCAATTCTCAGCCGTGACATGACTGGGCGGCTCATGAAATATGATCCTGCAACCAAACAAGTGACCGTACTACTCCGTAACCTCGGGGGGCCCGCAGGAGCCGCCCTTAGCAAGGACGGGAGCTTCGTTCTCGTGTCGGAGTTCGTGAATTTCCGAATCCTAAGGTATTGGCTTAAAGGCCCCAAGGCCAACACGTCAGAGATCTTTTACGACGTCACACCTGGGAAACCCGACAACATAAAGAGGAACGCGAACGGAGATTTTTGGATGGCCGTTTCGATTGGAGACCTAGAAAGGGCAATTCCGTTGGGAATTTTGCTCGGCCAAAACGGACAAGTGTTGACGGTTTTGAATTTCGCTACGGCCAACTTAAGTATACCTATAAGCAACGTTCAAGAGTACAATGAAAAGTTGTACATAGGTGCCTCACAAAATTTGGACTATGTTGGTGTTACAAGGACTACAAGAGGTTAAGTAAGTGTGCAAGCTAGAAGGAGAGCTTCTATAAGAATAATATGTACTTGATCGTATCTCGATATATGACATATCTGATGATTTAAAGTTTGAATATCGGAAGTGATAATATAATAACAATTTTTCTAATCTATGTCCTAAGGACATATGTTAAGATCCCATATGTAGAAATTTTTGATTAAGTGTTAACTTTTTAGGATATTTTAAATTTTTTTAAATGGGTTCACATTTCCTTCTGCAACCGCGACTCTGCCCAGATTTCCGCGACAGCGGCTTGCCTTAGCAAGCGCGATCGTGGCTTGGGCATCCATGGCTTAGCCTTTGTTCCTTTTTGTTCGTATCGTTTATACGTTCGTATCGTTTATGTGTTCGTACCGAATCTAACTTAGAGTTCCGTCTTTTGTCTCGACGTCGTCGTAGAAATCCGTATTCAGATTCCAGTTTCCAAATCCCGGAACCCGACATCTTCAATTCGTCTAGATTAAGACAAGTGGCGGTTCGCTCTTGCTCATTATTCCATGTTTCCCTTGGTTATCAATTAATTGATTGTTAATTAAGATGGGATAAAAGTTGTTGGTTTCTGTTTGGGAACATATCTAATTAAACGATGTGTTAAAATATGACTTTATAATAGGTGGTATATATTGCTAGAAACAACGCTATTATATAGTTTGGTATGATATTACTGTAATGAGTTTTGGTGTGGATTTAAATGTGAACTTAAATGCTAGTTTAGCACGAGTATTCGTAGGAATGTTAATTCCTTACGAGGATTAGTCGTTTCTTTATAACGTCGGTGTTAGGAAGTAAGTGCCCTAACACTCTCTTGGTCATGACCTACCCCTATCTGAATATAGGGGTGATGCACTCAACTGGTGCCAATCTTCTAGAGGTATTCCCAATGTCTCAGTACGAGATGTGAAATTAAAAGCTTCAACGTTAAAGTGTGTTTTGGAAGTAAATAAGATAAGTGCGGTTATGCACATAATTAATATACCCTCGGGCGATGAGTACAACGTGGAAACCGTCCGGACTCTTGTTAGAGTAAGTCCCCTTTCCAATCTGGATTCGCATTACGCGGTGAGGTTGGTCGTGGACCCAAATAATCAAGGTCGTGTTTTAAAACTTGTGTGTGAGAACTTAACGTTCCCAAACATTGGTCATACGTTTCCTATAAGACTCATTTCCTTTGGAGTCTTCTTTTCATTGCATACCTTCTTTTATAATTCCGTAAAAGTTCCGGGTTATGTATCGTCCCTTCGGTTATTATTCGAGGGACAATGATAGTAAACAGTTACGATCACTTGAGCCATTCTGTTTGTACCCTTGCATAGTCTTTCATTAGACTAACCTATCGGGTTTTTATTCCTTGCATGGTTGACTGGTGTCATCCGTCCTATACGGCACATCAGTGGTTGGTCTCCGAAGACTTGAAATAACCAATCGAAGAAGAAGCTTGCAGTTGAAGATTTAAGGGACAGTGTTTTAAGGTTATTAAGTATTATTTTAATATGTATTCCTATAAACAAGTCATGTAATAGGGTTTATTATAAAAGTCTTCCGTTGTAAATTCACTCTGTTGTAAAATCGTCATCTCTCATTTAACGATAGATATTTTATTAAAAGGTTAAGTTCATTTAAAATGTCTTCCGCTGATTAATCTTTTGTTATTTAATATACTTATTTAAGCTTAATTGTTTCGATTAAAGCCTAGGGTGACTTTGAACAGTAACGTCTGAGGTCACTGGCGTGTGACACTACCGATGTCGATTCCGATAGAAAACAAGACAATTTATCAAGATCCACAAAGATACAGTTAGTCAGCATGTGGGTGGTGGGAAAATAAATTAAAACATCTCTAAAATTTCTCTATCTTCTAATTCTACGGGTGATCGGAACAAGTTCTTCTACCTAGTTGTCACTTATAAAACATGATTCGTCAGTTTCATTCTCTCAAGGATTGGTTTCCTTGGATTTCTGGATTAAGGAATAGTGATGTGGTTACTAAAGCGGCTCCTACTTTGATCACTACTTTTGACTATTACATTTGAAAATTACAGAAATGAAGTGATCTTCAATAGCGTTGTTGCTCCATGCGCCCAAAGCATTCTCCACCACTCTAAGACCCTTGTGAAAGCTAAATGCAAGGACATTCAATTCATGCTATGAATTTTGGATGGTTGGGGCAGTTTGTTAGCTTTCTTTGTTAAATTTCCTCCCATCAAGATGTTAGCCCATTTTGTTGTTGGGAGACTTTTGTATATCCTCTTTTTCCCTGTTAATTAATTTTAAAAAGAAGAAACTATGATGCACATCCTGTTGAATTGAGATACACATTTTTATTGAAATATAAAAAAATCAGAACACAATCTATTAAATGGGTAAAATGATCGCATCAACACAGAACTCAACAAAACACTACCAAAAAAGCACAAACAAACTGATAAAAATCATACAAAGCATATTCAAACAAAATAAAATCAGAAAAGTCAACGAGATTTGGAGAAATAAAACGATGAAAGGTAACAAAATCCAAAAACTAACCATAAGTCCCTAGAAATAAACAAATATAGTATCTTATATTAAAGCAAAAGAATTTAAAGCCATCATATTGATTTCGGCCCCACAAATCCTATGTGTCAATTTGTGATTAATTCACTTTTTTTATTAAGATTATATTTCAATTTAAACCACAATATTTGATCACAACTAATTTAAATATTTAAAATTTTAAATCACAATATCTAATCACAACTAACTTCAAATATATAAAAACTATATACAATTTTTTATTAAATTTGATTTCTATAAATTACACATACAATAAGCTTATAATATATGTCAAATTAATATATGATAAATTTCTTACTAAACTTATATATAAAATACATCTTATATTCATTTATGTAATTAGTAATATTATTTTCATACGCTTGCATATATATTTTAACCTATATAAATTTATGGGGTCAAAATCTGTAATACCCCTCATTTTTAGTAAGGGTATTTGGATAAATTCTCAACTCTCGTTGGGAAAGCAAGACGCGTTTGGCAAAATTCGGAATTTCTGTATCGTGTATGATCTCTGTAAAATTCCCTGAACCTTGGAATAGACATTCGACATATTTTCGAGGCTTAGAATATTCGTTTGGGTACAAGCATATTTAACACGGGGTTTAGAACCCATGCCCATACCTCCTCCCGGGCAAAAGGCGCGAAAAGGGGAATTTCCGCGACCGCGGTAGAGCCACCGCGATCGCGGAATAAGCGTGCACTGGAGAGCTGGGAAAAGGAATTTTCCGCGATCGCGGAAAACGCCCAGCGTCGCCCTTCGTCTTTCTTCCGCGTGGCGTCGATGCACTGGTTGGGTTGTCGGTTGATGGAGCCTTCTTTCCCTATAAAAGGAGGGGAGGAGAGACTACATCTTCACTCACATCCCGACCTCTCTCCCAAGGTGCTTGTCGCCGGAGTTCGAGCTTTCGCCGGAGATTTCGAAGTCGTCGCCGGTGTAATATCCCATATTTTGTACGGGTAAATTTTGAACTTTCTTAAGCCCATGTTGCGAGTCAGATTAAATTCAGAGATGTATGAACATTCTGTGTAATGTTTGATCTCTGTAATATTTTTCTGAGCAATATAAAATACAGTTAAAGTATTTTTGGATTAAAAGATCGTTCGTGTGCGAATATATTTAACCCGGGATTTTAACGGAACACCCATCCGAAAGGGGACAAGTGTCCCGTAACAATTGGACCAAGATTACTCAATTGGAGGGATGACATGTCATTATGAGCAAACTTGCATGTTAAGGCTTACATAGTTACTCACCTAATTAAGTTTGCTACGTGGAACACATACATAAAATGAAGTTGGCAACTTGGCAAATTACAAGTGACAAGGCAAGGCAACTTGCAAGTAACCACGTGAGATTGCAGAATTTGTGTGGCCAAATTGAATGAAAGGGGCGGCAACATTAGCAAGTTGCAAGGGTAGCATGTGGCCTTGCAAAGTTGTTGGCCAATTTGCATGAAAGTAGATGGCATCCATTGCATCATCACGGCTATATATATAGTGAAGAGGAGGAGAATCGGGAGGAAGAAGGGAGAATTGAAGCTAAGAAAGCTTCCTTCGCTTTTAAGAATTTTAGCTCCTGTTAAACACTCTTCCACCTCTAAAATTCTAAGTATCCTTTGGGTTAAGATCCGAGCTCCCTTTCCAAGCTATAATAAGAAGGAGAAGGTGCTCCATAGTGGTGATTAAGGGTGCCAAGGATTAAGGATCAAAAGCTCTCAAAACCGAGGCGAAACGAGGTTCTGTCGTTGCTTTGGACTCGGAGTCCAGACGAGGTTAAGCTTGTGCTGCTTTCTGCGGATCTAAGGCAAGTGGCGGTTCGCTCTTGCTCATCATTTCATATTTCCATTAATTATCAATGGTTTGATTGTTAATTAATTTGGAATGATTTACTGTTTTGTTGGGAACGGTTTTGATAAATGATATAGATTAAAATATGATATTATAATAGGTTGTATATCTGTTAGAACAACGCTATTATAAATATATATTTTATGAGGATTGCCGGGAGGGCAACAATATGAAAAGAATATGATATTATAATAGGTTGAATATCTGCTAGAACAACGCTATTATAGATATATATTTATGATATTAGCCTGGAGGGCTTTGATATGATTATTACTGTGTTGAACTGTTTAGTTAGCACGAGTATTCGTAGGAGCGATGGACTATTCGAGGTCCAGTCGTTTCTTAATAATGATTAATGGTGCAAAGGGTGATAAACCCAAAAACCATTTGGTGGGTCATGACCGGTCTCTATACTCGGGTATAGAGATGATGGCACTTAACTGATGCTACAAATCTTGGGATTCGTTCCATTCAGGAGTATGTCCCTCATGGCGAAACATATGTCCTATATGTCCCTCATGGCAAAACATATATTCAATATATGTCCCTCATGGCGAAACATATATTTAAAAGTCTATAACGTGATGCGCGTTTTGGAATTTAAATAAGATAAGTGCCGTCGTAGCACATGATTAATATACCTCAGACGAGTAGTGCAGCTAGGGAATATTGCAGCTAGGAAAGCTCGTCTTGACTTTGATCAGAGTACCGTTCTCTTTCCAATCTGGATTCGCGTTAAGCGGTGAGGTTGGTTGTGAACCGAAACATCAAGTCGTTTTTGAACGCTTGTATGATTAATTAATGTTCTCCAACATTTGTCATAATTCCGATAAGACTCAATTCATTGGAGTCTTCTTTTGGGTTGATTGTTGTAAGACTCTGTCTTTCAGAATCTTCTCTTGATCATGCTGCTTGATATATTCCAGTAGGAGTATGGTGGTTGACTATCGTCATCGGTTGTAATTCGAGAAACGATGAGTCTAACCTAATACGACTACTTCGAACCACTCTGCTTTGTACCCTTGCGTAGTCTTTTATTAGACTAACCAACCGTAGTTGTTCTCTGCATGGTTGGCTGGTGTCATCCGTTCGATTCGGCACATCAGATGAGTCGAGGATCCATGAAGGCTAGATCGACTATGAACATGAACGGTATTTGAAAATGTTTTAATCAGGCTACGATCTTTGGGCGTTAACTACTGAGGTCAATACTCTTGTAAATTATTTTAAGTCTTCCGCTGTATTGTAATAACTCTGTATTTTGTCGCATTTGGAATTGTGTTGAAATTCCGCGACTATGTTTTAAATGAAAGTTATGGTAATTTTGTATCATAATTGTTCTTTATGAATTGTGTTTCAATGGTAAAGCCTAGGGTGACTTCGGTGTGGAAACCGAAGTCACTGGCCGTAATACCTTTCCAAATGGGCTAAAGATTTGGGGGTGTTATAGATTTGGTATCAGAGCCAAAAGTTTTTAAACGGGTTTGGAATTTCATGAACCATTTACTCGTTTTCGAAAATGTTTTGGAGGCTCTGAACTTTTAAAATAGAATTGTTAAATACCGTTTATAGTCGTGCCTTCTCTTTAGTCTGATATGGAAAGCTAACTTCCTTATCTAGAAAGTCTAATTCTCTGTTCATCACTCGTAAGATTCTGAGTGCTTTCGTTTCTCTTCAGAAGGACTCGGAAGAAGCCGAGGTGGTTTCGCCATCTCCAGTAAGGCTTGAATTATCAGTTCCCTCGTTATGATTTGAGGTTGTAGAACCTAGTAACTCGGTTTGAAGTTCATCTAATGAAATTTACCTAGTTTGATCTCTCCTAAGTTGATTTCATTACGTTAAGTACATTGGAATATATTAATGTATGAAATCCTTGGAATTTGATCGATAAATAGATGGCGAACACGAGGGACACTATCCGTGCTGGTGCTGGGCCAAGTAATGACCCCATACCAAACGTGAGGAATGTTGCGAACCCTGGGGAGGAACACGAGTCTGTTTCTCACAATAATCCAGAGGGCGATGGCCAAGCTCAGGCCAACGCTCCAAGGATATTTGATGAAGCGGCCGTTGCAGAAATTCAAGGAATTTTCATGCAAGCAATGAGCGATGTCCTACACCCGAATATGCCTCAGGCGCAAGATGTGCCGGCATCCTCAGCGGCCCCGGGAGTTGGAGAACAGGAAACTCATGTACCTTTGCATCAGGAGAATGTGGTCAGGAGCAGGAATGATTGTGGCCGAGCGCTGAAAGCCATAAATTCTATGAGACCTGACAGCTTCAATGGGAAGGGTGAACCAATTGAAGTGACGCATTGGTTTTCCCACATGGAGCGGTTGTTCCGCAGTGTGGAGTGCACTGAGGCTGAGAAGGTGCACATAGCTTCTCTTCAACTGAAAGGAGATGCTAGTGAGTGGTGGGAAAACACTGGTCTTGCAGATAGCCCTGATTTGAGTTGGACAATGTTCAAGACCAAGATGACTGACCGATTCTTCTCTCAGGCAATGAGGGAGGAAAAGCGCAAGGAATTTCTCTACCCTAAGACTGAAGGGTTGAAGGTGAATGAGCTGGCAACCAAGTTCAATCACTTGTTGTGGTACGCTGGATCAGAAGTATCCAGTGAAGAACAGAAAATCTGGCATTTCCACGAGTGGATGAGCCCAAAGATTAAGCCAATGATGTTGAGCCACAATTGCTCTACCTTGGAGCAATATGTGGATGCGGCTTATAAGTTAGAGGTGACTCTGGATGAGTCGACCAAGAGAAAGAATCGCCAGAGGTCGACGCAAAATCAACCTCAGGCAAGTGGATTCAAACGTCCTGCGCCACCGTCTAACTTTGCTAAATCTAGCAAGGCGAAAACGGGTGGGACTCAAGGAGAGTCAACACAGCAATCGGGTCAGGGCAAGAGTCCAATCCTGTGTTACAATTGTGGTGCTGCTGGGCACAAGAGTACTGTGTGTCCGAAAGAAAGAAAGAAAGACATGCTTTGGTTGTGGGAATGAAGGGCATTTGCAGAAGTTCTGTTGGCAGGAAAAGCAGAAAGAAGCGGAGTCACAGCAGGGGTCTGTTAATCAGAGTAACCGACCCAGGTTTAAACTAACAGAGACTCCTAGTCCTTCGATGTAGACAGCTGCACAGAACAAGGGAAAAGCCCCAGTGGCTTCTGGGAGTCAAGGTCAACGCCTTTACGAGATGCGTGAGGCGGATGGACCCAATGCTCCATATGCTTAAAGTGCTTATTACCTTCTATTGGTATGTTGTTGATTTGGGTGTTACCCAGTCTTTCGTTTTGGATAGTTGTGTAGTAAGTTAAGTTGTGTGTGCAACGAGGTTGTGAACCTTTTGTTGTAACTCTTCTTATATACAAACCTTTGGTTTATACCAAGTTAGTGTTTCGTTGCTTGGTATGGGGTGAGATCTCGTGTTCGAGACTCACCAACAACCTCTTAGGAGATGGCTGCCTATTAATTAGGTGGAGCTACCAAGAATGGGTTGAGTTGTATGGACAACGGCTCATGGCAACAGTGGACGCTGGTAATGGCTGGGCCTGGGCTCGGAGCCATTAGTGGGACATCTGTGAACCATGTAATGGGCTGGTCCAAAATGGTGACCATTTAGTTGGAACCAAGCGTCTGTCAGACTTCCTGATTACCATTCAGGGTAAGGAGTTCGAGGCAGATTTAATTTGATTAGCCATGGCTCCATACGATAATTTCTCGGTATGGATTAGCTGACGCGTCATGGGGCGGTCATCGATTTAGTTCAAGGACTGTGACATTGTCATTTGGGGGCCAATGTGTATGCAGATTTAAGGGTCTGAATGACGCTGATAACGGCAGGCTTATCAATGCGATGGCTGCGTTTAAGCTACTTCGACAGGGTTGTGTCGGGTACCTTTGCTACCTGGATCCGCCCATGAAAGATGAACCATCAATTCTTGATATTTTAGTGATTAGTAAATTTTCGGATGTCTTTTCAGAAGATATTCCCGTTTACCCCGTATCGTGACGTGGAGTTCACAATTGATTTTGAGCCTGGTACCGCGCCGATTTCGGAGGCACCGTACCGGATGGCTCCTGTTGAGATGTAAGAGTTGGAGAAGCAACTCGAGAATTTTCTTGACAAGGATTATATAAGGCCGAGTGCATTGCCTTGGGGTGCTCCGGTACTGTTTGTCAAGAAGAAAGATGGATCATTCCGACTTTGTATCAACTATCGAGAATTGAACAAAGTCACGATCAAGAATAAATATCCTTTGCCAAGGATTGACGATCTGTTAGATCAGTTGCAGGGAACAATAGTCTTTTCCACAATCGATCTGAGATTTGGTTACCACCAACTCAGGACTCGTAAGGAAGATATTCCGAGGATTGCTTTCTGGATGAGATGTGGTCACTACGAGTTCGTAGTCACCAATGCTCCGGTAGTTTTCATGGACCTGGTGAATCGATGTTTTCGCCAGTACTTGGATAAGTTCGCGGCAGTCTTCATCGATGGTATTTTGATCTATTCCCTGAGCAAGGAGGCTCATGAGGGTCAATCCTTAGACAAAATGAGTTGTACGCTAAATTGTCTAAGTGTGATTTTTGGATCAAGAAGTGGCTTTCTTAGGCCATGTGATCAATGAGAAGGGGGTAATGGTTGATCCCCAAAAGATTGAAACAGTAGCTAACTGGAAGCGGCCTCAGAATGTGAAGGAGGTGCGCAGTTTCCTTGGACTTGTCGGATAGTATAGACGGTTTGTAGAGGGATTTTCCAAGATCGCTCTACCTATGACCGGTTTACTCCGCAAGGTCCATAAGAAGTTTGTCTGGAATGACAAGTGCGAGGCCAGTTTTCAGAAATTGAAGCAATGTCTGACCTCCGCACCAGTGCTAACGCTACCAGACGGAACTGATGATTATGCGGTATATAGTGATGCTTCGAAAAGTGGTTTAGGATGCGTGTTGATGCAAAGAGGCAAGGTTATTGCTTACGCGTCAAGGCATCTGAAAACCTATGAAGAAAACTATCTGACGCATGATCTGGAGTTAGCGGCGGTAGTGTTTGCCCTGAAGATTTGGAGACATTATCTCTATGACGTGAGATGCCAAGTCTTCACCAACCACAAGAGTCTCAAATATGTATTCACTCAGAAAGAGTTGAACATGAGACAACGTCGTTGGTTAGAACTACTCAAGGACTATGATCTCGAATTACTGTATCATCCGGGCAAGGCTAATATAGTAGTCGATGCATCGAACCGAAAGATACTACATGAGACTGTAGTGGCTTTGCTTATTGCTCGGACTAGAGCTAGTCAAAAGGACTGCCTTGGGCATTGCCTTGATAAAACAAAGGATGTTGACAGCTCAAAATCGACAAAAAGCCTTATGCTGATTCGAAGCGTAGGAAGCTTGAATTTGAGATTGGTGACAAGGTCTTTGTCAATGTATCACCATCGAAAGGCGTGTTCAGATTTGGTAAGCGTGGGAAGCTTAACCCTCGCTACGTGGGACCATTTGAAATTCTCAATAGAGTGGGATCTCTAGCGTACCGTTTGGCATTGCCGCCATCGGCACACCCAGTGCATAATGTGTTCCACGTACCCTTGTTGAGGAAGTACGTATCAGATGAGTCTCATGTGCTGAGCTATGAAGACATCGAGATTCAGGCAAATGGTACTTATGAAGAGATACCTGTGCGTATTCTCGAGCGCCGTGAGAAGCACTTGCGCAACAAGATCGTACCGTTGGTATGAATTCTGTGGTCCAAGTCAGGAACCGAGGAAGTTACCTGGGAGACTTGGGAGACTGAAGAGGATATGCGTAGACGCTTTCCCGAGATGTTTACGACCTAAGTTTCGGGGTCGAAACTTCTTTTAAGGGGGAGGTAATGTAATATCCCACATTTTGTACGGGTAAATTTTGAACTTTCTTAAGCCCATGTTGCGAGTCAGATTAAATTCAGAGAAGTATGAACATTCTGTATAATGTTTGATCTCTGTAATATTTTTCTGAGCAATATAAAATACAGATAAGATATTTTTGGGTTAAAAGATCGTTCGTGTGCGAATATATTTAACCCGGGATTTTAACGACACACCCATCCGAGAGGGGACAAGTGTCCCGTAACAATTGGACCAAGATTACTCAATTGGAGGGATGACATGTGATTATGAGCAAACTTGCATATGTTAAGGCTTACATAGTTACTCACCTAATTAAGTTTGCTACGTGGAACACATACATAAAATGAAGTTGGCAACTTAGCAAGTTGCAAGTGACAAGGCAAGGCAACTTGCAAGTAACCACGTGAGATTGCAGAATTTGTGTGGCCAAATTGAATGAAAGGGGCGGCAACATTAGCAAGTTGCAAGGGTAGCATGTGGCCTTGCAAAGTTGTTGGCCAATTTGCATGAAAGTAGATGGCATCCATTGCATCATCACGGCTATATATATATAGTGAAGAGGAGGAGAACCGGGAGGAAGAAGGGAGAATTGGAGCTAAGAAAGCTTCCTTCGCTTTTAAGAATTTTAGCTCCCGTTAAACACTCTTCCACCTCTAAAATTCTAAGTATCCTTTGGGCTAAGATCCGAGCTCCCTTTCCAAGCTATAATAAGAAGGAGAAGGTGCTCCATAGTGGTGATTAAGGGTGCCAAGGATTAAGGATCAAAAGCTCTCAAAACCGAGGCGAAACGAGGTTCTGTCGTTGCTTTGGACTCGGAGTCCAGACGAGGTTAAGCTTGTGCTGCTTTCTGCGGATCTAAGGCAAGTGGCGGTTCGCTCTTGCTCATCATTTCATATTTCCATTAATTATCAATGGTTTGATTGTTAATTAATTTGGAATGATTTACTGTTTTATTGGGAACAGTTTTGATAAATGATATGGATTAAAATATGATATTATAATAGGTTGTATATCTGTTAGAACAACGCTATTATAGATATATATTTTATAAGGATTGCCGAGAGGACAACAATATGAAAAGAATATGATATTATAATAGGTTGAATATCTGCTAGAACAACGCTATTATAGATATATATTTATGATATTAGCCTGGAGGGCTTTGATATGATTATTACTGTGTTGAACTGGTTAGTTACCACGAGTATTCGTAGAAGCGATGGACTATTCGAGGTCCAGTCGTTTCTTAATAATGATTAATGGTGCAAAGGGTGATAAACCCAAAAATCATTTGGTGGGTCATGACCGGTCTCTATACTCGGGTATAGAGATGGTGGCACTTAACTGATGCTACAAATCTTGGGATTCGTTCCATTCAGGAGTATGTCCCTCATGGCGAAACATATGTCCTATATGTCCCTCATGGCGAAACATATATTCAATATATGTCCCTCATAGCGAAACATATATTTAAAAGTCTATAACGTAATGCGCGTTTTGGAATTTAAATAAGATAAGTGTCGTCGTAGCACATGATTAATATACCTCAGACGAGTAGTGCAGCTAGGGAATAGTGCAGCTAGGAAAACTCGTCTTGACTTTGATCAGAGTACGTTCTCTTTCCAATCTGGATTCGCCTTGGGGCGGTGAGGTTGGTCGTGAACCGAAACATTAAGTCGTTTTTGAACGCTTGTATGATTAATTAATGTTCCCCAACATTTGTCATAATTCCGATAAGACTCAATTCATTGGAGTCTTCTTTTGGGTTGATTGTTGTAAGACTCGGTCTTTCAGAATCTTCTCTTGATCATGCTGCTTGATATATTCCAGTAGGAGTATGGTGGTTGACTATCGTCATCGGTTGTAATTCGAGAAACGATGAGTCTAACTTAATACGACTACTTCGAACCACTCTGCTTTGTACCCTTGCGTAGTCTTTCATTAGACTAACCAACCGTAGTTGTTCTCTGCATGGTTGGCTGGTGTCATCCGTTCGATTCGGCACATCAGATGAGTCGAGGATCCATGAAGGCTAGATCGACTATGAACATGAACGGTATTTGAAAATGTTTTAATCAGGCTACGATCTTTGGGCGTTGACTACTGAGGTCAATACTCTTATAAATTATTTTAAGTCTTTCGCTGTATTGTAATAACTCTGTATTTTGTCGCATTTGGAATTGTGTTGAAATTCCGCGACTATGTTTTAAATGAAAGTTATGGTAATTTTGTATCATAATTGTTCTTTATGAATTGTGTTTCAATGGTAAAGCCTGGGGTGGCTTCGGTGTGGAAACCGATGTCAATGGCGGTAATACCTTTCCAAATGGGCTAAAGATTTGGGGGTGTTACTGCCGGAGCCTTCGCAAAGGGTTGTAGCAGCCCCAGAGTAGTGCATTGGAGGCGCAAGGTGGCCAGAAGTCGAAGCCACTGCGAATCGAGCGCCAAGGAGTCGTCGCCGGTGAGTTCCTCGTCATTTTGGGTCGCCAGAGTTCATGTCCGCGACCGCGGACATGAACTACCGCGACCGCGGCAGTGACAAGGTCGGCCGCGTCCACGGCCACTGCCTTTGTCACTCACGGACATTCGTCCTCGACGACCGCGACAGTGCCCACCGCGATCGCGGATTGCCTGGGCAATCGCGATCGTGGCTTTGGGCATGCCGGTCTCGGGCGGGACTTTCTTCCTTTCGTTTTCGTTCGTTCTTTCTTAGATTCGTACATTTTATTGTCGAATCTAACCTAGGGTTTCGTTGTGGGTCATTTCTGTAGGAATCTGTAATCCGACTTCCGTTCCCGTTTCGGACCCAGAAACCCGTCGTTGATCAATCGTTCATCTAATCTAAGGCAAGTGGCGGTTCGCTCTTGCTTATCATTCCATATTTCCATTAATTATCAATTGTTTAATTGTTAATTAAATTAGGATGAACTATTGTTTTCGTTTGGGAAAAGATTTTATAAATGATACGATCAAAACATGATATTATTATAGGTCGTATATATTGCTAGAAACAACGCTATTATATATGTTATTACCATGATGGTATTGGTGTGGATTTTATGTGTGAACTTATACATTATAGTTAGAACGAGTATTCGTAGGAACGCTATGTACCTTGCGAGGTCTAGTCGTTTCTTTATAACTGGTATTAGGAGGATTTTTCCCTAATACTCTCTCTGGTCATGACTATCCCCTATCCGAGTATAGGGGAGGTGCACACAGCTAGTGCCAAACAATCGGGATTTATTCCTTTCGATATCTCTCGCGATGAGATGATATATTCTAAAAGCTTATAACATAAATGTACGCTTTGTCACTAAAATAAGATAAGTGCTGCTATGCACATAATTAATGAACCTTGGGCGAGAAGTACAACTTGGAACCTCGTCTGGACTTCGATTAGAGTAAGTCCTCCTTCCAAATCTGAATTCGCATTGCGCGGTGAGGTTGGTCGTGGACCCAAATGGTCAAGTCTTTTTAAACGCTTGTGTGAAATTATAATGTTCCCGAACACTTGTCATACTTTCCGTAAGACTCAATCTTTTGGAGTCTTCTCTTCGTATGTTTCCCATAAGGCTCATTTCCTTTTTAGTGCATGTCTAAACTTTAATCATTCCGTGAAAGTTTCGGGTTATATATCGTTCCTTCGGTTGTTATTCGAGGGACAATGATAGTAAACGGTTACGATCACTAGGACCATTCTGTTTTCACCCTTGTATAGTCTTTCATTAGACTAACCAACCGGGTTTTATTCCTTGCATGGTTGGCTGGTGTCATCCGTCCTATACGGCACATCAGTGGTTGGTCCTCGGAGTCCGAAGTAACCGTTGAAGAAGAGACTTGCAGTTGGAGATTCAAGTATTAGTATTTTGAAAGGTTGTCAAGTATTATTTATTTTTACCACTAAGTCATGTAATAGATTTATTCTTCAAGTCTTCCGCTGTGTAATTTATAAGTTTTCCGTTGTGATTTCACTCTGTTGTAAAAACACTACTCTCGTTTGATGAGGGATCTGTTAATATAAAATGATTGAGTTTCATATACAAATGTCTTCCGATGTTTAACCTTTCGTTATTTAATTGTGTTTATTTAAGATTAATTGTTCCGATTAAAGTCTTGGGTGACATCGGACAACAACGTCTGAGGTCACTGGCGTGTGACACTGCCGATAATAAGTTGGGGGTGTTACAGTTATGGTATCAGAGCAACGGTTTTAAAATTCTTGGCCTATTGTTAGGTTTGAGAATTTTCGAAAATTAATTTTGAAACTATTTTCAAACCTATCTTCTATTAAAAATGAATTTCGAAAGTTTCAATGTTGAATTTAAAAAAGTTATAAGTAACTCTGGTAATTTAATTTAAACTAATGATTTAGCTATTTTGAACCTCAAAAGTTGTTTATCGTTGGTTTATAAAAGGCGTGTTATACGCAATCAAAATAAGTTTAAGATTTATAACTTTAAAAGTATGATTTGGGTCTTAGAAAAGTTTTGTGATAATTATATCACTAGTTTGATGAACTAACTTTATAAATAACTATTTTATATATAAGGTTTAAAGATATAAAGTATGAAGTTGAAAGTATAAGATTTGAGTGGTTTTCAAACTTCTGCAAGATTCAAGCTGTTACTTATTCCTTAGATCCATTCTTAGGAATATCGTTTCTCCTTAGATGGAATGTCATTTAAAGGTTGACGTTTCTCCTAGAGTTTTTACTTCCCAAGTAAGTCAGAGAAGAAGTCATTTCTGCGATCAATGGTGGTGGGCCAGTCAGACTAATATAGAGTTATTAGTTTGGACCCTTATAAATCGTATCATAACGTAATTGACTCAGTGTCATGTACAAGTTGGAAAAGTTCTAAACTAACGTTATGGTTCATCAACAGATGATGGACACCCGATCCACCAACCAAGCAGCTAACGAAAGTCTTAGCAACGATTCTCGAATTCGGCTGAGAAGTGATACTACTCCACCAGGGAAAGACGCGGGATCTGGATCACGTAGCAATGACTCGACCCTGCGACAGGATGTTCTTCATGGACAAGCGGACCCCCAAGCTGCAAGGGGATTTCCACCTCCTGCCCCGATCGTGCTAAATGCGGCGACCATTGGACATATAGTGGGGCTAGTGGTCGAAGTATTAATGGGCCAGGTGATACCGCAAGTCCAAGCAGCCCCTATACCTCAAGATGCAGCTAGTGTGGAGGCACAAATTAAGACAAAGAATGGGCAACAGAATCACAGGGCTGACTCGTTCAAGCGGCCAGCGTCGCCCACCAAGTTCAAGAAGTCTGGTCGTACTAGGACCAAGGCGACTCAGTCTGGTTTCTCCAAAGACTCAGGCTGGAATAACGGCGAGATTCAATGCCACAACTGTGGTAAGGCCGGGTGTTGGATCGTTAGAGTTACGTCTGAGGGAACAAAGGCTTTGTTCCCACAGAAGGCACAGCGGAATAATATAGCAAGAAAGATAACGAACGAACTCACGATATATAGTGGAAACCTTGATTGGCAAAACTAGCTTCTCAAGGAAAAACCACTACCTTCAAGCTTCCGCTTGAGAGGATTTTGAAGCGTCTACTTGTCTTATTGATTTCTTGTTCGATTACACTTGTATCCTGGACTTCAACCTCTAGACTTCCCACCTAGATTTGAAACCTCTTCTACAACGATGAATCGAACTCAACCCTCAAAGACTCACAAACACTTCACTCTCTTTTTCTTTTCTTTTCGTTTGATGCCCCGAGTTCGTACATAGAAATGAATCCCACACTCCTATAAATACAACTCGTCCAAACCCTAATCGTAACAAGATAAGATTTCTCCAAATAAGGTAACAAGAAGATATGATTTGATTGAAGAAATAATATCCCAACCGTCTATATTAATTAAGGAAGGAGTTCCTTTAATTAATATAACCGGAAGAGATATAATTCTTCTCTCTCCAATTATCTTATCTTAGGAAAGATTTCCTAAGATAAAACAATCGGGCTTTCTCTCTCTATATCTTCTCAATCGGCATAATCCTTGCAGCCGAAGTCTTCATTCCTTGACCGCGTGAGCTTCTTTGATCTCTTTCCATAATCGTCACGCTGGATATCTTCTTTCCATTCGCAGCTTGATGGTGTTCATCACTGATGTTCCTTGAGAGGTAACAAAGCACAGGAACAGAGCTTTGTTCCCTCTGCGATCCTTTGCTGCAATGGTTCCCTGAGATAACTGTCTTTGTTCCTGAAACACTTAGTACCCAGATTAGTTGAATGTTTGTTACCATCAAAACCTAAGAAATTCAACATATTCCCCCTTTTTGATGGTGACAAACACCCTTGACAATAAAGCATACACGTACGAGATAAAGACAGCTATGGAGAGAAAGTCTTCCCACTAAGGCAGTATTAGTTCCCCCTCAACTCAGCAACATATGAAACCATGTGCTGTTCCCCCTCAACCGAAGCTACCTGTCATTTTCCCCCTTTTGGCATCATCAAAAACATAGGTAAGGAGATAGAGAGAAAACGACCACATCAAGATGAGCAACACCCCCTTTTGCATTAGATTGAAACGCACAAACATAGACTGCATGTAAAGACAACTACAAAATAAGCAAAGATAACACATATGATCAACATGCCAGTCAATGGAAACACATGAGCCAGAGACAAGGAAAATCAAGCAGTAAGGGATAAATGTGCTAGGGAACAAAAGAGGGATTGGTTAGCCAGAGAACGACGAATCAAGTACCACTGGTGCCTGTAGAGGGATCCGGAGTATGAGTAGCCGTTAGAGCACGCACATCCTCCATAAGTCTCCTTTGTTGTTCTGCCAATCAACGATATTGCGCGAGACAAATTCCTCACGGCCCCTCCGCATATAAGTTCATCTTTTGTTCCTCCTAAGAGTCTGATCTTCCTTACGGCTCTTCCTCAGATGCATTAGTCCTCTCTTTGTGTACCTTGTGATGTTCCATTTTTTTTTTTGGAACAACACAATCTTCGGCTTTCCTTCTTTGACCAAAGATCACAGCCAAGAAGATATTTTCCAAAAATAAATCTTGTAAAAGATTATGTCCAAATCCATCAAAGCCCACAAAATCTCAAGCGCAACAATCATCACACAATCACAACAACTTTAATGCACATAACACTTCTCAACCGGTTGTAAGCCATCATTACACATCATACCTGTCAAATCCCAGCCACATACCACAGTGGCGACAATTCGTATTCTCGGCTTTCCAAAAAAGTAGAAGAGTGTGATGTGGGGGTAACGTTACCAGAGAGGGTACAAAGAACATCACACATAAACATATACGATAATTTTTAATCATGAATGAGAGGCTCCCAGATGTGGATGATTAGAGGGGCTCATAGGAAGCATCAAGCATGATGGCTAGGGTAGGTTGTAGAGTCAACAATCATTTGGGCTTATAATGAGGGATCAATGCATCAAGTTGACTCTTTTAGGCCGAAAGAAATCTGAGTCGTGTATAAACAAGATAGCATAGAGAATCATGCATGAAATTTTGCATATCTAGTATATAAACTTGATGTACTAGCTTTTTTGCGGCTATGCGCTCCTGTCCGACCCCAAGTCTATGGGTCCACATACTTTCACACATGTCATTTTTAAAATAATTACAGATAAACTTTGATCCTGTATTTATTTTGATTTTAGTTTTTCCAAATTTAATCACTCTTTATAATTAATGGACGAAGGTAATCAAATTTCAGTATAAATTTTTTGATTTTTATGTGATAAACTGTCTTGAAAATTTATAAGAATAAATATAAGGGTTTGTTTGACCCTTTACTTTATAATGACATTTTTATTATTAAAGGGGTTTATCTAATTAGTAAAGGTATTTATGACTTTTTGAAACATAATTATTTAAAATAAAGTACTTCTGATTAAAAAAATGACATTATAAACCATGGCCAAACAAACCCTAAGCGATCGAGAATAAGGGAGTATATATAAGATCCTTATCTAATGAGCTAGTTATAATTTATGTTGACAATCTATGATCATAGTCCCAATTAATTAACTAAAATTTTCTCTTATAATTTACTTGTACGTAGAGATATAGAGCAAGCAATTCTCAGCCGTGACATGACTGGGCGGCTCATGAAATATGATCCTGCAACCAAACAAGTGACCGTACTACTCCGTAACCTCGGGGGGCCCGCAGGAGCCGCCCTTAGCAAGGACGGGAGCTTCGTTCTCGTGTCGGAGTTCGTGAATTTCCGAATCCTAAGGTATTGGCTTAAAGGCCCCAAGGCCAACACGTCAGAGATCTTTTACGACGTCACACCTGGGAAACCCGACAACATAAAGAGGAACGCGAACGGAGATTTTTGGATGGCCGTTTCGATTGGAGACCTAGAAAGGGCAATTCCGTTGGGAATTTTGCTCGGCCAAAACGGACAAGTGTTGACGGTTTTGAATTTCGCTACGGCCAACTTAAGTATACCTATAAGCAACGTTCAAGAGTACAATGAAAAGTTGTACATAGGTGCCTCACAAAATTTGGACTATGTTGGTGTTACAAGGACTACAAGAGGTTAAGTAAGTGTGCAAGCTAGAAGGAGAGCTTCTATAAGAATAATATGTACTTGATCGTATCTCGATATATGACATATCTGATGATTTAAAGTTTGAATATCGGAAGTGATAATATAATAACAATTTTTCTAATCTATGTCCTAAGGACATATGTTAAGATCCCATATGTAGAAATTTTTGATTAAGTGTTAACTTTTTAGGATATTTTAAATTTTTTTAAATGGGTTCACATTTCCTTCTGCAACCGCGACTCTGCCCAGATTTCCGCGACAGCGGCTTGCCTTAGCAAGCGCGATCGTGGCTTGGGCATCCATGGCTTAGCCTTTGTTCCTTTTTGTTCGTATCGTTTATACGTTCGTATCGTTTATGTGTTCGTACCGAATCTAACTTAGAGTTCCGTCTTTTGTCTCGACGTCGTCGTAGAAATCCGTATTCAGATTCCAGTTTCCAAATCCCGGAACCCGACATCTTCAATTCGTCTAGATTAAGACAAGTGGCGGTTCGCTCTTGCTCATTATTCCATGTTTCCCTTGGTTATCAATTAATTGATTGTTAATTAAGATGGGATAAAAGTTGTTGGTTTCTGTTTGGGAACATATCTAATTAAACGATGTGTTAAAATATGACTTTATAATAGGTGGTATATATTGCTAGAAACAACGCTATTATATAGTTTGGTATGATATTACTGTAATGAGTTTTGGTGTGGATTTAAATGTGAACTTAAATGCTAGTTTAGCACGAGTATTCGTAGGAATGTTAATTCCTTACGAGGATTAGTCGTTTCTTTATAACGTCGGTGTTAGGAAGTAAGTGCCCTAACACTCTCTTGGTCATGACCTACCCCTATCTGAATATAGGGGTGATGCACTCAACTGGTGCCAATCTTCTAGAGGTATTCCCAATGTCTCAGTACGAGATGTGAAATTAAAAGCTTCAACGTTAAAGTGTGTTTTGGAAGTAAATAAGATAAGTGCGGTTATGCACATAATTAATATACCCTCGGGCGATGAGTACAACGTGGAAACCGTCCGGACTCTTGTTAGAGTAAGTCCCCTTTCCAATCTGGATTCGCATTACGCGGTGAGGTTGGTCGTGGACCCAAATAATCAAGGTCGTGTTTTAAAACTTGTGTGTGAGAACTTAACGTTCCCAAACATTGGTCATACGTTTCCTATAAGACTCATTTCCTTTGGAGTCTTCTTTTCATTGCATACCTTCTTTTATAATTCCGTAAAAGTTCCGGGTTATGTATCGTCCCTTCGGTTATTATTCGAGGGACAATGATAGTAAACAGTTACGATCACTTGAGCCATTCTGTTTGTACCCTTGCATAGTCTTTCATTAGACTAACCTATCGGGTTTTTATTCCTTGCATGGTTGACTGGTGTCATCCGTCCTATACGGCACATCAGTGGTTGGTCTCCGAAGACTTGAAATAACCAATCGAAGAAGAAGCTTGCAGTTGAAGATTTAAGGGACAGTGTTTTAAGGTTATTAAGTATTATTTTAATATGTATTCCTATAAACAAGTCATGTAATAGGGTTTATTATAAAAGTCTTCCGTTGTAAATTCACTCTGTTGTAAAATCGTCATCTCTCATTTAACGATAGATATTTTATTAAAAGGTTAAGTTCATTTAAAATGTCTTCCGCTGATTAATCTTTTGTTATTTAATATACTTATTTAAGCTTAATTGTTTCGATTAAAGCCTAGGGTGACTTTGAACAGTAACGTCTGAGGTCACTGGCGTGTGACACTACCGATGTCGATTCCGATAGAAAACAAGACAATTTATCAAGATCCACAAAGATACAGTTAGTCAGCATGTGGGTGGTGGGAAAATAAATTAAAACATCTCTAAAATTTCTCTATCTTCTAATTCTACGGGTGATCGGAACAAGTTCTTCTACCTAGTTGTCACTTATAAAACATGATTCGTCAGTTTCATTCTCTCAAGGATTGGTTTCCTTGGATTTCTGGATTAAGGAATAGTGATGTGGTTACTAAAGCGGCTCCTACTTTGATCACTACTTTTGACTATTACATTTGAAAATTACAGAAATGAAGTGATCTTCAATAGCGTTGTTGCTCCATGCGCCCAAAGCATTCTCCACCACTCTAAGACCCTTGTGAAAGCTAAATGCAAGGACATTCAATTCATGCTATGAATTTTGGATGGTTGGGGCAGTTTGTTAGCTTTCTTTGTTAAATTTCCTCCCATCAAGATGTTAGCCCATTTTGTTGTTGGGAGACTTTTGTATATCCTCTTTTTCCCTGTTAATTAATTTTAAAAAGAAGAAACTATGATGCACATCCTGTTGAATTGAGATACACATTTTTATTGAAATATAAAAAAATCAGAACACAATCTATTAAATGGGTAAAATGATCGCATCAACACAGAACTCAACAAAACACTACCAAAAAAGCACAAACAAACTGATAAAAATCATACAAAGCATATTCAAACAAAATAAAATCAGAAAAGTCAACGAGATTTGGAGAAATAAAACGATGAAAGGTAACAAAATCCAAAAACTAACCATAAGTCCCTAGAAATAAACAAATATAGTATCTTATATTAAAGCAAAAGAATTTAAAGCCATCATATTGATTTCGGCCCCACAAATCCTATGTGTCAATTTGTGATTAATTCACTTTTTTTATTAAGATTATATTTCAATTTAAACCACAATATTTGATCACAACTAATTTAAATATTTAAAATTTTAAATCACAATATCTAATCACAACTAACTTCAAATATATAAAAACTATATACAATTTTTTATTAAATTTGATTTCTATAAATTACACATACAATAAGCTTATAATATATGTCAAATTAATATATGATAAATTTCTTACTAAACTTATATATAAAATACATCTTATATTCATTTATGTAATTAGTAATATTATTTTCATACGCTTGCATATATATTTTAACCTATATAAATTTATGGGGTCAAAATCTGTAATACCCCTCATTTTTAGTAAGGGTATTTGGATAAATTCTCAACTCTCGTTGGGAAAGCAAGACGCGTTTGGCAAAATTCGGAATTTCTGTATCGTGTATGATCTCTGTAAAATTCCCTGAACCTTGGAATAGACATTCGACATATTTTCGAGGCTTAGAATATTCGTTTGGGTACAAGCATATTTAACACGGGGTTTAGAACCCATGCCCATACCTCCTCCCGGGCAAAAGGCGCGAAAAGGGGAATTTCCGCGACCGCGGTAGAGCCACCGCGATCGCGGAATAAGCGTGCACTGGAGAGCTGGGAAAAGGAATTTTCCGCGATCGCGGAAAACGCCCAGCGTCGCCCTTCGTCTTTCTTCCGCGTGGCGTCGATGCACTGGTTGGGTTGTCGGTTGATGGAGCCTTCTTTCCCTATAAAAGGAGGGGAGGAGAGACTACATCTTCACTCACATCCCGACCTCTCTCCCAAGGTGCTTGTCGCCGGAGTTCGAGCTTTCGCCGGAGATTTCGAAGTCGTCGCCGGTGTAATATCCCATATTTTGTACGGGTAAATTTTGAACTTTCTTAAGCCCATGTTGCGAGTCAGATTAAATTCAGAGATGTATGAACATTCTGTGTAATGTTTGATCTCTGTAATATTTTTCTGAGCAATATAAAATACAGTTAAAGTATTTTTGGATTAAAAGATCGTTCGTGTGCGAATATATTTAACCCGGGATTTTAACGGAACACCCATCCGAAAGGGGACAAGTGTCCCGTAACAATTGGACCAAGATTACTCAATTGGAGGGATGACATGTCATTATGAGCAAACTTGCATGTTAAGGCTTACATAGTTACTCACCTAATTAAGTTTGCTACGTGGAACACATACATAAAATGAAGTTGGCAACTTGGCAAATTACAAGTGACAAGGCAAGGCAACTTGCAAGTAACCACGTGAGATTGCAGAATTTGTGTGGCCAAATTGAATGAAAGGGGCGGCAACATTAGCAAGTTGCAAGGGTAGCATGTGGCCTTGCAAAGTTGTTGGCCAATTTGCATGAAAGTAGATGGCATCCATTGCATCATCACGGCTATATATATAGTGAAGAGGAGGAGAATCGGGAGGAAGAAGGGAGAATTGAAGCTAAGAAAGCTTCCTTCGCTTTTAAGAATTTTAGCTCCTGTTAAACACTCTTCCACCTCTAAAATTCTAAGTATCCTTTGGGTTAAGATCCGAGCTCCCTTTCCAAGCTATAATAAGAAGGAGAAGGTGCTCCATAGTGGTGATTAAGGGTGCCAAGGATTAAGGATCAAAAGCTCTCAAAACCGAGGCGAAACGAGGTTCTGTCGTTGCTTTGGACTCGGAGTCCAGACGAGGTTAAGCTTGTGCTGCTTTCTGCGGATCTAAGGCAAGTGGCGGTTCGCTCTTGCTCATCATTTCATATTTCCATTAATTATCAATGGTTTGATTGTTAATTAATTTGGAATGATTTACTGTTTTGTTGGGAACGGTTTTGATAAATGATATAGATTAAAATATGATATTATAATAGGTTGTATATCTGTTAGAACAACGCTATTATAAATATATATTTTATGAGGATTGCCGGGAGGGCAACAATATGAAAAGAATATGATATTATAATAGGTTGAATATCTGCTAGAACAACGCTATTATAGATATATATTTATGATATTAGCCTGGAGGGCTTTGATATGATTATTACTGTGTTGAACTGTTTAGTTAGCACGAGTATTCGTAGGAGCGATGGACTATTCGAGGTCCAGTCGTTTCTTAATAATGATTAATGGTGCAAAGGGTGATAAACCCAAAAACCATTTGGTGGGTCATGACCGGTCTCTATACTCGGGTATAGAGATGATGGCACTTAACTGATGCTACAAATCTTGGGATTCGTTCCATTCAGGAGTATGTCCCTCATGGCGAAACATATGTCCTATATGTCCCTCATGGCAAAACATATATTCAATATATGTCCCTCATGGCGAAACATATATTTAAAAGTCTATAACGTGATGCGCGTTTTGGAATTTAAATAAGATAAGTGCCGTCGTAGCACATGATTAATATACCTCAGACGAGTAGTGCAGCTAGGGAATATTGCAGCTAGGAAAGCTCGTCTTGACTTTGATCAGAGTACCGTTCTCTTTCCAATCTGGATTCGCGTTAAGCGGTGAGGTTGGTTGTGAACCGAAACATCAAGTCGTTTTTGAACGCTTGTATGATTAATTAATGTTCTCCAACATTTGTCATAATTCCGATAAGACTCAATTCATTGGAGTCTTCTTTTGGGTTGATTGTTGTAAGACTCTGTCTTTCAGAATCTTCTCTTGATCATGCTGCTTGATATATTCCAGTAGGAGTATGGTGGTTGACTATCGTCATCGGTTGTAATTCGAGAAACGATGAGTCTAACCTAATACGACTACTTCGAACCACTCTGCTTTGTACCCTTGCGTAGTCTTTTATTAGACTAACCAACCGTAGTTGTTCTCTGCATGGTTGGCTGGTGTCATCCGTTCGATTCGGCACATCAGATGAGTCGAGGATCCATGAAGGCTAGATCGACTATGAACATGAACGGTATTTGAAAATGTTTTAATCAGGCTACGATCTTTGGGCGTTAACTACTGAGGTCAATACTCTTGTAAATTATTTTAAGTCTTCCGCTGTATTGTAATAACTCTGTATTTTGTCGCATTTGGAATTGTGTTGAAATTCCGCGACTATGTTTTAAATGAAAGTTATGGTAATTTTGTATCATAATTGTTCTTTATGAATTGTGTTTCAATGGTAAAGCCTAGGGTGACTTCGGTGTGGAAACCGAAGTCACTGGCCGTAATACCTTTCCAAATGGGCTAAAGATTTGGGGGTGTTATAGATTTGGTATCAGAGCCAAAAGTTTTTAAACGGGTTTGGAATTTCATGAACCATTTACTCGTTTTCGAAAATGTTTTGGAGGCTCTGAACTTTTAAAATAGAATTGTTAAATACCGTTTATAGTCGTGCCTTCTCTTTAGTCTGATATGGAAAGCTAACTTCCTTATCTAGAAAGTCTAATTCTCTGTTCATCACTCGTAAGATTCTGAGTGCTTTCGTTTCTCTTCAGAAGGACTCGGAAGAAGCCGAGGTGGTTTCGCCATCTCCAGTAAGGCTTGAATTATCAGTTCCCTCGTTATGATTTGAGGTTGTAGAACCTAGTAACTCGGTTTGAAGTTCATCTAATGAAATTTACCTAGTTTGATCTCTCCTAAGTTGATTTCATTACGTTAAGTACATTGGAATATATTAATGTATGAAATCCTTGGAATTTGATCGATAAATAGATGGCGAACACGAGGGACACTATCCGTGCTGGTGCTGGGCCAAGTAATGACCCCATACCAAACGTGAGGAATGTTGCGAACCCTGGGGAGGAACACGAGTCTGTTTCTCACAATAATCCAGAGGGCGATGGCCAAGCTCAGGCCAACGCTCCAAGGATATTTGATGAAGCGGCCGTTGCAGAAATTCAAGGAATTTTCATGCAAGCAATGAGCGATGTCCTACACCCGAATATGCCTCAGGCGCAAGATGTGCCGGCATCCTCAGCGGCCCCGGGAGTTGGAGAACAGGAAACTCATGTACCTTTGCATCAGGAGAATGTGGTCAGGAGCAGGAATGATTGTGGCCGAGCGCTGAAAGCCATAAATTCTATGAGACCTGACAGCTTCAATGGGAAGGGTGAACCAATTGAAGTGACGCATTGGTTTTCCCACATGGAGCGGTTGTTCCGCAGTGTGGAGTGCACTGAGGCTGAGAAGGTGCACATAGCTTCTCTTCAACTGAAAGGAGATGCTAGTGAGTGGTGGGAAAACACTGGTCTTGCAGATAGCCCTGATTTGAGTTGGACAATGTTCAAGACCAAGATGACTGACCGATTCTTCTCTCAGGCAATGAGGGAGGAAAAGCGCAAGGAATTTCTCTACCCTAAGACTGAAGGGTTGAAGGTGAATGAGCTGGCAACCAAGTTCAATCACTTGTTGTGGTACGCTGGATCAGAAGTATCCAGTGAAGAACAGAAAATCTGGCATTTCCACGAGTGGATGAGCCCAAAGATTAAGCCAATGATGTTGAGCCACAATTGCTCTACCTTGGAGCAATATGTGGATGCGGCTTATAAGTTAGAGGTGACTCTGGATGAGTCGACCAAGAGAAAGAATCGCCAGAGGTCGACGCAAAATCAACCTCAGGCAAGTGGATTCAAACGTCCTGCGCCACCGTCTAACTTTGCTAAATCTAGCAAGGCGAAAACGGGTGGGACTCAAGGAGAGTCAACACAGCAATCGGGTCAGGGCAAGAGTCCAATCCTGTGTTACAATTGTGGTGCTGCTGGGCACAAGAGTACTGTGTGTCCGAAAGAAAGAAAGAAAGACATGCTTTGGTTGTGGGAATGAAGGGCATTTGCAGAAGTTCTGTTGGCAGGAAAAGCAGAAAGAAGCGGAGTCACAGCAGGGGTCTGTTAATCAGAGTAACCGACCCAGGTTTAAACTAACAGAGACTCCTAGTCCTTCGATGTAGACAGCTGCACAGAACAAGGGAAAAGCCCCAGTGGCTTCTGGGAGTCAAGGTCAACGCCTTTACGAGATGCGTGAGGCGGATGGACCCAATGCTCCATATGCTTAAAGTGCTTATTACCTTCTATTGGTATGTTGTTGATTTGGGTGTTACCCAGTCTTTCGTTTTGGATAGTTGTGTAGTAAGTTAAGTTGTGTGTGCAACGAGGTTGTGAACCTTTTGTTGTAACTCTTCTTATATACAAACCTTTGGTTTATACCAAGTTAGTGTTTCGTTGCTTGGTATGGGGTGAGATCTCGTGTTCGAGACTCACCAACAACCTCTTAGGAGATGGCTGCCTATTAATTAGGTGGAGCTACCAAGAATGGGTTGAGTTGTATGGACAACGGCTCATGGCAACAGTGGACGCTGGTAATGGCTGGGCCTGGGCTCGGAGCCATTAGTGGGACATCTGTGAACCATGTAATGGGCTGGTCCAAAATGGTGACCATTTAGTTGGAACCAAGCGTCTGTCAGACTTCCTGATTACCATTCAGGGTAAGGAGTTCGAGGCAGATTTAATTTGATTAGCCATGGCTCCATACGATAATTTCTCGGTATGGATTAGCTGACGCGTCATGGGGCGGTCATCGATTTAGTTCAAGGACTGTGACATTGTCATTTGGGGGCCAATGTGTATGCAGATTTAAGGGTCTGAATGACGCTGATAACGGCAGGCTTATCAATGCGATGGCTGCGTTTAAGCTACTTCGACAGGGTTGTGTCGGGTACCTTTGCTACCTGGATCCGCCCATGAAAGATGAACCATCAATTCTTGATATTTTAGTGATTAGTAAATTTTCGGATGTCTTTTCAGAAGATATTCCCGTTTACCCCGTATCGTGACGTGGAGTTCACAATTGATTTTGAGCCTGGTACCGCGCCGATTTCGGAGGCACCGTACCGGATGGCTCCTGTTGAGATGTAAGAGTTGGAGAAGCAACTCGAGAATTTTCTTGACAAGGATTATATAAGGCCGAGTGCATTGCCTTGGGGTGCTCCGGTACTGTTTGTCAAGAAGAAAGATGGATCATTCCGACTTTGTATCAACTATCGAGAATTGAACAAAGTCACGATCAAGAATAAATATCCTTTGCCAAGGATTGACGATCTGTTAGATCAGTTGCAGGGAACAATAGTCTTTTCCACAATCGATCTGAGATTTGGTTACCACCAACTCAGGACTCGTAAGGAAGATATTCCGAGGATTGCTTTCTGGATGAGATGTGGTCACTACGAGTTCGTAGTCACCAATGCTCCGGTAGTTTTCATGGACCTGGTGAATCGATGTTTTCGCCAGTACTTGGATAAGTTCGCGGCAGTCTTCATCGATGGTATTTTGATCTATTCCCTGAGCAAGGAGGCTCATGAGGGTCAATCCTTAGACAAAATGAGTTGTACGCTAAATTGTCTAAGTGTGATTTTTGGATCAAGAAGTGGCTTTCTTAGGCCATGTGATCAATGAGAAGGGGGTAATGGTTGATCCCCAAAAGATTGAAACAGTAGCTAACTGGAAGCGGCCTCAGAATGTGAAGGAGGTGCGCAGTTTCCTTGGACTTGTCGGATAGTATAGACGGTTTGTAGAGGGATTTTCCAAGATCGCTCTACCTATGACCGGTTTACTCCGCAAGGTCCATAAGAAGTTTGTCTGGAATGACAAGTGCGAGGCCAGTTTTCAGAAATTGAAGCAATGTCTGACCTCCGCACCAGTGCTAACGCTACCAGACGGAACTGATGATTATGCGGTATATAGTGATGCTTCGAAAAGTGGTTTAGGATGCGTGTTGATGCAAAGAGGCAAGGTTATTGCTTACGCGTCAAGGCATCTGAAAACCTATGAAGAAAACTATCTGACGCATGATCTGGAGTTAGCGGCGGTAGTGTTTGCCCTGAAGATTTGGAGACATTATCTCTATGACGTGAGATGCCAAGTCTTCACCAACCACAAGAGTCTCAAATATGTATTCACTCAGAAAGAGTTGAACATGAGACAACGTCGTTGGTTAGAACTACTCAAGGACTATGATCTCGAATTACTGTATCATCCGGGCAAGGCTAATATAGTAGTCGATGCATCGAACCGAAAGATACTACATGAGACTGTAGTGGCTTTGCTTATTGCTCGGACTAGAGCTAGTCAAAAGGACTGCCTTGGGCATTGCCTTGATAAAACAAAGGATGTTGACAGCTCAAAATCGACAAAAAGCCTTATGCTGATTCGAAGCGTAGGAAGCTTGAATTTGAGATTGGTGACAAGGTCTTTGTCAATGTATCACCATCGAAAGGCGTGTTCAGATTTGGTAAGCGTGGGAAGCTTAACCCTCGCTACGTGGGACCATTTGAAATTCTCAATAGAGTGGGATCTCTAGCGTACCGTTTGGCATTGCCGCCATCGGCACACCCAGTGCATAATGTGTTCCACGTACCCTTGTTGAGGAAGTACGTATCAGATGAGTCTCATGTGCTGAGCTATGAAGACATCGAGATTCAGGCAAATGGTACTTATGAAGAGATACCTGTGCGTATTCTCGAGCGCCGTGAGAAGCACTTGCGCAACAAGATCGTACCGTTGGTATGAATTCTGTGGTCCAAGTCAGGAACCGAGGAAGTTACCTGGGAGACTTGGGAGACTGAAGAGGATATGCGTAGACGCTTTCCCGAGATGTTTACGACCTAAGTTTCGGGGTCGAAACTTCTTTTAAGGGGGAGGTAATGTAATATCCCACATTTTGTACGGGTAAATTTTGAACTTTCTTAAGCCCATGTTGCGAGTCAGATTAAATTCAGAGAAGTATGAACATTCTGTATAATGTTTGATCTCTGTAATATTTTTCTGAGCAATATAAAATACAGATAAGATATTTTTGGGTTAAAAGATCGTTCGTGTGCGAATATATTTAACCCGGGATTTTAACGACACACCCATCCGAGAGGGGACAAGTGTCCCGTAACAATTGGACCAAGATTACTCAATTGGAGGGATGACATGTGATTATGAGCAAACTTGCATATGTTAAGGCTTACATAGTTACTCACCTAATTAAGTTTGCTACGTGGAACACATACATAAAATGAAGTTGGCAACTTAGCAAGTTGCAAGTGACAAGGCAAGGCAACTTGCAAGTAACCACGTGAGATTGCAGAATTTGTGTGGCCAAATTGAATGAAAGGGGCGGCAACATTAGCAAGTTGCAAGGGTAGCATGTGGCCTTGCAAAGTTGTTGGCCAATTTGCATGAAAGTAGATGGCATCCATTGCATCATCACGGCTATATATATATAGTGAAGAGGAGGAGAACCGGGAGGAAGAAGGGAGAATTGGAGCTAAGAAAGCTTCCTTCGCTTTTAAGAATTTTAGCTCCCGTTAAACACTCTTCCACCTCTAAAATTCTAAGTATCCTTTGGGCTAAGATCCGAGCTCCCTTTCCAAGCTATAATAAGAAGGAGAAGGTGCTCCATAGTGGTGATTAAGGGTGCCAAGGATTAAGGATCAAAAGCTCTCAAAACCGAGGCGAAACGAGGTTCTGTCGTTGCTTTGGACTCGGAGTCCAGACGAGGTTAAGCTTGTGCTGCTTTCTGCGGATCTAAGGCAAGTGGCGGTTCGCTCTTGCTCATCATTTCATATTTCCATTAATTATCAATAGTTTGATTGTTAATTAATTTGGAATGATTTACTGTTTTATTGGGAACAGTTTTGATAAATGATATGGATTAAAATATGATATTATAATAGGTTGTATATCTGTTAGAACAACGCTATTATAGATATATATTTTATAAGGATTGCCGAGAGGACAACAATATGAAAAGAATATGATATTATAATAGGTTGAATATCTGCTAGAACAACGCTATTATAGATATATATTTATGATATTAGCCTGGAGGGCTTTGATATGATTATTACTGTGTTGAACTGGTTAGTTACCACGAGTATTCGTAGAAGCGATGGACTATTCGAGGTCCAGTCGTTTCTTAATAATGATTAATGGTGCAAAGGGTGATAAACCCAAAAATCATTTGGTGGGTCATGACCGGTCTCTATACTCGGGTATAGAGATGGTGGCACTTAACTGATGCTACAAATCTTGGGATTCGTTCCATTCAGGAGTATGTCCCTCATGGCGAAACATATGTCCTATATGTCCCTCATGGCGAAACATATATTCAATATATGTCCCTCATAGCGAAACATATATTTAAAAGTCTATAACGTAATGCGCGTTTTGGAATTTAAATAAGATAAGTGTCGTCGTAGCACATGATTAATATACCTCAGACGAGTAGTGCAGCTAGGGAATAGTGCAGCTAGGAAAACTCGTCTTGACTTTGATCAGAGTACGTTCTCTTTCCAATCTGGATTCGCCTTGGGGCGGTGAGGTTGGTCGTGAACCGAAACATTAAGTCGTTTTTGAACGCTTGTATGATTAATTAATGTTCCCCAACATTTGTCATAATTCCGATAAGACTCAATTCATTGGAGTCTTCTTTTGGGTTGATTGTTGTAAGACTCGGTCTTTCAGAATCTTCTCTTGATCATGCTGCTTGATATATTCCAGTAGGAGTATGGTGGTTGACTATCGTCATCGGTTGTAATTCGAGAAACGATGAGTCTAACTTAATACGACTACTTCGAACCACTCTGCTTTGTACCCTTGCGTAGTCTTTCATTAGACTAACCAACCGTAGTTGTTCTCTGCATGGTTGGCTGGTGTCATCCGTTCGATTCGGCACATCAGATGAGTCGAGGATCCATGAAGGCTAGATCGACTATGAACATGAACGGTATTTGAAAATGTTTTAATCAGGCTACGATCTTTGGGCGTTGACTACTGAGGTCAATACTCTTATAAATTATTTTAAGTCTTTCGCTGTATTGTAATAACTCTGTATTTTGTCGCATTTGGAATTGTGTTGAAATTCCGCGACTATGTTTTAAATGAAAGTTATGGTAATTTTGTATCATAATTGTTCTTTATGAATTGTGTTTCAATGGTAAAGCCTGGGGTGGCTTCGGTGTGGAAACCGATGTCAATGGCGGTAATACCTTTCCAAATGGGCTAAAGATTTGGGGGTGTTACTGCCGGAGCCTTCGCAAAGGGTTGTAGCAGCCCCAGAGTAGTGCATTGGAGGCGCAAGGTGGCCAGAAGTCGAAGCCACTGCGAATCGAGCGCCAAGGAGTCGTCGCCGGTGAGTTCCTCGTCATTTTGGGTCGCCAGAGTTCATGTCCGCGACCGCGGACATGAACTACCGCGACCGCGGCAGTGACAAGGTCGGCCGCGTCCACGGCCACTGCCTTTGTCACTCACGGACATTCGTCCTCGACGACCGCGACAGTGCCCACCGCGATCGCGGATTGCCTGGGCAATCGCGATCGTGGCTTTGGGCATGCCGGTCTCGGGCGGGACTTTCTTCCTTTCGTTTTCGTTCGTTCTTTCTTA
The DNA here is from genome assembly GCA_027886185.1 of Rheum nobile. Taxonomy (NCBI): domain Eukaryota; kingdom Viridiplantae; phylum Streptophyta; class Magnoliopsida; order Caryophyllales; family Polygonaceae; genus Rheum; species Rheum nobile. Next base: position 983,093 of record WOAB01000191.1, on the reverse strand, counting down.
GATTCGTACATTTTATTGTCGAATCTAACCTAGGGTTTCGTTGTGGGTCATTTCTGTAGGAATCTGTAATCCGACTTCCGTTCCCGTTTCGGACCCAGAAACCCGTCGTTGATCAATCGTTCATCTAATCTAAGGCAAGTGGCGGTTCGCTCTTGCTTATCATTCCATATTTCCATTAATTATCAATTGTTTAATTGTTAATTAAATTAGGATGAACTATTGTTTTCGTTTGGGAAAAGATTTTATAAATGATACGATCAAAACATGATATTATTATAGGTCGTATATATTGCTAGAAACAACGCTATTATATATGTTATTACCATGATGGTATTGGTGTGGATTTTATGTGTGAACTTATACATTATAGTTAGAACGAGTATTCGTAGGAACGCTATGTACCTTGCGAGGTCTAGTCGTTTCTTTATAACTGGTATTAGGAGGATTTTTCCCTAATACTCTCTCTGGTCATGACTATCCCCTATCCGAGTATAGGGGAGGTGCACACAGCTAGTGCCAAACAATCGGGATTTATTCCTTTCGATATCTCTCGCGATGAGATGATATATTCTAAAAGCTTATAACATAAATGTACGCTTTGTCACTAAAATAAGATAAGTGCTGCTATGCACATAATTAATGAACCTTGGGCGAGAAGTACAACTTGGAACCTCGTCTGGACTTCGATTAGAGTAAGTCCTCCTTCCAAATCTGAATTCGCATTGCGCGGTGAGGTTGGTCGTGGACCCAAATGGTCAAGTCTTTTTAAACGCTTGTGTGAAATTATAATGTTCCCGAACACTTGTCATACTTTCCGTAAGACTCAATCTTTTGGAGTCTTCTCTTCGTATGTTTCCCATAAGGCTCATTTCCTTTTTAGTGCATGTCTAAACTTTAATCATTCCGTGAAAGTTTCGGGTTATATATCGTTCCTTCGGTTGTTATTCGAGGGACAATGATAGTAAACGGTTACGATCACTAGGACCATTCTGTTTTCACCCTTGTATAGTCTTTCATTAGACTAACCAACCGGGTTTTATTCCTTGCATGGTTGGCTGGTGTCATCCGTCCTATACGGCACATCAGTGGTTGGTCCTCGGAGTCCGAAGTAACCGTTGAAGAAGAGACTTGCAGTTGGAGATTCAAGTATTAGTATTTTGAAAGGTTGTCAAGTATTATTTATTTTTACCACTAAGTCATGTAATAGATTTATTCTTCAAGTCTTCCGCTGTGTAATTTATAAGTTTTCCGTTGTGATTTCACTCTGTTGTAAAAACACTACTCTCGTTTGATGAGGGATCTGTTAATATAAAATGATTGAGTTTCATATACAAATGTCTTCCGATGTTTAACCTTTCGTTATTTAATTGTGTTTATTTAAGATTAATTGTTCCGATTAAAGTCTTGGGTGACATCGGACAACAACGTCTGAGGTCACTGGCGTGTGACACTGCCGATAATAAGTTGGGGGTGTTACAGTTATGGTATCAGAGCAACGGTTTTAAAATTCTTGGCCTATTGTTAGGTTTGAGAATTTTCGAAAATTAATTTTGAAACTATTTTCAAACCTATCTTCTATTAAAAATGAATTTCGAAAGTTTCAATGTTGAATTTAAAAAAGTTATAAGTAACTCTGGTAATTTAATTTAAACTAATGATTTAGCTATTTTGAACCTCAAAAGTTGTTTATCGTTGGTTTATAAAAGGCGTGTTATACGCAATCAAAATAAGTTTAAGATTTATAACTTTAAAAGTATGATTTGGGTCTTAGAAAAGTTTTGTGATAATTATATCACTAGTTTGATGAACTAACTTTATAAATAACTATTTTTATATATAAGGTTTAAAGATATAAAGTATGAAGTTGAAAGTATAAGATTTGAGTGGTTTTCAAACTTCTGCAAGATTCAAGCTGTTACTTATTCCTTAGATCCATTCTTAGGAATATCGTTTCTCCTTAGATGGAATGTCATTTAAAGGTTGACGTTTCTCCTAGAGTTTTTACTTCCCAAGTAAGTCAGAGAAGAAGTCATTTCTGCGATCAATGGTGGTGGGCCAGTCAGACTAATATAGAGTTATTAGTTTGGACCCTTATAAATCGTATCATAACGTAATTGACTCAGTGTCATGTACAAGTTGGAAAAGTTCTAAACTAACGTTATGGTTCATCAACAGATGATGGACACCCGATCCACCAACCAAGCAGCTAACGAAAGTCTTAGCAACGATTCTCGAATTCGGCTGAGAAGTGATACTACTCCACCAGGGAAAGACGCGGGATCTGGATCACGTAGCAATGACTCGACCCTGCGACAGGATGTTCTTCATGGACAAGCGGACCCCCAAGCTGCAAGGGGATTTCCACCTCCTGCCCCGATCGTGCTAAATGCGGCGACCATTGGACATATAGTGGGGCTAGTGGTCGAAGTATTAATGGGCCAGGTGATACCGCAAGTCCAAGCAGCCCCTATACCTCAAGATGCAGCTAGTGTGGAGGCACAAATTAAGACAAAGAATGGGCAACAGAATCACAGGGCTGACTCGTTCAAGCGGCCAGCGTCGCCCACCAAGTTCAAGAAGTCTGGTCGTACTAGGACCAAGGCGACTCAGTCTGGTTTCTCCAAAGACTCAGGCTGGAATAACGGCGAGATTCAATGCCACAACTGTGGTAAGGCCGGGTGTTGGATCGTTAGAGTTACGTCTGAGGGAACAAAGGCTTTGTTCCCACAGAAGGCACAGCGGAATAATATAGCAAGAAAGATAACGAACGAACTCACGATATATAGTGGAAACCTTGATTGGCAAAACTAGCTTCTCAAGGAAAAACCACTACCTTCAAGCTTCCGCTTGAGAGGATTTTGAAGCGTCTACTTGTCTTATTGATTTCTTGTTCGATTACACTTGTATCCTGGACTTCAACCTCTAGACTTCCCACCTAGATTTGAAACCTCTTCTACAACGATGAATCGAACTCAACCCTCAAAGACTCACAAACACTTCACTCTCTTTTTCTTTTCTTTTCGTTTGATGCCCCGAGTTCGTACATAGAAATGAATCCCACACTCCTATAAATACAACTCGTCCAAACCCTAATCGTAACAAGATAAGATTTCTCCAAATAAGGTAACAAGAAGATATGATTTGATTGAAGAAATAATATCCCAACCGTCTATATTAATTAAGGAAGGAGTTCCTTTAATTAATATAACCGGAAGAGATATAATTCTTCTCTCTCCAATTATCTTATCTTAGGAAAGATTTCCTAAGATAAAACAATCGGGCTTTCTCTCTCTATATCTTCTCAATCGGCATAATCCTTGCAGCCGAAGTCTTCATTCCTTGACCGCGTGAGCTTCTTTGATCTCTTTCCATAATCGTCACGCTGGATATCTTCTTTCCATTCGCAGCTTGATGGTGTTCATCACTGATGTTCCTTGAGAGGTAACAAAGCACAGGAACAGAGCTTTGTTCCCTCTGCGATCCTTTGCTGCAATGGTTCCCTGAGATAACTGTCTTTGTTCCTGAAACACTTAGTACCCAGATTAGTTGAATGTTTGTTACCATCAAAACCTAAGAAATTCAACATATTCCCCCTTTTTGATGGTGACAAACACCCTTGACAATAAAGCATACACGTACGAGATAAAGACAGCTATGGAGAGAAAGTCTTCCCACTAAGGCAGTATTAGTTCCCCCTCAACTCAGCAACATATGAAACCATGTGCTGTTCCCCCTCAACCGAAGCTACCTGTCATTTTCCCCCTTTTGGCATCATCAAAAACATAGGTAAGGAGATAGAGAGAAAACGACCACATCAAGATGAGCAACACCCCCTTTTGCATTAGATTGAAACGCACAAACATAGACTGCATGTAAAGACAACTACAAAATAAGCAAAGATAACACATATGATCAACATGCCAGTCAATGGAAACACATGAGCCAGAGACAAGGAAAATCAAGCAGTAAGGGATAAATGTGCTAGGGAACAAAAGAGGGATTGGTTAGCCAGAGAACGACGAATCAAGTACCACTGGTGCCTGTAGAGGGATCCGGAGTATGAGTAGCCGTTAGAGCACGCACATCCTCCATAAGTCTCCTTTGTTGTTCTGCCAATCAACGATATTGCGCGAGACAAATTCCTCACGGCCCCTCCGCATATAAGTTCATCTTTTGTTCCTCCTAAGAGTCTGATCTTCCTTACGGCTCTTCCTCAGATGCATTAGTCCTCTCTTTGTGTACCTTGTGATGTTCCATTTTTTTTTTTGGAACAACACAATCTTCGGCTTTCCTTCTTTGACCAAAGATCACAGCCAAGAAGATATTTTCCAAAAATAAATCTTGTAAAAGATTATGTCCAAATCCATCAAAGCCCACAAAATCTCAAGCGCAACAATCATCACACAATCACAACAACTTTAATGCACATAACACTTCTCAACCGGTTGTAAGCCATCATTACACATCATACCTGTCAAATCCCAGCCACATACCACAGTGGCGACAATTCGTATTCTCGGCTTTCCAAAAAAGTAGAAGAGTGTGATGTGGGGGTAACGTTACCAGAGAGGGTACAAAGAACATCACACATAAACATATACGATAATTTTTAATCATGAATGAGAGGCTCCCAGATGTGGATGATTAGAGGGGCTCATAGGAAGCATCAAGCATGATGGCTAGGGTAGGTTGTAGAGTCAACAATCATTTGGGCTTATAATGAGGGATCAATGCATCAAGTTGACTCTTTTAGGCCGAAAGAAATCTGAGTCGTGTATAAACAAGATAGCATAGAGAATCATGCATGAAATTTTGCATATAAGTGAGGTATTAGCATGAGTCTAAGCAAGGCGTTCAACAAATGATCAAGAGAATGAATGCATATCAAGACATGATGATTAACCTTTCACACTTTATCATGTAATTTAGCCAATCATCGAGGGAACACAACAAATAGACATGTGGTTAGGGGAACAAACCAGGCTTCATATGGAACTGAATGTAGAGTTCCCCAACATGTGTCCTAATGAGAAAATTGGCGTTTGATTCTTTTGTTCCATGAATTTCCTTGTATGCCAATCTTTCTCCACACAGTGATGTCTTTTCTAGATATACATGGTACCTTTGTCACCAGGCCTTTGAGTCTCAAACATTCCTGCAGAAGTGAGGCGAGACTCGCTTTATTCCCTGTTAGGTAACTGAACTTAATACGAGTGAAATACCGGGAACTTTCCTCACTTTATCCTGCACAGAAAGAGTTAGTTCTTGCGAACCCAGACAAGCTTATGCTTTCTGGGCACAGGAGCAACATATTTGATTTCTGGAGGTTTAGCATTCATTTTCTCCCTAGTGGTTCGAGCAAGTTCCTCATTGTGTTTCTTCAGGAGGCACTCTTGTTTGTAGTGACCAGAGTGCCCACAATACCAACATACTCTTTGACACTTTAGATTAACATACTTGCTCTGTCCCGACCAAATTATTTTGTTAGCAATCCTAGAATGAAAATCAATATGATTGGACTTACCGCTTTGAGATTGCTTCAACCAGATTTTATGAGGCTTCTGTCCATGGTACCAAGCCTTGCTCTCGTCGGTCGGTTCTGAGCTGTCTTTGCCTTTGTTCCCTTTAGAGGAACTCTCCCCCTTTTCTTGCACTGGCTCTTTTCCTTTGACTTTAGAGCCTTTTGACTTGGTTCCATCAACAGGAAGCTTGGGTTGATAGCCAATACCAAAGCGAGGTACCTCCTTCTTTTCAGGCTTCTTTTCATTCTTGGCTGCAACAAAGACAATACCTTTTGTCTTGTCCTTCTGTTCCTCACTGAGTTTGGTTAGATCACTAGAAAGTTTTGCATTTCCAAGTTTTAACATTAAAGACTCGGACTCAAGTGAGGAGACAGAGGACTCAAGAGACGTAATCTTCTCAGCGAGCTTAGGACATTCGACACATAAACTTGAAGGAAAAGATGAACCTTTCTCAAGCTCGAGCACTTTGTCTGCCCAACCCTGATTTTCTTCGATCAAACTTGAGATCGATTCATCCTTTTCTTCAATTTGCTCACTGAAAAGACTATTCTCATGAACAAGTTTCTTAATAAAAGATATCAAGCTTTCTTTTGATTTACTTTTCAAGCTTGAGATGAGTTCAGATTCACTTACCTCAGTTCCCTGTATGTCGCCTTTTGATTTGTCATGGTCTTCTATGGCCATCAAGCAGATATCCCTAGAGCGTGACGAATCTTCATCATCTGAGTCGGAATTACCCCACGTTACGACCATTGCTTGCTTCCCTTCACGAACCGGAAGGTGACTTGCCTTTTTCTTGAAGCAGTTATTGGCAAAATGTCCCTTGTGTTGGTAGTGGTAACAAACGACATCCTTCATGTCTCTGTTCCCTTAAGAGGAACTTTGCGTGCCCTTGTTTTGAGACCATATTTTCTTCATAGCTCTAGTGATGAGAGTCACATCTTCATCATCGTCCACATCTTCGTCTTTAACTTGAGATAGGTCAAAGGCACGTTCAACCTTCAAGGCAATGCTTTGAGCCTTCTCTTCTCCCTTTTTGTTCATCTTGTGGTTGTATACAGATGCGTTGCTTTCAAGCTTGGCAACAACCTCTTCCATGGTGAGAGACTTGATGTCAGTTTGGGAGTACAGAGCGAGAGCAATTGCGTCTCACTGAGAGTTGAGGCCTTGCATAAAGTGATGAGTGAGCTTCTAGTCTGGCATCTCTTCATCAAGGAACTCCAATTGACCTACGATCCCCTGAAACCTGGAGTAGAACTCTTGAATGTGCTCATCCTCTCCTTGAGAAAGTTGATCGTACTCCTTCATCAAGGAAAGAATTCTGTTTTTCTTGACATCTTCATTTCCATGATGGAGACGTCTTAGAGCTTCCCAAATCTCCTTGGCGGTTTTGTAGCCAATGATTTTCTTGAGATCCGTGGGGAGAAGGGCCATGTGACGGATCTTCTTGGCTCTGCAATTCTTCTCCAGCTTCTTCCAGTCTCCATCGGTGTAGTCGATCTTTGGCTTAGGCTTTGTAGCGTCCTTTTCATTTGGGATAGCCATGGGGCCAACCTCGATGATTCTCCATATCTGTCCATCGAGGGAACAAATATGGGATTCGATTTGCTCAACCCACCAGTCATATTCACCTCCCTTCAGGACTGGTGGCTTCCAGAATGAATCACCAATAGCGTTGCTTGACGACATCTTTCCTGCAAAGTCTAAAACGAAAACAATCTAGAGCACCAGGCTCTGATACCAATTGTTGGATCGTTAGAGTTACGTATGAGGGAACAAAGGCTTTGTTCCCACAGAAGGCACAGCGGAATAATATAGCAAGAAAGATAACGAACGAACTCACGATATATAGTGGAAACCTTGATTGGCAAAACTAGCTTCTCAAGGAAAAACCACTACCTTCAAGCTTCCGCTTGAGAGGATTTTGAAGCGTCTACTTGTCTTATTGATTTCTTGTTCGATTACACTTGTATCCTGGACTTCAACCTCTAGACTTCCCACCTAGATTTGAAACCTCTTCTACAACGATGAATCGAACTCAACCCTCAAAGACTCACAAACACTTCACTCTCTTTTTCTTTTCTTTTCGTTTGATGCCCCGAGTTCGTACATAGAAATGAATCCCACACTCCTATAAATACAACTCGTCTAAACCCTAATCGTAACAAGATAAGATTTCTCCAAATAAGGTAACAAGAAGATATGATTTGATTGAAGAAATAATATCCCAACCGTCTATATTAATTAAGGAAGGAGTTCCTTTAATTAATATAACCGGAAGAGATATAATTCTTCTCTCTCCAATTATCTTATCTTAGGAAAGATTTCCTAAGATAAAACAATCGGGCTTTCTCTCTCCATATCTTCTCAATCGGCATAATCCTTGTAGCCGAAGTCTTCATTCCTTGACCGCGTGAGCTTCTTTGATCTCTTTCCATAATCGTCACGCTGGATATCTTCTTTCCATTCGCAGCTTGATGGTGTTCGTCACTGATGTTCCTTGAGAGGTAACAAAGCACATGAACAGAGCTTTGTTCCCTCTACGATCCTTTGCTGCAATGGTTCCCTGAGATAACTGTCTTTGTTCCTGAAACACTTAGTACCCAGATTAGTTGAATGTTTGTTACCATCAAAACCTAAGGAATTCAACACCGGGCACAAGAGCCCTAGTTGCCAAAAGATGAAGCAGGTATGTTACAAATGTGGGAGGGAAGGCCACATGAAGGCATACTGTAGGCAGAAGAGCCTAAGGCCAACACAAGGATATCAGGCCTCAAAAGCTGACTTTAGGCAGAACCCACGGGCGGAAGTATCTATTCCGGGGCAGTCTGCTACTCGTGATAAAGGCAAGGCACCTATGAAATTTTTTGTTCAAGAGCAGCGACTCTTTGTGATACGTCACCCCGATGGGAGGGAAGCTTTGTACAAGTGGTAGTATTTTGTAAGGCTTTTTAGAATAAGGGGCGATGACTTGTGTCGTTAGTCTCCATAGTTTAGTAATCTGTCTATTCGACTTTCTATCAGTTATTTTATGTAATGTTTCGAACAATAAAGAAGTGTTTCCTTGTTCCGGAAATTTCTAAATTCGGTAATATTGCAAATTGTTCGTTCATACGAGACTCCGTGAGTGCCAAAAACAGTTATGTCATGGATGGATAAGGGCTGTCAGGACTCACAAAGGAGGGGTAACGTATGGAACCGAGATGTTCGTTCCCTACATGGTTAACACCAGGGGCGACTCCATTACTGAATTCCTAGACCCATTCTTAGGAATCCATCTTTATTCTTGGAGTAATGTCACAACAGTATGACATTAATTACTCCCTTCATTGATCGGACGAGCGTTATCTCGTGATTTGAGTTTTACCAAAATTCCTTAATGTTGAGGAAACAAATGTATGTGGTTAATGCTCTATGGGATTAAGAATTTTTCTTCTCATATGGGTACCCTAAACATTTGTTCTGGTCAAAACACATAGGAATGAACTACATGAAGTTCAGAATGCCTTGTTGTGAGGTCATACTGTAGTCGTCTATATGGATAGAATGTTGAGAAGAGAATAAATGTATATAAGAGATAGTTCATAGGGAATCCAGTTTCTCTAAGCGGATCGTACTCCGTTACGACCTTGAGTAGAACTTTAGAACCCAAGGATTTTGGTTATGGAAGTTGTAAGTAAGTATGTTCATTGTGGACCAAAGGATTGGACTTTCGGAAAGGATAAAGGTGTGAAGCCATAAGTATTATTTTGGAAGATTTATCTGAGGTTTCGTTATGAGGCTTCCTTAAGAGAAACGACATAATGATTGGCGTAGAGTGATCAATGCCTGTTAATGCGATTGGATGTCACGTTTTGGGGGGAAATCAAGTGATTGGTCACAATTGTGCTAATGGATTTATCGCGGCATTGTTTTGAGGAAACTAAAGGTTGAGTTGGAAGTGAGCTTTAGGGCCAAACTTATTTGGGCCAAGGAATTGAATCAGTGAATTGTACCTTCAAGGGATATAGAGATATGATATCTGGATATTTACAAGGTCTGAGATGTGGATTGTTAGAGAGTGTGACGTCTATAAGGCCGATGATATAACACTTTCTGGAAATTAAGTTGTGAACGATTGTATTGGGAGAAAGCCCACTTGAAAATTTAAGAGTTATAGTGTAGGACCAGTGGTGAAAGCTTATGGAGCAACCAAGTGTACGAAATCATAGGTATCATATTGGAAGATCTATTCGAGGTTCGTTTTGAGGTTCTATAAGGAAATGATATGATTAAGTCTTGGATGGATAGTAGATTGTGTGAGGAATATAAAGATCTTAAGTTAGTATAACACCCCCAAATATATCCTTGAAAGGTATCACCGCCAGTGACCTCAGATTCCACATCCGAAGCCACCCAAGGCTTAACCAGTTTATACAAATCATAAAACAACATTTATAATACAAAATGTCATAGTATTGGATTAAATCAAAGTTTCGGAATTACATCCATAATCCAAATACAACCAAAATATATTACAGCGGAAGTCTTTTTAAAATAAATGACACAAAAGTCTTGATCTAGCGATCACACGCCTAGGATCTCAACTTGATAAAACTCTTTAAAATTTCATCTGCCTTCCTCGTCGTTTCTAACCTTCATGGAACTGCAGTTTATCTAATGTGCCGTATGAGACGGATGACACCAGCCAACCATACAAGGGAATATAACCGATTGGTTAGTCTAATGAAAGACTATGCAAGAGTAAAACAGAAAGGTTTTAAGTAGTCGTATTAGGTTAGACCCATCACTTCTTGTATGAAAGCCGATGACGATAGTAAACCTCAATACTTCTACTGAAATATACGAAATAGAATGATCAAGACAAGACTCTGAAAGATTGAGTCTTACGGAAACAATATGAAGAGAAGACTTCAACGAATTGAGTCTTATCGGAAGTATGACAAGTGTTTGGGAACATTAAAGTTTCACGCAAATGTTTAAAAGCGACTTGACTATTTGGGTACACGACCAACCTCACCGCATAATGCGAATTCATATTCGGAAGGTAGACTTACTCTAATCGAAGCCCAGACGAGCTTCCACGTTGTACTTCTCGCCCAAGGTTCATTAATTATGTGCCTAATCACACTTATCTTATTTAATTCCAAAACGTACATTTACGTTATAAGCTTTTATAATATCTCCTCACAAGAGATAATATCTCCTCACAAGAGATGTAAAAAGGATATCTCCTCACAAGAGATAATCCAACCCTGAGTAAGGGCATGGTCATGACCAGAGAGAGTACTAGGGAAAAATCCACATAGCACCAGTTATAAAGAAACAACTAAACCTCGCAAGGTACATAGCGTTCCTACGAATACTCGTGCTAACTAAACAGTTAAAACACGCAATAGTCCACATCAATGTCATCTAGGCAATAACAGATATAATAGCGTTGTTTCTAGCAATATATACAACCTATTATAATATATGTATTTTAATCATAAATATATATACATATATAATAGCGTTGTTTCTAGCAATATATACAACCTATTATAATATTCCTTTTTAAATCATATACAGTTATCAAAACTGTTCCCAGACGAAAACAACATTCATCCCAAATTAATTAACAATTAAACACAATTGATAATTAATGTAAATATGGAATGATAAGCAAGAGCGAACCGCCACTTGCCTTAGATTAGACGAAGCTCAAAGACAACGGGTTTCCGGGTCCAAAACGAGGACAAAACTCGGATTTCAGATCCCTATGGAACGACCCATAACGAAACCCTAAGTTAGATTTGATAATAAAATATACGAATCTAAGGAAAGACGAACGAAATCGAAAGAACAGAAATCCCAAACGAAATCACAAAGCCCAAGGCACAACCACAAGCGCCCAGGCACACCGCGGAGGCGGTGGCTCTGCCGCGGGTGCGGTGGCTCTGCTGCGGGTACGGGTGCGGCCGCGGGTGCATTCGTCGGGGACGAAGAACTCCGACGACACGACGAGGAAGAAAACCTCACCGGGGAAGACGACGGGGGCTCGACTCGTGGTGGCTCCGACTTCTGGATTCCTTGGACTTCCAAAGGACCACCTTGAGAGCATCACCATTTCTAACAAGAGCTCCGGCGAAGAACGAAGCTTTTCCGACGAGAGCTTGAGCTTTCCGGCATCAATGGAACAAGAGGAAGAAAGAGAGAGAGAGAGAGAGAGCTCGGATTGGGTGCCTTTCCCAGCCTCCAGGTCTTCTCCTTTTATAGGCCAAGCAAGCAGGCCAAGCAAGCAGCACCCCAAACCGCCTCGCCCCCGACCGGATGGGACAAGCAGCTCAGGCGGCGCGACGATCGAAGCCGGCGGAGCAGAAAAGGCTTGATGACACCGCGGGGTGCGGTGGACTGACCGCGGGTGCGGTGGAGGCAAATTTCTGCCTCTTTCGCCCTCTTTTGTCCGGGAAGAATTATGGGTATGGGTTTTAACCCCGGGTTAAATTTATTTGTACCCGAACGAATATTTTAACCCCAAAAATATATCGAATGTATTTTATTCCACTCAGGGAATTATTACGGAGATCAAGGATTTTACAGAAAATCCGAACTCCTCTGAAAATAATCCGACTAGTAGTACGGGAGTTGGAAAAATTACCAAAATGCCCTTATCAAAATGAGGGGTATTACATCACTCCCTCCTTTAAAAAAAGTTTCGACCCCGAAACTAGGCCGAAAATAGCTCGGGAAAACGACTAATCATATCAGCCTCAGTCTCTCAGGTTTCCCAAGTAACATCTTCAGTTCCTGACTTGGACCATAAAATCCGTACCAAAGGTACCACCTTGCTGCGTAACTGCTTCTCACGGCGCTCGAGAATACGCGCCGGTATCTCCTCATAGGTACCATTTGTCTGAATCTCAATGTCTTCATAACTCAGCACATGAGACTCATCTGGCACGTACTTTCTCAACAAAGATACGTGGAGCACGTTATGCACTGGATGTGCCGACAGCGGCAATGCCAATCGATACGCAAGAGACCCAACTCTATCAAGGATCTCAAACGGTCCCACGTAGCGAGGGTTAAGCTTCCTACGCTTACCAAATCTAACACACCTTTGGATGGCGACACCCTGACAAATACTTTGTCACCAACCTCAAACTCGGCATTCCTATGCTTCAGATCTGCATAAGACTTTTGTCGACTCTGAGCTGTCAACATCCTTTGTCTAATTAAAGCAATGTCCGAGGCAGTCCTTTCGACTAACTCTGGTCCGAGCAGAACCTTGTAGGCATTCTCATCCCAACAAATCGGAGATCTGCACCTTCGACCGTACAAAGCCTCGAATGGAACCATCTTAATGGTAGAATGCCAGCAGTTATTGTATGTGAACTCAATCAGACTCAGGCTGTTCTCCCAGCTAGTCGGACGATCGAGTACACAAGCTCTCAGCATGTCTTCCAAGGTCTGGATGGTCCTCTCAGACTGTCCATCCGTCTGAGGATGAAACACAGTACTAAATCTTAACTCGGTTCCCATGGCCTTGTGGAGTTCCTTCCAGAATCTCGACATGAATCGGCCATCACGATCCGATACAATGGTCTTTGGAGTACCATGCAAACGGACAATCTCGTGTAGGAATACTTCTGATAGCTTATGGGTTCCCCATGTTGACTTGATAGCCACGAAGTGAGCACTCTTCGTGAGCCTATCAATGATTATCCATATCACATCCTTTTGACTTTGAATCCTTGGTAGCCTTGTGACGAAATCCATAGCAATATCCTCCCATTTCCATTCTGGTAGTGTTAACACTAGTACAGAGGTCAGACACTGCTTCAACTTCTAAAAACTGGCCTCACACTTGTCATCCCAGACAAACTTCTTGTGGACTTTATGGAGCAGACCGGTCATAGGTAGAGCGATCTTAGAAAGTCCCTCCACGAACCGTCTATAATATCCAGCAAGTCCAAGAAAACTGCGCACCTCCTTCACATTTTGAGGCCGCTTCCAATTTGCTACCGCTTCAATCTTCTAGGGATCAACCATAACCCTATTCTCATTGATCACATGGCCTAAGAAAGCCACTTCCTTGATCCAAAAGTCACACTTAGACAACTTTGCATATAGCTGATTCTGTCTAAGGACTGACAAAGTAATCTGAAGATGTTCCTCGTGAGCTTCCTCGCTCGGGGAATAGATCAAAATATCGTCGATGGAGACCACTACGAACTTATCCAAGTATTGGTGGAAACATCAATGCATTAGATCCATGAAAACTGCTGGAGCATTGGTAAGTCCAAATGGCATGATTACGAACTCGTAGTGTCCATATCTCGTTCGGAACACAGTCCTCGAAATATCTTCCTCACGAATCCTGAGCTGATGATAACCAGACCTCATATCGATTTTGGAAAAGACTTTGGCTCACTGCAGTTGATCCAACAGATTATCAATCCTCGGCAACGGATACTTATGCTTGATCGTGACTTTATTCAACTCTCGATAGTCGATACAAAGTCGAAACGATCCATCCTTCTTCTTGACGAACAAGACCGGAGTGCCCCAAGGTGATGCACTCGGTCTTATACATCCTTTCTCAAGAAGATCCTCGAATTGCTTCTTCAACTCTTGCATCTCAGGAGGAGCCATCCGGTACGGTGCCTTAGAGATCGGCGTGGTACCAGGCTCGAGATCAATGGTAAATTCTACGTCACGATACGGGGGTAAACCAGGAATCTCCTCCAGAAAGACATCCGGAAATTCACGGATGACCGGAATATCAGGAATTGAAGGTTCATCTTTCTTAGGCTCGTCCAGATAGCACAGGTACCCAATACAACCTTGTCGAAGTAGCTTAAACGCAGCCATCGCATTGATAAGCCTGCCGTTATCAGCGTCATTACAACCCCTGAATTTGCATACAAACTGGCCCCCAGATGACACCGTCACAGTTCTTAAGCTAAAATCGATTACCACCCCATGACGCGTCAACCAATCCATACTGAGAATAATGTCGTATGGAGCCATGACTATACAGATCAAATCTGCTTCGAACTTCTTACCATGGATGGTAATCGGAAATTCTGACAAACGCTTGGTGCCCACTAAATGTTCACCATTAGGAAGATTCACAACGAAAGACTCACAAGCCTCGTTGCATACTAAGCCTAACTTACTAACACAACTCTCCGAGATAAAAGAATGGGTAGCACCCGAATCAAACAATATACATACTGAAGTAGAATGAAGGTATAAAGTACCTTAAGCAATTGGAGCATTGAGTCCATCTGCCTCACGCATCTCGTAAAGGCGTTGACCTTGACCTCTAGAAGCAGTTGGGGCTTTCCCTTTGTTTTGCGCAGTCGTCTGCGTTGAAGGACTAGGAGCTTCCACTGGTCTAAACCTAGGTCAATTGTTCTGACTAACAGACCCTTGCTGTGATTCAGCTCCTTTCTGCCTCCTCTACGGACAAAATGTCTGCATGTGCCCCACCTTTCCACAGCCAAAATACGTCTTCTTCTCCTTCGGGCACTCATTGCTCTTGTGCTCGTGCGTACCACAGTTGTAGCATTGGATCAGATTCTTGCCCTGACCCGAAAACTACATAGACCCTCCATGAGTCATATCCGTTTTCGTTCGGCCAGATTTGGCAAAGTTAGACGGTGGCGCGGGACGTTTGAATCCACTCGCCTGAGGCTGATTCTGCATTGACCTCTGGCGATTACGTTTCTGTGTCGACTCTTCCAGAGTCACTTCCAACTTGTAGGCTGCATCCACGTACTGCTCCAGAGTAGAGCATCCATGACGCACCATCAGTGGCTTAATGTATGGATTCATCCACTCATGGAAATGCCAGATCTTTTGCTCATCACTAGACACCTCCGGCCCAGCATATTGTAGCAGATGATTGAACTTGGTCGTAAGCTCAGTCACTTTCAATCCATCCGTCTTCGGATAGAGGAACTCATTATGTTTTTCTTCCCTCATAGCTCGGGAGAAGAAACGATCAGTCATTTTGGCTTTGAACATCCCCCAGTTCAAACCAGGGTGATCAGTTAGGCCGGTACCTTCCCACCACTCGCTAGCTACCTCATTCAGCTGAAGGGAAGCAATGTGCACCTTCTCAGCTTCAGTGCACTCAATATTACGGAACAATCGCTCCATGTGCGAGAACCAATGTGCCACCCTGACTGGCTATCCTTTCCCATCATAGCTATCAGGCCTCATAGAGCTTATGGCCTTCAGTGCTCGACCATAGTCGCCTCTATTCCTGACCGCATCTTCTCGGGGTACATGGATATCTGGCTCTTCGAATCTAGGAACCGCTGGAGGAACTGGCATGCCTTGTGCCTGAGGCGCAATTGGTCGCATAATATCGATGAATGCCTGCATTACAATTCCCCGAATAGCCTCTATTGATGCGGCATCAAATACCATTGGAGCGTTGACCGGAGCTTGGTCATTGCCCCCTGGATTGTTGTTAGAAGCAGTCTCGTGTTCATCCACAGGGTTCACAATACTTCTTACATTTGGTCTGGGGTCATTGCTTGGCCCAACACCAACACGAATGGTATTCCTTGTGTTCACCATCTGTTTACCGATCAAATTCCAAGTATTTTATAACATTAATATCATTTCACTATACTCAATGTCATAAAATCAACTTTGAATAGATCAACTTGGTAATTTTCATAGATGAACTTCAAACTGAGTTACAAGCTTCTACAAAAGGGATCTCCCGAGCGACAAGACAAAATTGCTCGAAGATTTCAGTTCTTAACAAAATGAACACTGAAATACTACAAAGGAACTACTAAAGTCAACATTGGCCCTTATCATGGCGCCTTGAAACGTTTCCTGTAAAGCAAACTTCATATACAAGGCTTCTTCGAACGAGGTTTACCATCGGAATCCGGCGATGGACTTCTCACCCTGCTCGGCCCTGGAGCACACGGCTCATCCCTTGGTCCTGGTACCCTCGGCCTTACCCTAGGCACGGGAACACTCTGACCAATCTCATCAGATCCCGGTGATTGGCAAAACTCCTCCAGAAATCTTGGTTGGAAGTCTGCCCTAATCACCTCATACAAAGGATCGAGTAGCAATCTTGCTTGGCGGATGTACTCCTGGAGTTCGCGGACGTCCCCAATCATTCGGGTGAGATCGACCTCAGTCTCGAAGGTCCTCTCCTCCATGTCGTTTAGGGCGTTCGACCACTCCTTCAGTCGTCCCTCCTACAATTGGGGTCTTGGCCTGGTCTGTTGAGTTGGGACTACAACTGGTGTATCCATCGACTCCTATGGCCTTGCCCTCAAACGAGCACGTTCAACCGTCTCATCCACCTGGCGATGCGCTTCAGCACTAATCGCCTCCCAAGTGGCAGGAGACAATGGTGAATACTCCCGCTCAGGCGGCAACTATGGACTTGGATAGATAAACTCCATCCATGGGTCCTCGCTTCCCACCAATAAGCGCTCTAAGCCATAGGACTCGTGGCCCTGATCCTCGAGGTCCTCTTCGGGGTCCTCCTCTGGATCTTCTTCAGGATCCTCTTCCTCTAGATCCTCCTCTGGATCCTCCTCGGGAATCGACTCGATCATAAGGTCATCGTCGTAGTACCCTCTTACGTACTCTGACGGATAACCCTCATCCTCAATGTCCTCCCTTGGCTCCTCTTCGGGCTCTGCCACAGGAACCTCGGTATTATCGGACACTAACACTACCGACTCAAGGAGTACGGTCTTCACCTCCTCAGGTGGACTACTGGGTTCCCCGACCTCAAAGCATCGCAGGGGAACCGGGAACTCAAGCCTCACTGGAGATGGCGGAGCCACCTCGGCTTCTTTCGAGTTCCTTTGAAGAGAACAGAATGCACACATATCTACGGGCAACGAGAAGAGAGTTAGTCTTTCTAAATATAGAAGCGAACTTACTATATCAGACTAAAGAGAAGGCATGACTAGAACGGCATTTTTTTTTTCAAGCAGAAAATTTTATTTGGAAATTCAAATCCTTCGAAAATATTTTTTAGTTCAAAACGAGTAAATGATTTATAAAATCCCAACCCGTTTCAAAAAAAAAAATCGGCTCTGATACCAAATCTGTAACACCCCCAAATATATCATTGAAAGGTATCACCGCCAGTGACCTCAGATTCCACATCTGAAGCCACCCAAGGCTTAACCAGTTTATACAAATCATAAAACAACATTTATAATACAAAATGTCATAGTATTGGATTAAATCAAAGTTTCGGAATTACATCCATAATCCAAATACAACCAAAATATATTACAACGGAAGTCTTTTTAAAATAAATGACACAAAAGTCTTGATCTAGCGATCACACGCCTATGATCTCAACCTGATAAAACTCTTTAAAATTCCATCTGCCTTCCTCGTCGTTTCTAACCTTCATGGAACTGCAGTTTATCTAATGTGTCGTATGAGACGGATGACACCAACCAACCATGCAAGGGAATATAACCGATTGGTTAGTCTAATGAAAGACTATGCAAGGGTAAAACAGAAAGGTTCTAAGTAGTCGTATTAGGTTAGACCCATCGCTTCTCGAATGAAAGCCGATGAAGATAGTAAACCTCAATACTTCTACTGAAATATACGAAATAGAATGATCAAGACAAGACTCTGAAAGATTGAGTCTTACGGAAACAATATGAAGAGAAGACTCCAACGAATTGAGTCTTATCGGAAGTATGACAAGTGTTTGGGAACATTAAAGTTTCACTCAAACGTTTAAAAGCGACTTGACTATTTGGGTCCACGACCAACCTCACCGCATAATGTGAATTCAGATTCGGAAGGTAGACTTACTCTAATCGAAGCCCAGACGAGTTTCCACGTTGTACTTCTCGCCCAAGGTTCATTAATTATGTGCCTAATCACACTTATCTTATTTAATTCCAAAACGTACATTTACGTTATAAGCTTTTATAATATCTCCTCACAAGAGATAATATCTCCTCACAAGAGATAATATCTCATCACAAGAGATGTAAAAGGGATATCTCATCACAAGAGATAATCCAACCCTGAGTAAGGGCATGGTCATGACCAGAGAGAGTACTAGGGAAAAATCCACATAGCACCAGTTATAAAGAAACAACTAAACCTCGCAAGGTACATAGCGTTCCTACGAATACTCGTGCTAACTAAACAGTTAAAACACGCAATAGTCCACATCAATGCCATCTAGGCAATAACAGATATAATAGCGTTGTTTCTAGCAATATATACAACCTATTATAATATATGTATTTTAATCATAAATATATATACATATATAATAGCGTTGTTTCTAGCAATATATACAACCTATTATAATATTCCATTTTAAATCATATATAGTTATCAAAACTGTTCCCAGACGAACACAACATTCATCCCAAATTAATTAACAATTAAACACAATTGATAATTAATGTAAATATGGAATGATAAGCAAGAGCGAATCGCCACTTGCCTTAGATTAGACGAAGCTCAAAGACAACGGGTTTCCGGGTCCGAAACGAGGACAGAACTCGGATTTCAGATCCCTACGGAACGACCCATAACGAAACCTTAAGTTAGATTCGATAATAAAATATACGAATCTAAGGAAAGACGAACGAAATCGAAAGAACGGAAATCCCAAGCGAAATCACAAAGCCCAAGCCATAACCACAAGTGCCCAGGCACACCGCGGGGGCGGTGGCTCTGCTGCGGGTGCGGTGGCTCTGCCGCGGGTGCGGTCGTCGGGGACGAAGAACTCCGACGACACGACGAGGAAGAAAACCTCACCGGGGAAGACGACGGGGGCTCGACTCGTGGTGGCTCCGACTTCTGGATTCCTTGGACTTCCAAAGGACCACCTTGAGAGCACCAACACTTCTAACAAGAGCTCCGGCGAAGAACAAAGCTTTTCCGGCGAGAGCTTGAGCTTTCCGGCGTCAATGGAACAAGAGGAAGAGAGAGAGAGAGAGAGAGAGAGATAGAGAGATAGAGAGAGAGAGAGAGAGAGAGAGAGAGAGAGAGAGAGAGAGAGAGAGAGAGAGAGAGAGAGAGAGAGAGAGAGAGAGAGAGAGAGAGAGAGCTCGGATTGGGTGCCATTCCCAGCCTCCAGGTGTTCTCCTTTTATAGGCCAAGCAAGCAGGCCAAGAAAGCAGCACCCCAAACCGCCTCTCCCCCGACCGGATGGGACAAGCAGCTCAGGCGGCGCGACGATCGAAGCCGGCGGAGCAGAAAAAGCATGATGAGACCGCGGGGTGCAGTGGACTGACCGCGGGTGCGATGGAGGCAACTTTCTACCTCTTTCGCCCTCTTTTGTCCAGGAAGAATTATGGGTATGGGTTTTAACCCCGGGTTAAATATATTTGTACCCGAACGAATATTTTAACCCCAAAAATATATCGAATGTATTTTATTCCACTCAGGGAATTATTATGGAGATCAAGGATTTTACAGAAAATCTGAACTCCTCTGAAAATAATCCGACTAGTAGTACGGGAGTTGGAAAAATTACCAAAATGCCCATATCAAAATGAGGGGTATTACAGTTAGAAATAAGTTATTTGAGACAGTTAAACAAACCTTTGGGATATGAGTCAGGAAAAGGGCGGCTGAGCCAAATCTAAGTGGACCAAATGATTGAAATTGGTAGGTTATACGATCAGGGAATAAGGAGTTATGATACTTGTAAGGTTGTAAGGTTTGATATTTGGATTTTATGTGAGTTTGTGAGTTAGAAGGCTTATGGTGCAATTCTTTGGAGAAGACTAAGTTGTGAAGTTACTGTGTTAGAAGTAGGCCACTTCAATGGGAAGATTACAGTTTAAGGATAGGTTATGTTGAAGATTCCGATAAATTAAAAGGATTTAGTGGAGAGAATTGTCTATGTGCGCCTAAGGAGTAAGGTAGCAAGCGTTAATCGTATAAAGTTATTAAAGGATCCTGATAGAAGTGACTGATGCGGTTGATAATGAATCATTTATCAGGATGGTACCTTAAGGATATAGGAGTAATGTCTCATGTGATTCGTTTTGAGGAACATAGGAATAAAGGTATTGTGATTATGTTTGGAGAAAGTTAAGGATCCTTAAAGGTTTAAGTTAGAGACTGAATAATGGAATACGTTAGGTTAATCTTGGATATACGGTAAATATCCGTAAAGCAAAAGGATGCTCGATTTGGGATAATAAATCGCATGAGGACAACTGGTAAAAGTTGTTACGGTTTTGAAGGTCAATAGTGTGGCATAAAGTAAGTATATATATGATATCAAGTGGACTTAAGGAAAAGGTGATCCACGTTTATTAAGGTGATCGTATGACACGTTTGGGTAAGACGAGAGTATAATCCTATGGAGAGGATTAGTAAATCATGTTGAGGTAATCAGACATAGGCTGTGGTGTGAGTAATTGTGGGATCACAGGAGTGAAGATTTTGAGTTAAAGATATGGCACAAGGGCCAAATGTGAGTAAGGTAACCAATGTAATAGGCGAGTCGTGTATGTAAGGAGTAAGGTCTATATGACAAGAGAGGTACTAAGTTGAGGTATAGTGGAATTCTATGTATGTACTTGAGGATTGGATTGTCGAAAGGAAGTTAGTAGAAAGATGTTTTATTCTCCTAATTAAGGACATCAAGGTCTTTAGGAGGAATAGGTCATAACAATGAGGTTATATTGGAGATTATAATGGATACTCTGAGCGAGACAATGGTAATCTTGTGAATGATCACATCTGTTCTAGCAAGAGTAAGGAATGTAGGCAGTATGTAGTAAGTGGAATCATGATGGAGTAAATAGTTTGATTTTTGGTGGTACAGGTTTCGAAAACCAAATTTATTCAAGGATATCAACTTAAGGAACATAAGGCATGTACTCTGAGAGAGGCTTAGAGAAAGGTGAATGAGAAATGTATAATCTCATGCTTAAGGTATAGCGAGACTAGTGCGATGATTTTAGGAGACAATTATCCTAAGATAATTATGACCTTGAGGATGGTCACGAGTTAGTACAAGAATAGTACGTGGAAGTAGGCTATGCGAGATAGTGGTATGGTTGAGGAAACAAATCGTTTTCCAGGAGCAAGTACTCGATGCAATGATTAAGGAAGTTAAGATCAGGTAGGAGATTATGGTGGAACAGGTCCCATTAGTTAACAATGCTAGTTTCAGGGTCGAAACTATTTTAAGGGGGTAGTAATGTAATAATCCTCATTTTATTATAGAAGGGTCAGGTGATAGAAGGTATGTCTGGTGAAAGCAAGTTATAGAATTCTCGTAGGTAGTGAATAGTCTAAATTACGGTTAACCTGACGTTAACTGTAATTCGAACCAACTTATGAATTTTAACTTAGAAATGCCTGAACCAATTTACAAAGTGTTATATGGGTTATGTATGGTTAAACTTATACAGTTGGGTAAGTTAGAATGAGGTTGCATCTCCGAGTTGTTATCAGCCAAGTTTCGGGGTCGAAACTTCTTTTAAGGGGGTAGCGATTGATAAGCACTACTTTGTAGGGCTTAAGTAAGAGTCATTAGAGGTTTTATTGGTGACATTCGGATAGATTTAGATAACATTCATATGCATGGCGTGTGGGGGCGAAGTTTGATAATTAATTAAAAGCCACGTGAGTGATGGGCCAAATTGGAGGAAAGAAAGGCCCAAGTGAATAAAGGCCCACGTGAAGAAATCCGTGAATTGAAGTCAGTGAATTTAGCGGAAATAAGAAGCGGGAGGTGATGTCACGCTGACGTCATCAAGCTGATGCTTGTGGGAGAGTGAATTGAAGCGGAATGGGAGCTGCTAGATTGGGCCGAGAGGAGATGGGCCGCGCGAAGCATTTGCTGGAGTGGGCCGCCCGCTGAGCTGCGTGGGATGAGGCCGAGTGCTGGACGAGCTGCTCACGAGAATTGAAGGCCGAGAACGGGATTAATTTCCCTATTTTCGGTTGTTTAATTATTATTATTTTATTATTTCATTTTAGGTTAACTTAGCTTTATTTTCCTTTAGTATTTAAGGGTTGAGAAAAGGCTTGTTTGCCAATCTTGATCTCTCTTAAAAACCCTAATTTTATTCTACGTATTTGCTATGAAGAACTAAGCCTCCCTGGCTTAGTGAGACGCTGAAGCTTTCGTTTTGATTAAGTTGTGAGATTCTCATTCCTTATCTATTGCATGGTTTTTATCTTTCTCTTGCTTAAGTTGCTTATGATTGATATTGATAATCTCTATTTGGACGCATCTAGGGTTTGTTGTTATTGATTGATTGCTAGATCTAGAATGTTACTGGTTGAGCATATCTATTTCAGAGTAGCAACTGCATCGTACTAATATCTGGTTGTGCTAGTCTTATGCAGAAGATAATTGATTTACATTCTAGGATAAAAGCTGGTTGTTTTATGCTAGAATTGTATCCAACTATATTCATATCCGTAAGGTTGCTGTTAAACTGAATCTTGATAGTTTCAGGGTTGTTTAATTAGTTAGTGCTAATAGTATCTAGTTGTGCTATTAGTTATATCTGAAAAGGAATTGGAATCACCATTGCATGAGATTTTGAATGAGTATCTATGATCAACTTGTCATACGAATAGTGGATGTTGTTTGACTAAGTGTTTTCCCCATCACTGATTTCATCATATTTTACCTTGTTTACCTTTTGCATGCTTAGGTTATTAAAACTCACAAAACCCCCCTTTGGTTACTTTGGATTGACATACGAATTGCATATTTAGATAGAATTCGCCTCCCTGTGGATTCGACCTTTACTTACCTAGGACTACGGTTTAGGGTTTGTTTGGATATTTTGCATAGCAGTTTTTAGAACGACAAAAACCTGTTATCAGCGATGTAATACCCCTCATTTTTAGTAAGGGTATTTGGATAAATTCCCAACTCTCGTTGGGAAAGCAAGACGCGTTTGGCAAAATTCGGAATTTCTGTATCGTGTATGATCTCTGTAAAATTCCCCGAACCTTGGAATAGACATTCGACGTATTTTCGGGGCTTAGAATATTCATTCGGGTACAAGCATATTTAACCCGGGGTTTAGAACCCATGCCCATACCTCCTCCCGGGCAAAAGGCGCGAAAAGGGGAATTTCCACGATCGCGGTAGAGCCACCGCGATCGCGGAATAAGCGTGCACTGGAGAGCTGGGAAAAGGAATTTTCTACGACCGCGGAAAAGTCACCGCGATTGCGGTAAACGCCCAGCGTCGCCCTTCGTCTTTCTTCTGCGTGGCGTCGATGCACTGGCTGGGTTGTCAGTTGATGGAGCCTTCTTTCCCTATAAAAGGAGGGGAGGAGAGCCTCCATCTTCACTCACATCCCGACCTCTCTCTCTCCCAAGGTGCTTGTCGCCGGAGTTTGAGCTTTCGCCGGAGATTTCAAAGTCATCGCCGGAGCCTTCGCCAAGGGTTGTAGCAGCCCTGGAGTAGTGCATTGGAGGCGCAAGGTGGCCAGAAGTCGAAGCCACCGTGAATCGAGCGCCAAGGAGTCGTCGCCGGTGAGTTCCTCGTCATTTTGGGTCGCCGGAGTTCATGTTCGCGACCGCGGACATGAACTACCGCGACCGCGGCAATGACAAGGTCGGCCGCGTCCGCTGCCTTTGTCACTCGCGGACATTCGTCCTCGACGACTGCGACCGCGGCAGTGCCCACCACGATTGCGGATTGCCTGGGCAATCGCGATCGTGGCTTTGGGCATGCCGGTCTCAGGCGGGACTTTCGTCCTTTCGTTTTCGTTCGTTCTTTCTTAGATTCGTACATTTTATTGTCGAATCTAACCTAGGGTTTCGTTGTGGGTCATTTCCGTAGGAATCTGTAATCTGACTTCCGTTCCCGTTCCGGACCCAAAAACCCGTCGTTGATCAATCGTTCGTCTAATCTAAGGCAAGTGGCGGTTTGCTCTTGCTTATCATTCCATATTTCCATTAATTATCAATTGTTTAATTGTTAACTAAATTGAGATGAACTATTGTTTTCGTTTGGGAACAGATTTTATAAATGATACGATCAAAACATGATATTATTATAGGTTGTATATATTGCTAGAAACAACGCTATTATATCTGTTATTACCATGATGGTATTGGTGTGGATTTTATGTGTGAACTTATACATTATAGTTAGAACGAGTATTCGTAGGAACGCTATGTACCTTGCGAGGTCTAGTCGTTTCTTTATAACTGGTATTAGGAGGATTTTTCCCTAATACTCTCTCTGTTCATGACTATCCCCTATCCGAGTATAGGGGAGGTGCACACAGCTGGTTACAAACAATCGGGATTTATTCCCTTCGATATCTCTCGCGATGAGATGATATATTCTAAAAGCTTATAACATAAATGTACGCTTTGTCACTAAAATAAGATAAGTGCCGCTATGCACATAATTAATGAACCTTGGGCGAGAAGTACAACTTGGAACCTCGTCTAGACTTCGATTAGAGTAAGTCCTCCTTCCAAATCTGAATTCGCATTGCGCGGTGAGGTTGGTCGTGGACCCAAATGGTCAAGTCTTTTTAAACGCTTGTGTGAAATTATAATGTTTCTGAACACTTGTCATACTTTCCGTAAGACTCAATCTTTTGGAGTCTTCTCTTCATACGTTTCCCATAAGGCTCATTTCCTTTTTAGTGCATGTCTAAACTTTAATCATTCCGTGAAAGTTTCGGGTTATATATCGTTCCTTTTGTTGTTATTCGAGGGACAATGATAGTAAACGGTTACGATCACTAGGACCATTCTGTTTTCACCCTTGCATAGTCTTTCATTAGACTAACCAACCGGGTTTTATTCCTTGCATGGTTGGCTGGTGTCATCCGTCTTATACGGCACATCAGTGGTTGGTCCCCGGAGTCCGAAGTAACCGTTGAAGAAGAGACTTGCAGCTGGAGATTCAAGTATTAGTATTTTGAAAGGTTGTCAAGTATTATTTATTTTTACCACTAAGTCATGTAATAGATTTATTCTTCAAGTCTTCCGCTGTGTAATTTATAAGTTTTCCGCTGTGATTTCACTCTGTTGTAAAAACACTACTCTCGTTTGATGAGGGATCTGTTAATATAAAAGGATTGAGTTTCATATACAAATGTATTCCGCTGTTTAACCTTTCGTTATTTAATTGTGTTTATTTAAGATTAATTGTTCCGATTAAAGTCTTGGGTGACATCGGACATCAACGTTTGAGGTCACTGGCGTGTGGCACTACCGACAATAAGTTGGGGGTGTTACAAAATCATACAATATATACAATTTCCAACTCATAGTACATGTGCTTTTATAATCAAACCCACTATATTATATTATTTACATACAAATTTATGGCCCATTTAGAGTAAAATGACCCGAATAAATTTTATGGCCCATATATATATATATATATATTAAAGCTATTGAATTTCGAGCCACTAGAATATTTTTGGCCCCACAAATCATACGTGTCATTTTGTTATTAATGCACTTTTTTTTCTTAACATTATATTTCAATTTAAATCACAATATCTAATCAGACCTAGCTTCAAATATATATAAACTATATAAAACCTTGTTGAATGCTTCTACATTTTTTTAAAATTTTGATTTCTACAAATTGCAAAAAATAAGCTTATATATGTCAAACTATTATATGATAGAATTCCTACTAAACTTATATATAAAATACATCTTATATTCATTTATGTAATTACTTAGTAATATTATTTTTATGACTTTACATATATAATCTGACATATATAAATTTATGGGCCAAAATCATACAATATATACAATTTTCAACTCACAATACATTTGCTTTTATAATTCAACCCACTATATTATATTATTACACATACATATTTTATTAACAATTTAGTGAAATTTAAGACTAATGTATCTTAACAAAATTAATTTATATAATCTTGTGACTTTCTTCTAAACCTTTCAATTTAACAACTCATCTTAACAACAATTATATCATATCAGATTTTTAACGAATTTGGTATATTGTACGTTCTCATTTAACAATTTTTATTTGATTATAATTTTCTATAAATATACATGGTCTCCATTTTCCAATTTTACAATGTTTCTATGGGCTTATTACTTATCATTTTGCTAAATGTAATTTTTAGTTTTAAAACATTAAACTGAGTTTGTCAATCACCAAGAAAATATTCACTAACAAACCATAAAATATCAATTATAAATTACCAAGAAAATTTTGTTAAATCAAACAAAAAGTTTAACTAAAAAAATCAGGTAAATCTTTGTTGTAACAAACTTTCAATTTCATATGATTATACACATTATCAAAAGTAAATTAAATGTAGTACGTATACAAATTTTAAAAGTATTTGAATTTGAGATAACTTTACAACTACATAAATCAGCCATTACTGATTAATTAATCATTCAAATAACTTTTTAATTATCGTTTTCACTAAAAAAATGTGATTTATTTGGCTGATTTGTAATGATTTTTGTATATATTTTTTGCTGAATTATTTCATATATATATTTTAACAAAAAGTTTAAATATCAAAATTATTTGTTTCCCTTCGTTTGATCTCATATCCCCTTTCGAGACACCAAAACAATCATGGATCAACTTTGCTTACATGTTATTTTGCGATTAATCGTATTTTTGTTTACTTTTTTCCTTAAACTAACTTAATTTATACTATAAAAATCTTCAAAATTTCATCAAATAACTCGATTTTTTCGTATGAACAGTACCTTTGATCTAATATAAACATTTTCTTTTTTTTGGATATTAATTTTCACATTTATATTCTACGATAAAATTGTTAAATAAATATTATTCATTGTGAATATATGCATGGAATTTTAAATTGAGCTAGCCTTTTATTTTATCTTTTTTGAGTAATTAAATTGAAAAATATTTTTTAATAATCATTAAAATAAATATATTCAAATATTGAATATATTTATTTAAAAATAAATATATTCAAATATTGAATAAATTGAAATTTTGAAAAATATTTTTTTTGTATACATTAATTATTTATTTAAAAATATTTTTTAATAATCATTAAAATAAATATATTCTAAATTGCCTTTCAGCGCATAGGGTCGCCACGTTACGTGTGGAGTGGCTCCACACGTAACGTGGGGTACATTTTTAATTTTTTTTTTTTTTAATCCACACGTTACGTGTGGAGTGGATCCACACGTAACGTGTGGAGTGGATCCACACGTAACGTGTGGAGTGGATCCACACGTTACGTGTGGAGTGGCTCCACACGTAACGTGTGGTATTTTTTTTTTTTTAACATCACGTAAAAAAAATGTCTAAAACTTATAATTTTTTTATCAATGTTAGGAAATTAGTCCTAACTGGATGGAGGATGCTGGTTTGAGAACGTGAGCTGATTTTTTTTGTCTCCACGAAGGTTCAAGCTAGCGTACTTTTTTATCTGACATTTGATCATTTCAAGGCTTAATACATCATTGCTTATACGCCCTGCTTATTGCTGTGCACATCTTAAGCATTCATTTTTTGTTCATGTATGTAGTATTGGGTAAGTCTGACACTGGTCAAGCTTGGAGTATTAAAAATTTGAGGTTATAGAAAGAAAACTTCTTAGTAAAATATATATATTTGTTTAGAATTGACTCTTAATTTTCCAGCTAAGATACTTCATATTACAATCATTGCTCATACCACTTTTTGTCTTTTTTGGGGTCCTGTGACACCCTAAATCTCATGCCCTAGAAAATCCTAGGGTAAGTAGGGTTTCAGATTTAGGGTTTTCAAAACCATATTATTTTCATACCCTATCATGCTTGTAGCACATAGGGAGTTCATACCACATTTTGTCTTTTTTGGGGTCCTGTGACACCCTAAATCCCATGCCCTAGAAAACCCTAGGGTAAGTAGGGTTTTGGATTTAGGGTTTTCAAAACCATATTATTTTCATACCCTATCATGCTTGTAGCACATAGGGAGTTCATACCACTTTTTGTCTTTTTTGGGGTCCTGTGACACCCTAAATCCCATGCCCTAGAAAATCCTAGGGTAAGTAGGGTTTTAGATTTAGGGTTTTCAAAACCATATTATTTTCATACCCTATCATGCTTGTAGCACATAGGGAGTTCATACCATATTTTGTCTTTTTTGGGATCCTGTGACACCCTAAATCCCATGCCCTAGAAAACCCTAGGGTAAGTAGGGTTTTCTAGGGCATGGGATTTAGGGTGTCACAGGACCCCAAAAAAGACAAAAAGTGGTATGAGCAATGATTGTAATATGAAGTATCTTAGCTGGAAAATTAAGAGTCAATTCTAAACAAAAATATATATATTTTACTAAGAAGTTTTCTTTCTATAACCTCAAATTTTTAATACTCCAAGCTTGACCAGTGTCAGACTTACCCAATACTACATACATGAACAAAAAATGAATGCTTAAGATGTGCACAGCAATAAGCAGGGCGTATAAGCAATGATGTATTAAGCCTTGAAATGATCAAATGTCAGATAAAAAAGTACGCTAGCTTGAACCTTCGTGGAGACAAAAAAAATCAGCTCACGTTCTCAAATCAGCATCCTCCATCCAGTTAGGACTAATTTCCTAACATTGATAAAAATATATATATAAGTTTTAGACATTTTTTTTACGTGATGTTAAAAAAAAAAAGTTTTTTTTTTTTTTTTTTTAAATAAAAAAAATACCACACGTTACGTGTGGAGCCACTTCACACGTAACGTGTGGATCCACTCCACACGTAACGTGTGGATCCACTCCACACGTAACGTGTGAATCCACTCCACACGTAACGTGCGAGCCTATGCGCCAAACGGCAAAATGCCTATGCGCCGAAAAGTAATCGTGCAATTTTATCCTATTATAATAAAGGTGGGATATGTGCCTTCAAATGATGAATAAAGCGCGTAAAGAAAATTATACACCGTTAAACCTTTCTAACTAGGGGTGTTCAAAAATGGCCCGGATCGGAAAACTGGATCGGATCGGATCGGAAAATACTGGATTGGACCGGATCGGTGAAATTACGGTCCGGTCTCCGGTCTATGATTTTCCCTTAATCCGGGTCTGGTCCAAACCCGGAAAAAAATCGGTCCGGACCGGTGAATCGGTTTTCTTTTTATAAAAAATAAGGAGTTTAAATATTTTTTATAGATATTTTTCTTAATTTAATAAGTTAGGAGTATAAATGTTTTTTATATATTTTTTTTAGATATTAAATAAGAATTTATTATTATTTTTTTTAAATAAGGACCGGTCCTAGACAGGACCGGAACCGGACCGAATAGGTCCGGTCTCCGGTCCGACCTTTTGAAAAAATCCGATCCGAACCGGATGAACACCCCTATTTCTAACCTAAACATCGGAAAAAGGCCCTCATATATAGCAAATTTAAAAACAAAGGAAACAAGATTAGAAAGGTTTAATGCGTGTGGGTGTATAATTTTTTCATTGTAATGGATCGTTATCACCCACCTTTCAGCCTCGTCTCTACGGCGTAAGGCTTCTTTAGTAGGAATTGAGTTTTCCAATTCCGTCATATTTTTAGAGAGGCTATCATGGTCGCTGATCGTCTAGCCTTGCTTGCTTTTGATTTTCCTTTAGGTTGTCATGTTTTAGATTTTCCGTCCGATCGGATGTCTTGTTGTGTGATTGACGATGTGAAGGGTTTTGCTACGTCCCGTCTGATGACCAATTAGTTTTCTTTATATATTTGCTCGAGAATGCCGTCTCTCCTTGTACCAAAAAAAACACATGTTTGCATGTAATCAGTTTACTACTTTACTTCATCTATATATAGCAAATTTAAAAACAAAGGAAACAAGATTGATAATCACTATCCGATCCGTCTATCCATATATGGCAAGTGGCAACACTATGATACGAGGGCATACGTGGATGATTAATGTAGGAACGCATATACGAAATATAAACTGCAATAAGAAAGCATATAATAACAAAACGAAATTATACCGAACAGAATTACGAAGTAGAATCGAGAACGATATCTCTCTTTAATTCTGAAAATGCCCCGTATTGCGACGGTTGATGGCGTTCCGAATCCCGGGATACAACTGCTTGAACAACTTCGGACTTGCGCAACCAAAGGACCGAAGGCTACGAACCGTTTCTGTGGAGCACTCTCAGACTCGATGTTTTCGGGAAACAGAGAGGAGGGAGGAGGATAGCTGTGTTCGATGAGTGTCTTGTGAATGAGAGGACGCTCGCTCTTATATAGAGCTTGGAAGAGGAGTCGTTGCAGATCTTCTGCATTCATGGAGGATCACGTTGTGACCGTTGCAGATCTTCTGCATTCAAAAGCCCATTCCCAAAACGGCCCAGCTGGCTTCCAAAAAGAAGCTTAGCTGCTGCTTGGGCCTTCGGACGGCGCGCGTGAGTGGTCAAGCTCTTCTCTCCATAGTCACCAAGTTCTTACCTTGGCTTGGGTGATAGTGGTATATAAACCACTCAATTCTACTCCCACATTTTCGATGTGGGATGTAGAATTGCACCCCAAACTCCATTTGGGTGTTGCAATCAACCACCTTTGAGTCCTCATTTCTCATTCAAACGGAACCCGAATTAATCGTATGAGCACACTTCGTTGTAGAGCTCGCGGAGGCGAATCCAACGCTCCCATAATCCGGCACAACCGGTGACCGGAGCCCATCGGAAAAGTGCCCGGAAAATTCAGTTCCAACAATTAAGACCCAATCAAGCCTTCGTTTTCGAAAAAAAATGAAATTGCTACAAATAGTAATCGAATCACGAAATTCCTAGCTACTACGTATACAACAAACTCGTAGGGTTGGCTACGTACGGCTGCGCCCATGCTCTATAACTGACACGTTGCTTCGAGCGTAGAGCGAGGCATGGTACATGATATAAGCTCAATCATCCAGCTCAAATTCTTGAATATATGAAATGATTCGTTTGAGAACTTCTCTTCGATCACATGATAAACTAAAGTCGGATACGTATGAAGTTGGATCAAAATATTAATGTTTTTTAAATAAATATAAATTATCATTTATAATCTTTTTTTTTTGTCAAAGAAAGCCGATATAAATGCAAAAAAGAGCTATAGGGGGACAAAACGGAGGGTAGCACGACCCCTAATACCATCAAGAATATCATTTATAATCATAAGCTGTGGAACAAAAAAAGATGGAATTCGATCTATCGTAATTAATTACTGGTATCCATCAATCTCAGTCACGCTCTCGCATACAGGTAGAGGTTTGTATCTAGTGTGATATGAAATTCTTAGACCTTTAAGATTTAGAAAATTCAGTTACGATCCGGTTTGGTTATAACTTATAATAGTAGTTGTGAAATTGTGGTAATGAGCTCGGAAGAAAATGCGTAAAACTAAAACATAGTGGATCAAGGGCTGTACTTGAGATGTAAATTCACAAGTCTTGTGAATAATACCAGCCATCACACTAATCAGTGGAAGTAGCTACGTACATTGAATATACTTATCTTATAAGATTTTACAAAAAATCCCATGATTTTTTTTTTCATTTTTTAAATATTTTCCGTAGATAACTGATGTATATTTAATTAACATATAATTTTGCCTTGAATATAACATGTTTTATAAACATTAATGTATAAAAATAATCATGTTAATTTAGTATTATAAAACGTATTTGACTTAAATGTCACATTATTAATGAAGAGAGTAGACACCAAGCTGATATAGCTTAAGTGACTGTGTAATCACGAGTGTTACACGTGTCTCCTTGTACATGCTATAAAGCCTTCTTCTTTCTCATTGTAACAGTTTGTTCATTCTGTTATTTTGTCAACAGAGAGTTTTCTTCAGTTTTGCTTTCGCCTACAATGGATGTTAATTCATCCTATTCTTTCTTGCTTTGATGATCAACCATTCTTCATGGTATCAGAGCAAAAGTAATTGATTATCATCTTCTTTCGATTCGTTAGGGAAATCAAGGTTTGAATTCGAATGATCCGCTAGCATTGTCGAATTCAGATCATCCAGGTGCACAATTGGTTGCCGCGAAGCTGGATGGATTGAATTTTCTGAACTGGAGCAAGAATGTCAAGATGGCATTGGGTGCGAAATCGAAGCTATGGTTCATCTATGGTAAGGTCTTGCGTCCTGCACCAGATTCAGATGATTTGGAGCAATGGATCTGTGCTGATTATATGGTCTGATGTTGGATCGTCAATTCGACGGAGAAATGCATCTTGGACACCTTCATGAGCGTGGAGTCCGCTAAGCAACTTTGGGATGAACTCTTGGAAAGGTTTGGGCAGACTAATGGCTTGATGCTCTATCAGCTAAAGAGAATATTGTCTTCTCTGCAACAATGTATTCTTTCTGTTAGTGACTATTATTGCAAACTCAAAACTATCTGGGATGATCTTGATTGCCTGGATGTAATGCCTATTTGTGAGTGTGGTAAAATGGTTGGTTGTACTTCTAATTTGGTTAAGAAATTTCAGGAGAAAGAGAACAAGAATAAGGTTCTTCAATTCTTGATGGGGCTCAGTGCGGAGTTTGATGCAATAAGGGGAAATATATTAGCACAAGATCCTATGCCCATTGTTAATCGGGCATTTCATCTAGTTCAGCAAGTTGAGAGGCAAAAGATTGTCACAGGATCAATGAATGCGAATCTTGATGGTTCAACATTCTCTGTTAACAATTTCACTGGTCGTCAGTATCAACAGTTACAACCTTATTTTCAGCCAAGAGATGGTTCAAAAAGGGCTAAAGTTGATAAAATATGTGATTTATGTCATCGTCAAGGACATCTGAAAGATCAGTGTTACAAGTTAACTGGTTTTCCACCTAATTGGAAAAATAGGCAGTCAGATAGGAGAGCCAATGTTGTAGGAACTGAGATGGAATAGCAGCCAGATAATCCTTTAGAAGTTGATGGCAGTGGGTCAGTTGATTCAGCCTTGGTGAATGTTGTTTGTTAGGAAGTGGTGAAGATATTCCAGAATAGGGGAGCATCTACATCTTCAGCTAATTTTGCAGGTAAATTGTCGAACTCAAGTGCTTTATCGGTTTCTTCTTGCACAAATAGTACATATTGGATCATAGATACAGGGGCTACCGACCATATGGTATTTGATCAGAAACTATTCATATCCAAGACATTCTTGCAGAGGCCAGTAAAGGTAGCTCTAACAAATGGTTGTATAAAGGTTATAGAGGTTATTGGATCTGTAAGAATTAATGATGCATTGGTCATACAAAATGTGCTTTTGGTTATTGGTTTTAAGCACAATTTGCTATATGTGACCAAGTTGATAGATGAACATGGTTTATTTGGGAGAATAGAATCTAATAGCATTCTATTTCAGGACCATATTACTAAGGAAATTGTGCTTGAGGGGCAGAGAGCAGGAGGACTATATGTCACCAAGACTGGGATCCAGGGTAGCATAAGCTTTTGCTCAAAAGAAGTTGTTGAGTCAGATATAGCAGAGCAATCTAATAATGTGGCAAATGTAAAGATTTCATATAGCTTATTACATGACAGACTTGGTCATTGTTCTAAAAGCAAAATTGCTCATTTGCCTTTGTATAAGACATTAGCTGTGCAAGATGTTTTTTGTGAAAGTTGTAATCTTGCTAAACAGTGTAAGAAATCTTTTGTTAAAAGTGATTCTCTTGCTGCTACTCCCTTTGCTCTTATACATTTGGATCTTTGGGTCCCTATAAAACTCCTACTACTTTAGGAGCTTCATACTTCCTGACCATTCTTGATGATTGCACTAGATATACTTGGGTTTATTTGCTCAAGTTTAAACATCAAGTTAAAGCTGCTATAAGCTCATTCTTAGTATATGTTAAGAATCAGTTTGCTGCATCTGTAAAAGTGATTAGGAGTGATAATGGCACATAATTTGTACAACAAGGTTGCAGAGAGTTGTTTGCTAGCTATGGGATTTTGCATCAGAGAAGTATTCCTGGCAATCCACAACAGAATGGTCGGGTAGAGAGGAAACACAGACATATTGTCAAAATTGCAAGGGCTATGAGATTACACTCCAATTTACCTAACAAATTCTGGGGATAATGTATTCTTGTTGATGTGCATGTCATTAATCTTCTGCCTAGTTCAGTTTTGAAGTGGCAAATTCCTTTTGAATTATTATTTCAAAAGCCAGCTGTGTTTGATGATTTGAGGATACTTGGGTGTTTGTGTTATGGTAAACCCAATATTGTTAAGAGAGACAAGTTTGGTGCACAGTCCAAAAAATGTGCTTTTGTGGGTTATCCAGCAGGTCAGAAAGGTTACTTGTTGTATGATTTGGAGACACACAACATCTTTGCTTCTAGAGATGTTGTCTTTCGAGAGGAGTCTTTTCCTTTTAAAACTATATTTAATTTTGTTTCTCCTCCTGCTGCTCAGTTACCACTTGTTAATCCTGAGATTGATGACAATGTGGAAATGTCATCTTATACTACTGTGTTGCCTACTTCTTTTATTGACACAACTTCCTCACCACACCACTCAACTTCTCCTACAACTTCTACTGTTGTTCCTCCTAACCTCACACCAATATTGAGAAGATATTCAAGGATGAGATCTCAGCTTGCCAGACTTCAGGATTATATTTGTTCTCCTCCAGCATCTGCTTCTTCTTAGTCCTCCAGATTAGTAGAATTCTCATAATTCCCCGCTGAATATACTGCATCATTGTTTAATACTTGTGCCATTTCTGAACCTAGTTCTTATTCTCAGGCTCGTGGTCAGCCTTGTTGGGAAGAAGCAATGGCTAAAGAGATAGCAGCCTTAGAAAGCAATTAAACATGGGAATTAACTACTCTTCATGTAGGTCATAAAGCAGTTGGTTCAAAATGGGTTTACAAAGTTAAGTTCAAGCCTGATGGCAGTGTTGAGAGGTACAAAGCCAGACTTGTGGCTAAGGGATATAATCAAGTGGAAGGCAAAGACTATAAATATACATTTTCACATGTTGCTAAGCTGGCTACAATGAGATTACTCCTTGCTCTTGCTATTGCTCAGACATGGAATGTGCATCAATTAGATATAAATAATGCTTTCCTACATGGCTATTTGGAAGAGGAGGTTTATATGACACCACCACATGGTTATTCTCAAGCTCAGCCAAGTCAGGTTTGCAAGCTGTTAAGGTCACTGTATGGGTTGAAACATGCCTCTCGCCAATGGAATATTGAGTTAACTGGCTTTCTTATTCAGCTTGGTTATGTTCAATCCAAGTATAACTACTCCCTCTTTATTAGAAAGTCAGGTACTCAGATGGTTGTTGCTTTAGTTTATGTAGATGATCTGCTTCTAACTAGGAATGATGAAGCATTTTTTATGTCAACAAAGGCAACTCTTCATCAACAATTTACTATTAAGGATCTGGGTTTGGTCAGATTTTTCCTTGGTATTGAAGTGGCTCGGTCAGCTAAAGACATTGTTCTCAATCAAAGAAAATACATTTTGGATATTCTCAAGGACACAGGCATGTTAGATTGCAAAGCTGTAGTGTTTCCCTTGCCTCAAGGATTAAACTTATCCCTTGATGAGGGTCAATTGGTTTTGGATCCTGCATCTTATAGACATTTGGTGGGCAGACTATTATATCTTAACATTACTCGTCCCGACTTGTCATATGATGTTCAACATATGAGTCAATTTCTTAGTCAGCCTCGTGAGCCACATATGCAAGCTGCAATGCATATTGTGAGATACCTTAAGGGGACTTTGAATTGGGGTTTATTTTATCTTGCTCACAACAATTTGGTGCTCAGCAGTTTTAGTGATGCTGATTGGGGAAATTGCAAGTTCATTGCCAGGTCTCTTTCTGCCTATTGTGTCTTCCTTGGTGACTCTTTGATTTCTTGGAAAACCAAGAAACATAAAACTGTGTCAAAATCATCTACAGAGTCCGAGTACCGTAGCATGTCCTATACAGCTAGTGAAGTTGTTTGGCTCAACAATATTCTACAGGATCTCCATATTTTAGTTCCTCTGCCTATTACTCTTTATTGTGATAATAAGACAGCCCAACATATAGTCGTTAACCCTGTGTTTCATGCAAGGACTAAGCACCTCAATATAGACTGTCATTTCGTAAGGGAAAAGGTTAATGAAGGCTTCCTTTGCACATCCTATATCAAATCCCAGATGCAGCTTGTTGATGTCCTTACCAAGCCATTAAGTGAGATGCAGCATAAATTTTTGTCTTTCAAGTTGGGATTGGTTGACTCTCAACCACTTCCAACTTGAGGGGGGATGAAGAGAGTAGACACTAAGATGATAAAGCTTAAGTGATTGTGTGGTCACGAGTGTTACACATGTCTCCTTGTACAGGCTATAAAGCGTTCTTCTTTCTCATTGTAACAGTTTGTTCATTCTGTTATTCTCTCAACAGAGTTTTCTTCAGTTTTGCTTCCACCTACAATGGATGTTAATTTATCCTATTCTTTCTTGCTTTGATGATCAACCATTCTTCAGTTAAAAATATTTATTAAATTCAATCTCGTGCTTGGCACGAACACTATGCTACTTAATTCTATAATTAGACTTTTTAATTCCTTTATAGTAAAAACAATTCTGACATTACAAGTCTATTACTTTTCTATTAGGCGGGTCTCGGTGCACCCCAGTAATTACTTTGCGCACCTTCTTTTATTTAATATTGACTTTATTGCTCTTTAAAATAAAATATTCATTCTAAATATTTGGATAATGATTACTGGTACATATCTAGTGTATTTAGTACAAATCCTCTATTATAAAATTATATTACAGAAAATTTTTACCACTTATCTAATTGGACCAAATTAATATTAATGGTCCCACCAACTCCAACCTCAGCATCATCACGCACATCTCTTCTCCAGAATGGGAATGGTGTGGTGTGAAACTCGCCGAGGCCCATGGAGATGGCACCGGTGGCGACTTCGGCGATTCCGGCGGTGAGGATGATGGTGGAGGAGGTGTTGGCGTCGGAGAGGCCGGTGGCGAGGGCGAAGGGGACGGTGAGGCCGTCAGAAACGCCAATTAGGATGTCACGGACGACCTCGCCGACGGTGAAGTGCGTCTACTTGTGGTGATGGAGGAGCGACCTCTCTTTCTCGACTTGCGACGACGGCAGGTGAGCGTGGTGGTTCAGATCCGCCATTTTCCAACTTCTAGATCTGCTAATTCCATCTTCGTTTTCGCTCGATTTGTGTTGATTTGAGTGAGTTTATAAAGGAAAAAAATGGCAGAGCAATTTCAAAGCATCTGAGATCCTAGAAAATCGAGTAATTTCATCTCAAAATGGTCTAACTAATTCACATTCACATTCACATATACCCAAAAACTTTACCCTTTTAGGATTTGCAGTTATCGTTCTTCACAGAATGGCCTAATTATAATTAGTTCAATATAGTGCCAAGCTTAACCGTTCTGGTGTCGCCGATCCGGATTGACGCGACTGTGTCGGATCGGTTGGTTTGGTTTTATTCTACTAATGGGGAGTTTTCTGTCAATACTGCCTACCAACTCTTGCTCAACCGTCGGAAAGCTGCTGCTAGTCGCGGGGAACAGATTGAGAAAATATCTAATATCATTAAGGTTATTTTTGTTCATGGAAGGTGCGGAGAGTAAACATAGAGGTGCATAAAGTACCCAAAAGTGAAGAATTTCTTATGGAAAATATGTCATGATGTCCTACCTACGAAATCTAGGCTATCACAAAAACATGTCTCAGTCCCACTAGCATGTGACGCGTGCAATAATCTGCATAAAGACCTAAACCACTTCTTATTCAAGTGCCCCAAAACGCTGGAACAAATCAAGAAACAAAATCTTCCTATTGATTTCATCATTAGAAGTTTAAATACTAATAACAAAAAACCTATCGACTTAATCCGTGAACTGTAATCCTTACTCACTAAAAATGAATGGGTTTGTCTCGCTACCACCTGGTGGGGCACTTGGATCAATAGAAACCAAGTAATCTTCCAAACACCTAACCCGAACAAAATCAAAGATCTCACAATATACATCAAAACCCTAATCCAGAATTGGAATAAAAGTAAGGTATTAGATACAGAGGAAACAACAACTAAAAAACCCAACCCAGCCATTAGGCGTAAGACTAAAAATAAATGGGATAAACCAAAACCAGGATTTTGCAAAATAAATTTTGATGGTACGAAAATACCAAATGGTAAAACAGGTACGGGTTTCATCATCCGAAATGAATATGCTAAAATAATCCATATGTCCAACAAACAATACGGATGCCTCTCCGTCCTAATGGCAGAAACCCTAGCCCTGAAAAACAGTATCAAAACAGTTGTTTCCCTTCGTCTTAATAAAATCGAAATCGAATGGGACAATCTGTGCCTTATCAACTCCATCTTAAGCACTTGGACTTGCCCTTGGGAAATTGAAATGGTCATCGCTGACATCCTCATCGATCTCCGTTCTTTTCAGAAAGTCCTTATAAGGCATGTTTTTCGGGAGGTGAACTGCTCTGCTGATCAAATTGCTAAACTCAGCTTCTCACCTTCGAGATTTGTCTTGGAATCTAACCCAGAACTTCGTATTCTCATCCAATTGGATGCTCTAGGCCGGACATTGCATCGTTGCTAGGCCCCGTCTAATTATTTCCTTATCAAAAAAAAAAAAAAAAAAAAATAGAGGTGCATAAAGAAACGAATGAGTTGGATAAATGACTCATGTGCAACATTTTTTTAAAGAAACTAACCCCCTCTCCTTTCCCCTAAACCCTACACCCTAAACCCCAAAAGGCAACATTTTAGAGAGAGAAAAAGCAAAAAAGAAGGAGAGAAAAAATAATAAAGTAAACTAATAGAGATAGAAAAAATACGTAAAAATTAGTAGAGGATAATTTTGTTAATTTAAAACTCTTAAATAGCCAATTGGCCCAAAACCCTCTAAAGGAACCCCTTTGTATTTTTCTCATTTCTCTCCGTCACCCAGATTTGTCGGTCATTAACGGGGATTTACTGAAGTTCGTTTTTGTGTTTTTTTTTGTTCCAATTGATTGCTCAATCATTGATATTTGAGTTTTTATTGATCAATATAAGTTTACTTAATTCAAAGTTTTGCCTTTGCAATTTACTGGACCAACAAATTATTGAACAAAAATAAGTCTTCTATGCAATACTACAAAATACGTTAATTCATGAGGGAAATTAGGTTAAGTTAACGTGATAACTTTTATGGCTTAAAAATTAAACCTATGAAAATCAAGATTTGATATCTCATATTA
Organism: Rheum nobile; assembly: GCA_027886185.1. Taxonomy (NCBI): domain Eukaryota; kingdom Viridiplantae; phylum Streptophyta; class Magnoliopsida; order Caryophyllales; family Polygonaceae; genus Rheum; species Rheum nobile. The sequence continues at coordinate 943,337 of WOAB01000191.1, read as the reverse complement.
GATCATATCTTACCAAATATTAGGTATAAGATATGACTTGTATTGTATCTACAACATAACAAACCACAACATAGATGTTAAATTCCATACTCGATAGTATTTAATAACCATATTGAATTGTGATATCCGATATCTTACCCCTATATAGCCTTGTATGCATGCATAAAAAATGTAAAATTTATGCATTTCAAATTCGACCTATCTCATATTAATATCTTCCATAGGTACTATGGCTAATAATTTCATATTACGACTGGATTTAAAATTACTAACTTACCCAAAAGTCCTGACTTGATTGGTCGCATTTATTTGGGCGCGCTGTTGATGGGTGACCTTGACGACTATAAATAAATGTTGCCAAAGCTGTAAGGTCAGCTCTATCATCGATCAAACATGACCAAACCCATACGACGTCGTCTCTCCTTGTTTGCTTTGTTGATACTCCTCGTGGCCCCAAATGCTGAAGCCCAGCTGGTGATCTCTCTTCTTGATAGCATTCTGAACTTGTCAATACCCGTCACGACACTCGACCGTCTCCCGCTACCCTCGAACGCGGTGGGCCCCGACTCCATGGCGTTCGATAGTTCCGGTGCTGGCCCTTACACCGGCGTCACCAATGGTAGAATCCTCAAGTGGGCTGGCCCTTCCACCGGCTTCGTCCTGTTTGCTGTCACTACTGCAAATTGGTAACCTTAATTTCGGTTTAAATTGTTTGCTACCTTCATATGATTCTTTTGTTATTATTTTATGAGAAATTTCTGTACGTTGGTGCCTTGAGTTTTTAGAGTTATTCTTATTGGTATTCTACCATTGTTTTTCTCCATGTTGGTGTCAATAAGATTTTGCGTTTGTTTGCTATGTAATCAAGTTTTTTTATATTCGTATTCTTTTGATTTAAATTGATCAAATTTAAGTCCATTATTGTGTTCCTTACTCTCAAATTAGTAAAATTTGACTCCTAAAACACTCAAATTCATATCCAAATCATCTTGATTTGAATTCTGAAACAACAATCAATTTTCGACCTTAGGAATTCAAATCGAGATGTTCCAAGGACAAGGAACACAATGGTGGACTTGAATTTGACCAATGTGAACCAAAAGAGTACGAATATGAAAAAAACAAACAAACACAAAACCTTAAGTACACCAACCAAAAAAAAAAACCATCCGACACCAACAAAAATAAACGTAAACTCAAGGGCACCAACAAATTTTTTAAAAAAAATTTCCCCTAATTTATTTGGGAATCGATTAACCAATCATATCGTAGTCTAGTATATTAGAAAACATATTTAAAAAATGCAAAATTTCAAGTCAACTTACTTAGCAGTTAGCCTATCTCGATTTTAGTAATTACAAGATTAAGTGATCACATTAAATACTTTTTTTTCCGCCAGGGATACAATTCTGAAGTTATTTGTCATTAATTGTTTCTCATGCCTATAGTTTTGTGCTACACATGACATAGGTCGAAACAACTATGCGAGTCGACGGATATAAACCTGGAACCGGCATGTGGAAGGCCGTTAGGGATAGAGTTCTACAACAAAACCAACACGCTATACATCGCCGATGCTTACTACAACCTTCGGTCCGTTGGCCCAGACGGCGGAGTCGCCACTCTGCTTGCTTCGTCAGCGGAGGGAGTCCCGTTTAAGTTTTTGGATGCCATTGAAGTTGATCAGGACACTGGAGTTGTATACTTCACTGACGCTAGCTCTGTAAATCAGAAAAAGTACGTATGTATCAAATTAAGTGTGCAACTTTATATTCTCCTTATTAATTTCATGTATATTCAATTCTTGATTTTTTTTTTATATAACATCAAATTTAGTCTGATTTATTTGCATAAATAAATGCTTATCAAGAACTCTGTACTGAATTTTATAGCTAGATCTAGATGCATGGTTGACCCCGTGCGAAGATATATTATTATTTTGTTTTTATAATATATAAACGATAAGTTTGCATTGATGTGTGTTTGTTTTTTGTTTGTAGGAGATCATTTGTTTTTTTCTTAAGATTTACGGTCAATTTTGTTAATCATTTGTGATTTGGTAATTTAGGTTTGTAATTGTGACTAATATTGAATAGAGTATTTGATTTTGTTTCTTAAAATTCATTTATCTTTATATCGATGGTTTTCTAATAATTTTGCTAAAGTATTTATGTTATGTACTTCACATAAGGAGTAATTTTTATTTTGTTTTGTAATAGAACACATTAAGAGGTGAAATTTCTATAATATTAAATTAATATACTAAATTTTAAAATTTGACCATAGTTTATTTTATGATAAAAATTTGAATAAAATAAACATAATAATATATGATCTTTTTTTTAATTATATGAAAATGGCCTTTATTTATTTTGAATATAAACATTTCTTAATAAAACTATTACTTTATATAAATGATAGATATACAAATTATGATTGTGATAACAATAATAATGAAAATGCATTAATTGTATGATTTCGGGTGGAAAGAGATAGATTTTAATAAAACTAAAGTATTTATTGAGACAACAAATATAACTTTTTATGTAGTATAAAGGATAGAATACTTAATTGTTTTAAATTAGAAAATTACTATTGGAATATATATAAACAGATATTGCTTACAAGCTAGTCACTTTCAAACTTTCAGTTATTATAAAGTTATAACTGATGGGTAGAGCTTATCATGTCATTTGTATTGTCTTAAATATGATTTGGAATGTTTTTAAAATTTGTCTTTTCATATTTCATTTTTATGCATACAATAGTTATAGAATATTACTAATATATAATTATTAATATATTATATATATTTGACGAATTTTCAAATTATGCTAGTTGATATTTTTTTCAAAACATTTTTTAATGACCTAAAAACCTAAGTTGTACATGTAAGTTAGGTTAGATTAGATGGTCAATTATACTCTTGCAGAAGTTTTTTCATTATTTTTATATAACGTAATAATATTTTACATATATTAATTTTAAGCGTAGATTTTATTGTGATGTATGTAGATGTGGATAAAATGTTGTGTTTTATTTTAATTTATATTTGAGTATGTCATAAAGTTATATAACTTTTTATAGCTTATATACTCTAATAAAATACTACAATAAAAATACTATGAAGACATACAATTAATTTTAACAAAATTTATTTGAGTAAATATGAAATTTATAACCACCTGTTATTCTTTAAGTGGGGACATATGTCAAGTTTTATATTAGTATAGATTTCTTTTTAACAAATCTAATGTAAGTAAATATGACATTTATAATCACTTGTTATTGTTTTAAGTGAGGATATTAATTGTGGCAATATGTCAATTTTTATATTAGTATAGATAGATATAGATTTTAGCTAAAGCTATATTAATTGAAACAGTTTTAAGACTTGTTTAATTGGATAAGGCCTTATAAATTACAATTTATCATATTATATTATAATACGCGATTCAAACGAACACTTTGTAGATTTGAAGAAAAGAATAACAATCAACTAGACCAAAAGTAAGAGAAGTAACTGATTTAGGAGTTGCTTCTACGAACTTCTTTTTTGGAATTTTGTTACGTGTTAGAATAATATATTTTGGTCCTGACCAAAAAAAAAAAAGAATAATATATTTTGGTTATTACTACGGAATCTAGTTCCACGCTTTGACTAATTTGCATGTATTAATTGTGTCATTCCTAATGTATTGTACTTGCTCTATGAATTGGAGACTTTTGAGATTTTGTGAGAAGGAAAAAAAGATTACATAAGAAACTTGGTATCTATCCAACTTTTCTCTCCATATATGCAGAGATATACAACTAGCAATACTCACCCACGACACGTCAGGGAGGTTCATGAAATACGACCCTACAACCAAACAAGTTACCGTACTACTCCGTAGCCTCGGAGGGCCCGCAGGAGCCGCCCTTAGCAAGGACAGGAGCTTCATCCTGGTGTCGGAGTTCCTGAATTTCCGGATCCTAAGGTATTGGCTCAAAGGCCCCAAGGCCAACACCTCTGAAATCTTCTACGTCACGCCTGGGGCGCCAGATAACATAAAGAGAAACGCAGACGGAGATTTTTGGGTGGCCGTTTCAATCGGAGGCACGCAAAGGGCAATTCCGTTAGGGATTTTGCTTGGCCAAAACGGACAAGTGTTGAGGGTTTTGAACTTCGCGACGGCTAATTTTACTTTGTCTATTAGCAACGTTCAAGAGTACAACGGAAAGTTGTACTTAGGTTCCATGAGTTCTGGTGCAACCTATATTGGCGTTACACGGAGTACTACATGTTAATCGATCATGTATTAATTTGAAGTTAAATCAATAACAAATATAATGATATTGTGCACTCATATTATCACACGCGATATATATCTCGTAGATTTGAAGGTATGGGTGTACTAATAATGGAATAAAGTGAGCATCATCAGAGCATGGTTAATTTATGGCTTGTATTCTTACATGGAAATATATATATGCATGGTATATAATATGTATATGAATGTAAGTGCATTTTATAAACGATTTTTCTAATTAATCTATGTCTTAAGACATAGATTAAGAAACCTTATTTAGGAAAATAAAATTAGAAAATTGTGAATCTTTTAACAAAAAATCAAAAAATTCTGAAAAATTAACACATGTTCCATACTTCCATGCATGTAATTAAAGCTAAGATCCCATTTAAATATGCATAAGATATACTCCTTAGTAATCCTATGAAGTTGTAACGAAAAATTGTGACTTGCACCAAAAGTTCTGAATGCTCTCCGTACAGTCTCCCTTCCCCCTCTCCACCTCCCCTTGACCCTTGCCTTCGGCTTGCCCCCCCCCCCCCCCCCCCCCCCCGAGTCTTCCGCCTTGCTCCCCTACTGTCTGTCCGCCCCACCGGCCTTAGGTCGGGCGATGGGTAAGCAGAAACACAAACCCATAAATAAGAACTCAGGCAAGCCCTTCAAATCCATCAAGCTCTCTCATATCATTCCGCCCCGCCTCTCTTCCCCTCCGAGCTCTCCTACCCCGTCTGAATCTGAGTCACTGACCCCTCTCTCGGATGACTCCTTCATCCGCAGCAATGCTCGGTTTCTCAGTACTCTCCCCCCCTCCACCTATCCTCTCCACCCCGCCTCCCTCTGCTCCCTCCTCTAATCCCGCCCGTTGTGGGGTCTCCCCGCGGTCTCCCGCTCCACCCTGCTGCCCTCTCACAGCCATTCCTCCTCCCCTCTTCTTTCCCCCCTCTCTCCCACATAATGCCCCTTCACCTCTGCTAGCCCCAACGCCCTCTCCCCCCTCCCATGGGGGGTCCAATCCTCACCCAACCTCCTCCCGCAGGAGTTTCTCAGCTCCTTACTTTCTCTGAAGAGTTCGCCGGCAATCGCATTGTCGCCGCCCTGACTCCCCTAGTCCCCTCTACTTTGAGCTGGGGTGTGAAGATGGTGTTATCGACTACTGTATGGACGACATCGGAGAGTAGCTCTCCAAATGGCGCCTCTGTTTAGTTGGCGTTGTTATGGGTGAAAGAATACTCATTAATGTGATGACACGATTTGTTGGAGCAAGATGGATCTGTTGCAAAACAATGCCTAAGGTTTTACTGAATGAGACAGGCATGTTCGTCTACAAGTTCACGAATGAAGAGGACCTCAACAATGTCCTAAATGGTGGCCCTTGGATGATCGGTGGATCTCGCCCGCTCATCCTCCGGCGATGGGAAAGGGGAATTCCCATGGATCTCACTTGCCTTAACACCATTCCGGTCTGGGTCACCCGTCCCGGACTTGGATTGGAGTACTAGAGTGAGCCCCTGGTTCGGAAAATTGGGCCCATACTCACAAAATGAGGCCCAACTTACTCCCGTCATCATATATTCCTCTCCCATCTCTTCAAACTAATCCCATCACCACCGTCACTCTGCCTCTCCCTGCACAAAATCTATCTTCTCTCTTCTATCCTTCTCCCACAAAATCGCCTCCACTTATTTCGGTGCAGCCGATTGATTCTAATCCCTACACATCTCTCCCTGATCCTCCCTCTGGCCCAAAGAATGATCTTCTCGCTCCTTCGTCTTCTCTCCCCCAACAAACCGGCTCAAGGAGCCCATGTTTGCCCTCTCCACCCTTTATTTATGGATAGAATCCATTTTGGGTGCTGGAATGTTCGAGGGTTAAATAAACTCTCAAAATAGGACGATCTCATAAGCATTGTTTGCAAGGCAAAGCTTAATTTAATTGGCATTCTTGAAACAAGAGTTCGGCGAGAAAAAGAAGACAAGTTGGGCAAGAGCCTTCTCAAGGATTGGAATTTCTTCTCCAACAGCTCAATTTCTGCTAATGGTCGTGTTTGGATTCTATGGGACCCGACAATTGTTTTGGTCCATGTACTCTCTTTCTCCCCACAATGTGTCCACTGTTGCATTACACACCCCTACACCTTTGAGTCTTTCCACGCCACCTTCGTCTACGACAATTGTTTTGGTCTATGTACTCTCTTTCTCCCCACAATGTGTCCACTGTTGCATTACACACCCCTACACCTTTGAGTCTTTCCATGCCACCTTCGTCTACGCTTTCAATGACAGACGCAACATAGCTGCTCTTTGGACTGAACTTGAATCCATCAAGTCCTCTATTACATCTCCCTGGATTGTTTTGGGGGACTTCAACACTGTCTTGTGCACAGAGGAAAAAATTGTTGAAGGCCGATCCACCGCTGGCCCCATTTCTAACGAACTCGGGATCTGTTTGGACTCAACGGGATTGTTTGATATGAGGTACAAAGGTAGCTTATTCACCTGGAATAACAACCACTCCAATGGAGACCGGATTTGGTGTAAGCTGGACCGCGCTTTGATTAACAGTGTTTGGCTCCTCCGGTTCAGCCGGTCTGTTGCCCACTTTGAAACTCATAAATTGTCTGATCACTCTCTTGTCACAATCTTCATGGGCTCTATTCATCCCCCTTCTAGACTGCCTTTTCGGTTCTCCAATGTATGGGCTGGGCATAATGCCTTCTTGTCGACTGTCGCTTCTATTTGGGAGGAAAGTATCTCTAGCCACCACATGTTCCAAGTGACATCGAAGCTCAAATTGTTGAAAGCCAAGCTGCGTCGATTTGGTTATGTGTCATTGGAGAATCTTCACACTATGATCTCATGCAGAAGAAATGATCTTGAAGTCATCCAGCTGCAATGCCAAGACCAACCCTTTGATAGAGACCTTCAAGCTCGAGAGCAGGTATGTAGAGCTGCCCTCAACTCTGACCTTGAATCTCTTGCCTCTATGTCAAGACAGCTGGGGAAAGTCAAATGGCTGAAATTTGGGGACCATAATTCCAGCTACTTTTACAATCAGATCAAGAATCGCAGGAGCCGCAACTATGTCGGTCTTGTGATCAAAGATGATGGCTCCAGAATTACTAATAAGCAGGATATTACTTCCCACTTCATCTCCTTCTTTGAGAACCTTCTTGGGCAGACCTTGCCAGTGTCACCCTTCAGAGCTGACTATATTGCCAATGGCCCCTGTCTACGTGTTGAGCATTCCGCTGATCTGATCAAGCCGGTTTCTGATGCTGAGATTCAAAAAGCTTTTTTCAGTATGGGTAATAAAAAGTCGTCGGGGCTTGATGGCTATAACCCATTTTAAGAAGTCATGGAGCATTGTAGGAAAAGATGTTTCAATTGCTGTCAAGGACTTCTTTGCAAATGGATGCATGCTTAGGCAAATCAATCACACGAGCATCTCCTTGATTCCTAAGTGCTTCAACCCCTCGAATGCTAGAGACTTTCACCCCATCTCATGATGTAACTCTATTTATAGAGGAATAGCTAAGATCATCTCTAATAGGCTCAAGAGTGTTCTTCCCATGCTTATTGATGCTAATCAAGCAGCATTTGTCCCGGGCCGCTCCATTCAGCATAATGTCATGATCTGCAGTGACCTGATGAAACATTATTCCTGGAGATCTTCAGCTGCGCGATGCGCTATTAAAGTGGACTTCACCAAGGCCTTTGATATTGTGGATTGGTCTTTCCTTATCAACTGCCTCCAGCACCTTGGCTTCCCAAGAAAATTTGTCTGTTGGATTGAAAGTTGCATCAAGACAAGCTCATTCTCAATCTCTGTTAATGGCAGTCTGGAAGGCTTCTTCAAAGGCAAGAGAGGCATTAGGCAAGGGGACCCGTTGTCTCCCTACCTTTTCACTATTGTGATGGAATACTTCACTCGAATGCTCAAGGGGCTCGACTCATCACCAGAATTCTCCTTTCATCCCAGGTGCGAAACTCTTAAACTCTCACACTTAACCTTTGCTGACGATCTTCTGTTGTTCTGTAAAGGCAACCTTCCATCTATTTCTGCTCTAAAAAAACTCTTGAATGATTTTGGGGATCTGTCGGGCCTAAGGGCGAACCTCTCGAAAACTAAGATCTTTTTTGGGGGCAACTATGAGAGATGGAAGAACGATATCTTGCAGAGTACGCAATTCAGTGAAGGAACTCTACCATTCCACTATCTCGGTGTTCCCGTTGGATCCCGAAAACCCAGAAATTGTGACTTTGCATCGGTGGTGGAAAAATGACTAGCAAAATCCGCTCTTGGACAGCTAGAGCCCTCTCATACGCCGACAAAGTCGATCTTATCAGGGCTGTTCTCTACGGCATCCAGAACTTCTGGTGCAAATTGTTGCCTTTCCCCATGAGGACCATCAAGAATATCCAAGCCTTGTTGCGCTCATTTCTTTGGTCAGGGAAGACGAATACCAAGCGAAGCTGTAACACCCCCAAATAATAACCTTGAAAGTATTACCGCCAGTGACCTCAGATTATACATCTGAAGCCACCCAAGGCTTAACCATTTTATACTAACCATAAGATAACACCGATAATATTAAATATCATAACATTTTATTCAACCAAAGTCTCGGATTACATCTGTAAAATCCCAAATACATCTGAAATACAGAATTCGTTTCAATACAGCGGAAGTCTTTTAAATAATAAATATCATAAGGGTCTTGATCGGTGCGATCACACGCCTAGGATCTTCAACCTTGAGAAAACTCTTAAAAACTCCATCTGCCTTCATCGTCGCGTACTAGCCTTCACGGAAGGGAAGTTTACCTGATGTGCCGTATGAGACGGATGACACCAGCCAACCATGCAAAGGAAAATAACCGGTTGGTTAGTCTAATGAAAGACTATACAAGGGTAAAACAGAAAGGTTCTAAGTAGTCATATTAGGTTAGACCCATCGCTTCTCAAATGAAAGCCGATGACGATAGTAAAACCTCAACACTTCTACGGAAGCTACGAAACAGAATGATCAAGAGAAGACTCCAAAAGATTGAGTCTTATCGGAAATATGACAAGTGTTTGGGAACGTTATAATTTCACACAAGCGTTTAAATCGAAGTCAGATTTGGAAGGAGGACTTACTTTAATCGAAGTCCGGGCGGTTTCCACGTTGTACTCCTCGCCCGAGGGTATATTAATTATGTGCCATATCGCACTTATCTTATTAAATTCCAAAACGTACATTTACGTTACAAGCTTTTAAGATATGTCATCTCTTCACGAGAGATATCGATGGAATAAATTCCGATTGTCGGCACCAGTTGTGTGCCCCTACCCTGAGTAAGGGTACAGTCATGACCAGGGAAAGTACTAGGGCAAAATCCTCCTAATACCAGTTATAAAGAAACGACTAGACCTCGCGAGGTACATAGCTTTCCTACGAATACTCGTTCTAACTAAACAGTTAAACCATACAATAATCCACACCAATACCATCATGGTAATAACAGATATAATAGCGTTGTTTCTAGCAGTATATACAACCTATTATAATATCATATTTTAAATCATCCATTTATAAAACTATTCCCAAACGAAAACAATAATCATCCCAATTTAATTAACAATTAAAGGCAATTGATAATTAACGGAAACATGGAATGATAAGCAAGAGCGAACCGCCACTTGCCTTGATCGAGACGAACGAACGATGTAGGGTTTCTGGGTCCGGAAACTGGAATCGGATTACGGATTCCTACGACGACAACGAACCCACGACGAAACCCTAGGTTAGATTCGATACGAATAATAATACGAATTTAAAGAAACGAAAGGAAATGAAAGAAACGAGGGTCCCATCCGTGACCGGCTCGTCCAAAGCCACGATCGTGTTTGCTAAGGCAAACCACGGTCGCGTTTCTGGGTTCCGCGGTCGCGGATTTCTGGGCACCATTCGCGGTCGCGGTGTTCATGTCCGCGATCGTGGATCCTCCTCAGACGAACCCTAAATCCGAATCAAGCTCACCGACGACGACGGCAATGGCTCGGACGAGGGGGCTTCGACTTCTACCACCACGAGACCTCCAAAGCACCACCACCTCCAACACCTGGGACTCCGGTAAGCTTCCGGCGAAAGCACCAACTCCGACGACAAGAAAATGAGAGAATCAGAGAGCGAGAGATGGATGAGAGATCCTCCCACAGAAGCTCCCTTTTATAGGCCTCCGAGGAGCTCAACGCCGAGAAGGCGAATCGCTCGGCCTCCCCCCGGCGAAAAGACGAGAAACTCAACCGGCAAAACGCAAAGGAAGACGAAGACAAAGCTGATCCCTTTTCCGCGATCGCGGAAATTCTTCCGCGGTCGCGGAAATGCCACTCGCGCATCCGCTTGCCCCGGGAAAGGTTTAACACGTGTTTAAACCATGAACTTGAATATTTTGTACCCAAACAAATATTCTAAGCCTCGAAAATACATCGAATGTATATTATAATGCTCAAAGAATTATTACAGAGATTATACAAGTTACAAAAAATCCGAACTTCGCCAAATACGACACGATTACAGAACGAGGGTTGGGGAAATTACCCAAATACCCTTACTAAAAATGAGGGGTATTACAGAAGCCTTGTCCCTTGAAAGATTGTTTGTAAGCCAAGAGAGGAAGGGGGACTAGGTTTCAAAGAAGTGTTGTCATGGAATCAAGCTTCAATGGCCAAAGAAATTCTTGAAATTGCCTCCCCTAGTACCTGCAATATTTAGACATCCTGGGCAGATTGTCACTATGCTTCAGGCGTTAACATCTGGACAGCTGAACCTCATCTGGCGGATAGCTGGACATGGAAAAACCTCTTGTATATTCGTGATCGTCTCCTCCTCCACAATGACCCTGATCATCTTCAAATCTCTTTGTTGAACTCAGCCGGCCAATACTCCACATATGATGCGTACAGTATGTTGAGAGAGGAGGTCCCTGATGTCCTTTGGGGTGAAATCATTTGGAAGGGACTACATCAACTGAAGTGCTCTTTTATCACATGGCTTGCCCTTCATGAGCGCCTTCCAACCAAAGATAGAGTTAGTCGATGGACTGATCTTGAAGAGCATACTTGTGTCCTTTGCCATGTTGAAATTGAATCTAATGATCATATATGGTCAAGTTGCGTTTTGTGTCCAGGATGTACTCCGTAGGGTCCTCTGTTGGCTACAATGGGTTAACCCTCCAAGCAGCTTCAAAGAATGCCTCCTGCAGCTCCTTGTTATGCCGTATAACTCCAAAATCCAGCTCCTAACCAAAAGCCTTGCCATTTCAACTTTTGTTTACCTGATTTGGCAAACACGTAACAGGATTATCTTCCAGGGAACCACTGCGACTAGCATGGATTGTGCTGATCAGATTATCTTACAGGCCACTATGAGGCTTCTTTTGGCATGGAAAAGAAAGGACACAACCACCTTATTATGGATGCGCCAACTTCACATACAGTGAAGCTTAGTGTTAGTTAATCTTAGCACTCTTTTGGTTAGATTTCGTTTGCTGAAGTGTAGATCCAACTTCAGCACTTTTGTCTCTATTTGGCCCTATCTGAGCCTTGTATAGAACCTTTTTTTTATCAATATTATTTACCCTTTTAAAAAAAAAAAATTGTGAAGTTGTACGTAACATTTTTTTCCAAAATAGTTAGCCTAATACTCATTAATATCAAATAGAGAAATAAAAGGAACAATATTCAAAATAAGAACTTGAGTCAATGATACGATCTATTTGACTTACAAAATAAATTGCAACTAATTTAAAGGTATGTAGCTAACAAACTTGTACGTAGAGACGTAGAGTAAGCTACGTACATACGGTGTCTACAATCTATCTATACTTAAAAGTTGGCTTTCTAGCCAATAAATACTGCTCTTTTAATGCATGGAATGAAATGTGCTACTCTTCCTAGCATGTTGTTATGCAGGTTTATCAGCAAGCCCCATTGGGCCCAAATGGCATTGTGCCCGAACTTTGCTACTCTTCCAATACATGTTGGGCCTGGAGCGCTTGGCCCACTTCATGTATGTGCTTTGTAGAGCTGCTTGCGGAGGGTTCTGCTAATTGCTCCATGTAGAGTAGCCCTTTCATGTACACACTTGAAATGTAACCCCCTGCATGAGCCATTATTATTGCTCTTAATAAGCTGCCCTTTCATTTGCACATGGACATGTTTCTGAGAATGATGCCTTTAAATATTGTTTCCAGCCTCTACCGAGACCTCCACAAAAAATGTCTCTGATTTCATGCACCATGTCTTCTTCAAAGGAAACCCAAAGCCATGCATTGTGTGGGGTTGTTTCTGATGCATTGACGAAGGGGAAAGGGCCTGCCAGCATTACCGGTCCCTCAACCCCGCCCAACAAAAAAGGCTCGGCTGCAGTGGTGGCGCGCTCGGCTGACTCTTGCGTAGCTCTTGGCGAACTGACCTTTGGAACCGCCTGCACAGTAAGAATCATGGTCTGCCATAAGTGGGAGTCCACAGACTTGAAGGGCAAACCTATCACCACCGACTATATCATCTCGGATGAGCATGTATTCTCCTTTTCATTAGCTTTACCATGTTGTATTAGTACGGCTTTAGTTTTTACCATTGTCTTCTTTAACACAAAAAAACTGCATAATAGGGGGGGCTATACACTGTACTGTATGGAGTGGGATTGCACACCGTTTCACAACAACACTAGAGGAGGGTAATTGCTATATTATTAAAGGGTTTACCGTCAAGCCAAACAAAGATAGATTCCGCGTGCGCTGGGCCGACAAATATTGTATCCAACTGGAAGGTAACACCGTCGTGAAGGCCCTCGAATGTCATTATTCACTCTTCCACCAGCATCCCTTTCAGCTGACACCTTTTGAAGATATAGCTCTGAATGGTTCCAGGTTCCTCATCGGTATGGCAGTCTTTATATCCCTGAAATGCTAGAACATTACAAAGTGAGGACTACATACTTACTCTTTTGTTTGACCCTGCAGATGTGATAGGAATTGTTACCCGTATCGGCGAGATCAATGCCACAAGGAATAATTCTCAGATGCTCGACATTCATCTACAAAATGAAAGGTACATCAGCCTTCAGTTTTCCCTATTAGATTCCCTAATTGAGGTGCAGAATGGAGCAAACCACTATTTCTAATTGCCAGACATAAAATACTAAGCTCAGTAATATATAATCCTTGCCTGTCCAGGGGCAGGCAGCTCCGCGTTACGTTGTGGGGCCGCCTATGCAACGAGTTTGTCGAGAGGAATGCTAACGCGCGCGCAGCCCAACTACGTTCTCATCCTGCCCGGCATGCATGTCAAAGAGTGGAAAGGTATGAATTATATCACTCTGCACTGTTATTACACATTAAAATCATCATACAGGTTACAGCAGAGTGACTACTGAGCTTGGAATTTGAAACTGTGAATGGTGGCTAGATGTATTTGCTTTTTCTTCCAATTCAATGCTAATAGAGGAGTAGGGAACAATACATGACTATTATTCATGATTTGCCATTAGAGTTGTGGTGAGCCTTTCATGCCCCATAACTACAAATTCGTAGTTGTCTGCATAGTGTCCCAAAAAAACACTGAGATAGGAAAAGAAGGGAAAACAAATAATAAGTATTGCCCATAACAAAAAAATCCACTACTGAGGCCCTTAAAGAGTGACCATTGGGCTAGGGATTTGAACATGTGAATGATGACTACATCAATGTGCTTTGTCTTCCAATTCAATGCTAAAAGAAGAAGGAAACAATACATGGCTATTATTCTTGAAGTTGCCATTAGAGTTGTGGTTAGCCTTACATTCCACTGCTAATATAGGAGATGCGTTGTCTTGGCTTGGCAGTTGGTTGGCCCTGGAAGCATTAATGCACATCACTATAGATTTGTATCTGCCTGCATAGTGTCCAAAAACAATGAAAGTGGAAAAGAAGGGAAAAAACATCATTAGTATTGCCCATAACAAACCACCCAGTGTTGAGACCCTTAATGGCAGCCTGAAAAGGGGAAGCCAGCAATAGAACCAAGGTTTTGATATGCATGTAATATACTCTATTGAACATTATCTTTTCTTGTGTTCTTTCGAGATTGTTAACATCTTTACAAAATTATAGGTAAATAACACATTACTATTATTGCGCAGTATGGCATTAGGTTTTTTATACAAAAGCTATACACGCGGTCTTATAGGCCTGGAATCAGCATATGAAACAATAGCCACCCCAAACAATGTGCTTTCCCCATTTCATTACAGTGCAACAGGCTTAAACTCTTATTAGCACCCTAAAGGCCCTCCTAAAAAAGCTAGAATAACGTATGAATGAATTCCATATAACCTGTTGAACACAGAATCAGTATTTCGCACCATAAGCTTAATTTTTTTTAGACACCTTTTGTTGTAGCCTGCTGAAAGTGTTTCACCTTTATGTATTATTTTCCACTCACTCCATCCACTCATGTACAGGGGAAATATATTTATCGAACACTTCAGCAACCTCACTACGTGATGGGGACGACATCTCTGATATACAAACATTTAAGACATTGCTAATGTACTTTTTTTCCCTTAAACTTACCATAATATTGTTGCAGAACACTAACTTCTCTTCTTAATCCAGCAGCGCGGGCCTTTCTGCTGTTGCGCACCCACTCGGCCCCCAAATCCCAATAGAGGGAACACTTCAACAACTTCTCCATCTAGGGAGGGAGCAAAAAGCAGACAGGCAGAAGGCGAGTCTTACGCAATTCGGCATACCACTAATATACTTTGTTCTTTCCCAAATTTACCGCTTTCCGTTCCTTTGTTGATAGGAATTTGTAGCCCTGCATTGCAAAGTGAAGATTGAGAATGTTAGGACCAAATATAGCTGGTATTATTTCTCATGTGGCATGGCTAATTGCAAAAAAGGAGTTAGCAAGGTGGGTGACCAGTTCTGGTGTGAATCATGCTCCAAGATTTATGAATTTCCCCAAACAAGGTAATATGTTCCCAACTCCTTTAGCACTACGCTACATAAATATACAAAGCAAGACTACCTTACATTAGCCCATTATGGGCAGGTACCGGCTGCATTTGGATATTTCCGATGATACATCCTCAATGGATATCACTGTTTTCGACGAGATAGCTGAGACCCTAATCAAAAAAAGGGCAAGCAAGCTGTTAGAAGAAGTTGCGGTACATTTTACAGCTGAATGAAAGTAGCAGATTTTTTTCTCTATACCTACAATTACCTATTTACTCCCTCTGTTTCTTTCCCGACGTAGGATGATGCAGACGAAAGCGTCCTCCCCCCGGATATCCAGTCCCTGACAAATACGCAGCACGTCCTGGAGCTGAAGACCCATACCTACTTCAATCATGGAGATTACGAAAGTTTCACTGCGAGCAAAATACTCAATACCTCAGCAATTGGAAAGGTATATTTGAAGCAGAAACCCACACCCTACTTACCTCCTTGCAATCCATCGCGTCTTTAATTGTCTTCACCTAAGCAGTACATCGGGATATCATGTCATGTACAGGATGTCGTTGCTGCTCCTGCTGGTGCCATTGAATCCCACAGTGAAGTTGATGCACAACATACAGAAGAAAATGGGACTGAGCAAGAACCGTCACAGGTCAATGACATGTAAGGGAATATGTTGGCAGTACCTTGTATGGCTAAATATAAGCTCAACTGACAGTTGTGCTTCATTGCAATGGCGTGCAGGTTAAGAGGTGTGAACCTATGCGGCGAAACAGTGGTTGGGCCCAAGAAAAGAAAGTTGAATTGTGTCTCAGATGGGCGGGGTGAAATGGGTGCTCTGTATCCAGGCACCAATATGACTGCACACGGAACACCCCAAAGCAAGTACATGTGAGTAGCGACACCTGCATTGTGCACTACGATTTCACTTTTGACGATGCCTAACCTATTCCGTTGCATCATGCTTTGCAGAATTGAGGATGACATTACAATAGGTTGTGGGAGCCCAAGCGCCCCGAAGAGGAGGCTATTTGTTATCAAAGACGAGGACTGAAACCAAAGCTTAGCGGTTATTGTGGGTCACTTTGGGAATGTGGGAAGCAAAATTAGATACCTCTTTTCAAATGCCTTCCGTTTGCAACTTTATTTTTTTTTACGCTTTCCAGGAATTATGTTTTTAATGCTTTTACCCTACTGAAATAAAGCCCACAGAACTATCCTTAAGTGCACACTTGATGTTTGCCCACATCCTTTAGGTACCTGGGAACCCTGGTGAATGTGAATTAAGCTATCGGGTTCCGTTGAATGCCTACAAGCTTATTTTACCTAGATGTTGTACTTGCGTGCCATTTGATCCATGGTTTTACCAAATTCAATGTTTTGAAGACAACCATATTTGTCCAAAAAACAACAGCAGAATAACAGTTATACTCATGTAACATCAATCTAGACGAAATCACTTTACGTGGAGAAAGATCAAGAGACAAAATGCAACCACGGGGAAAAATGAAAGGCAACAAGTTTCCACGCCGTAATGCAGTGCATATGGGACAATTTGGCGTCATGAACGTTTCATATACACAAACAAACAACTCTAATAAAATATTCATGAACTAAACAAACAAACCAAAGGCACAACAAAAACACCCGGCAAATACCAAACCATAATACAATACCAAATACGCTTACCAAAGAGAAAAACAAATCAGGTCCGTGAAGGTTAAAATGTGAGTCTAAAATCCAACCAGAAAGAAATACAGCAAACAATTGCACACTACAACACAAACATTTGTAAACCCAAGGTTGGCAATAATCGACATCACTAGGCCAGTGCAATGTCTAAGCGCAAGAGAAACAAAATGGAACTCAATCGTGGAAACCCAAAAAAAAAGGACCACAACAGAATACCCACTAGAATCATCTAACATCGATCTACACTAAATCACTTGACAACAGGAAAAAAATGAAAGAATATACCCTTAAACAATTGCAAATAACTAAAACAGATGTCGGAGGTTACATTCCAATAAGGACCTTTAATAAACAAATGGACAACATTCGATATACCTAAACCAGTCAAACAAACAACGGCGATGCAAAAGCGGCGAACCGATAGAAGAAAGGGGATTAGGGGTTCCTTCGCTTCTCTCACCCAACTGTACAAACAAGATGAAGAAATGTTAGAAATTTGTGATCCAGCGGCGAACAACCCTAATACAATTGAACAACACAGCAAATCGTTGAATGCACAACGACGACGACAATGAACCGAACAAAAAAGGAAGGAATAAGGGTTTCGAACCTGACAACGGAGCAAAGGAGACTCAAGCACGGCCACTGTACCGAGAGAATGAGCGAGGGAGCAGCAGATCGCAAGCGTGAAACTGTGCAGAGGAGATACGCAATGGATATGGAGAAGAGAGGGCTTAGGGTTATCGCCTGAACCCACGCGGCTGGAGTCAATGGCCAGATCCATCCAAACTTAAAACGCGTGTTTTATTCAAACCTTGCATTGGAAATCAACACTTCATTTAAGACAACTCTAAGACATTCAAAGCACAAATACATACTCTTATAAAAAAAAAAGCACAAGTACATACTACACGTGAAAAGGACATTTATTCCGGTATATTAAACAAAAACTTCCCAATTCATATATAACAAAAACCTATTAATTTAACAACACCCGGTAAATATCATAAAGGCACAATTAAAAAGCCGAAATCATAGCGTAACACCAAAAAATTATTGCAGATGAACAAGGTTTTAGAAACAATATAAATTCCATCCAAGGAAAGAAATGTAACTGCAAAAGAAATTGGTTTTCGTCATGCTTGCGCTTTAATCTAATAATTTAAAGCAACTCAATTTTCCCTATACCTATTAAGTCCTTAAATATATCTATCAAAAGATTTAATGTTGAACAGATTGATACTCAACTAGAGTTTCGGTTTTTCTCAGCCATATTTAAAATCAAAGCACAATAGCTACATATCCATATTCCAAAAAAAAAACTTCAAGCGCCTATTAACACTCCAATCATACCACCAATCTTTATAAATTACATAAAAGAAGCGGACAGCCGGGAATATATCCCCTATTTTGTACATGAAAGTATTGCAAGGGAGTGGGAGAAGAACATTACGGAGATATAAAAAGCCATGCTCCAATCAACTGTTTTTCATCATCATCGCTCATCTTATGTACAACTATTCTGGTTTTATTGGGGCTACAACTGGGGCATATGAAAATGATCGGCCAATACATTGATATCTATGCCAAACTTCATTCTCATTTCACTTGTATTTCTTACAATAACTTATTATAATATGAGTCCTTTTAAATTTAGGTATATCTCATCTCTTCATCTGCAATTTCTCCCCCCTTATTTTCTTATATAATTATATACTTTGCTATGCCTGAAATAATTAAACATAGTTTGATTCCTGGTATAATTAGCATTTTACCTTTTCAACGGTGCATCTGAAAATATTACTTTTGCCTAATGTAATACATAGCCGATTGTGTTACATGATGTATTTTCTTCCGCATATGCAGACTAGCGCATTGTTAATTGTTAATAGTATAGCACAATACATACACTAAACATAGTCAGGAATAGTAAACTTACAAGTCTAAATAATTAGTGCAAGGAAAAAAGGTTGTTGTTTTAATTCACTTTCGCTGCCATCTCATCCAACATATCAGCGGTCATTTTGGCAATGAAGGCTTTCATTACCTTCAATTTAAGGTCTAGGTTGAAAATCATTTATGCAACGAATATATGTTAAAAATGCCGCCCTACCAATCTGAGCCTCATGACAGTTATAAAGTATTGGAAATGTATACACATTAGCGGAGATGCTTAACAATTGAACTAGATATGAAAAACAAGTTTATAAACAGACCACCACCTTTACCCGCCATTCGCAATTCCCCATAATAACCAATATTCAAAATTCAAATACCACGTTTCCTAAAAAAACCACTTCATAAACAAGAACTTATTTATAAACACCCCCGCCGAACAAACCCATAGAGAAGGCGGAACACACTTATACATTTGGTTTACCATTGAATAAGCTTAGGAAAGGCTGAAGAGGGGTTGCTGTGTTGCTGAACATTATGTGAAGGTATAGGTCCTTTTATAAAGGAAAAACACAAACGCACATCAAATTAGAGTATAGTGTAAATATTCGTCAAAATATAATACATGATTTTCAGACCAACAACCAACGCACCACCGTTCGGAATGCCGATGGAACCTTTCCTAACCTGAACATCAATCAGTTCTACTCTTCGGCGTTTGGCTTCATCGTTGTGCTACATTTTCAATCTTCCACCTTTTCATATATTGGCCAGCAATTTCCCTGAACTGATTCTTCCAATTCTTCTACTGCGCACTCTACTCCACGCAAATTGTTACGCATCCTAGGTAATTCTCCTCGAAGCAATTGCCTACTTCAGCCTCTTTTTTAGGGTTTTGACATCTGCCATCTCCCGCGTTGTGAAAGCCTAATACGCCAAACAGCAAGGCACGTATTGATCCCATAAAGAAGGGTAACCCTACAAATAATCGAGGTACCTTTATCTTACATTTCCATCAATATTATAACTGCACATAGGGAGTTGACCCATGTTACTCAATAATAAAGACATTCGTAGGGAAGAGACCGAATTTCAGAGATTCAGCCATCCCCATACAACTATGCACAACCACTATACGAAGGCAAGATGGAAGGGTTCAAACGTTTTGTGGTCTACGAATAACAAACTCAGGTATGGCGAACTACTTCGGAGAATGCAGTAAAGCCTCAAATCCCTCAACTCAAGCATAAACCACACATGAGAATCCTATATTCAGCCCATCATCAACTGCACGCACAATTATAATAAACACTGACCACTGGAACAAGATCTCAGTAAATGTCGAGGCAGACCCACAGCCAGGACATGCTAATATTGCGCACCCACAAACGGCACAAGGAAACCTCTAAAATGGGGATCAAGCACAAGATCAATCAATGCCTGCATCAGCTACAAAAATTGGTAAGTTCAATACATATTCGACTCTATGGGGTATTATATTACACAACAGTTGCACTACCCAAACAAGGCAAAAACCACCTTTTATTTTTCACAAACAAAAGTGTAAAAGGCAAACTTACAAAGGCTTTAGGGTTCATTTTCATGTTTGACACACTAGGATAAACAAATTGTTAAAGGCATCAAAGTAATGCAAATACATACAAATATACAATATGCAAGAATGCTGATGAAACCACAGATGGCTAATTGTATCAATGTATAAGCAAGCGATGTTAGTTTTAATAGGTTCAGGAAAATGAACTTTTGTAAAATTGAAACACCTTAAATAAACTCAAATTTGGTACTTACAGTTTCAGTGCCACTTATGTGCAATAAACCTCCCAGCTCTAGCCCCGACACAATCACCAGCTCTACATCCAGCGCATAAATCAGCAGGTAAGATCAAATCATACTTACATTTATTAATTCGTACCACCACAAATATGTACTAAACATCAATTATTGTACCAGGCACACAGGTGTTATATGAGAAGCTAGATTACC
Source organism: Rheum nobile (assembly GCA_027886185.1). Lineage (NCBI taxonomy): Eukaryota > Viridiplantae > Streptophyta > Magnoliopsida > Caryophyllales > Polygonaceae > Rheum > Rheum nobile. The sequence goes on along the minus strand of WOAB01000191.1, from coordinate 922,463 downwards.
CAAAATATAAATGTCGTTTCTGCAATGCAACGATGTGGAAGGAGGAAAAAAGAACCGCAGCAATAGAGGCTAATCTCACCTACACCATATGATGTCAAGAAGGCAAGGTCAAGATTCCAAAATTAAAAGACACTCCAGAACCCCTCAAACATCTCCTTGAAGGGCACAACGCTGAATGTGTTGATTTTAGACACAAAATACGAATCTACAATAGCATATTTTCATTCACATCGTTTGGAGCACGTATTGATGACAAAATTAACCAGGCACGCGGACCGTACACTTTCAGAATTTTGGGCCAAAACTACCACATATTAGGATCACTTATGCCTGAAGAAGGAGACCCACCCAGGTAAAAAATCTATAAGAAATGAAGGTGATGATACATATAGTGCAAAACAGCACATGCATCGCACATCAATAATGATAATTTGCATCTCATTCAATGTTGAATGCAGATATGCACAGTTATACTTTTCGGATACCGAAAATGAACTTCGTTGGACCTAGACGAAGCAGTTGTGCTGGAATTGATGCAGATGTGCTGGAATTGATGCAGATGCTACACTCAACTAGCAGTGTAGCCAAGGCATTTACCATGACAAAAGATTGGGCAACATCAAATCACTCTATGGACTTCAAACTCAAACTCATTGGTGAAAGGAAACCAAATGAAAGGCAATACAACCTCCCTACAGTCGCTGAAGTGGCAGCACTAATTGTGGGAGACTTTGGACAAAGCACCGAGCCAAGAGATGTGTACATACATAGCAAATCAAGAAGGGCACAAAGAATATCTGAATTGCATCCCCTTTACATGGCTCTACAGTACCCACTGCTATTTCCACACGGTGAAGATGACTTCCATGAAAACATTCCATATTATTCAAATAGTGGAAGGAGGAAAACTCAAAGGGGACGTGTTACAATGAGGGAGTTCTATTCCTATAGAATTCAACAACGAACAGATGAAGGCCCGTGACTCTTGCGCGGAAGGAGGTTGTACCACCAATATCTAGTGGATGCATATACCTCATTGGAAGAACAACGACTGCATTGGATCAAGTTCAACCAAAAACAGCTTCGTGCTGATTTGTATAATAATATTTGTGATGCCGTTTTGAAAGGAGACACGGAAGCAAGATCCATTGGCAGGCGAATAGTTCTCCCAGCAACGTTCACTGGCAGCCCAAGGTACATGGTCCAAAACTATCAAGATGCGATGGCATTATGCAGGACATATGGTGTAACACCCCCAAATCTTAACTCATTTGGAAAGGTATTACCGCCAGTGACCTCGGTTTTCCTCACCGAAGCCACCCAAGGCTTTACCGTTTAAATACAATCCATGAAACACTTATGATACAAAATCATCATAATATTCGATCAAAGCATGAGTCCCGGAATTACATCTCAATTCCGAATAGGACTAAATACAGAGTTAAACAAAATACAGCGAAAGTCTTTCTTAAAATATACAAAAAGGGGTTGTGATCGCCATGATCACCTGCCCAAGGTTCTCAACCTGATTAAAACATTAAGCCGGCGAGGCAGAGCTAGGCCTGCACCTAGGCGGCGGTCGCTGCCCATTTTGGCCGGCGGCGGTCGCTGTTTTTTTTGGCGCCACTTGCCAACTTGCCGGGAAGAGGATGACGATGTCAGAGCCTGTCAGGCGGCGGTCGCCGCCTACCTTACGGCGGTCGCTGCCAAGCCCATTTTTCGTCTGTTAAGCTTGGAACAACAAGGTCTTAATCCGGGATAAATAATAATCGTACACGAACGAGTATTAAGTCCCAAAATACATCGACTGTATATTATTTCACTTAGAAAAATATTACAGAGATTAAGAATATTACAGAATGTCTTTCTATCTCCGAAATTAAATCGACGTACACAACAGACGTTCAGGTAATTTCCAAAATACCCTTACAGAAATACGGGGTATCACATATGGAAACCCTAGCCTCTTTATCACATTCACAGCTAATCCGAAATTGCCAGAGATAGAAGAAATGTTAAAGGAATTAGAAGGACAACAAGGGTCTGACAGGCCAGAAATCATGACACCCCTTTTCAAACAGAAATTAGCGCAGCTCATGCAAGACATTAACAAAAAAAAATGGGCCAACAAACGCCGGTATGTAATACTCACAAAATCATTCAAGCTTTAAATTGCATGCAAATCTTACGCACCTATTCCTAATACTAGCACCCAATGTTTACGCTTCCTTTTTGTGTTATGTTGTACTAAGCCATTGGTTCAAAATATCATGTGCAGCTGTCTACACAATTGAATTCCAGAAAAGGGGACTCCCCCATGCACATATTCTAATTTGGCTAGAAGAAGGAATTCAAGCAAAGACAGCAAAGGACATTGACGAAGTCATTTCAGCTGAAATCCCCAGCAATGAAACATACCCTGAAGCACACAAAGATGTAATTGAACATATGTTGCATGGACCGTGCGGTGAGGGCAACAAAAACACACCCTGCATGAGTAATGGTGTATGCAAGAAACATTTTCCAAAACCATTCTATGCAAACACTACACTTGATAAAGATGGCTATCCCGTTTACCGGCGCAGACAGAACGGGTTTTTTGTTAAAAAGGGGAAGGCAAAGCTTGATAACTGATATGTGGTGCCATACAACAGATATTTGCTGTTGAAGTATCAAGCACACATTAATGTGGAATGGTGCAATCAGTCAAAAGCAATAAAATACCTCTTCAAATACATCAGTAAAGGCCTAGACAGAGCAACTGCAGTCTTCATGCACAACAACAATAATGCAGCCAATCATGAGCCAGGGAAAATGATTGAAGTAGATGAGATCCAACAATTTCTTGAGTGTCGTTACTTATCTGCTTGTGAAGCTGCATGGCGGATTTTTGCCTTTGATATTCACTACTCCAGGCCAGCGGTCACTCGCTTGACATTTCACTTGCCAGATCAGAACCCTATTATACTTTCAGATAGTCAGAACTTGCCAACATTACTGCAGAGGGAAGAAGTGAAGAAAACTATGTTTACTGAATGGTTTGCCCTGAATACCATAGATGTTGAAGCAAGGCAATACACATATGCTGAAATACCTACAGAATATGTGTGGAATGCGGGAAACAAGGTCTGGACTAAAAGGGCACAACAAAAGCCAATTGGCCGGATTGTATATTGTCATCCAGCTGTAGGAGAGCGATACTACCTTAGAATGTTGTTAAATGTTGTCAAAGGGCCAAGGAATTTTGCAGAAATTAGAACAGTAGATGGCTCAACATATGATAGCTTCAGGTAAACTTGCTACGCGCGTGGTATGCTAAACGAGGACATTGAATGGACAGATGCGATTCAAGAGGCACAGGTATGGGCGACTGGGCCCCAACTAAGGGAATTGTTTGTCACGATACTCCTTTTCTGTGACGTCAACAGCCCCGCCAAACTATGGGGCCACAATTGGGAAACAATTTCAGAGGACATACTGTACCAAAAGCAAAAGGAATTCAAATTTCCAACCCTAGAGCTGAGTGAGAATCAAATAAAGAACTACTATTTGTTGCATATTCAAGACATACTTGCAAGGAATGGGAAATCACTCTCAGATTTCCCAGATCTACCAAGTCCGGATAAAAGTTTGTTGACAAATATGGATAACAAACTGATACAGGAAGAGATGACCTATAGCACTATAGAAATGGCTGGCCTACACCATATGTTGTTCGGAGAATTCAACTCAGATCAGCTAATTATTTATCACAAGGTCATAGAATCAGTTCAAAACCAGACGGGTGAGTTTTTCTTTGTTTATGGGGCTGGAGGCACGGGCAAGACATTCCTCTACAAAACCATCATGGCAAAATTAAGATCAGAAAGGAAGACTGTGCTCGCGGTTGCATCATCAGGTGTGTGATACAAACATTCTTCAAAGCACAACATATACGACCACCATCTACTACAGCATTATAAAATGACATGGATAATACAATTACGTATCTGAATTTTGTTACCTTAAAATGTGCAGGAATAGCATCCCTACTACTACCAGGAGGACAGACAACTCACAACAGATTCGTAATCCCAATTGACCTGCTTGAGAATAGCACCTGCGGTATTACACAAAACTCACATTTAGCACAGTTGATGCATGAGGTACAACTAATAATTTGGGATGAAGCCCCGATGACACAAAGGCTTGCATTTGAAGCACTCAACAGAACATTGCAAGATATTCAAGGCATCAAAAAAGAGGAAAATAAGCAGAAATTATTTGGGGGAATTACAATCCTACTATGAGGAGGTTTCAGGCAAATTCTGCCCGTCATAACAAAGGGGAAACGACAAGAAATTGTCCAAGCATGTATAAACAACTCTCCTTTGTGGAAGAGTTGCCAAGTACAGACATTATCACAGAATATGAGAGTCAATGAGCGGCAAAGTGATGGAGCAATTGACACCTACAAACAAAAGTTCAATGAGTGGATCCTCCAAGTGGGCGATGGGAACACAAAAGCAATAACTCTTGAAGATGAGGATGAGGCAACATGGATTGAAATCCCCAAACAATTCATCGTCTCCCCAGGGAATAACCCAATTGCACAAATTATAGATGAAGTGTTCACTGATTTCGCACATAACCATAACAACCCGGCGTACCTACATGAAAGGGCTATTCTGACACCACTAAATGAAGATGCAGACAGGATAAACGACCATATGTTCAACACATTGCAGGGATCAATGCGATCATACAAGAGCTCAGACGAAGTATGTATGGCTTCAACAGATATCGCTGAGCAAGAGCACATGTACCCCGTCGAATTCCTCAACAAACTAAATTTTACAGGTACAACTACATATACGCATCAACAAAACATGCTAAAACAAAAAACATATACCTTAAGCAATGTGCACTAATGTACAAATTCATTACAGGAATGCCTCCACACATCCTCAACCTAAAAGAAGGTATGTCGGTGATGCTAATGCGAAATGTTAATCCTACCCAAGGGTTATGCAACGAGACACACCTCATAATTACACATCCAGGTGAATGGGTCATCGAGGCTGAAATTATAACGGGCACAAACATAGGAAGGAAGGTGCTTATTCCAAGAATTACACTAAGTTCGACCAAGACAAAATGACCATTTGTTATGAAGCACAGGCAGTTCCCCGTTAAACAATGCTTCGCGATGACTATCAACAAGAGTCAAGGTCAGTCTTTTAAGCATGTCGGACTGTACCTCCCCAAACCAGTTTTCTGCCACGGCCAACTATATGTTGGCATTTCACGTGTCACAGACCCACAAGGACTAAAAATACTGATGCTACATGAAGCAAACCAACCAATGGACTGCACAAAAAACATTGTCTTCAAGGAGGCTTTCAACAATTTAAACTCACAGGTAAACTTACACTAACAGCCCTACTCAATGACTCCATACATTACATGTGATCCTATTTTATCTCTATCAAATATGATCCATAAAGATTACTTCAATACAACATTCTAACATAATTCTTGTATTCCCAGTACAATAAACACACCACATAAGACAAACAGTGTAGTCTCAGGAAAACACGAATACATTAAGTACCACCAACAAATCACACATGCAAGTTTACTTCAATCACGCCAAAAAAAAAACTGCAAACAAATTTCCACATATGTTCATCATATAACTACCTCATTTCTGATCTCCAAGTACTGGGCAACGGCTTATATCCACGCTAAGCAGCTAAGGAAAGCACCAGGAAGAGCATGTTATTTACAATGACAGTTTTCATCAGACAAACAGTTTTCCGCTAGGTATGGGATCACACTATATCGCATCATTGATCCAAGACTACTTCAGATCATATTTCTTTGTAGCCAGCATCACATCCCCCTAATACCTTACTTACAGAAGTGTTTTTCCATCAGTGTTCTCGCAATTACAAAACTGCAGGTCAAAACCACGACAATTATAATATTAAACAACGCAATTGGGGAAAAAAAATCACAAAATCTTAAGACAAATACCAGGCAAAACATATAACTACAGGCCTCCAAATTATGAAATTACATGTCTTAGCACGTTCAGCTGCAACCCACGACAAATACCACAAACTCGCAACAACAATCATACCATTCAATTCAATAACCAAGGAAGCAGGACTAGAAGCAACCAGATGGGATTGAGAATTGAGAGCTCGAAGAGAGTGAAAGACGATGAAACCCTAATCAGGATCGCCGACGCCGGGCACCACCAGCTGGAACTGCACTGCAAACCCAAGACATCTGGACAGCTGTTCAGATCCGACAACGGAGGAGAGCAATAGCGCGGCAAATACGGTGCTTTCAGCCATCCGTTGCCTTTCTCCAGCTCCATTTCGCAGCTCAAAGATGACATAGTGGGAACTCAGAGGGGAAAAGGCAAGATGAAATTTACAATTGGAATAAGGTCTTCGGAGAGTGAGTGGTTCGTTGAAAGAAAATATAACTTACTTTAGTAGAAACACATATATTCATTTAAAATAATACAATAATTCCATGCTTCAAGAGTAAACAAAATGCTCATTACATATATTTATTTATCAGTTAGGGAAAAAAACATTAAAAAAAAATAAACATCTAAAATCAGTTCTGCCCAACAACCAAAAAATATGGGTCATCAAGTTATACAAAACGGATTGTATTTCAGTATTAGAAATTTAAAATCACTGCCTACGAATTATTTTCGTGGCTGGACATTTAGTACAATTCTACACATAAACAAAATCTAATAATCTTTTAAATGTTTAGGTTTACTAGAACAGTTTGCCTTTTACTCAATAAACGCATATGTTCCACATTTCAAAAAAAAACATTACATCTATTCAATTATTAAATATGACACAACTCCATACAAAATAAAATATCCACTACAATTTAACATGAATAAAAACAGCCTTCCAAAAAAAAACAAAAAAAAAACACAACGCCCGTGCTTAGAAACCTAGTATAATGGGAAGTTGTGGATAAGGTCCTTGTATTAATTAGGACTAGGTGGGTAAGTGTACAACGGGTTGATCACCAATAAAGAGAAGATGAATGTCAAAGAACATTTGATATAAGTAAATGTGTCGATCGAGTGATCCGTGTTCGGTTTATGTACTTTTTCGGTTCGGTTAAACCGGTTTAAAAAATAGACCATGTTTATTGGGCCGGTTTGGTTAAAAAAGAAAGGCCCATTTCAATCGGCCCATCTCTATCTTCCGCCCGCCTCCTCCTTCGATTTCGATCTTCTGAGTTCTGCGGAGTTCGTCGTGGCTGCTGCTGCTTGACTGCTTCTTGCCTCTACTTCGCAAGTTCGCAGATTTCCCACCGCCACCGGCTTCCACGACTCCACCGCCTCGAGTCCCATCGGCCGACGCCATAACCTCCCCCGCCGCGGCGCCAAGAGATACCAACTCACCGCCTCCAGTCCTCCAAGGCTCCACCGCGGCACCGCCAATAGTCACTCACTCTCACTGTTCAATTGAAATTTTGGCCACTTCGCAAGTTCACAGGTACGGTACTACGGTTTACAATTGTTGGATTTGTCATTTGTGGGTGGAATTTGGTACTGCCGTATTGGCATGGGAAAGGAAACAAGCTTCAGTGGCTAAAACATATTTAAAGTTCAGTTGACAAATTTTAGTTTTAGACTTTCAGTTGGTATTGGCATGTATGATAGGCGATAGTTGGTGTAAACTTTGTTAAAATATATGTTCTTAAAGTATTTTGGTATTATTTTGATAATTTGAAGTTAAATAGTCTCTAAATTAGTATTTATACCTTTTTGAATTAGAGTGAGCTATGCCAATTCGGAATGATACACTGTACAGATACATAGCAAGTAAAACGAAACAAGTAAAATATTTTTTCGATTTTTCAGGCGAATCAAACCGGGTTAAAATCAAACCGATATAATTCGGTTCGGTTTTTAGTTAATTTTTTGGGAGTTTTGATTTTCTTTTTTTTTGTTCGGTTCCGGATCGATGCTCAGTTGCTCACCCCTTATGCAAGAGTATGGATAAATAGAAGTAAGCATCGGTTATAAGGAATTGAAGAATTCAGGGGTTTGCATTTTGATGTCCATGTAAATTGTCAAGATTTAAGTTTGTTGGCACATTTCCTATCAACCCCTTGTTTGATAAAATAAGAGCGATTTACATAAAATCATCCATTAAATAAGTCTATTTGCATACAATCATCTGTTATACACGTAATTATTTGAATCTATTCTTTAAATACATTTCGTTAGCGCTGAACCACCCATATCCCAAATCCGTCCATTTCTTCTGTTATCTAGTGTACAATTACCATTATACCCTCACTTTATCAAGTTTTTGAACGATTCTTCTATTTTTTTAAGGATTAGGTTTTTACTAAATAAAATCCCGGTTTAGTGTACGGTTTGGGGTTAAAAATTAAAACTCACGGTAATCAGAACTTATGAAATATAATTTCAAAAAACATATGAAATATAATTTCAAAATTTGATTAAAGGCAAAAAAGAAAAATCAATTGGCTAAACTTCTAAGGAAGAGATAAGCGAGTCTTTCCCCCTTTTAATGGCGCCTCGAGCAGCAGCAACAGCGAGCTCCACATCCTCCCAGTAGCCGCCGGAATTTCGCCTACAGGAAAGAGGAAATCGCAAACAATCCAGCATCAACGTTTGCAATTTCAATTCAATCTCGCAATAAAACCCTAACTTGACATTGCGATCAAATCAGAAGAGCGATTGAAGTCGTGCTCAGAAGGAAGAGGGCATGGCGACTTGGGCGACGGGAAGCAGCCATAGGGGAGCGGCGAAGGCGGCTGATTCTGTGCAAGAGTGCTCATGGCCGTTGGATTGGGATACTTGGAGGGGTGGATTCCGGCGGAGGGGGAGGAGACGGATCGAAGGGTTTCCGGAGGGAGGAGACGGGTTTGGAGATCTTGTGGGAAGACTTGTTGAGCTAAACCGGGTTTTCTGGGCACTAAACCGGATTTTTAATTAATAAAAACCGAATCCTTGAAAAAATGGAAGAATCGCTCAAAAACCGGATAAAGTGAGGGTATAATGGTAATTACACATCAGATAACGGATAAAATGGACGAATTTGGGGTATGGGTAGTTCAGCGCTAACGGAATGCATTTAAAGGGTGGGTTCAAGTAATTACGTGTATAACGGGTAATTGTGGACAAATAGGCTTATTTAAGGGATGATTTTCTGCAAATCCCTCTTAAAATAATGAAAGCTTCCTCAGTTTATAATGAAGGTAGGGATGGCAACTGGGCGGGGAGTACTCTCCCCGTCCCCGTTTTTGGCCCCAATCCCCGTCCCCGAACGGGGATCAAAATCTTCTCCCGTCTCCGTCGGGGCCCCGCTCCCCGTCGGGGATCTCCGTCCCCGTTTTGCTACACATAATATTTTTAAATTTTATCTAAATTTATATATTATTACGATTTAGGGTATAAATGATTTGAGATTTATGATTTAATGTCTAAAGGTACAAGATTTAGGGACTAAACAATATAAAATTTAAGGTTAAGAAAATTACAAAAATATTATATACGGTGGGGATCCCCGCAGGTTTCCCCGTCGGGGACGGGGTGGGGACCTCTATCCCCGCCCCGCTCCCCGTCTTCGTTCGGGGTTTAAATTTCCTCCCTCTCCCGTCTCCATCCCCGTTTAAATTTCCCGTCCTCATAGCGGAGATTCCCTATGGGGAATGAGAAATCCCCGTCCCGTTGTCATCCCTAAATGAAGGAGTGTTTTTTTGTAAATACATTTTTATAAGGGACGATTTCGTACAAGCAAGCAAAATAAGGGATGGTTGTATAATTTATTTCCAGAATTTTTATTGAGGCGGTGCGGCGCAGAGATTCGCTGTTTAAAAGCGCAAGGCTGCAATCCGCCGCCGGTCTCGCAACCGAACTTGTCGGATTTCGCCGCCGGTCGACCACTACGCCGGTTAGTTGCTCGCTGCCCTTCTGCCATCCCTTACATCGTTGAGCGGTGCTGTTTAGATGTTAGTAGAATTTCTATAAACTGAGTTATGAACTTGTTATATAACTAGTTAGCTGTTATCTCAATATGCTGTTTTTCTTTTCTGATTTTTGTTGTTGGAATTAGTTTCATGAACTAGGTTTAGTCTGTAGCCTCTGTGCAATGCCAAATTCTGCATCTCTTAAATTGAATCAAGAAATTGGGTGTGATGTTTGTTGCAGATTTGAAATGGGAAGTCGTAGTATAAGTGAGGAAATGTCTGGTCTGCTGACGACTCTCCCCCCTGTAGAGTTTTGTTGTGTTTATGGCTCCACTCTGCATCCAAATAATCATGATGAGGTGCTCAATTTTAACTGTAATGCTGCTCTACTTCGTTTTATTCATATTTCCTACTTGGTTTATCCTTTGCTTACTTGGGATATATTGGCAAATGATGCTCTTTACATCTTCTTTTGTGGATGTTTATATCTATAGACACGAATGATTGATTCTATAATTGGTGTGGGAGATCCAGTAAAGTGGCATTCAGAGGTCAGCTTTAAATCCATATTTTTGGTGTGGATCAAATTCTAGTACATTTTACACATGACTTCTCATGGAGTTTAACCCTTCTTTCCTCTCAATGACTTATCATAAACTAAGAATCTGAAGCTGAACCCGGATCACTATGCCTCATTCGTGCCATACCTTGGTGGTGCAAAGCTGGTACTCTATAATGGTCCACTGAAATTTCTCTTATATGAAAGTTTTGCTATCTTTTGGATAGAATTTTTACCATTGGTTGCATTTTTGTCAGGTTACTCATGTTGCTAATAGAATCGGTGTGGGAGTACACTTCAATCCTTTTGTCTCTTGGAATGATAGGGTATATGGCATTCATTTCTTCGAAATTTTGCCTCCTCTCTTTGATCAATTGTAATTTTAATGACATTCTTCTTCTGATTCTACCTCATCAGTAGTGCACATCTTCCTATGTCTGAGGAACCATAAATCACTAACAATGTAATTTGATTTTTGATAACAGACTTTCAAGTATGGGGTTGTCAGAATGCATGACTTAAATCAAGATATACTGCATTGGGAGAAGCTTTATTTCAGCGGTCGTTTGCAAAAGCCTGTATGTATTGTAGATTTAGTTACTGAACTTTTTGATGTCATAAACATTGCAATTATCTTTTGAAAAGAATGTGCAGGAATTTTTTGTCACAAAAAAATCTTGTTTTACATGTTCATATTGTTTGCACGCACTTGAGTTTCCCCCCCCCCCCCCCCCCTTGTAGGGGGTGTATGCTGTCCATCGCTGGCAATGTCCAATCTTTGCTAAATTCATTTTATGGTTATTAAGTTTGAAATATGCAGACTCTGTTATTATGCAGGTTAAAATCCTTGTTGATAAGTTGGATATTGAAAAGATGAACTCTATTAATTTGAGAGCTGCAACTTCAGCTGCATTGCTTCATTTGCCTTGCAGCGTTACTGAGGTGTGTTTTGCCATCTTCAGTTTACTCAAATGATTTGTTGAAGTCGAAGCTTTATAGTCTATTTATAATGTAGGAGGATCTCTATGCCAAAATATGTAGCCTCTCTTATATGGGTGATATACGAATGCTGTTTGCAGAGGATAGGCACAAGGTAAGCTTGGCTCATGTAATACGTCTAAAATTTTCGTGTGATTACAATGTATTGTCATCTTTGCTTTAGAAGAAGTCCTCGTGTTATTGATTTTATTCTTGGTGTTGCTTGTAAACTTGGAGCAAATTAGATATTCTAAAAGATTTCTAAATTTGATTTTTTTTTTTGTGGTTCGTCACCTTGGCACTAGGTGGGCATTATGGCACTGCCTTCTTTTTAAGTTGGAAATTGCGCTGCATTTGGCTGATTTTTTTTAGTTGAAAAGAGGTCACGTATGACGTGATTTCTTTTCAAGTTGTCTGATGCATACATATGTGCCCGTCCTGATCCTTTGTTCATCACTAGTATTATTTTTCAGTAGTAGGAGGTCATTCAAGTGAAGAGACCCTTCTCTAAGAAGTGACAACTCTTCTTTCACAAAGATAGCAAGGTTTTTTCTTTTTGTTTTTAAGCTTAAGCAATAACCTTCATGCTATTTATTCAGGTAAAGAAGATTGTCCAGGGCCAATTTGATTTATTCAGAAAACTGTATAAGCCAATCTTGGAAGAGTTAGCAACCAAAGATCTGTTGACACTCTCATTAAGTGGTGGTGGAACAGAAAGTATATCACAGGTTTGTGTTTGACATACATATGATCCTGCAAGAAATTATTAACCTACCAATCCATTTCGCATGGGATTAATTTCAATTACTTAGCTTCTCGACTAATTATAATTTTAAGGCCCAACCATTTTGTCACGTCTTCTCATATATGATAGAAATTGGACACTTTCATTTCACTATTTTCATAATAGCTAAGCTCTCCATCAGCAGCCATTGATGTTAATCCTTCATTCTTCACAGAAGTAGACGCTTTCTTTTCAGATAGATACATGTTTGCTTTAGGACTAATGTAGAAGCGGGTGATTTCTCGGCTTATGTCGCTTTTCAGATATGAAGTAACAAGAAAGTATACCTACATGAGTGATGGACTTTACTGTGCCATAGGCACACTTTTTAACTTCATAGTATTTTGGAAGGAATCATGGGGCATCTATGAATATAACTTGATTAAAATGCTGCTGATTGAAGGGATACGGGTTTCTATGCCAAATGATCAGCTCACTCTTGCTATTACAAGTTGAAACGGATCATCATTAATGGAAATTAATAGTCAATTTACTCCAGATATAGTTGTGATACTAATGGACTATTCTGAAACCAGGACTGTGGTTTACATGGAGCTAAATCCCTAGTTTCTTATCTTCCTTCAACTATAAAAAGAGAATTGGGAGCAAAGTTAGGGAAGCGGGAAAAGATGGTTGCAGGTATCCATTAACACATTTCAAATCCATCCTAATTTTTGTAGCTTCCTTCTTTCTTTCTTGGTATCTTTGCATACCGGAAGCAATGGTCACCCTCATGTATGTTTGTGTTTGTGTTTGTGTTTGTGTTTGTGTTTGTGTTTGTGTTTGTGTTTGTGTTTGTGTTTGTGTTTGTAGGTCGTCTTAGCCAAGAAGTAGTAGTTAGATCCCGAGAAGAGACTGCAAACTGCATGCAAAAGATCTTAAGGCGCAAGGTCATGTTCTCTAGCGCAAGGCAGGCTATTGCTGGGTCATTGATTGTTGGCCCCATTGTGGCTTCAGAGTATCTAACAAGTAAATTGTGCAAGGCTTGGAAATCTCGTGCGTAATTTCCACGTGTTAGGAAGTTTTGGTCACTGTTTGTGCTTGTAACAAGAACGGGCTTTTCCAATTTTGTTCTTGAAAGGGTTAATCAGTTTTGCACCTTTTGAGTAAGGGTTAAAATGTAAGTCTAGTCGATTCCAATTTTGTTCTTAAGCTTTTGTCCAAGTGCACTTGTCTCTCAAATTTATATGAGCATGCCTTTAATAGTTTCCGTAAATTTTGAATGGACAAATAACAATGCCACGAACATATTCAAATATGCACTAAAAATTGACAATATAATGAAGATAAAGGAATGTAGTACATAGTGAAAATAAGTACGTTGTAGTATTATTAGTACGTAGTAGTATTATTAGTACGGCCTTTCCAACTAAATATTTCCATAAAAGGAAATGTTGGTTTAAAAACTCTTTTCTAAAAAATTGTTTAAATTCATTTTTAAAAAGCCAAAATTTTAAATTAATAAAATTTATTAAGTGATTTCATAAAAAGATGTTTAACATATACCTTTGGAGAAACAGATTAATTGGTATACTTATATGACCGAAAAGACAAATGAGTATATTAAATGACCTCTTTGAGATAAATTGGTATTTTAAAAACTCTTGGGGACAAAGAAGTATTTAAAATGTGCTCTGGTGGACAAACTGGTATTATATCTCATCGGGTATTGATCGGTTCGGTTTATTAATTTTCTAAACCGGTTTAGATTAATATAAACCGGCCAGTTAAAAATAAAGACCAAACCCACACATTTCTTAATTTTCTACCTATACCCCTTTTTTACCCTAAGTCTGCGTAACCCTCTTCCTCCATATTCTTCCTCTTTGACCATGGACGACTCAGGAGGCTTGAAAATCATGGCGATCCGCTGCCTTTGATTGACACTAGCAATCTCGGTGAGACGTGGCCAGCAACTTACTTTGAAAATCTAAATTATTCAAGTCCGCCACTTGAACCCGCCAATGAATTCATGGTAAGATTTGAAGCTTCGTAATATATGCTAATGCTTCAATAGGCCATGTGAGAAGGAGGAAGAAAAATACGGATATATGTAGGGTTGAGGGTAAGAAATTTGGGTATAAGTTAAAAAATAATCTAAACCGGTTTTTGAAAATTATTTTTAACTGACCGTTTTATATTAATTTAAACTGGTTTAGAAAATTAATAAATCGGACCGATCAATACCCGATGAGATAGAATATCAGCTTGTCTACTGGAGCACATTTTAAATACCTCTTTGTCCCCAAGAGTTTTTTAAATACCAATTTATCTCAAAAATGTCATTTAATATACTCATTTGTCTTTTCGACCATACTTATATACATAAACCTATTTATTGGGTCAAGTTTTAGGGCCAAGTTTAAGTGAACCACTAGTCTAATGAGTAAATGAGTTCAATATCAATTTGTTACGATGTTTTTATTAAGTTTTTTTGGTAGAAACATTTTTTTTTATAATTACCAATATATTCAAATGACTCGTTTTTTAATATACATACGGCATTTCTGCGTTAAAAAAAAAAAAAAAAAAAAACTAGATCTCATTGCAATGGAGAGAGAGAGTTTGACTTTGATTGCGGATTTGCGTTATACCAACCCTTGTATTCTCCCTGGAAACTACAGCTTCTTGTTGTCTAAAGCAGATGGTCTTCCTCTTCCTGTAATTAATCCCGAAACTTCGATTATAATCGCAAGTGTAGAGCAATGGCATGGGCAAATCCATGCCAAGAAGCTGCGAATTCGAAGCCATTGTTCATCACAATCTACACCACCGTGATTATCGGCATACTTCTGTCTGCTTTCTATGTCTTCTCCGCTATCTACTCGCCTGATGCTGCCATCCCTTTCTCCTCTTCCACTCTTCCAAGTAATATCTCTTTCTCTCTTCTGCCATTTTTGTCTTTAGACCGTTTACTGTGTTTCTGGTTCTTCCTTGAATTGGAGGTGGAGCTCATAGCTGCCGATTGCAAAATTATATAAGCTCCGAGGGCTTGGATTCGACACTATCCATTTATTAATAATTTTTCAGCTTGGATATCAATTGAGGATCGGATGATTGATCTGTATCATTATTTTCAAAATCAGCTCAGTTCAGTTTGGTTGATTAGTAGTGGATATGAATGATAATATTCCGGATGATTGAATTTGCAACTCTATGCAGTGAAACTTCAGCTCTCCTTAACTGAATTCCTTGATGTGATAATTATTCTTCTGTTCTGTTGGCTTTTCATGGTTTAGGTATTTCCTCAGATTCTAAAAATGTTATAGTGGCTGCTGATCAAACGACTAACCCTACAAAACAAGGGGTCAAACCTATATGGGAGGCACCCTCCCCTGATAGCAATATGCCCCCTTTGAAAGCCTTTCGTTTGACAAAGGAGTTGGTGGAAGAGAGGGTGAAAGATAATGTCATCATAGTCACCTTTGGAAACTTTGCTTTTATGGATTTCATTCTTACTTGGGTTAAGCATTTGACTGACCTTGGTGTTTCCAATCTTCTTGTTGGTAAGTCTTCGGTTTGTGTGTTTTCTTACCAAAGTTCATATCAATTTACATGTTTGCTAAATTATCTGAACATGCTATTTGCAGGTGCAATGGACACTAAGTTGTTGGAGGCATTGTACTGGAAAGGTATTCCGGTTTTCGACATGGGCAGTCACATGAGTACCATTGATGTTGGGTGGGGGTCACCTACATTTCATAAGATGGGAAGAGAAAAAGTCATTCTAATAGATTCTTTCCTCCCATTTGGCTATGAGCTACTGATGTGCGACACTGACATGGTTTGGTTAAAGGTACTCATCTGCTTGTGCCTTGATACGTTTACTTTACATTTAATCTAGTATATTAGTCTTTTCAATCCATTTTAGTCATGACTACTTAATATTTTAAACAAGCTGATTCATTTAAAGAAGGGAAGTTCAGAAAAGTAACCCTAGTCCAAATAAAATTTTGCCCTGAAGTATGCAGATTCCAGTGCTACTTAATTTTTAAATTTTTGTTATGACCACATATTCTAAAAATTCAGCACATATTAAATCTGTAATGTGGCTTATATTTGATACTGTAACAGGATCCTCTTCCTTACTTAGCTCGCTATCCTGAAGCTGATGTTTTAACTTCCAGTGACCAAGTTGTACCAACAGTTGTTGACGACAGGTTGGATGTTTGGCAACAAGGTGAGAAAAATTCTGTACCACTAATTCGTATACTCATCCTGTGTTGTTTTAACTCCTTTATAAGTGCTGATACTACTTCTAGCAGCCATAATATCTGTAATTAAAAGTTTCTTGATCTTATTATCACAATGTTTCAAGGTTTCTTATCTGGGTAAATAAAGGGATTAGCAAAGATACTCCAAAATCTTGACACTTGTATCGTCAATTTTGCTTAAAAGTTCATATTTGTATTATGAGGTATAATAATCTACTACAGATAAAGAAAGTGAGATACTAATAAAAATCCAAACTTTGCATATTATTTGATAAATACATGGAATCTGAGCTATATTATGTAGGTTTTCTCATTTGGAAATTGTTCCTCTAATATTGTACAGTTGGTGCTGCATACAATATCGGAATCTTTCACTGGCGGCCAACAGAACCTGCAAAGAAATTGGCAAAAGAGTGGAAAGAGATACTTTTGGCTGATGACAAGATATGGGATCAGAATGGATTCAATGAAATTGTGAGAAGGCAATTAGGACCATCTGTTGATGACGAAAGTGGCCTTGTCTATGCCTATGATGGAAACCTTAAGTTGGGGCTTCTTCCCGCTAGCATATTTTGTAGTGGACATACTTATTTTGTTCAGGTATCTTTACCTTGATTCTGATATACACCTTTAAAAGTGATTGTATCTCTCCTTCAACATGACTGTCTTGGATTCTTACAGGATCTGTTTTCATACTTCATTGTAGGCCATGTATCAGCAACTTAGACTCGAGGCTTATGCGGTGCATACAACATTCCAGTACGCTGGCACAGAAGGAAAGCGTCATCGGCTGCGAGAAGGCATGCTGTTTTATGATCCTCCAGAGTATTATGATGCACCAGGTAACTTGTTTCTAGTGAGACTCCATATCCACACTACTAATTGTATTAACCAAGTTCAACCTTGTAAATATTAACAAGACAATTAGCTATTAGCTTCTTTCACTGAACCCTCTGAGGATTTATTACAGGTGGTTTCTTGTCTTTTAAACCATCCCTCCCAAAAAATATGTTACTGGATGGCAATCATAGTGTTGAGTCACATTTCAATCTGGTGAATCACCAAGTAAGCCTGCCCAGCTTTTAGTTACTGAAATATATAAAATTATTGCATCTATAATTTTATTAATGATTTTTCTGAATTGTTCATATCAGTTAAAGCAGATAAGGACAGCACTTGCTATTGCTTCATTGTTGAACCGTACACTGGTGAGGGCTATAACATTTATTAGCTACATGCTCTGAACATCTGCTGTTGAGTGTTGATAATGGTTTGAACCCTTACTTTTTTAACTCCCCAAAACATATTATTTTAGTATATGGTTTCGACTATAAAAATCAACCTTATATAAGCTAGCAAACTCACACACACCGAACACTAACTCAAATGAGGAACAGATCATATGAGTTTTTTTCGAAAAATCATAACGAAGTTGCCGAATGCTTTTACATGTTGTTTATAATTCCATGGAAGCATATCACAAAAATGAATCAGCCCAACCATCTAAGTGATTTGAGCGATTACATGTTGATATTGCTAATTGTCTCTCCTTGTGATTTTTATAGGTCATGCCTCCAATATGGTGCAGGTTGGATAGACTTTGGTTTCCACATCCTGGGAAGCTAGAAGGTTCTATGACACCGCAACCATTTCTATGCCCTCTTGATCATGTATTTGAGGTATGGAAACCCTGTCAATATCAGTGCACACCACTTTGTTTCTTTTTCAGTTGAACTAGGTGATTTTTGTTTATGGGTTCTGTTGAGTAAGAGTATGATAATCCATTGCAGGTCAATGTCATGCTAAAAGAACTACCAGAAGAGGAGTTTGGACCCCAAATTGGCATCAGGGAGTATTCGTTCCTCAACAACCCATTATTACCAACTGAGGTATATCTTTAAAACCTCAAATGAATGGACAAACAAAGAGTTCTGTACACATCCTAACCTTTGTGTATTTGCCTTTTGGTTTCCCTTTGAAGGTGAAGGAGTCTTGGCTTGATGTTCAACTTTGTCAAGTAGGCTCTAAAGGTTGCACATCTTCCAATTCTTCGAGCAGACCCGGATTGCTCAGGTTGCCAAAGCACAGCAGTGATGAAACGGTAAGTCCTCATACAAGAGAAGTTTGAAATTATTACAGATGTGTTCTGTATAGACCTGGCAAAACATGACCCGACCCGACAATCCGACCTGACCCGTCTAATATTTTAAGAGTTGAGACCCGATCCGAAAATCAATGGGTCAAGAAAGACCCGAACCCGATGACCCGAATAAATCTGGATTTGATATGACCCGACCCGTTGGGTTAACCGACCCGACCCAATCATATGTATTACCTAATTTATAATGAATATTATACACCTTTTTACTAAATAGTGATATAATATTGATTATGGTATTATTATTTTTATTATTAAAAATATTATTTTATTATTAAAAATATTATTTTATTATTAAAATTATGATTTTATTATAAAATTTATTGTAAAAAAACATTAAAAAAACTGACACTTTGGACCCGTTGGGTCGACCTGAACCGACACTAAACCCGGCAGGACCCGACCCAATCAATCCATAATTGTTAACAATCCGATTGACCAGAACCCGATTTGACCGAAACCCGGTTAATCAAAACCCGAACCCGACCCGATTGCCAGGTCTAGTTCTGTAACATGCAGTTTACACAACAAATTGTGTCAACACATGATGTTTATCAACTACCTTTTCCATACCTTATCAACAACCTTTGCATAAGCATGTCTTACCAAACACACTCATCAAAACAACATGCTAGAGGCTTTCCTCTCACTCTATTGGTTCACCTGTAGTGCTACTGATCTCTTCTGTTTCAATGAATGACAGTTGAAAACAGTACTTGCCCCATTCAAGGATGTTAAAGTCATTCAGTTTTCATCAATGCAAGATGCTTTTTCCGGTTTCACAGATCAGGCAAGCACATGAAAGTGTGTCATTCAGTTTTCATCAATGCAAGATGTTAAAGTCATTCAGTTTTCATCAATGCAAGATTACTTCCATGAACCTTGAACATGGTTTTTTGCTTACTCAATCTGAGGTGTATGCGCAGGCAAGAGAGCAGAAATTTCGGAAAAGGGTAAAGAAGTATTTAGGTATATGGTGTTGTGTGTCGAACCACACTCCAGGCCACATATACTACGACATCTATTGGGATGAGAAACCCGGTTGGAAACCCGCACCACCACAGACTCCGCAAGATGATCATCCCCCATGGTAATACAACCAAAACGTCACATTTCATACTGCATTCTTCTGACAGAGCTGATATACATCATCAAAGATCCAAAAGCGGCTGGGTTATGTTTATTCAACCGGTGACACCAACCCCTGTTCAAGCCGCAAATTGCTGAAGCGCGTTTTTACTACCAAAACTGTAGTTCACAATGATGTATGCGAATTGCTGAAGCATTTCTAACTAACAGACTGTAGTCCAGAATTAAGTACACAAATTATACGAGAGATGTCGGTTGATGTATCAAGGTGAGAGCTCCAATCTATTTGAATTTTCTTCACAGAGGATCAAGTTTTCTTGTAGATCTCTTGAGTTGTGCCTTAGATTGAATTGTCATTGTTTAGATTCGAGAAATAAACGCATTCCTTAATTCAGTTATAGTTACAACTTACACGGATGGAGTTCCTTGTTTTATGCTTTAGATACTCGAATACATATTACAAAGCTTGGCAGATCCAATCACAAAATTTGGGGCTACGGTCTAACTTATTAAAATCCATAACCCAGAAGATGCTTTACTTGTTCATGACCTGAACTCAAGGTTACTCATCTGAACCCAACTTGTGTCGCCCAATTAACAAATCTACATAAACTTCTAAAACAAAGATGAAAAACTCTTGAAGTTCTTCATAACCAGAAGGAAGCCAAAAAATAACAGTAGAAAGAAATGACACAATTGCGGACGTGACTAAGAACGAGTTCACTTAAGATAGGTACAGCCAAGAAACATGAAAACAAACGCTACCAGCGATGTGGAGAGTTCAAGGGTCCATGTTGCAGGGAGAATAAATGTCGGTACCATTGGACCCAAAAATGATCCACATATCCATCCAGCCACAAGCGATCCAAAGCTATAACAACACAAGGTAAAAGTGTTCATTAAAAAAACATATAGACAATTGAACACAGTGTAGATGATGGATATAATTTGGATCACTTACCCAAAAGCAGAAGCCCTTCCAAGGCTCTTTGACTTGTCATAAAGGAAATAAACGCAAGCTGCCAATGCAACCGCCACCTGTGCAGAAGACACGTTAACATAAGGAGCGTAGCCAACTGAGAAGCTTGATAAATATTCTATAAGCCTAAATTCATGCAACAATCGTGCATTTTCTTGAGGAAAAGTCAATCACATTAGAGTCTAATGCAGCCTAAAGACTTTTTATAGAGAACCCCTCAAAACACAATAGTCAGAAAATGAAGTGTCTGCATAGTACAAACCTGAAAAGCAGGTCCACCTTCAGCTGAGTTCATAATACTCCAGCCAGCCAAGAGAGTGAACAGGAATAATCTTCTTAGGACGATCACTTTTTCAGGAAGCTCCACAAAACTGAGCATATTCTTTACCCAAGACGGTGATTCCTCTACCTTCTGTTTCAACCTAGTTTTCAAGTTGATCTTTGTCTTTTTCCTTTCTACAAAGCTTTTCATTAGAAGTTTTTCAAAAGCAGCTTCAATGGATTCCACACTTGGCTCATCCCCGGAATATTGTTGCAAGAGGAAATTTCGAGAGTTCCAAACTTCCTCTGAGGAGGCATAGTAACTTATACCAAGACGCTTGTAAGGGTCCCAAACATTTCTTCTTGGGAATTTCGGGATACCTGAAAAAGTAATGGAGGGATGCTGAACTAACAAATCATAATTTATCACGTAATGACATACAAGAGAATACAAAAAGAACAGCAGATAGTTTGAAACATGCGATACATATAACGCAAATTAATCAGAGACAATAACACAACATGTTTATCAAACTAATTTAGAAATTTATAGTCATACTTCTACAACAGAAACACATCAAATTCACTAAACCAAACCAAACTGATTTCTGAGATCTCCAACCTAAGTGACAGGAAATTCAACCATCTCTGTCAAACATTCAGCCTCTATAAAAGTTTCCCAGAGCTGAGCTCGCTTGAGCATAAGGGGTTCCGAGCAACAGATCGCTTGAGCTATGAAAATTAATAGCAATTTGGAGGCCTCATAAGGAACAATGACCTCCTCGATCAAAGACTAAATCTCCAACACAAATCTCCTCAATGTCTCTTTTCCTAATCTTCTCCCTGATCTCTTTCTTCCTCTCCTCCCAGTCTCTAGTTCTCAGATCACAATTGTGATTCCTAAAGTCTCCTTGGGTTGATTTCTCTTCAAAGTTACTACAATTTCGAGCACTAGTTGTTCCTACTGGGTGATATCGTTCGAATTTCATCCCTTCACATCTGCGCTCTCTATCAGATTGTAACTCAGACAAGAGATTATTCAAACTCAACAGCTAAGTCAGAAAAGTTTTCAAAGAGAGAGATTCATAAATTTTCAAGTTACGGCTCCCACAAATTATCAACCACTAGGTAGCAGCTTCAATCAAATTGACCATACCAGAAAGCAAGAAAATGCATTGTAGACCCCAAAAACAATAAACTCTTTTCTTGATAAAGAAAAAACGAAATGGATACTTGACACAAGAGGAAGGAGAAAGAAATGAAGGCAGAAAAAACATACCTCAAAAGCAATAAATTATTTTCTTGATAAATAAAAACCAAAATGGATACTTGACACAAGAGGAAGGAGAAAGAAATGAAGGCAGAAAACCATACCTCCCTGGGGCACATCAACAGCGCATTTAGGGCTTCTACAATTTAACCCCTGAGTTCTGGACCTGTTCAAGTTCTCACGGATAGAACTGTGCACCAAATACCACAAGAAATCACGAATATCAAACACTTGACAAACGATAATTCCAATAAAAAGCAAATTGGAGTGCAAGACGAAGGAAGGAGGGAGAGAAATTTACAGTTTCGAGCCAAGGAAAGGGTTGGAAAGCGTAGGGTTTACTGCCAAAGCGCTAGCCATCGTTTACAACGCTGATGGAAAGACTGTGAAGGCAACGGAGTTCCTAGTGAAGGCAACGGAGTTCCTAGGCCACCATTGAAATTGGTGCCCGAGCTAGGATGGTTAGGTGGAGCTGCGAGCGACCCCAATTCAGGACCTCATGAGAGAGAGAAAGGGGATGAGTTTGGGACTTCTTCAATCTTTTGTCTACTCTTTCCTGACGTCGCCGCCTCCGATTCGTCATTTGTGGGCCAGTGAGTTGGGCTATTTCAACTTCCTACGGCACAAAAGAAAGGCCCAATTTTGTAAGTGGCACTTTACCTCTAGAATTGTTATGCTAATAATATTGAGCATTATCCATAATATAAAATTACTTTAGTAACACCTTTTTTTTAAAAGAAGAGCTTGCCAAATCCACTGCGATTATCAAGGATATTTTAATGTTTGCTAAAACAATAAAAAAAAATATGATTTTGTTTATTTACGAGCACACAATAAAATTTTCATATTTAATAATATATTTTTTAGCTATTAATTTAACTTTTTTTCTAAAAATTTACCCCTATACTTTAGAAAATAATTTAAAAATTATTTTCAAATTTAAACACGTTAGGAAAAATGTTTTAATATAAGGGTGAAAAACCTTTGGATACAACCTGAAAGAGTCGGGTTGAGATGCAATTATGCAAATGGAAGGGATAAGAATACAAGGAAATCAAGAAATCAAGCCCGTCTTACAACAATTCAATCTGATTCTTGATATTTGATTTGAAACCCAAATTAAACGACCCCCTTTGTAGCTAAAGTTGAAACCCAAATCCGAAAGGAATGAAACTGTAATAGTAATTACAACGTCTAACATAACAAACACATCACCAATTTTATTTCAATGTAAAAACTAAAAACAGGTTGTGGACATGCATTTATGTACCGGCAAAGGCGGTTACTTTGTACCAGAGTCCGCCCAATATACCGAATTAGTACATTCACCAACTAGAAACAGCACTTTCAGCATGCTGTATAAAAAATCCTATACTCCCTTATTTCACTATAGAACAAGAACATAGCGCAACACATCCAAACGCCTTGAAATCTTGAATGATATCATAACCTGTGCCTTTGTGTGAACTGCTGTCTCAATACCCTCCTCATAACCTTGTTCGTAGCCGTCCTTGGAAGCGACGGAAGAGGCACGACATTTGCAACCTGCCAAATCAATCCATAGTTATAATAGCTCAGAGAGGATTGGAATTAGCTGTCTCTGAAGTAAGGTTAAAACTTCATTACCCTGAACAAAGGATTTAGCTGCTTCTGGATAGCTGAGTTGAAAGACATCTTCAAATTACTTATATCAGGCGTTGCACTTGGATCCCTGAAAACAACTGCGATTACGAGCTGCTCGGGTCCTCCTCCAGCAGGTGGCACCCCGATGGCTGCGGTTTCTAGGACGTTATTATCCACTCTGTTACAGATGCGTTCAATCTCTATTGAACTAACCTGGTGAAGCAAATTGTAAAGAAAAATCAGGTATAGAATTCAGTTGATGTATTCATCAGCTGAAAGCTTGAATTACTGAAGGTGAGAGAACATGTGAACCAATATTCAGATTCACACACAGCAATCTAAACTTTATGTACCTTGATTCCACCAATGTTCATGGCATCATCTGATCTACCATGTGCGCGATAATACCCAGAAGGAGTGAGCTCAAATACATCTCCATGTCGTCGAAGTATCTGCAGTGAACAAACCATAAATGAGATCAATAGGGAGCTTTCCAAATTGTCCAGTCATTTGAGTGTATGGAGGAGATTTTTTAACCTTCCCATTCCAAACAGGCATTCCTTCAAAGTAGACTTTGTAATGGTTTGCATTTAGAAGTGTACTCGAAGCTCCAAGCATAAGGGGACCAAGGGCCAGCTCACCAGTCCCAGCCGTGTTCTCTGACTACAGATTGATGATGATAAATTTCCAGATATCTTAGATGGATAATACACTGAGAAATTACAAGGAAGAAAATAGAAAATGAAGAAATCTGATTCAGCCATCTAAAAATATGAGAGATGAAACGGAACTTACAATGGGAGTACCATCACTACCAAGAATATGTAGCTTGCAACCCATTGCTGGGGTGCTAAAAGCAGCTAATACTTGTGCCTGCAACAAGGATCCAGTTATAAAGCCACCGCCTATCTCTGTACCACCGCAATATTCGATGACGGGCTTGTAACGAGCTCTTCCCATAAGCCAGAGATCTTCGTCGACATTTGACGCCTCTCCAGTAGATGCAAAGCAGCTATGGGGTTCAGAAATAATTGTAGTCACATATGCAGAAATATTACTCATAGCAAATGAACATGTTTCACGTTCAAAATCCTGCTGCTTTGAACATGTTTCACTTCAATCGTGAATGTATAAGTTTACATAAGGTTGAGTTCGTACCGAATGGAAGACCAATCGCAGCCAGCAGTACAATCTGTACTTTTCCAAGCCCGAACGATGCTGGGAATCACTCCCAACATTGTTACTTTAGCATCCTACATGTAAAAGAGAAAGGAAGCAGGTTTACTAGATACATACAGAACCATCCAATATCTAATATATAGTGATTAGTGTGTTCACAGTTTGAGGCTACACATAGATACGAATTTTACAACTTTTTGACAGGTTCATTCTAATTACAAGGAAATCATCACCCACTAACTAATTGAAGTCAAAGTATGTACCTGTATGAATTTTGTAAATCCAGAACTGAGAGGAGATCCATTGTATAAAGCAATGGAAGCGTTATTTAGCAGTGAAGCATAAACAAGCCAAGGGCCCATCATCCATCCGAGATTGGTGGGCCATGCCACTACATCGCCTTTATGAATATCCATGTGGCACCATGCATCTGCAGCAGCTTTCAGAGGAGTAGCTTGAGTCCAGGGAATGGCCTTTGGTGTTCCTGATCAAATAGAAAAGAGCAACAAAGACAAGTTAGAATTACAGCTTCAATATAAACAAAAAAATCAGACAGACAGATAGAGAGAGAGTGAACCAGTAGTTCCAGAGGAAAAAAGAATGTTGCTGAATGCCTCCACATGTTGCTCTACAGCCACATATTCATTAGACCTGTACAACTTAAAGAAACTTTAATAAAATACCATCACAATAAAAAAAGATGAAGACGGTGTAAGAAGAAGAAGAAGAAATATTAAGAGTGAAGTTGTTTCAGTGGGAGGGTAGCAAAGAGAGCAATACTTTGAATGCTTTGCTCTTTCGAGGAAGTCATGCCAAGACAAGTCACCGTCGCGTATGTTTGTGGAAATGTGAGAACCTTTTGAAGGAAGAACAATTGCCAGAGGAGAGTTGGCATCGATGACTCTCCTTTTGAAACAAAAAGATATCGTTAACAACATGACCAAAATATAACAGGAACAATGCAATAGAAAAGGTCATGGTAGTATGTGTACAACACCTGTAGAGGGGTATGCTTTTACCACCACGTACAATTGCATCCTAGAAGAATGAACATAAAGCACATAAGCTCAAGTAACAAGCAAATTATGCAACAAACATATTATTCTGACAACAAAATTACACCATAGTATGCAACAAATAATTGTCAAAGCTGGTTAGATTCAGTTCAGTGGTTGAAAACAGTTTTAATTGTGTGGATCATATATGAGAACTTGAGATTTTGGTAGCACTTAGTGTCATTTTAAAGATGAACAAACTCTACTACTCGAGAAAAAGAAAAGTGGAAAGAACCAAATCACCTAATAATTAACTGACCAGTGGATAACAAGTGGAAAATCAACCAATGGTAAGGTCTTGGACACTGTTGATCACTCTAATTAACATGATTTGATGAGCTAGGATATGATTACCTGAGTAAATATTGCCCTTGCCTTAGATATGTTCAGTCTTGTTGCGATTTCAGCTGCAACAAAGCTATCTGCAATGGACACTGGTACATTGCCACTGAGAACTATAGCTAGATATATAACCACCGAATAAACATTCATTGGCATGTCTATTGCTATTGCAGATCCTTTAGGCAGTTCCAACGTGTCAAGTGCATGTGCTGCACACCTGCAAAATGGTGCTACATCTTTTCAAAATCCACGTTCTCCAAGTTAAAAAGATAACTGCACAACTTCTAAGGAGATTAACAGAAAAGATAAAAACCATTCCTAACCAACTAATCATCATGGTCAGTCAAAATGTTTGAAATTGAAAGGGAAAAAAAAAGAAGAGAAAAAGTGAGAAATAATCATAAAAACAGAAGCTGCAAACATATGTTTACAAACAAGTATATCAAAACTAAAATATCAATCATAATCCAAAAGAAAGATGCAGCTACTGGCACTATATCATATCCCATATAGTTTCATTGGAGAGATACTTGGTAAAATCAACATACCACACCTCTCTACGAAATTCTTGAAGTGTCATCTTCCTCAATGGTAAGTCATCCTCTCCCTCATCACGCCAGATAACAGCAATATCGCTCAAATTCCTCTTTCTATTCAGACTTAAGCAATTCTTCGCGGGGTTTAAAAATGCTCCAGGAAGCCACTGACCTCCTGGATAAGCTGAGTTCTCACGTAGAATACACTGAGGGTTAACAGAAAATGAAATTTGCATCTCTTCAAGTATGCTCTTCCAGTAAACCTGACTAACATAAAAGGGAGATAATCAGAAACAGACATACAAAACCAATAGAGAAGCTTATATACAAGTTAAAACCGGAAGAACATCACTACAGAGAAAGATTAACATACTTCAGGGTTTGAGACAGAAAATGCCTGAAAATCTGAGAAGCTCAATAAAGGATCCTTGTATCTGGGACCAAGAAACTCCTTTCCACGTCTCACCAGAAGTTGGCCAATGTTAGTTACTCTTGCACTTTGCCTTCAAGTAACATGCGAATATAATCCGATTTAATCAAAATCCAAGATAAGGTATCAATCCCATAATATAACTGAGGCCCTTCCTTGAGTGGAATACAATCCAACTATAGCAAGGGCCCAAGTTAATAATACACAAGACAGTACAAGTAACACAAACAACAAACTCAGTTCATATATAAATTTCCCAACTCAATTAGCAAATTGGTAAGTCAAAACAGCTTAAACACACCGGGCCACAATGAAATTGAATTAGCTAACATCAAACCAGAATTTACATCTCAGGTAATGTTTTTACAACTCAATCTCTCCCTGGTGTTCATATACAATCAAAATCATAGAAGATTAATGTGTACAAGTTCACTTCTCAATTATCCGATTTCACTCAGTTTCGCCAGTTTTCAGTGACTAAGCAAACCTAATTGGTCTCAACTCTCATAATCCAAGGACCAAAAGAGGGAGCATAAGAATCAAATTAGAAAAAACAGAAACGAAACCTCGATTCAATAAACGCGAAAAAAACCGAAAAATCAACGAATTGAAATAATACGAAATCAATTTCAAGACAGATTAGTGTGTCTTACAAGTCAGGGAGCCAAGCAGGAGGATCAGGGCCGAAGTTCTTATAGCAGCCATAATACATCATCTGGTGAACTGAAAACGGGAGTTCGGGGCTGAGAATTTCTCTCGAAATACTCTGCCATGTCGCCGGAGAACCAGGCCCGTGGGCGCGGATAATTCCGGTGAGTTTCCGGTGAATTTGATCGGCGGCTTGGGAAGGAATCCCCTGAGCTTCGATGTCGGAGACTGTAACTTCATCTAAGGCTTTGTATGACATGATTAATTTCTTGCTCGCTACAAAATTGGCGGAGAAATTGAGAGAAGCTCTGTATTAAATTGGACGATGATCAGAATCTTTTTATGTCAGATATGCCAATCGGGCTTTAAAAATAATAATAATAATATGTGAAGTGAATATGGCACTAGAAACGATTGGTCCAATATCAACGGAAGGTGATATGGACGATCAGCACCGTTGCAAACATCTAACGGATTCTCACCTTTCCACGTATTCAAACTTATCATCTGAAACTCTTATAAACTATATCCAATACAATATCTAATGAAGAAAAATTGTATCTTTGTAGGAAATTTCAAAATAGTATATATACTTTCATAGAAAGTTAAATTATGGACAGATTTTTTTTATCTTTTATTTTTTGAAAGGAAAATCATGCATTCATGTTTTAAATATCCATCTCCGCCAAAGTAATGATACCCTGCGGAATGTCAGAAACAAAGACTTGCTCGGAACCCGTAGTAGGCCATAGTCGAGCAATGAAATGAGCAACAGTGTTCCCCGTTCTACCAACGTGGACACAAGATGCGGAAATAAAAGACGATAATAACAAACGAATTTCATCTAAAACAACACCAAAGTAAGAGAAATTGGGTGAGTGGTTAGAGATGCCAAGAACCGCCGTGAGAGAATCAGTTTCAACAATCACATGTGTCATGCCCATCCGCAGAGCCAACCGGAGCCCTAAGACCAACGCCTTTGCTTCAGCCACATCAGTGGTCCACCGGAACTACTCCGTAGAGCCAACCGGAGCCCCAAGACCAACGCCTTTGCTTCAGCCACATCAGTGGTCCAACGAACGTAGTTTCGGTGGACAATAGCTGACTCCACAAAGCCATAAGAATCCCTAATGATTAGGGTTGAGCAAAATTTGGTCCGACCCGGAATTTTGGATCCGACCGGACCGAATCGGTCCGGTCTCCGGTCCAAGGATTTTCATATTTCCGGGTCCGGTCCAATCCTTATTTTTTTAAAATCTTAATATTTTAGGGTTTAAGATTTTTTTATATTTGAGGTTTAGGGTTGTTTAGGATTTAGGATAAATTATATTTAAGAGTAAATTATATTTAAATTTGAGGATTTTTTTCATGTTTAAATGTAAATAAAATAGATTTAAATTTAACAAAACCCTAAACCTAGGGCTGTGCATCCGGTCCAGACCGGTTTATATATTTTTTTATTTTATATAAATAAAAATTAATTATTTTTCCTATTTTTATAATTATTGTGTATAATATTAGACAATATATTTTGTTATTTATTTATATTTATACTAAAAACTATTTTTTAATAATATTATAAGATATTAATATATAAAATTAAATTAAAAATAATAAAAACCGGTTCATCCGGTCCTGACCGGAAACCGGCCGGATTTGGACCGGACCGGAACCGAAATTCTAAAAATATGTGGACCGCGGACCGGACCGTAATTCCCCCGGTCCGGTCCGGGCATTTTTCGGTCCGATCCTTTTTTCCGGTTCGGGCCGAATCTGCACACCCCTACCTAAACTGGTCCAAATAGGATCGGACCGGTCCGGACCGGAAATATCCGGTCCGGATTCCGGTCCACCATTTTTGGTGTTCTGGGTTCCGGTCCGGGATGGTCCGGTCCGGTCCGGTCCGGATTTGGACCGATGCTCAACCCTACTAATGAAAGCCCCTAACCCCACGCCATCGTTGCCCATCATAGCTGCATCAGTGTTGATTTTGAAGACCCCATTCGGTGGAGGCAACCAAGCATTTGTGATCACCCTACGACTGCACGGAATGGAGATGGACAGATAATTTATGGATGAGCCCTCCACGTTAAGATTGTATGAAAGTTTGAAGTAATCACTGTTTATGGCATAAGAGACTATACTCTTTTAGCTAAAGTTTATAATTTGAACCCTAAATATATATGAAATACTTTAATTGTATAATTGGACCTATTTGATATGATGTGGTGTAAAATTAGATTAGCGTAAGTGACGTGGATGATTGAATGAAATCGGCCATACCATAGAGTAGGGGTGAGCACGGGCCGACGAAACCGAAGCCCGAACCGAACCCGGCCCGAAAAACCCGAACCGAACCCGAATCCATACTCCTTCGGTTCGGGTTTCGGGCCGCACTTTTTAACATTTCGGGTTTCGGTTCGGGTTCGGGTCGGGTTCGGATTTCGGATTTTAGTGTATTTTTGGCCTTTTTTCCCCTTCGGACGCTGTTTAACCTGAACCGAACCGAAGTGTTCGGGTTCGGTCTTTGGTCCCATATTTTTGGGCTTTTCGGGTTCGGTTCAGTTCGGGTCGGGTTCTGGCCCATGCTCACCCCTATCATAGAGCTACTCAAATTCCACCTTTAAATTAACTAACTACATAAATCTAAAATCCACATATTTCCCGGCCACTTCCCTGTTTGCCAAACTTCCCGACTCACTTTATATATGTAGGGTCGTATTATTCGGCGTATACCCAAAATTGTCATTCAGCGCATAGGCATTCCACGTTACACAGGGAGTTGCTCCACACGTAACGCGGCTTCACCCTCCACACGTAACGTCGGATCTGTCTTCACCCGTAACGTGCTGAGCCGACCAGGTTTAAATATCTCCATCTCCTCCTTCCTTCCTCATTCCGCCGCTGCACACATACCCTCAAACCTCGCGCGTTACGCACCTCCGACGACGCCCCTTTACGAATCAAAAAACTTTGCGCGTTACGTAGATCCACGAATCAAGAAAGTTAGTATTCCATCGTTTGTTTTTAAAAAATATGAATTTTTTTTTTGTATATTAGATCCACAAGGTTTTGTAGTTAGATTTGTATGAAATAGTGGTGTTTTAGGGTTTTTTTGTAGTTAGATTTGAATTTTGTAGTTAGATTTGCATTTGTAAGATTTTTTAAAGGGTAATCGGAATCTGCAGTCGTCGGAATGTGCAGTCGTCGCCGGCAAATTGGCGAGGGCACTGTGCGTAACGTCCTCAGCGCTTTCCCACGTAACGCGATATGGGCCTCTGCACGTAACGAGTCGTCAGCGTTCACGTGTTACGTGTTGTGCCCTAGCCATTTTCCGCCGGCGACGACTCTCCGGCCCTGGAATTTGCATGTATGTTTAATTTGGATATTTAGTTAATGGATTTTAGATATTTAGGAATTTGGACATTTGTATGAAATTTGGACATTTGTATGGAATTTTGATGGATTTGTATGAAATTTGGAATTTGTATGAAATTTGGATATTTAGGAATTTTGATGGATTTGTATGAAATTTGGACATTTGAAAGAAATTTGAATATTTAGGAATTTTGATGGATTTGTATGAAATTTGGACATTTGAAAGAAATTTGGATATTTAGAAATTTTGATGGATTTGTATGAAAGGGATTAGGGTTTGATGGATATGTTTAATAACTTTATCGGATTTGTATTTTCGCTTAGCAAAATGATTTATTGTGGTAGATGGAGCCTGGTGAGAGAACGAGGCGTAGAACCAGACGAGACCTCGTCCGGGCTGCTTCGTATCGGACTGAGGGTGAGCTATCCCGTAGGTTTGCGGGTGCTGCACAAGATACGGGAGGGCACGGTCAGGCGGGCCACGGGCAGGCGGGCAATGTTGACCCCCCTGTGTTCCCGTTTGCGCCATCTTATGTGGCGGGTGGCCCTACAAATTCGGACCCACAGTACAACGTGAGTCCACTCCATTGTTATTCTGATATGATCGATCAAAATAACTATTATGGTCCTGCATTGAGTCCGCCACCGCAGCAGAGGCTGACCCAAAGCCCTTACCGTCATGAGAGCCCAGTTGGCCATCAGAGCCCTCACGGGTCCACGTCCTATCACAGCCCCTTATATTATGAAGGCGGCGCAAATGATGAGATGGGTTACAATCCGTGGGAGAGCTTGGGGGTCAACCCGAATGCATCGGTGCATATGGTAAGTAGCCCTAATATGTGAAAATATGATTGTATGATAAAAATGTAATTGCTTATCATTTGTTTAAAAACATGTAGGACGAAGACAGTCAGGTCTGGGCTCCAAGAGCTCAACATGATGATGATGATGCAGACGAGGAGCAACAAGAAGGCACCTCTTCGCAGGCAAGACCACCCCGAAGCAAAAAAAAAGGGGAGATATGTACCGGAATTGCAGGTCAGAGTCTATGGAGGTCCGAAGAATCCTGAGCTGCTGAAGGGTTTTGCCAATCACGTGGCGTACACCCTTTATCAGCGCATTGTAAGTTGCATGAAAAACCTTATTCTTGTCATTTCACGTTTTTATATAAATATGTCAAATCGATTGCTTACACTGGTTTAAAAATGCAAATGTTTATAACATGTGCCACCGTTGAAGTTTCAGCAACGAGGCAAGCAGACACGCGCATGGCGTCTGGAGTTGTCAACACCATGGGGTAATCTGGTTGCTAGTTCAGGCTTGTGTCATATTCCGCATGTGATACATGACCATGTGCACGAGACGCCGATAGGTGCGTTTGTTGAGCGCTGGCAACCTGAGACCAGCTCGTTCCATATGCCATGGGGAGAGATGACCATAACTCTCAATGACGTATTGTTGATCCTTGGGCTAAACATCAATGGAAGAGACTTAGCACCTCCATGAGGTTCTTTGATTGTGACTGATTTGAAGAAGGCGGTGGTGGCTGAGGCAACAGGATTCTTTGAGTTGGCTGCTAAGGATATGACATCTGGTACTGTAGTTGCTGATATGTTGAAGAGGCATTGCAATGGGCTGAATGACGAGAAGCGTGCTTCTGGGTACTTGCTGTACTTGTTGGGCTCTTGCCTATTTCCGGACAAGTCCCAACACAGATTTCCACTCTACTATCACGTGTTTGTGGAGGATCACTCGTGCACTAATGAATATGCATGGGGTGATGCCGTTCTTGCTCACGTGTACCGCAGCTTGGGTGAGTGCACAAGAAAGGAAGCGAGACTCATGTCCACGTGCTATACTATGATTCAGGTATTTTTGTAAATCATAAAAACCATTGGTTTCACCTTATTTTATTGTTGTATCTGTATTTATTCAATAACAAGGATTGCTTACGTAAATTCTCTTTCAGGCGTGGATATATCAATATTTCCCCATGTTCAGACCTGCAATGAGTAGAGATTGGAACTCTGATGATGCGGTTGCCTACGCTAGTCGATGGGACCTGACAACGAAACCCAACCCGATGAGAAACTATAGAGTGGAGCTCGATACGATGACTGCGGACATGGTATGTACATATATTTATGTTTATGTTGATTGGATGTCGTTCGGGTTAACTGATAAGTATGTTTAGGTTGATTGGAGTCCGTACGGTACGATTGACTTTAGCGATGCGAGATTCGCTCCTACTCGCTTCCATGGAGTTATATCGTGTCTTTGGATAACCGAGCCGTACATGCCAGACCGTGTGACGAGACAGTTTTGCCGTGTTCAGGAGATTCCATGAGCTCCTATAGAGTCTCTAAGGGCTTGGAGAGGAGTAAAGATCAGCAACTACAAGGTTGAGTACGACAGAGCTCGATTTGCATGGGATGCGCAGACTGTACATTCCATGACCCTGGCTGCGATGGGCCCTCCAATTCAGCAAGGCCATGACTGTAGCGATGATTACATGGAATGGTACCTCCCACGTACACATCCATTCGTCAACCCTCCTACCATTGAAGACGCGACACGGGTATGAATTTGACTGATTTGTAGATTGTTTAATGTTCGGTTAACTCTTATCTATGTTTTTTCATACATATCAACGTTTTTGTGTTGTGTGCAGGCATTCGAACAATGCTACAATGAGCTTGAGCAACATCGCAACCATGAATGTGAAGATGTAGCAGAGTCTTTACGCCGGTCATTTGAGCATATGTATCCCTTCCTTCCCAATTATTGAGGAAGCCATGAAGACTTGTTTCAGGATTAAGCTTGTTTCATTTTATGTATTTCATTGAACCTTTGAGTATTGCAACAATGAATGTTATGACTGCTATTTCAATGTTTTTTATGACTTGTTTGGATTATGACAACAATAAATGTTATGACTTCCATTTGAATGTTTTTTATGAGTTGTTGGGATTTAGGGATGTTTGGAATAGAAACGTCGAACTCATTACATCATAATTCATACATATCATTCATTACATAAATCGACTATTTCAACCTTCTTCTTTCGTCTTGTCTTCTTTTCGGCCTTGGCTGCTTCGTACACCAATAACAGATCACACGTCCTTTGATCTACGTAATCACCCGCAGACGGGTAATGATATACCACCCACGCCGGGTAAAGAGTAGGCAAGGGCGATGTCTCGGCAAGGCCAATCTACACAAAGTCAATGCATCATACATATGTTGTAGCACAAGATAGTATGAACAGATGTGATTGTATTAACGTACCGCAATAAAATGTTGCTCTTCCTGGACATGACAAATGCATATCGTTTTCAGCTTCTCGCCAACTGATGCTTCGTTTGGCTTCCCCCTCATAGGCAGGTATGTCGTTCCCACACCACCACCGACGGTAACGAACACACATGTGAATGTCGTTGCCACCAAACATCTCATATCCGGGAGGTCCAACCACGTCTCTGGTGGGGCCGGCCTGTTCGGGGAAGGAAACCATGCTAGCTTTGCCTCCATTGCCTCAAGTGTCATCGTAGACACCCAAAGTGGCGCGAGTAGCTCATACTCTTTTCTCAACGTAGCGGTCATGGTACGTCGAACAAAAGCCCACTGATCTTGCCCTAAACCCAGACCATGCGCAATTGCTCTGTACCCGCAGTTTCCATCACCCACTATCTCATACCATCCTCTCACGTGTAGTCTCATACACATGTGAAACTGGGTACGATATCGCCACAGGTTCTTGATCAAAGATGTGTCACACGATGTAACACCCCCAAAACTTAACCCTTTTGGAAAGGTATTACCGCCAGTGACCCCAGTGTTCCTTACCGAGATCACCCAAGGCTTTACCAAATAAATACAATTTATGAAATGCAATTGATACACAAAGATCAAGCATTAAATTCCAAAACATAACATTGTTGAGGAAACAAGAGTTACGGGATTACAACCCAATCCCGAATAGGTCAAAACATAGTTTAAACCAAACACAGCGGAAGACTAAGAAAGTAAGTTACAATCGGAGTTATTGTCCAAATGATCATAACCTGATTAAAGAAATAATTAAAACATTCAAAAACCACCGCCGACTCCATAGTCCTTCTAATCTTCTGAGCTACTTCTTAACTGATGTGCCGAATCGAACGGATGACACCAGCCAACCATGCAAGGGAAAATATTGGTTGGTTAGTCTAACTGAATAGACTAGCAAGGGTACAAAGCAGACTGGTTCGAAGCAGTCATATTAGGTTAGACTCATCGCTTCTCGGATAATAACCGATAACGGTAGTCAACCATCATATTCCTACTGGAATAAACAAGAGGTATGCACAAGAGAAGATTCTGGAAGACTGAATCTTCACAGAAATCGACTCGAAAGAAGACTCCAACGGAAATGAGTCTTTCAGGAAGCAAATGACAAATCTGGAATAATACAGAATCATTCAACAATGATTTAAAACTGACTGAGATGCTTCGGTTCACGACCAACCTCATCGCCTACAGCGAATCCAGATTGGAAAGAGAACGTACTACATTCAAGTCAAGACGAGTTTTCCTAGTTGCACTGAACTTAGCTGCACTACTCGCCCAAGGTGTATTAATTATGTGCGTCAAGGTAGCACTTATCTGATTTATGTTTCAAAAACACACATCACGTTATAGACTTTTACATGTGTACTCCACTAGTGGGACGACACATCTTAGTATACGCTTCATCGAGAGTGACGTATACCGAAAGGTTTGTGACACCAGCTAAGTGTCCTATCTCTACACACATGTGTAAGAGACCGATCATGATCATAGAATGGTATTGGATGGGGACGAGCCACCCCTCTACCAGATTATAAAGAAACGACTGGACAGAGTCCGAGTAACGTTCCTATCTAACAGTGCTAACTAAACAGTTAAAGCACCACCACAGTTATAGGATAAATCCACATAAAGGCCCGAAAGGCGATCACAGATAATAGCGTTGTTCTAACAGATATACAACCTATTATATGATTTTCAAAACAGTTTATCAAAACCGTTTCCAGACAAACAGAATATTCATTCCAAATTAATTACTCAGATAAACTACTGATAATTAATGTAAATATGGAACGAAAGAGCAAGAGCGAACCGCCACTTGCCTTACTCCGCAGAATAGTCTAAAGACGTCACTGGATTTCGGGCTCGACACGGTATAGTTCCGACAGCACAACAACCTTCGAGTCGACCCATAAAAGGAACCCTAAGTTAGATCCGACATAAACAGTACGAATCTAAACACGACGAAAGAACACGAAAGGAAAGACGCCACGACGACAACCGACCAAGCCAAAGCCACGAAGGCGTTCTGGGCACTGGCGGCAGTCGCTGTTCTTGGCGGCGGTCGCCGTATTCATCACGACGGTCGCCGTGAAGAACACGGCGGTCGTCGTTAAGAACACGGCCGACTGAAACGAGAGAAAACTCACCCCAAAACACGAGCGGTTTGGCCTCCTTCGACTTGCTTTGGCTTCTAACCTCCAAGGCTAACCAAAAGCTTCACAAAGGCACTCTGGAAACACACCAAAGCAACACCGGCGAGACCTTCAACTTCCGGCGAAAACACAACTCCGGCGAGAGGCGAATTTGGCAGCGATTCGGGGTTGTAGACGACCCAAAACCCATGCCCAAGCTCTGCTATTTATAGGCAAACCCCAAGGAGTGAGCTGCAAACCCTCAGACGCGGCAAACGACGCAACGGCGCGCCTCGAACGACGCCGGCGACCATCGGGCAAAGCCCACTGGACAATCACGGCGGTCGCCGTATTTTTGCCTGCGGCGGGCACGCGGCGGTCGCCGTCGTTAGGCCTGTCGCGGCCAGCTAGAAGCTGACACGCTGACATCTCGGGCCCAACCACGGCGGTCGCCGTTTCTGAACGGCGGTCGCCGTTTCCCCCTTTTCCCGCCCATTCGGCTTTGAACGAGCATGACGATAAACCGGGATAAAAATTATCGTACGCGAACGACAATTTAAAATTCAAGGCACCTTGTCTGTATATTATTTCACTGAGAAAAATATTACAGATATAGAGCACATTACAGAATGTCTCAAGCTACCTGAATTAAATTCGACGTACACAACGGGTACTCGAGAAAATTCCATAATTCCCAAAATAACCTTACAAAAATACGGGGTATCACATCTCCTCCCCCTTACAAGAAGTTTCGACCCCAAAACTTAGGTCGAGAATAACTCGGGAAAACGCCTGAGCATATCTGACTCGGTTTCCCACGTCTCCCAAGTAACTTCTTCGGTCCCTGACTTGGACCACAGCACTCGTACCAAAGGTACGATCTTGTTGCGCAAATGCTTCTCCCAATGCTCCAAAATGCGCACGGGCAACTCTTCGTAAGTACCATTAGCTTGAATCTCGATGTCCTCATAACTAAGCACATGAGACTCATCTGGCATATACTTTCTGAGTAAAGACACGTGGAACACGTTATGCACCGGGTGAGCCAATGGCGGCAACGCCAAACGGTATGCTAGAGATCCCACTCTATCCAAAATCTCGAATGGTCCCACGTAGCGAGGGTTAAGCTTCCCACGCTTACCAAATCTGAAAACTCCTTTGGATGGCGATACCTTGACAAAAACCTTGTCACCGACCTCGAACTCGATAGTCCTGTGCTTCCGATCTACGTAGGACTTCTGTCGACTCTGAGCGGTCAACATTCTTTGTCTGATCAAAGCAATGTCTGAAGTCGTCCTTTCGACCAACTCTGGTCCAAGCAGAATTTTGTCGGCATTATCGTCCCAACAAATCGAAGATCTGCATCTGCGACCATACAAAGCTTCAAACGGAACCATCTTGATTGTAGCATGCCAGCTATTGTTGTATGTGAACTCAATCAGACTCAAGCTGTCCTCCCAGCTAGTCGGACGATCGAGCACACAAGCTCTAAGCATATCCTCCAGAGTCTGGATGGTCCTTTCAGACTGGCCATCTGTCTGAGGATGAAACGTTGTACTGAACCTCAACTCGGTTCCTATAGCCTTATGAAGTTCCTTCCAGAATCTTGACATGAAACGGCCATCTCGGTCCGATACAATGGTCTTAGGAATGCCATGTAAGCGGACAATCTCCTTCTGGTAAACTTCGGCTAGCTTCTGGGTTTCCCATGTGGTCTTGATGGCTATGAAATGAGCACTGTTCGTAAGCCTATCCACAATTACCCAGATAGCATCTCTCTGACTTCGAGTCTTGGGTAGCCCAGTGACGAAGTCCATGGAAATGTCCTCCCATTTCCATTCTGGCACGGGGAGAGGTAGCATCTCACCACCTGGTCTGTGGTGTTCGATCTTGACTTTTTGGCAAGTTAAGCACTTTGCCACAAAGTCTGCTACGTCCCACTTCATGTTTGGCCACCAAAACTTCTTCCTGAGATCCTTGTACATCTTGCTAGAGCCAGGATGCACAGAATAAGCAGATGAATGAGCTTCTCTCATCACCAACTGACGAAGACCTTCTGTGTCAGGCACACAGATCCGATCCTGAAACCAAAGTGATCCATCATCCTGAACCACAAAACTGGGAGCTTTCCCATCCATCACTTCACTGCTTAACTTTACCAAGATGATGTCATCGACTTGCTTTTCTTTGATTTGATCCAGCAGTGTAGCCTGAATCTCCATCATACTCAAGTGCCCTCTACGCTGGTCATACAAGACTTCAATGTCGCATGACTCTTGGTTTAGCTTGGTCTGAGCAGTAAGTAACGCAACCACAGTCTCGTGCGTTGTCTTCCGGCTTAGTGCATCAGCTACTACATTAGCCTTGCACGGATGATACAACAACTCCATGTCGTAGTCCTTGAGCAACTCTAGCCAGCGGCGTTGTCTCATATTTAACTCCTTCTGAGTAAATATATACTTGAGACTTTTATGGTCAGTGAAGACTTGGCATCTTATACCATAGAGGTAATGCCTCCAAATCTTCAGCGCAAAGACAACCGCTGCTAACTCAAGATCATGGGTCGGATAGTTTTCTTCGTAAGTCTTGAGTTGTCTAGATGCGTAAGCAATGAATCTGCCCCTTTGCATCAAAACACAACCAAGGCCACACTTGGAAGCATCACTATAGACCACATAATCGTCATTCCCCTCTGGGAGTGCTAACACGGGTGCCGAGGTCAACCGTCGCTTCAACTCCTGGAAACTGACCTCGCACTTGTCATTCCAGACAAACTTCTTGTGGACCTTGCGGAGTAGATTGGTCATAGGTAGAGCGATCTTTGAAAATCCTTCTACAAACCTTTTATAATACCCGGCAAGTCCAAGAAAACTGCACACCTCTTTTACGTTCTGAGGCTGTGTCCACTTAGCCACAGCTTCAATCTTTTGGGGATCAACCATAACCCCATTTTTATTGATCACGTGGCCTAAGAAAGCCACTTCCTTCATCCAGAATTCACATTTAGACAATTTAGCATAAAGCTGATGTTGTCTAAGGATCGACAAGGAAATCCGTAGATGTTCCTCGTGGACTTCTTCATTCGGAGAGTAGATCAAAATGTCGTCGATGAAGACCACCACGAACTTATCCAAGTATTGGTGAAAACATCGGTTCATCAAATCCATAAAGACAGCTGGAGCATTTATAAGCCCAAAAGGCATCACTACGAACTCGTAATGACCATATCTGGTCCTAAATGCAGTTCTAGGAATGTCCTGCTCCCGAATCCTGAGTTGATGATATCCAGATCTTAAGTCGATCTTGGAGAAAACCTTTGCTCCCTGCAATTGGTCCAACAAGTCATCAATCCTAGGCAAAAGATACTTGTTCTTGATCGTCACCTTATTCAACTCTCGGTAGTCGATACAAAGTCGGAACGATCCGTCCTTCTTTTTGACGAATAATACCGGAGCACCCCACGGCGATGCACTCGGCCTGACATAACCTTTGTCAAGAAGATCTTCAAGTTGATTCTTCAACTCTTGCATCTCAGCTGGAGCCATCCGATACGGGGATTTGGAAATCGGCGCCGTACCAGGCTCGAGATCAATTGAAAACTCTACGTCACGATTTGGGGGTAATCCTGGAATTTCTTCCGGAAAGACATCCGAAAATTCTCTAACTACAGGAATATCAAGAACCTCAGGTCCATCCTTCTCAAGCGAATCCAAGTAGCAAAGGTACCCGACACATCCTTGTCGTAGTAGCTTAAACGCAGCCATCGCATTGATCAGCTTGCCGTTATCAGCGTCATTTCGACCTTTGAACTTGCACACGAATTGGCCCCCGGATGACACCATCACCGTTTTTGAACTGAAGTCGATCACCGCCTTGTGACGCGTCAGCCAATCCATACCGAGAATAATGTCGTATGGAGCCATGGCTATGCAGATTAAATCTGCCTCGAATTCCTTACCCTGAATGGTAATCGGAAAGTCGGACAGATGCTTGGTTTCCACCAAACGTTCTCCATTAGGAAGATTAACGACGAAAGGGTCGCACGAATCGTTGCACACTAAGTCTAACTTGCTAACACAGCTATCTGAAATAAAGGAATACGTAACACCAGAATCAAACAGAATGCACACTGAAGTAGAGTGAAGGTATAGAGTACCTTGAGCAATCGGAGCGTTGGGTCCATCTGCCTCACGCATCTCGTACAAGCGTTGGCCCTGACTTCCAGAAACAGCTGGGGCCTTTCCCCTGTTCTGAGCAGTCGTCTGCACTGAAGGGCTAGGAGTCTCGGCAGGCTTAAACCTAGGTCGGTTAGTCTGATGAAGTGACCCTTGCTGCGACTCTACTCCCTTCTGCTTCCCCTGCTTGCAGAACTTTTGCAGATGACCATCACGTCCACACCCAAAGCATGGCCTCCTCTCCTTCTGACACTCAGTGCTCTTGTGCCCAGCAGTACCGCAGTTATAACACTGAACTGAACTCCTGGTATGCCCTGACTACTGAGTCGATCCCACTTGCGTCATCTCCGTCTTAGCTCTGCCGGATTTGGCAAAGTTAGACGGTGGCGCAGGGCGCTTAAAACCACCTCCCTGGTTCTGATTCTGCATCGACTTCTGTCGGTTGCGCCTCTTGGTCGACTCCTCGAGAGTTACCTCCAGCTTATAGGCACAATCCACATACTGCTCCAAGGTAGAGCATGTGTGGTGCACCATTAATGGCTTGATATCCGGGTTCATCCACTCGTGGAAGTACCAGATCTTTTGAGCCTCGTTGGTGATCTCGGAAGTGGCGTACTGTAGAAGATGGTTGAACTTAGATGCCAACTCGGTCACTCTCAGACCATCAGTCTGAGGGTACAAGAACTCTTTATGCTTCTCCTCTCTCATGGCACGAGAGAAAAAGCGATCAACCATCTTGGTTTTGAACATCGACCAAGTCAACACTGGGCTCTCAGCCAAACCAGTGCTCTCCCACCACTCGCTAGCCTCCTCCTTCAGCTGAAGAGAAGCGATATGGACCTTCTCGGCCTCCGTACACTCCACGTTCCTGAACAGTCTCTCCATATGGGAGAACCAATGAGTCACTGCCACTGGTTCCCCTTTCCCGTTATAGCAGTCGGGTCTCATGGAAGTAATGGTCTTAAGAGCGCGACCATAGCTGTCCCTCGCCCTAACGGCAGTCTCTTGAATCACAGGGTTTCTGGGTTCCACAACATCAGGAACCGCTGCATGAATAGGCACTTCTTGTGCTTGAGGCGCACTTGGTCTCAAGACATCTGTAATAGCCTGCATCACGATTTCACGGATCGCCTCAACAGCTGCAGCGTCAAACAACGTCGGCGTCTGGGTCTGATCCTGACCTTCACGCCTCTGCTGGACGCGAGACTCAGACTCGTGTTCATCCTGAACACCTCTTCCTGCTGGTCTAGGGTTTTGGCTAGTCCCAGCACCGGCTCGAGTCGAGTTTCTTGTGCTTCTTGGGTTCACCATCTGTTTACCGATCCAATTCCAAGCATTCAATACATTAATATTATGCAACATACTTATGCAATATATCAATGTAAATAAATCACTCAGAATAGATCAACTTGGTATTTTATAGATGAACCTTCGAATTCTTACACAAGTTACACATAAGTTTATCATTCGAGCGTTAGGACAACATTGCTCGAAGATAAAAGTGTTTCTCAAAGTACTTGCCGCAATACTGAAATATTATACAAAGTACAACTTGGAATACTAAGAAACGAACTACTACGATAGGCAACGCCACTCCTCCTCAAGGCGTTCCAAAATGTCTCTCATACGACTGGCTACTCGTGCATGGTCTCTTCGGGCTAGGCTCACCATCGAGCTCTGGCGATGGGTTTCGCACCCTGCTTGACCCTGAAGCACATAGTCCTAGCTCAGTCATGGTAAAGTATGGGTCGTCCATGACTGGTCCTCCTATTCTAGCCCTCCTCTGAGTACTGGCGATCAGCTCATCCCTCTGACGCTGCTGTTCTGTGGAGATTACCTCGCTCTGGCGGAGAATCTCCTGCAGCTCGGATTCCGACCTCCATCTCCTTGGAGTAGGGATAGGCTGGGATTCCCTGTCACTTCTTCCAATACCGTACTCGGTATACAGTGCCTCCCAATCAGCTTCTGACATGGGTGCGTACTCTGGCACTGGTGACAATCCTGTACCGGGCTCCTGATTCTGCCCTCCAAGGTCCAACTCTGGATCCTCTTCTGGATCATCCTCTATGGGATCTTCTTCCTCGGGATCATCCTCGATGGGATCCTCATTCTCGGGATCATCCTCGATGGGATCCTCATCCTCGATCATCTCCTCGTCCTCGACAGGATCTTGCTCAAGCATCTTCTCTTCCTCCTCCTCGTACTCGATCTCCTCGGGAATTGGTCCCAGTAGAAAGTCGTCTTGATAAACCCCTTGTTCATACCTTGACAACTCGTCTTCCTGCTCCCATTCCTGTACTCCCTCCACCCTTGGTGGCGGCACAGGTGCAGGTCTAGGGACCATAGCATTCCTGGCTACAAGGACAACCGACTCGGGGAGAACGTGCTTGACGTCTTCGGGTGGGCTACTCGGGCCTCCAACCTCGAAACATCGCTGAGGTAACGGAAAATCTAGCCTCGGCTGATCCGACTTGTGGTATTTCGACCCCCTACTAATAGAAAAGCAGACACCCATCCTATCGAACAATAAGGAAGGAATTAGTCTTTCTAGACATAGAAGCAAGCTTACTATATCAGACTATAAAGAAGACATGACTATGAACGGTGTTTTTAAATTCTTTTCAGAATGAAAATTCAGAGCCCTCTTTAAAGCATTTTCAAAAACGGATAATTGATTTATAAAATCCCAAACCCGTTTTAAAACCTTTGGCTCTGATACCACAACTGTAACACCCCCAAAACTTAACCCTTTTGGAAAGGTATTACCGCCAGTGACCCCAGTGTTCCTTACCGAGATCACCCAAGGCTTTACCAAATAAATACAATTTATGAAATGCAATTGATACACAAAGATCAAACATTAAATTCCAAAACATAACATTGTTGAGGAAACAAGAGTTACAGGATTACAACCAAATCCCGAATAGGTCAAAACATAGTTTAAACCAAACACAGCGGAAGACTAAGAAAGTAAGTTACAATCGGAGTTATTGTCCAAAGGATCATAACCTGATTAAAGAAATAATTAAAACATTCAAAAACCACCGCCGACTCCATAGTCCTTCTAATCTTCTGAGCTACTT
Source organism: Rheum nobile (assembly GCA_027886185.1). Taxonomy (NCBI): domain Eukaryota; kingdom Viridiplantae; phylum Streptophyta; class Magnoliopsida; order Caryophyllales; family Polygonaceae; genus Rheum; species Rheum nobile. Next base: position 878,285 of record WOAB01000191.1, on the reverse strand, counting down.
CTTAACTGATGTGCCGAATCGAACGGATGACACCAGCCAACCATGCAAGGGAAAATATTGGTTGGTTAGTCTAACTGAATAGACTAGCAAGGGTACAAAGCAGACTGGTTCGAAGCAGTCATATTAGGTTAGACTCATCGCTTCTCGGATAATAACCGATAACGGTAGTCAACCATCATATTACTACTGGAATAAACAAGAGGTATGCACAAGAGAAGATTCTGGAAGACTGAATCTTCACAGAAATCGACTCGAAAGAAGACTCCAACGGAAATGAGTCTTTCAGGAAGCAAATGACAAATCTGGAATAATACAGAATCATTCAACAATGATTTAAAACTGACTGAGATGCTTCGGTTCACGACCAACCTCATCGCCTACAGCGAATCCAGATTGGAAAGAGAACGTACTACATTCAAGTCAAGACGAGTTTTCCTAGCTGCACTGAACTTAGCTGCACTACTCGCCCAAGGTGTATTAATTATGTGCGTCAAGGTAGCACTTATCTGATTTATGTTTCAAAAACACACATCACGTTATAGACTTTTACATGTGTACCCCACCAGTGGGACGACACATCTTAGTATACCTTTCGTCGAGAGTGACGTATACCGAAAGGTTTGTGACACCAGCTAAGTGTCATGTCTCTACACACATGTGTAAGAGATCGATCATGATCATAGAATGGTATTGGATGGGGACGAGCCACCCCTCTACCAGATTATAAAGAAACGACTGGACAGAGTCCGAGTAACGTTCCTATCTAACAGTGCTAACTAAACAGTTAAAGCACCACCACAGTTATAGGATAAATCCACATAAAGGCCCAAAAGGCGATCACAGATAATAGCGTTGTTCTAACAGATATACAACCTATTATATGATTTTCAAAACAGTTTATCAAAACCGTTTCCAGACAAACAGAATATTCATTCCAAATTAATTACTCAGATAAACTACTGATAATTAATGTAAATATGGAACGAAAGAGCAAGAGCGAACCGCCACTTGCCTTACTCCGCAGAATAGTCTAAAGACGTCACTGGATTCCGGGCTCGACACGGTATAGTTCCGACAACACAACAACCTTCGAGTCGACCCATAAAAGGAATCCTAAGTTAGATCCGACATAAACAGTACGAATCTAAACACGGCGAAAGAACACGAAAGGAAAGACGCCACGACGACAACCGACCAAGCCAAAGCCACGAAGGCGTTCTGGGCACTGGCGGCGGTCGCTGTTCTTGGCGGCGGTCGCCGTATTCATCACGACGGTCGCCGTGAAGAACACGACGGTCGCCGTGAAGAACACGGCCGACTGAAACGAGAGAAAACTCACCGCAAAACACGAGCGGTTTGGCCTCCTTCGACTTGCTTTGGCTTCTAACCTCCAAGGCTAACCAAAAGCTTCACAAAGGCACTCTGGAAACACACCAAAGCAACACCGGCGAGACCTTCAACTTCCGGCGAAAACACAACTCCGGCGAGAGGCGAATTTGGCAGCGATTCGGGGTTGTAGATGACCTAAAACCCATGCCCAAGCTCTGCTATTTATAGGCAAACCCCAAGGAGTGAGCTGCAAACCCTCAGACGCGGCAAACGACGCAACGATGCGCCTCGAACGACGTCGGCGACCATCGGGCAAAGCCCACTGGACAATCACGGCGGTCGCCGTATTTTTGCCTGCGGTGGGCACGCGGCGGTCGCCGTCGTTAGGCCTGTCGCGGCCAGCTAGAAGCTGACACGCTGACATCTCGGGCCCAACCACGGCGGTCGCCGTTTCTGAACGGCGGTCGCCGTTTCTGAACGGCGGTCGCCGTTTCCCCCTTTCCCCGCCCATTCGGCTTTGAACGAGCATGACGATAAACCGGGATAAAAATTATCGTACGCGAATGACAATTTAAAATTCAAGGCACTTTGTCTGTATATTATTTCACTGAGAAAAATATTACAGATATAGAGCACATTACAGAATGTCTCAAGCTATCTGAATTAAATCCGACGTACACAACGGGTACTCGGAAAAATTCCATAATTCCCAAAATAACCTTACAAAAATACGGGGTATCACACACGAATGCTTTGCTACAAGCGTCTTCGGTGGTCTTCCTTTTTGCTTTTTCGGAGGCGTTCCGTCCATCTGTTGGTCACTGTACTCCCATGATGACGGTTGTCTTTTGGTGGCAAAGTTTAGAGCTCCTTGAGGCCGACCCTTATGCTTGACTTTAGCTGGCTCTTGCACAGCAGTCCGCTCTGGATGCGCAATACTTGTTAGTGTTGAGACTGCTCTTTGTTGAACCTGCACTGGCAATGTGGGGAAGATGCTTTGGGCAAATTCTTCAAGCAACGATCTATTCACTTTGCGTTCTCTGGCTTCTTCCTCTTCTTTTGTCTTCACTTCTGACAAGGTCAATTGCCTCCAGAACGGATGCAATGAGCTAGGTTCAATTGGGGCCTGGCTCCTCACATTTAGCGTCATGTCATGCACGCAAGGCAATCCATCTCTGACCCTCATCTGGCATCTGCATATAGTGCTCCACAATGGAGCTTCTCCTTTCCTGTATTCCTCAATCAAACGAGCTAGTGCAATCGCATAGACCTTGAAGTGCAGCTTGCAGAAAAGATATGCGTTCGTTAGCAGCGTATATCTTTTTCCAATGCTCTCATTCAATGCCCCCTTTATCTCACCAATATGACTGCGCAACCGTGTATGATATTGATCGAACACAGTGCAAAGGTTGCCATCATTGCTTGTGAAGAAGCTTTTCAGACTAGAATGGGCCCCTTCAACCCTGTATTACAATCAAGAATCCGAAATCAGTATGTTGCTGTAAAGGTCTAACTAAGTTCAAATAAATAACTAAATTTAGAAAAAAACACAATGCACATACCTGTTAGTGGTGGTAGTACCGAGCGTGAACACTGTATCTGTCCATACGGATACGATTCTTTCCTTGTAGGGGTCAAGCCAGTTCTTTTGTAGGTACTTGAGACATTTTGGAGATTTCCTCCAATCACACTTCAGCTTCTTCAGTGTTGCTTCATACCCTTGTATGGTCGTTTCCTTGAAGAGTTTCATGCAGTCGTTGGAAAACGCTGTGCCCCTAAACTTGTCCATGTTCTTCTTCCCGAAGTCTTCAATATTCTTCCTCACATGCCGCCTACATAGAAGGGATTTTGCTTCTGGAAACTGCTTCTCTAAGGCGTTCATCAACGCCTTCTCCCGATCAGTGACCAAACATGTGGGTGCTCGTTGCACCTTGACAAACATCTTTGCAAGTTGCTCTATGGCCCACTTGTAACTGTCTTCGTCCTCCTTCTCCAGAAACGCCCTGGCAATATTGTAGTTTTTCCAAACAGATGTGATGCCAACAATTTCAAGGAAGGGCAAATTGTAACTGCACACATAATCATATATAAAATATGATGGCAACCTAACCTTGACATGAACAAATGAAGAGTATAATAGATATGTATGTTACTAACCGGTTAGTTGCATATGTAGAGTCCAGCAGCACAATGTACGGAAATGCCTTCAGCAACGACAACTGTTCCTGGCTTGCGAAGAAGATATACGTTATCTTGTTGGTCTCCTTGTTGAATCTATGCTCCATGAAGTATCTCTTCTCATTGCACTCATAGAAGAACTGTTGCACAACTGTTCTTTCTATAAAATGGCACGGTTAGTGACAAACCGTGCCATTTTACAGAATGAACCTACAACCGATTTCTGGTGGTGATTCCACACGTAACGTGTGGGAGCGTTTTACACGTAACGTGGATAACGCTCCCACACGTTACGTGTAGAAGCGTTCCACACGTTACGTGTTCACTATCTTACCACATAACATGTGGAACTGTTTTTCAATGTAACGGCCATTTCGCAACCATAAACACAAAACAATTCTAAATCTCTGTTTCTAATCCCCTAAACAATAAAATGAGATCTTTAATATTAAACAACAAATATCATGTCTAGCTTGGTTAAACCCTAAATAACAAATATCATACCTTTCAAAACCCTAACCATCAAGCTACAAACTTTAAACAAGTTCAAAACAACAAAAAAAGAGAACTTTAGGGTTACATAATAGAAATTACCTCGTTCAAAAGTGGAATATCTTCCCCACTGTTGCTCCAATACTCGTTGTTGTTCGGATTGTCCATTTTTTTAACAAAAAATTAGAGTGCAAAACAAGCATTTGTGAGTGTTTCAAATGAGGGTTTAGGGTCGAAATGGATCGTTAACCGGGGAAGAAGACGGGTCATTATTACAGTTAGGTGGGGACAAGACGGTTAATTCAATGCGTTTTGCCACAGACTTAACCACACGTTACGTGTGAGCCCCATCCACACGTAACGTGTGGGCTGATTCCACACGTTACGTGTGGATCAAGGTTTAGGCGTATGAGGTTTTTTGTTAGGGTTTAGGGTAGGGGTAGGGTTTAGGGTTTAGGAATATGGTATTGGAGTAGGGTTTAGGGTAATGTGGCTTAGGGTTTAGGGATTAGGGTTTAGGATTAAGGTTAAAGTTAGGGTTAACTATTTATCTTTAATTAATAAGGATGAATCGGGTATTTTAGTTACCTTGTTTGTGAGATTGAGGAGATAAACTTTTAATTAGGGTTTAGGGTGATAAATGATTGTTGAGAAGTTATTAATGTTAGTAGTTGAGTTCATTAATGCTAGTGGTTGAGGTCATTATATACTATAGTTATATACAGCTGTATATTGGCTGTCAAACACGTTACTTTTCACTATATAAGAGGCATTAGGGTTGTTTGTTCTCTACAACAAGTCCAACACAAGCAACGCTTGAAGATTCAATTATGGGTAAACTTCTTCTTCCAGTTTCTTTTGATTTATTATCCCCAATTTTTTATATTAATGGATTCATGATATTTGTAGGAAACCAAGCACTACAATAAATAATGGCATCTTCATCCGAATCATCAACAAACCAACTATGCGCTTGTAATTTGAAAGTCATTGTCCGTACTTGGGATTTGCAGTGGAACTACGGAAGAAGGTATTGGGGATGCCCAAGACTGGGGTATTTTTACAGGAAGTAGATTGATCCTATATACGAGGACAGGGCACACGCGATTATTCGACAACAATGGCGGGAAAAACAAGATCTTGTTAAGAAAAATCAAAAACTTTTACAAGATGTGGATAAGATGCGTAGGTATAATCTCAAACTATATAATGATGTACATCGTATACTGCCTTGATGTCGTATCTTTTGTGTAATGTTGTTTACGTACTATCAACCTTTATAGGGAGCAATCAATTTTATCAAAGCAGAGATATGATAGGAAGCGAACTTTTACCAGAGATTATCCTAATTTCTTCAAACGCAACTAGACGATGTCATTTATTTTGTGTTAGGGTTTCTAAGTTTATGAAGAACTTGTATTATTTCCTGTATTGTGAGCTAAATGTGGTTGTAGTCATCCATCGTAATGAACAATTCTATTTCGTCTTCTAGGTTGTATATTTTGGGATATTTCTTTTATTAATTTTAGATAATCAACATTCATAAACAACATTATACTAAATTATACTATATAACTCAACATTATAATACCCTAAAAACACCACACGTTACGTGTGATACACACTCACACGTAACGTGTGGAGACACAACACACGTAACGTGTGAAACTTTGAAAGGGTCTGCTCTCACACGTAACGTTGGGAGACACTCCACACGTAACGTGTGGACCCTATACGCTGAAAAGCAATTTTGGGTATGCGCCGAAAAGTAATCGTGTATATGTATGGTACCTTTCCTACTAATGATCACTATAACATATTGGATTGCGTTTTTTTTTTTTGTGAAAATGGTTAAATATATATTAATGAATTGATCTAGTGTAAGAGAACTATACATGACAAAAAATTAAAGTTAAAATATAAATTGTATGTTTATTTCGGTGAGAATGATTTTTCACGGTGGAAAACGTGAAATATATAAAAATAAATAAAAGTTTATGTACATATTGACAAATATTTACGCAATTTTAAACTTCATGGACGTACAAGTAAATTATTGTACTTTGCAAAGTCACTCACATATAGTCAAAACATATAAATATATATATATACATGCAAAGATTTGTGAACTTTAAAATATACACTATTTTTATATGTATGTACATAAACTTTGATAAATGCATCATTTTTCATTTGTATATGCATAAATTTTTATAATAAGACGAAAAATGCATAATTTATACTTTACATATACATCATTATCATGTTTTCGAGGGTGAATTCATACCCATGGTTATTTTCCACTTTATCGTTGTATTATTTTTTGTTTAAAAAAAATCTTCAATGACATTGTATATCTAAGGGTGAAAATTCATGTTAAAAAACAATCATTTCATGCAGCTTTTAACTTTTCGGTTTTTTGTGTCCATGAACACATGCTAACAAGCTTAAATAGAAAATTTATCTTCAAAATATTCCCTACTAGAGAATTGATAAAACCTTAACAAACAAGATTAAACTAATGATTAACCAAATAATTGCCAAAAAAAAAGTTTTTAGAGTGTGTCCATGGACACACTAGAAAAAACCTTAACTTTTATACAGGAATGCTAAAAAATGGGAGTCTGAGCGTAAATTACTGAGAGAAAATAATTCATGAAATAAGCTCGACATAAAAAAATATTTGGGGAATAGTCTTGACATCTTTGGTTTGGGAATTGTCATTATATAGCGTATAACTTTTTTTTTTTGAACTATATATGTACAAAGAGTCCTGAAATTAATTGTCCTGCGACTTACTAATTTAATTTGTTTTTTTATAACTTTTTTGGAAATACAAAAAGAATGTTTTTATTTACTTATAATGCTAAAAAATGGGAGTCTGAGCGTAATTGCTGAGAGAAAAAGAATGTTTTTTGAACTAGAATTTGCTTGATAAATGCATATAATTTGTACGTATTAGGCCTTGTTTGATCATTTACTTATAATGTTTATATTTACTAAAAATACTTTTCTTTTCTTTATATGTTTTCTTATAACACTCAAATTTTAAATCGTAAAAATCATTTTTTTCAAAAAAATACATTTTAACTATTTTTTTTATAAATATATTTATCAAGCAAATCCTTAATTGGTTGTAATTGGTTGGTAGTTCACCCATGAATAGTTTAACCCTTCAGAATTTTAAAATTGGTATATCTCCCATTGTAGTTTGTGTTGTTTCAATTCATACCACATATATCTCTGACCATGTAACTTGCATGATTGGATTAGTTGCTTAACGAAACGCCTCTCTCAATCGTTTCCTTATAATAATTACCTTGCAATCTTGCATCCATTCCCAACTCGATCGATCAGTTGGCTTAATTGTTTTGCTATCTGGTTGTCAATTAATCTGCTTAAATGCATTGATTATAGTTAGTTTATGCATGCAAGAATATATATATATATATATATAGGGTTGGTAACGTTACTATACTCGATCGATCAAAGATGATTTCACCGCCTTCATTCGCCATGGCCGAAATGGGCGAGGAAGTCGTGCAGTTTAACCATCTCCACCTCTTGGCAGCCTTGGCGTTCGCCTTGTTCATACTGCGACACTGCATAAAGTCGGCGTCTATCTACCTCGTCGACTTCTCGTGCTACCGACCACCAGATCACCTCCGTGTATATACAGCCAACTACAGCGAGCACTTCCGATTAAGATCAGAACTTGATCAGTCCACCGTTGACTTTCTGGTACTCATCAAAACAACTTTTACTACCTAGGTGTTCATGCATATATATATATATATGGACGCGGTTCGGGTGCGAAAAGCTGTTAAAATACAAAATACGGAAGATTTTCAACCGTCCATCGTGGCCAAATCTACGGCTGGGGAAAATAGAAAAATACGCTTTATTTATTCACACGCGCTTTATTAATTTCAAAAAAAATGCAATCAGATCGTATTATTCGCTCACTGTGTTATTCGCTATCCTTCAAATGCACCTTATGTTTATAAGCTTGCATTTTACGTTTGTTTTCTTGCACTTTATTTTTGTTCGCTTGCACTTAGTGTTTATTTGCTTGCACTTTATGTTTTTTTGCTTGCACTTTTCTTATATGCTTGCACTTTATGTTTTCCTGCTTGCACTTTTGTTTATCTGGTTGCACATTGTGTATATTCGCATGCACATTTTGTTTGCTTGCATTTTATTCTTATATGCTTGTCAACAATGTTTTCCTTCTTGCACATTGTGTATATTCGAATGCATTTTATGTTTATTTGCTTGCACTTTATGTTTATTTTCTTGCACATTATGATAGGTTCAAGTGATTAAACAACATAAAGTACAAGCCAATAAGAAGAAAGTGCATGGAAATACAGAATAAAGTGCAAGCAAGTGAACAGAAAGTGCAAGCAAATATGAGATTAAAAAATATTTAAAATGCAAGCAAGCGAACAGAAAGTGCATCAGAATAATGAATAAGGTCAAGCGAATAGAACGAAAGTGCAAGCTATTAAACATAAGTGCAAGTGGTTAAAGAGGAAGTGCAAATGAATAAAAAAAAAGTACAAGGGATTAAACAACAGAAAAGTACAAGCCAATAGGAAGAAAGTGCATGAAAATACAGAGTAAAGTGCAAGCAAGTGAACAGAAAGTGCAAGCAAATATGAGATTAAAAAATATTTAAAATGCAAGCAAGCGAACAGAAAGTGCATCAGAATAATGAATAAGTGCAAGCGAATAGAACGAAAGTGCAAATTGTTAAACAGAAGTGCAAGTGGTTAAAGAGGAAGTGCAAATGAATAAAAAAAAATACAAGGGATTAAACAACAGAAAAGTGGAAGCCAATATGAAGAAAGTGCATGAAAATACAGAGTAAAGTGCAAGCAAGTGAACAGAAAGTACAAGCAAATATGAGATTAAAAAATATTTAAAATGCAAGTAAGCGAACAGAAAGTGCATCAGAATAATGAATAAGTGCAAGCGAATAGAACGAAAGTACAAGCTGTTAAACAGAAGTGCAAGTGGTTAAAGAGAAAGTGAAAATAAATAAATAAAAAATGCAAGGGATTAAACAACAATCAAATTACATTGTGAAATTTAAGTAGTGTGTGAAATTCATCAAACAAACAAACAAAAAAGAATTAGAAAAGCGGGAGCGAAAAAAAAAGGCGGGAGCGAAAAAAAATAAATTAGAAAGCGCGTGTAACAATGCAAAAAGCTGAAATAAATCGGACGGTTAAAAAACTTTCGTATTTTGTATTATAATCATCTTTCGCACCTGACACTTTTGCTATATATATTGTTTCAAGCTTCTGTGGATTCATCTTAATTATTATCGGTACATGTTTTTATTGTGCTTTACTCAATAATATATAATTACGTTGGTTTTTCAAGATATTGTTTTACGTACAAGTTGAGCTCGCAATATGGCTATATAATTAATTGCATGTACAAATGATTATGAAATAATATAAACTCTTATCATGATAATTCATATATACCAAACAATTAACTTGGTCTGCTTCAGGAAAAAAAAGGAACGTACACATTTTTTGGAGTAGAAATGTACGTTGTGCTTGGGGCTTATATATATATGGATATTTCATGCATACTCAGTATATGCATAAGTTTTATACAATTAACGTATTTTGACATAATGGTACAATTTTTGTTGTTGTTGATAGTGATACAAAATAATTAATACACCTTCCGGCCGTTCATATAATTTAATTAATTGTCATTTTAGAATATTACGTTATACTTAATTATACTACAACATAACGTGTTAGGTTGTGTGATCCGACGGCTTAATCAATATATAATGATATTACGTGTACGTTTCCAGATAAAAATGCACGAGCGGTCAGGCATAAGCGAGGAGGCGTGCTTGCCGTCGGCAATGCACGAGCTGCCGCCGAGCACCGCCTTGGGCGGGACCCAGGAGGAGGTGGCGGAGGTACTCTTCTCGGTTGTGGAAGACCTCCTCTCCAAACACCCTGACGTCACCCCTTACGACATCGACATCCTCGTCACAAACTGCAGCCTCTACTGCCCCACGCCTTCCCTCTCCTCCCTCATCATCCGCCGCTTCGGCCTCCGCCAAGACGTCTGCTCCATCCACCTCGCCGGAATGGGCTGCGGCGCCGGCATCGTCGCCATCTCCCTCGCCTCCGACCTCCTCCGCGCCCGGCGCCACTCCGCCTCCCTCGCCCTCGTCCTCAGCATGGAGGCCGTTACCACCAACGCCTACTCCGGAAGGCGCAAGTCCATGGTTCTTCCCAACGCCCTTTTCCGGATGGGCGGCGCCGGAATTCTGCTGTCTAACCGGAGCTCCGACTCGGGTCGGGCTAAATATCGACTGAACCGGGTCGTTCGTACCCACTCTGGGTCTAGTGATCGTGCCTACACTTCCGTATACCAGGCATGTTTCTTTCAATCTTTCATGTATTATTCTATTTTATTTATTTTTTCGTTTTCAGACAGAAATGGGAAGTGATATATTTGATGTCCAGCAGGTAAAGCTTTTTCATTAGATTAACTGAGCTTAATATATTTTTTAACCTACTTGTGAGTGTTGGATAATAGAAATGTGAATCTAACTAATGAGTTTGTAGTAGATTAATTTAATTTAATTTTATCTATTTTTAAATGACCTTTAAAATTGTTAATCTTAAATTTTACCTTTTTACTCATTTAGCTTGTAATAATAAACATTAATTTTATTTTTAAATTATTAAGCTAATAAATTCATTCCAACAATTCAATATTAAAAAAGCTGATTTTAATCTGACGAAATTAATGTATTATCTAGGAATTTAAAATTTCAAATTTTTTGGCATAATCGAAATAAATAAATTGTAAAAATCCTACGTAAAAAAATACGGACTATGATAAATTGGCTTTCTTAATCAATTTAATTGAAGTATAGGTTAGAAAGACAATTATATATTATTAAGAGAATGAATTGCTTTTCTTGGGTTAAAATTTTCAGGACGTCGACGAGGACGGTTTTGTAGGCGTAGAACTATCCCGGGAGATCGTGAAAGTGGCGGGCGACGCGCTAAAGAAGAACCTACTGTATCTAGCGCCGTCCGCACTACCATACTCCGAGATGCTGCGTTTCGGGATCTCAACAATCGTCACGAGATTCCGGGGGGCGGCAACGCGCGCGCCGGATTTCAAGAAGGCGTTCGACCACTTGTGCATACACGCGGGCGGCAGGGCGGTGATCGACGCGGTGGAGGACAGCCTGGGGCTGAGGAAGGAGGACGTGGAGGCGTCCAAGATGACGTTGCACAGGTTCGGCAATACGTCGTCGTCTTCGGTTTGGTACGAGTTGTGCTATTTGGAGGCCAAAGGGAGGGTCAAGAGAGGGGATAGGGTGTGGCAAGTGGGCTTCGGGAGCGGCTTCAAGTGTAGTAGTTTGGTTTGGGAATGTGTGGCGGAGATTGATCCGACGTGTACCAATGCTTGGTCGGATAGGATCCACCTCTATCCCGTCGAAACTAACAAGTTTTCGTCTAGACTCTAGAGGGTAGTGAAAGTTTATGTTTGTTATTATCGTCCAGTAGCATATGAACGTATTATGTTTGTTATTATTGCTACTATCCCCTACTACGCAATGCAGACTATCCAGCTTCCTCTTTTCACGTGTGATGAAATTGAGAAGAAAACGAGGAGATTTGTTTGGGGGTCGACTCAGGAGAAGAAGAAAATTCATCTACTGAACTGGGAGACCCTACGCAAACCGAAGGAATCGGGGGGACTGGGGATGAGCAGTATGCAGAATGTGAACTCCGCATTCATGTCTAAAATGGGATGGCGGTTGATGAAAGAGCCCGATGCCCTTTGGTCACGCGTTATGAGAGGGAAATACTGCCAGGGTAGATGTGATCGGGACATGTTCTCTGCATTTATCGGTTGCTCCAACCTGTGGAATGGCATGGTCAAATCCAAGGAAACTCTGCTGAGGGGCACTAAGGTCGTCCTGGGGGATGGCTCCAGCACGCTATTTTGGAGCCATCCATGGGTGGAAGACTGTCCGCTGGAAGACCTTGCTACTGGTCATATTGAGGAGGAGCTACTGGGGAAAACCGTTGCTGAACTCTGGGATAGTGGAACATGGAGGTGACATGAATTTTCTCACCTCCTCCCGCCTGCTACTCTTCTTAAGATTGGAAAAATCTCTATCCCAGGGGAGGTAGTGGCGGATAACTTTTGCTGGAAAGCCACTGGATCAGGACAATTCACGCTGAGATCGGCGATTCATATGATTGACCACAATGAGGATGAACCCCTGGATAACTCTTGGACTAAAATCTGGAAGGTGCAAGCTGTCGAAAGGGTCCGTAACTTCACATGGCTCGTGAAACACGATGCCATTATGAGCAATTATAATAGGGTTCGCCGGCATTTAGGAGCTAATGAGAACTGCGGGCACTGCGACGGACTGCCGGAGACAACTATCCATATTCTCCGTGATTGCCCAATTGCCAAGGAGGTCTGGCAGGACCTAATTTCTGCTGTCAGGGGTCCTGATTTCTTCTCTGCTGAATTGGGTCCTTGGATCAGCAGAAACATTTCGATGTCGGGATCGTGGCCGACAATCTTCGTCTATGGGCTGTGGTGGCTATGGCGGTGGAGGAATGCTTGAGTATTTGGGACTACTCTCGTCGTATCGGAGCCAAGATCGCAATTCATTGTTGACCGGGCAATGGAGTACCTGAATTTAGCCCGCTTCCGCCACTCCGATCATCGTCCCTCTGCGCCTACTGCCTGGGTACGACCTGCGATCGGATGGCATAAATTAAACTCGGATGGTTCCTTTCGCGAGGGACAGGATTGTGTGCAGGCGGGTGGTCTGATCCGGGGCCATCAGGGGGAGTTTGTTCGGGGATATGTCGCCACGGCCACTGGGAATTCTGCCTTCCGGTCGGAGCTTCTTGGCCTTCTTCAGGGTCTCACGCTGGCGGAGCAAATGGGGATTAGGAGGTTAGCAGTGGAAATTGACGCCACTGAGGTGCTGGAGGTTGTCACCGCCGGGGATGCGTCGCCGCCTCTGCACATGGACCTTGTCTCACGGGTGAGGGCCCTCCTGGAGAGTGGGGGTTGGGAGACGACGATTAAGCTCATTCCTCGCTCTGCGAACCGGGCGGCGGACTGGCTCGCCAAGTTCAGTGCTTCCTGTGCTGGTGATTACACGCTCTTCTTCTCCCCGCCGGATGAGCTTGCCAAGATTGTTGAATCTGATGGTTTAATTAGTGAGCAAATGTAATTCCTTTCGTTTGAATAAAACGGGTACACCCCACCTTTTACACCCAAAAAAAAGAAATATATCTTATTCATATTGTTTAAAATTTAAATAATATGTTCAATAATTTATTGTTAATTATATAACTCGTATAAATATATAATATTTCATTCATACTTATTCTCATATTTGTTAATTATATTATTAAAGTGTTATCAACTCTCAAAATAACAAATGTGATATCGTTTAATCAATAAAATGTAATATAAAATAATTTTGATGAAGGTTAAATAAAGATAATTTTCAATTTAATGACTATAAGACATTAATTCATCAATGAGTCATTTATAAACTTATTTGGAACAAAAAGTATTGACTCCTTAATGTATGTCGGCTTCATCTATACTATTATCTTTTCTCTCATTTCCATATTCTTGATGCTCATCATCAATCAAGTTGGACGAAACAATATATATATAGAGAGAATGCAATGCAATTTGCTTCAAAAATTCAAATTTTAATTAATGAGTATACCATACTATTTATCTAGTCACATTGGTGAAAAGCTATTTATCTAGATGAATTAGATAGATGGATAGATAGTTATATTGAAATGAAAGTATTAATGGAATAACTACTTAATTGAAAATCTTAAGCAAACAACAATTAGTGAGAAATAAATTAATAAAGTAAAAAATAAAGTTCGATCTGACCAAATAACATCTTAATAAAAAAAATATCTTATAAAAAGTATATATTTAATAGGTAATAACTAAGAAGATGCAAAAAAATTACGATCAAATTTAGTTAGTTCAACTGTAAAAAATGATTTACTTAGATCAAATGATAATGAAAATTTAATATTGTAATAATAACTCTTAACAACAATTTTTTTTTTAATTTCTATTATTTCTAAAAAATCAGCTAATGAAATCATAAAAATATTTAACAACATAATTATTTTTTTACAATTTAATATCTATATTCAAGCCTAATAGGTTGTGTAAAAGTAAAATTTTCACAATCCCTAATTTCACCTTTAAATTTGTGTCGTTGCCAATATATAAGTTCTACCTTCCCAGCAAACAAAAAAAAATTACATAAGAAAAAAAGGATTCCTAAATTTTAGCACTTTAACAATTTTTAGATATATCTATATGTTTGTGAGTATACTTAATATTAATATTATTCCAACGAAAACCAACGTTTGAATGATTTGATTTTAACTTATAATTGTATATTTCTAAAAATTGATGATTAAAAGGTTGTTTGAATAATTATTAATTTAATAGTTGCTGATCTATAGAGATATTAATTTATAGCTGTAAATTAATGTACATATAAGATTGAAATTTCGTGAATGAAAGAATTACATGGATTTATTCTTCTTCATTTTTAGCATCACGTGAGTTTATTTTAGGTTTAACAAACACTTCAAAATAATCTAGTTCAAGTTTGTTGTTGTGTAAAATCTAAAATTACATAGGTGAAAATGAAAGATTAATAATTTAGATTTTAAAACAAATAAATTGTAAAATAAAATAAATTAATAAATGAGAATTTATCACAAAATGACACATCAGCATTGTGGGGCCAAAATCATTCTGGTGGCTTTAAAGGGGAGAGCCTTTATATATAGATAGATAGATATATTATATATAAATAGATATTATAATGGATTTGGGTAAATGATTTACGATTTAACAGGAAAAAAAAGGTAATATTGATGATGAATGATGAGATTGTAACACCCCCAAATCGTAACTCATTTGAAAATATATTACCGTCAGTGACCTCGATTTCCGCACCTAAGCCACCCCAGACTTTACCGGTTTAAGTACCAATCATAAACAACAATTATGATGTAAACACCAAAATCTTTGGTTAAAACATATGTCTGGGGATTACATCTCAATCTCCATAGGACAAAACAGAGTAATCAGCGGAAGTCTTTGTAAAGCATAAATACAAGGGTCTTGATCATAATGATCACCCGCCAAGGATCGCAACCTGATAAAATCCATTAAACACCGTTTGCTTTTATAGTCGTTCTAGCCTTCGTATCTCGGATGTTTATCTGATGTGCTGAATCGAACGGATGACACCAGCCAACCATGCAAGGGAATAATCGGTTGGTTAGTCTAATGAAAGACTATGCAAGGGTACACAGCAGATGGTTCGAGTAGTCGTATTAGGTTAGACTCATCGCCCCTCGAATAATAACCGACGACGATAGTCAACCTTCATACTTCTACTGGAATATATCAAAAGGCATGAACAAGAGAAGATTCTGGAGACCGAATCTCACAGCAATCAACCCAAAAGAAGACTCCAAAGAATTGAGTCTTTATCGGAAGTATGACAATGTTGGGAAACTTAATAATCACAGCATCGCATACGAGCGATTAAAAAGTTAAGACGAGTTTTCCTAACTGTACTATCGCCTAACTGCACTACTCGCCCAAGGGTATATTAATTATGTACGACAACGGCACTTATCTCATTTAATTCCAAAACACGCATCGCGTTATAAGCTTTTATTATGATCATCTCGTCCCGAGACGAGAGATCCTTTGGGAGCAACTCCCGAAATTTGTGACACTGGCTAAGTGCACCACCTCTATACCCGAATACAGAGGTTAGTCATGACCTTCCAAAATGGTGTTAGGTTCTCCTAACCCCCATGATTATAAAGAAACGAGTGGACCCCAGGGTCCCAGTAACGTTTCTACGAATACTCGTGCTAACTAAACAGTTCAACACAGTAATAATCCACATCACAGCCATCAAGGCCAACATCAAAAACATATATCTATACTAGCGTTGTTCTAGCAGATATACAACCTAGTATAATATCATGTTTTAAATCATATATATAATAGCGTTGTTCTAACAGATATACAACCTATTATAATATCTCCCTTTTAATCATATCATTTAACAAAACTGTTCCCAACGCAAACAGTAAATCATTCCAAATTAATTAACAACTAAACAATTGATAATTAATTGAAACATGGAATGATGAGCAAGAGCGAACCGCCACTTGTCTGGAGTAGATTCAGCGATGAATCTAGACGAGATGACTATTGATGATATCCTTTCCGAGGATATGGCCTATGCTTCAGATAACTCTAGCAGGATTATGGGTCCACACGCGATCCAGCTCATGACAAATTAATTAATCTCAATTAATTTGTCTGGACGAACTCAAGAAATTAAATTCAATAAATTCTTATGATTTTAAATCATAAGAATATTAATTGAATTTTCCTAAAGACAGATACAGATAAAAGAGAATCGAAATTATACAGCTCGAATAATTTCGGGTTAAATCTGGACTGGAATCCAAATGGGCTTATCGGCCCAACAACAACAATTACACAGGGGGGTCCACCTGCTACTGCTCACCCGCCTTCAACCTCCAACCCATTACACGCGATGAAGCAACAAAAACAGAGCAACACGCAAGGGCTCGACTCGACGATGACGGAGAAGCTCGGTGGCTTCGCTGGTTCGCCGGGAAAGGAGGAGCAGCGGCGGGAGGCAACGACAGGGAGGCGACAACGAGAAGTAGCCCGTCAAGTGGCCCGTCAAGTGGTCACTATTGACTCTTCCAAGAATCTTTGAAAGACGGTAAAAGACCTCTTTCTAGTGAAATCTCTCCCTTCTCGTATTAGCTTGTTGTGTCGCATATTTAATTTCAAAATGGATGTTTCTGTGTCTCTGAATGATAACTTAGATAGATTTCTTCGCATGACTTAGGAACTAGAAATGTGTGATGATAAAATTGTGGATACTCACCAAGCTGTGATTTTACTTAATTCACTACCTTCCCAATTTGATAATTTTAAAGATGTGATCCAATTTGGTATTGAGGACTTGACTAAAAAGAGGATTGTTGAATCGATCGTTTAGAAAAATGAGATTATGAAAGTCTTTAAAGGAAAACATGATAAAGATACTAAATCTGAGGTTCTGTTTTCTAAAGGAAAATCCAAAAACCAGAATAAGAATAAGAAGAAGAAAGATAAGGCTTCTGACTCTTCTAATTCTAACTCTGGCTTTGGTGATTCTAAAACTAAAATTAATAAGAAAAATGTTAAGTGTCATTACTGTGGTAAACTTGGTCATTATATCACTGAATGTTTCAAAAGGAAGAAAGATGAATCAAGTAAATCACAGAATGGTACAACTGCTGTTTTAGAATCACACCCTTTCTATTCTGATGAACTTCTTATGTGTGCATTTGTGGATGATTCTGATTCTTGGATATTGGATTCTGGTTGCACTATGCATGTTACACCTCATAAGCATCATTTTGATTTCCTGCATGAATGTAATGAGGGAGAGGTAAGGTTGTGCGATCATTCCTCTTTAAAAATCAAAGGCATAGGTAACATTCATTTTTTGATGCATGATGGGAAGGTTAGGGTGCTCCAACAGGTCATGTGGATACCTGATCTTAGGAGGAATTTATTATCTGAAATCATGTTTGATGATCTTGACTGTCATATTCACACTCATAATGGTGTTAGAAATGTTTCTAGAAATGGAAAAATCTTAATTAAAAGTGTGAAAAAGAATGGTTTATATCATGTTGTTGGTAATCCTGTTTTGTCTAATTCTTCTGCTGAATTGAATGTTTGCATGAGTATGCATCATACTAAAATGTGGCATGCTAGGCTAGGACATATAGGAAACAAAGGACTTCATTATCTGTTCAAACATGGTCACTTCGATAAAAAACCCTCAGATTTAAAAATTTGTGAAAATTGTATTTTTGGAAAACAAGTTAAATCCAGCTTTAGTAAGTCATCTTTTGTTGCTCAAAAGCCTTTAGAATATGTACATGCAGACCTATGGGGTCCGACCCAAGTGGATACTATAGGTGGAAGAAAATATTTTTCTTTCAATTATAGACCACTATTCAAGAAAGATTTGGGTGTACTTATTAAAGGCCAAAAATGACACATTTGACAACATATAATGGTCTAGAATTCTGCAATCATGATTTTGATCATTTCTGTCATGTTAATGGTATTAAGAGACACTTAACTGTGCCAGACACACCTCAGCAGAATGACACTGCTGAGAGAATGAACAAAACCTTGCTTGAAAAGGCAATGTGCATGCTCATTAGTGAAGGGATGAAACACTCCCTTTGGGGTGAAGCAGTCATCACTGCTTCATACCTAATAAACATATCCCCTTGCTCTGCCATTGGTTTTAAAACTCCACAAGAGTTGTGGAGTGGAACCAAGCCAAGTCTAGCTCACTTAAGACATTTTGGGTGCATAGCTTATGCCCAGTAATCTGCTGAAAAGTTAAACTCTAGGGCCCAAAAGTGTGTTATGCTTGGTTATCCAGAAGGGGTAAAAGACTACAAATTATTACTCATACAACCAGGTGGGTATAGAGTAATAATTATTAGAGATGTCACTTTCAATGAAAGTGAGTTTTATTTTAAAAATCGTCTAACTGCTTCTTCTGAGAATTTAGACAGGCCCAACAATGATGAAACCCACTTCTATATTCCAAGTGCTCCTACTGTGCCTCTTGAGGAAGAGTTTGATATTGGTTATTCTCCTGAACCATTATCTTTTGAAAACTCTCTACATTCTGGAAGTTCTAGCAATTCTGGATTTTTTAATGAGCAAGAAAATGTTCAATCAAGTACTGAAGCGCACTTGGATGTGCAGCCTCACCAATCAGGTGGGCATGTAAGTAACCATTCTCCTCATTTTTCATCTTCTCCTATCCCCTCTTCTTCTGTCCCTTCTTCTTCTGAAAATCTTGAAGTTGGGCCTTTTATTGAAGTGTCAAATCTGTCTAATTATCAATTGACTAGAGATAGGGTTCCACGTGAGAGGATCCATAATAGGAGATATTATGACAATGAGGTTCAGTTTGCTTTTGTGATTGTTGAGGTTTTGAATGCTTATACTCCTGATTTGTTTGAACATGCTGTTAAATGTGCTCATGCTAAATTCTAGAATATTGCTATGAATGAGGAAATAGATTCCATGTTGACCAATAAGACTTGACAATTAGTTCCTAAACCTGAAAATGCCAGGACTATTGATTGTAAATGGATCTATAAACTCAAAGATGGTGTGAACCCTGGGGACCAACCTAGATACAAAGCTAGGTTGGTTGCTAAGGGATTCACCCAAAAGGAAGGTGAAGATTACAATGAAATTTTTGCACCTGTTGTGAAATATAAGACTTTGAGGTTATTAATTGCTATGGCTGTAGTTTATGACTATGAAATTGAGCAAATGGATGTTAAAACTGCTTTTCTGCATGGTAACCTAAATGAAATTATTTATATGAAACAACCTAAGGGATTTGTGGATAAATCAAAGCCTAATCATGTATGCTTGTTAAAGAAATCCATATATGGCTTGAAGCAGTCCCCTAGGTAGTGGAATATTAAATTTGACAAATGCATGAAAAACCTAGGTTTTACCATGAGTAGCTATGACCCTTGTCTTTATTTCAAATCTGTCAATTCTGATTGTCCCTTGTATGTCTTGCTGTATGTTGATGATATTCTGCTTGTTTGCAAGTCAAAGGGAAAAATTTCTGATGTTAAAGTATCTTTAAAACATTTCTTTGACATGAAGGATTTGGGCCCTGCCCAAAGAATTCTTGGTATAAGAATTGTTAGAAATAGATCTAAACATCAGATTTTTCTTTCTCAAAATGATTATTTGTTGAAAGTTCTTGAAAGGTTCAAGGTTTCACATGTTAAAACTTCTCCTATTCCCTTAGGGGGGCATCTTGACCTCACTAAGACCAAGTTGCCTTTACCTAGTGATGAAGAAGAACGTATGAAATCTGTGCCTTATGATGCTGCTGTAGGTTCTATTATGTATGCCATGATTTGTACTAGACCCGATCTTGCCTTTGCTGTTAGTGTTTTGAGTAGACATATGTCTAACCCTTGTGAAAAGCATTGGATAGCTATGAAGTATCTTTTGAGGTACATTGCAGGTACCGTGAACGTGGATTAAAAAAGATCGATGGTAAGGTTAATCCTGCAGATTTTGGAACAAAAATTGTCACAACTGATAAGTTTCATTTTTGCAGGGAATTCTTGCATGTGATCGAGTTCAACTTGTATTGAGGAGGATACAAAAAAAAAAAAAAAAAAAAGGGGGGGGGGGGAGCAATGATAGATAAAGATATAAATCCCACGACCAATGCAAACAAGGCAGTTTTACAATTTTGTAAACTTAGAAATTAGGAGAGCAATTGTAGAGATTAACTACTATAATTTATAAGTTGGATGTGAAATGGGCTGACCGATGTAAGCTAATTGCAACCATTTGGGCCTCAAGCTTGGGCCAAATAGGAAGGCAAAGCCCACATCAGGCCGGCCCACACATGCTTGCAATTGAAGACAAAAATGCAGCTGTCCATTCTGATGAAATGCAGTACGGTCAGTTCAGCTTTTTGCTTTCCTTTATGGGTTGAGGTATTAAAGCCACAACTGGCTAATTCTCTCAGAAGAACTTTACGGACCAACAGAGAGCTTTTGTGGGTAGTTTCTCCTTGCTTCCTTTGCTCTCAACTGAGTGTTCTTGAAGAGTTCCCTCAATCCAAAACAAGGAGAAAGAAGTATCAAGAGCTTAGGCTGATCTTTGATCGAAGCCGGCGCCCTTTGGAACTTTGGTTCCATTGTTGTTGCCATTTTTCAGCTTCTTGAGCTTGTCTTCTTCTCTTTATAGTAGTGCTTAGATCTTTACTTGCCCTTCTAACTTTCTAACCTTATGGTTATGGGTGTTTTAGTTGAGGCCTCAATATTTTATAAAGCTCTACTGTTTTTGTTCTTGTTTTATTTCCGTTTTTGATTTCGTTTCTTCTTGTATTCGACTTCTACAGAAATGAGATAGCTTGATCAACTTACAGAACTCAAATGAGTCTAACTAAGAGGAGAACATTGAATCAAGACATTAAGCCCTTGTGCAAGCTATTTCGTGAGATGCTGTATGAAATTGGGTAAATTAAAGTTAGCGAATAAACTAGAAAAACACCAAAAACTATGCAACTGATGCTACAATCTTCAAGTAACAAGTGCAATTCTGCTTAGTGGCTCATCTATTTCTTTATTGAAATTTTGGATGCCTTATTTTGAATTCGTCGCAAAGTGCAGTAGGCACACTTTGACATCACATAGGCGTGATGTCAAATTCAACCGTGCGATGATCGAAATCTTAGTTCATGCCAAAGATCAAACCAGCCGAACTCAAATTGATCAACCCAAGTACTCACTTTATTCCAACAACAATCCGAATCCGAAACCATTCGAATTCTAATACAATCCTACGAGTTTCTTAAGAGATCAAGTAAACTGGGCTATACCCAATAAAACACTACTGATACAACGATACATAGCACTGGCTTACATTCAACATGACAACAAATTACCTTTCACTGCATTTACTATTTACCGTAATTCTGACGGACTGTGGTAAACTTGTAAAGGGCTTTGAGAAGCAAACCGCGACTTGCAGATCTTAATGGTCCCATATGTCTGCCATACCAAAACCCAATCATAAATTTCTCATTAAACCAGCAGAACAAGTTATGGAGCTTAAAATCAGGTCATTTGAATAGTTGACACAGAAAATAGTCATAAGCTGACTTACACAATCTCGGTGTATCGCATCCTCCATGCAGGGAACCCGAGATGACATCTGGCAGGTCCATAAACTAGTAAGAGGTCAGGGTCGGGACCTCTGCAACCTACCACCAAAAGATGACTCATCAGACACTAAGGTTCGCACATGGTAAACGAGACAAAATGCAGTTTTGAGAAGGAACAAACCGATAGTAGTCAGAGCATCATCCATAAGCTTCTCAGTGAATTTCGGGTGTTCTTGAACTATGCCCTGCTCTATTGAATTGAAATACCTCTCAGAAAGTAGGTTAGCAGCTTTTACTACTCCTTCCTTTCCATCAGAAAACGAAGCAAACTCCAAAGTCCTCTGGTTTGGGTAATCGAGTGCTTTAGTTGCATCAACTATCTGCAGACATAAGAAGCACGCTATATAGAAACAGAAAGGCGACGTGCTCTTATATATATATTAACTCATGACATCACACCGTTTAATTTGACAAGTGGATCAGCTATCTTATTATAATGTACGAAAGAGTGATTACCTGATACAACATTGATTTTGCATTGCACTTCTCTATGATGACCTCCTTAGCTTTTTTGAGAACTCCTAAGATGGTAACAACAAGGAGGATCTCTGTCAGTTACAACATAAGAGAAGGCTATAAGAATAGACGTTCTTCGTTCAGTAAACACTGTTACAACAGATACCTTCCATATCATAGAGACAAACATGTCTCACACCCATATCAGCCAACCACTGTAGCAGCTCAATAATCTTTGAGATATCACGAGCATCTTCGCTCTCAATCACAATAGCCAAGTAATTCAGCTTACTTACATCCAAGGTGCTATACTTCTTCAATAACCCAGACGAGATAGAGTGGCTTTCAAGCATATTAAATATGTCTACTGCTTGGTGCCATATGCTCACTAGAAGTTGAAGAAACCTCCACACTAAATAAGCGAATGCGTGAGCTGTCTGCGTTGAGGAAAGGTGTGGTGTCAGCAAGCTATAAAACGAGATTGTGCATGATCCACCAAGATTACTTCTAAGCAATTAACACAAGATGGAGAATACAGAAAACTCAATAGTTATATTAAGCAGTAATCAATCACTGAACAAAAGAAACAGCTGTCATATTGTCATTAAAATCGAAAAGAACTACACAGCAATTTGGGTGCCCTTAAAACATCAATAACTCTCTAGGCCTAGAATCATTTTTTACAGAATTCCACAAAGCAACTTTCCATTCAAAAGAAAAGCAATCATTCAGAAACATAAGAAGATTAAACAATATACGTCGATACGGTATGCTCGCCTTAGAAGCATGTTTCCACTGATCATCCAAGCTCTACCATGACACACAGCAGGGAAATCTCATCAGTTGTGTTAGTCTTTCTAATATCTATGAAAATCATTGATTTAAGGATTAAATTTGTTGTACAAGTCTTAAAGATGATTACACCTCCACAGAAGTCATTAAGTGGGAACAAAGCTCACTAAATGCCCTCTTTGGTTTATTTTACGGTTAACTTATCAGTCTGTACTAGCAAATGGCTTAATTATTTCAACTAACTAGTAACTACTGATTTTTTTCTCGTATTTATCTCTCTCCTAACTCCTAAGATTTCACATGTTAGATCCAACAACAAAACAACAACATTTAATCTCACAGCACTCAGACAACCAAGTGGTAATCCAAAAATGTAACCAAACAAAAAATCGAAAGACTTCATTTTAAAGCTTACAGATCACCACAAATTTCAGCAAAAAATCAAAAGTCTCACTGAGAGAACAGCAAAAGCCGACAAAATTGGTACCAACAGAACTACTCAAGGTGAAACATTGCGGATCATAACCTCCGATAATCAATTGCAATTTGGGATGCAACCAGAGAAAAAACTAAACTAACTGGGCATCGTCAGATAGGAAATTATGGTGCGAGAGATAAGACATGAAAAAGGAGAGACCTTTCTGCAACCGACGAACTGGGAGTTCGGGCGAGGGGCCATGGCCGGAACCCTAGACGGCCGCAGATGAATCGGTAGAAGGAGGCGCCGGCGAACCTCGTCGGCGGGAGATCGGTTTTTGTTTTATTTGCGGGAACTAATTGCCTGAGTCGTGCGTTTATATATCCGGGGGATTGGGTTTCGTCAAGTAAATTTTTTTTTTGGTTATATGGTTTCGTGTAGTTATTAATTAACCCTAAGTCCTAACTAAGTATAAAAAATTAAAATAAATTATGAAAGATATATGTTATTTGTGCTGTCGTGATTTGTTTTGGATACGAACCGTCAAACTTAAGGGAATGCGATATAAATTATAATTCTGATTTCGATTCTCGAAGCAATATATGCCAGTAACTCGAGCGGTCAACCCTAGTTGGGGTGGTCAAACAGACTGTAAATCCTCCCTGGACTTTCCTGGATTAAGCTTTGATATTTTTCCCATGAATTGACTCCTCTTGAAGCAAAGTTTATTTCCATAACCGATGGTTTATTAATCTAATAATGGCCACCTCATGTTCTAAACCTCGCGGTTAGCAGATACAAATTCTCAAAAAGTTTGTGTACAAGACAGGAAAATGTCAAAATTCGTGGTTACAAACTAAATCTCCCCTTTACCTCAAAATATGAAATAACAAAATCACCAGCTCTAAATATTTTTAACTCTTATTTTTCATATGCAATAATGTTATAAGATGATTTTGATTACATCCAAATTTTATTTATTTTTATTAAACTTGACTATTTTTTTTGTTAACATTTAACTGTTTTAGGGTATTCTTGGCCCGTAGTTCCGTCACCAAAAATCATCTCCAAAAAATAAGACCACAAACTTGCAGTAGCAATGGAGGAAAGGAAGAAGAAAAATCTGTCTAAAACCCAATCCAATACCAAAGAAAACATCTGTACCCAATTTACCCATTTCCTCACCCCGTTTCTCTCTCATCTATCTTCCCGCCATAGCTACTCAGTTCCTATCACCCTCTCTCTCTCCCCTTCATCCGGAGCGGTTACTTCAGTTTACACGAGGGAAGCATTCTATAAAAAGCAGCAATCTTTACATTCAACAGGCCAGAAAATCTGCAAATTTTGAAGCAAAAAGGAAAAAAAAACCGTGGAGGAACATTTTTTTTTTTTTTGATATTGCAGCATCGAGATGGCGAAATCGCCATGTTTGCTCCCAATTTCAGACG
Source organism: Rheum nobile (assembly GCA_027886185.1). NCBI lineage: Eukaryota > Viridiplantae > Streptophyta > Magnoliopsida > Caryophyllales > Polygonaceae > Rheum > Rheum nobile. The sequence goes on along the minus strand of WOAB01000191.1, from coordinate 853,210 downwards.
CATCCTTCAAAATGGGCTCTTCGTGGCCAACATTTCTCACTCACTTCAACGTCAGTTGCCCATGCCGTCGTCTCTTCAACAAATCCAGCTCCTCCAAACCCCAATTTCCTCTATATAGAGCCGTTTACACCGAAAACCGTTCCCTCTCACTCCCTAAGTTGCCGTCCGCCATTGCCAACTCCGACAGTGATCCTATCTCGGCGCTCAATGAGAGAATTCGTCGCGATCTCGGCAAACGCGAGGCTGTTCGGCCGGCAATGGACGCCGAGGAGGCTGACAAGTATATGCGGATGGTGAAGGATCAGCAGCAGAGGGGCCTCAGGAAGCTCAAGGAAGGTGCTGGTTCTGGTGGGGAAGGAGATGAAGTAGTTAAGTTCAGCTACAAGGTTGACCCGTACACGCTTAAGCCGGGCGACTACGTGGTGCATAAGAAGGTGGGGATTGGGAGGTTTGTGGGGATCAAATACGATGTTTCCAAGGGCAATACGGAGTCGATTGAGCATGTGTTCATCGAGTATGCTGATGGAATGGCCAAGCTTCCTGTTCAGCAAGCGTCTCGTATGCTCTACAGATATAGTCTGTATGTGTTCTTTCTTCCTTACTATTGTTAGGGTGCATTCAGAGATTGCAGTTTTGTTAGCTATTGTGGTAGCTTGCTTGCTAGGAGTTCAATGTTCATAAGCTAGTGTGTACTAAATTTTCTGTTGCCACTCCCATTTTGTTGAGGAAAATAAAGTATATGGAGAGAAAAAGCTGTTATCAGTGTCCTTGTGAAACTGGCATTACATGTGTTGCTTCTCATCCTATTAATCTGTCCTTAAACGCTTCTAACTTGGCCTCCTAAGGTCTTGCTCTTGATCTTTTGATTGGTCCATCTGGAAGTTATAAGTTTTGTTGGGATCATATAATGAAATATTAGCATAAACTATGATGCATTGCAAATTTGTGATTATCAATTTTTTCTTTTGATTGACCTTTTTGACTGAATGCTTTCAATTGCCTTGAATTTCGTATGTCTGTCAAACTTGGAAGTATATGTAATGTGTTACTGTGTTACTAAGACAAGTATATCATGCTACTTGAGTATGTTTCCATCACTGAAGCATCACAAATACATAGCTTATGACTATTGTCTCTTTCACAGACCCAATGAGTCAAAGAAACCACGGACGTTGAGTAAGTTAAGTGACAGAAGTGCATGGGAGAGGAGGAAGTCAAAGGGAAAGGTTGCTGTTCAAAAAATGGTAGTGGACTTAATGGAATTATATTTGCATAGGCTGAAACAGAGAAGGCCTCCGTATCCAAAGAGTCCTGCAATGGCTGAGTTTACTTCTCAGTTTCCGTTTGAACCAACACCTGATCAACAACAGGTAACGGGCTTGCTGCTTAAAATTGGTTAATGTAAAGGGTACACTGCTTTACTATCTATGGTGCAGACCATGTCATGCATATTGTCTTTATTCTATCATTGTAGCTTAAAGCCCAGGTATATCTTATTATGCAATTTCTGATGTTCTTGTAAATTATAACTGTTTGTTATACTTATTACCTTTTTTTTCGTAGCTTGACAATTACATTTGTCTTTGTCGATATTCTTATCTTTCATTATCAAGCAAATCTAAGATCTGGCCTCTATTTGGTTTCAAACACCAAATTGTGTACTTTTTCAACATGAGAAGATATTTTTGTGAATGCATAGGAGGTTACTTGTGGCACATTATTAAGGCTTATCTTGCACTTCTCTAGTTATATATTTATATACCAACAAGGCAAAAACTAAGTACGTGAGGAGCTTTGTGCGGTAAATTGAAGGCACAAATACAGCAGTACATGTTTCCTTAGCTCCTTTGTTTGATTTTCATTATAGGCAGACTTTATACTTACCAAATCCCTGATAGTGTAAAATGTTATCATGATATCATAATCAAGAGGAGAGATTTGGATTTTGAGCAGCTATAATCAGCTTCTATGGATCAACTAATTATATCAATTCATTGGAAAATCAGAAGGCAGTTTTGAATGATTTTGTTATAGGTGACTGTCACTTTCTGTTCTGGATAATTTGCAAACCTGTTAGATTTGATATAACCCAACTGTCACTTTCTGTTCTGAATATTTTGTGAGCCTGTTAAATTTGATTTGTCCCTGTCTTTGAAGACATTTCTAACCATGAGGCACATAATTTTGTGAATTTCTCTCTCATATATTTATGAATGGAAAGGAATTTCTCAGAATTTCTTTTTTTGTTCTTTCCTATATTGTATTGCTAAAATCTACTTCCAATTGACAGTAAACCAAAACATTGATTTTATGCACATCGTATGATGTCGCTTTTTTCTTAGCCTCTTTGAATTTCACTACAGGCTTTTATTGATGTTGAGAAGGATTTGACTGAGAGGCAAACTCCGATGGACAGGCTGATTTGTGGAGATGTTGGATTTGGAAAAACTGAAGTCGCACTACGTGCCATCTTTTGTGTTATTTCAGCTGGAAAGCAAGCTATGGTTCTGGCACCAACTATTGTGTTGGCAAAACAACACTATGAGGTCATCTCACAGCGATTTTCTAGGTATTCCGATATCAAAGTTGGACTTCTAAGTAGGTTTCAGGTATGAAATACGTGTCATTTGATTCTCAATCATGAACGTAGTTGTTGCTTCTGCTCATGTGGTAATAATAAGTTTGAAATGTCTTTCCATGTTCTCACTGCAATCTACTAATCTGTGCATTCTAGTATTTCTTGCCAGCTACTATAACTTGCTTTTTTCTTGTGTAAGAAGAATTTTGGTTTTTCGTTACAATGCTATATTTCTCTAGCTGCATTACCTGTTATCCAATGTCTAAAAGTTTCAGATTCATTAAAAAACTTGTGTTGGATGGGGCTGTACAGAGAGAAATTGAAATGGAGGGGATGAGATGGGCCAAAAGTCACACTGATGAGAGTATTAAAGTCATAGCAAAAGAGGGTGATTAGGACTGCTAGAAAAAATTAGGCATGGAATAATCAACTGAATAGTGCGAGTAAAATTGAACTAGGTTGAGGATCATCGTTTTGAAATTGTTTGTAAAGCTCGTACTATAATTTGATGTTCAAGAACACAGAGTTGCATAACTCTAACCTAAAATATCTTTTTCATTTTCTTCTTAATATTTGGCTGCTTGTTTCTAAAATGTGATATGAAACTATATTATTAATTTGTATGAGTAGATGCATTTTTGGGGGTAATTGTATGTGGGTTATCAAGCTCATATATATGCTGTTATTTATACACATGCCAACTGCAGACTACAAGAGAAAAAGAGGAGCATCTACGCATGATTAAAAGCGGGGAATTGGACATTATTGTGGGAACCCATTCTCTTCTTGGAAATCGTGTTGTTTACAACAATCTAGGACTTCTTGTCGTTGATGAGGAACAGGTTTGTTTTTTATGAGTTCATGAGATGGATAGATGAAATTCATTTATTAACTTTCCCTGTTTTGGCACTATGATCTTCGATTCTTGTTTTTGTCGTGACTGAAGACAACCTAGAAATGGAGATTTCGAATTTACTTATTTTCTTATGTCATGTACAGCAAAGTAAACTTGTAATCTTCCACTCTTGAATTCATTTTTCTTATCATGGTAGGATTATCAAATTGATCATGATATTGTCACTCATGTAATACCGAACATTAGGTTCTCCTTCTATTGCAACTTTGGCACATTGACCTTTTTTGTTTGTAAAAAGATTCGAATTCAAATATTGCCCATGTTAGAGTTTCTGAAAACATTTTTTCACCTTACTCGTTACTTTCAAATAAATACCCTTGCAATAATAATAATCAGTACAGAAACAAAAAGATGTGCAACTCTAAAAGTCACAGGAGTACAGAAAGATGAACAATTATGTGTGTGACAAAACTTCCTATTGATTAAGTTGCTAATTGTGATCTACATTTGCTCATCTGATGTACATGTCCATCTCCATAGTGTCACGCTGAAATATGATATCCGAAGACCTTTACCAATAAGGTTTCTTAATGCCTTGCAAATTCTACAGGGTTTTAAGCTTATAGTTCCATACCTTTGATAATTGAGTTGTATTTTCTTGCTTTACAGAGATTTGGTGTCAAACAAAAGGAGAAAATTGCTTCCTTCAAAACTACAGTGGATGTTCTAACACTTTCAGCAACACCTATACCACGAACACTTTATCTAGCATTGACCGGTTTTCGTGATGCTAGGTAAGAAACTTCCCGTCGGATGGCTTAGAGCAAATAATTTCTCATCATGAATTTTTATTATGTCATTGTATCACATATCAACAAGAGGACTGCATGGGATCTTTAGTGACTCCAGATGCAAAAAGTGCACACAGAAGTGTTTAAATTTAATATATGGATTTTAGAACATCTAAACCAGATGGGAATGTATTGTCCTTGAACAGATGCATTTAAAGTCGTCTATTCTCACTGTTTGGTAGTTCAAAAGATACGAAAGATCATAGTTATGATCACTGTTATGTTTGCATTCTTTTGAGAGAAGTTCATGGTCAAAAGATACAAAACTGTAAAGGGTTTGAAGCTTCAAAAGTATGATAAAGGTTGTTGGAAGAAATCCAAGTTCCGAAGTACCCATCTTTTGACTTGTATCAAGATGGATCACCCGATCCAACGTAGTCAAATAATATCTAACAGTTGAAGAATGTCTTTTCTGTCAGCCTTTTATTTGAGAATTTTGATTGCTTTTGATGAGCTGAACTGTAATTGTGAGAAGAAAAAAAAAAACAGTATTTGGCAAATGTAGCAAAGGCTGTGGCTTTAATATATTCAAGGTTGCTAGAGAAACATTGGTGCAGATGTTTGATATAAGACTTGCAAAATGCTGTAAAAATATAGTTTTCTTCATCTTCCTTGATTCACCCACTCAAGGTTCCAACATTTTATACTAATATTTGCCCTTCTCCTTCAGTTTAATCACGACACCTCCTCCTGAAAGAGTTCCTATTAAGACTGTTCTTTCAGCCTTCGTTAAAGAGAAAGTAGTTTCAGCAATCAAATATGAACTGGATAGAGGAGGTCAAGTTTTTTATGTTCTGCCTCGTATTAAAGGTAATTCATGTCTCTGTGCTAGATCATTGTTGTTGATATATTCTTTTAATTTTCCCTTCAAATTTAGGCATAGACTTCCTTTGCAAGAAAAATCTACACCCCTTCCCCAATGGACAAAGCCTAGGACTGTTCTATTCTAGATGTATCCTCAAATTGCTCCATCATGTGATAGCAACTGAAACATTAGTGGAGTAACAGAATATATTTCATGAGAACGCAGCCTTAACAGACATCAAACCCCTGACTCTTATCTCAAAAGGCTATGATACTAATGAAACAAGTCAACATAAACACTGTTTTTGAGCAATTTGTTGATATATATCTTCATTACAGGACTTGAAGAAGTTATGGATTTTCTTCAAGGGTCATTTCCAGATGTTGAAATAGCTATTGCACATGGAAAGGTATTTGCTCTAATTATTGTTATTCAACTTAACATACTGTCCTCATATACTTAACCTTTTAATTTACCGTCACAAATAGCATTATGTTGTTGATGAGATCAATCCAAGGTCTATTCTTCTATTCTAAATAATATTCAATAATGAAGGATTACTCTTCCACTAAACTTAAACGTGATACACTGAATGACATATATTTAGTTTCTGAATACTTAGATATCTGTATACAGCGTTTTTTCAGTCCTATGTACTCCTTCATCAGAAAACTTCATAAACAGCAATCTTTCCTCAACTAAACCTTTAAATCATGTTCTCTATATGAGATAATAGAGTAGCAATTGGGCTTTGCTCATTTTTAGGCGTAGAGCTAACAATGGTTGCATTTGTTACTTGCTCCAACTTATATTGTGTTGCATGTAGAACATGCCATGCTACCATTGATTTATCTTGTTTGTGGTGAAGCAACTATAATATATCCTGTTTGTTGTTCACTTCTTTTTATGATCTTTTGCAGCAATACTCAAAACAGCTTGAGGAAACTATGGACAGATTTGCGCTAGGAGAGATAGGGATTCTTTTATGCACTAACATAGTAGAAAGTGGACTGGACATTCAAAATGCGAACACCATAGTAATTCAGGATGTTCAGCAATTTGGTCTTGCACAACTATACCAGGTATGTTGAACTCCCTTTACCTCTATTCACATCTGCATTATATATGGAGATTGGATATGCGACAAATATAGTCATTTGATGATCACCTTGTAGGATTATAAAATTTCAAGTTAATTGTTTCATGAGGATCAAATGGTCAAGTGGGTCAACTCACTAGCTTAGTATCATGATCTTTCACTTTAGTAATTGAAACTTATGCATCTGAAATATTAATTTATTTTTTCATTTTTTTCTCATCTGTTTTGTACAACATGGTATATTACTATATTCATATTTTCAGGCATGATACTCCTTTTGTTGGTAACGACTAAAGACTAGCCAACTTTTTTGTTATGTGATGGCCTAAAATATCATTTCAGTGTCTTTACTATGTTTTTCGTCCTCTCTAAATGCTCATAGTTCCGGCAAGGCGCTAGCACCTGCCTTTACTTGATTAGAAAAACTACGTGTTAAATGTTGCTACCTTGTAATTATATTCTTTGCTAAAGTTGACAAGGTTTGGAGCATGCAAAGGAGTATGAATATTTTCCTGTTGACAATTTCCTGTTTGCAAGTGTTCCTATTGAAAAAACCAAAGGCTGAAATATTTTGTTTCCTGATTTTCATCTTGTAAAATTACTGCAAGTATAACTAACTGATTACTACTTGTTCTTCTTTTTTAACTTTTATTTCCCCAATTGAACTCAATAGTTGCGTGGAAGGGTGGGAAGGGCAGACAAGGAAGCATATGCACATTTATTTTACCCTGACAAGTCACTACTTACCGAACAAGCACTGGTACGGTTTCTTCTCAATCGCACTCCATCCTTTAATTGAATTCTCTCATTTTCGTTGGTGATTTTCAATACCGAGACTTGCTCAACACTCTTCGCCTCGTCTTTTCACACCAGGAGCGGCTTGCTGCACTCGAAGAATGCTGTAATCTTGGACAAGGATTCCAGCTTGCTGAGAGAGATATGAGCATTAGAGGCTTTGGCAATATCTTTGGGGAGCAGCAAACCGGAGATATTGGAAATGTGGGAATTGATCTCTTCTTTGAGATGCTCTTTGAAAGCCTTTCCAAGGTATCTTCTGTTCTAAACACTCTTTTGAATTCTTTGGCTATCAAGGTTAGTTTTGGAACACCAAGAATCTGATCATCAGAAACTTGTTTTTTTTTTTCAGGTAGAAGAGCATCGTATTGTGTCCATACCATACAATCAAGTTCAGGTATGTTTGCATACTCACTTGAAGTATTTGCATCTACGCCTACCAATTGGCGTATGCTAACAATATCTTTTGTATTGCTTACAGCTTGACCTAAATATAAATCCTCATCTCTCTTCCGAGTACATAAATTATCTGGACAACCCCATGGAAACAATAAAGAACGCCGAGGAAGCTGCAGAGAAAGACATGCTGAGTTTGATGGAATTTACAGAGCATCTACGACGCCAACACGGGAAAGAACCAAACTCAATGGAGATTCTATTAAAGAAGCTCTATGTAAAGAGAATGGCAGCGGATCTTGGGATCAGTCAAATTTACGCGTCTGGGAAGATAGTTGTCATGCGAACAAACATGAGTAAGAACGCGTTCAAGCTGATCAGAGAGTCCATAAACTCAGATGCCTTGCGTAATACACTTGATTTCGAGGAGGGTCAAATGAAGGTTAGTAACCATCTGATAATGGTCAAACCCTGAATTCAAATGCTTTACTTGATAATGATTCTTTGTTGTATGTTTCAATGTTTGACTGAAATTACAGGCTAAGCTACTTTTGGAATTTCCACGAGATCAACTCCTCAACTGGATCTTTCAATGTTTGTCTGAACTTCACGCAACGTTACCTGCATTGATCAAATACTGAACAACGTCCTGCATCTCAAAATTTTCCACTGTTTGATGTATGAAGAGCAAATCAGCTTGAGAAACAATGAGACTTTAATAGTGTCAGACGTTCAAGATCAAGGCTCATGGAGATCAGATCAAGCTTATCTACTATGGGGGTACAACTTACAAGAGGGTGGGCCCATTGTCAGAGGGGCCCAAACTTGGGTTCAAAACATATTATCACGCCTTTATAGGAATTTTTTGTACAATTAGAACTAGCTAGTAAAATACCTTTGTAGTTACTATTATAAAAATATAAAATTTTATGCCAATGTTACATTTTGAAAGATAAAACATATACGAAAAGTTGGATTGAATCGTAATATTATTAGTGATTTAATTGTTATATATAAAGTAATTAATATATGTTAGAATTAGAGGTATTAGGTGTATCATGCAAACCATAAAGGACAAAAGATGACCCTTCTCCAAAACAAATTCACAAGTTTTATGCAGACATTGTGAGTGCTTTTTATCTATGAATGCCCATATTCAATAGAAGAAGGGATGCCATCTTTATATAATTAAGAAAATAGTCATATATTATCATATTTATGTTGTTTAATTTTATTTTATCATGGAACAAAATAGATATAAATAAATATATTTTAGTATTTTAACATGATATTTGAAAATCGATTTTATGAGTAAATATGTTGATATTATTTTTTATTAAGACAATATTTAAGTAAAGGATAAAAAAACATAGCCCATGAGTATTTATTCATATATATAGGGCTCAACTATTCGGCGCATAGGCATTTTTGCCTTTTGGCGCATAGGGCCGCGCGTAACGTGAGAATAGACTTCCCACGTTACGCGTCGATACTGACCCATTCAAGACCCACACGTAACGTGTGAATTGGCTCCACACGTTACGTGTGGGATCGGTTCACACATTACGTGTGACATTGTATCACACGTAACGTGTGGGAATCTGGCTATAAAAGCCAGATTCGGCTCCTCCTCTTCATTCATCTGGTCACTCAGCCGCGTCTACCACTCCAGCCGTCTACCACTCCTTGCCCCTCCCGCGTAACACCTCCTTGCCCCTCCCGCGTAAGGTTAGTTCCTAGAAATAATTATTTGATTTTGTTTTTAATAAATTTAAAGTGTTTGGTTAAGAAATGTAGATCCATACAAAGTATTTGGTTAGGTAGATCTAGGTTTGGATGGTAGATCTACGATGTGGAGATGATTTGGATGGTAGATTTAGGTTTTGTAGAAGTTTTTGTGATGTTTATGAATTTGGTAAGGTAGATCTAGGTTTGTTGACATTTTGTGTGGAAAAATGAAAGTGGAAGTGATGATATTGTTAGATTGGTAAAAATTGTGGATTTGTTGTTGAATTTTGGGTATATTTGATAATAATAAAAAAATCGGACTGTCTCGCCGGAGAAGACGACCGGAAAGTTACCGGAATATCGCCGGAAAGTCGTCGGCGGCTTGCCGGTGAAATTGGAATGTGCACATTCACACGTAACGTGTGAATGTGCACCACGCGTTACGTGTGAAAGCAAGTCACACGTAACGTGTGAATGTGCACCACGCGTTACGTGTGAGAACAAGTCACACATAACGTGTGAATTTGCAGTTTTTTGATATCTTGAACGTTGATTTTCTGTTTGTTGATTTTTGTTGATTAAAATGTGTTGATATGTAACCGCAGATGGAACCTGGGGAAATAACTGAACGCAGGATACGTCGCAACCTTGTACGCCAACAGTCGTATGTGACTGGCGAAGAGGTCAAAAGGTCGGAAAAGAGGCAACAGAGGGATGTGTGCTACCGGGATGATGAGACCGACGCATACCAGATTGGAGCAGGTAGCAGTACTGGGGCTGGTTTAGGGTTTTAAACTGGAGTCAGTAGCAGTAGTGGGGCTGCTGGCGATACTGGCATGATAGGAGTGCATAGCCTAATGGCAGTGCCGTCGTTTATTGGGGGTAGAGCAGGCTCTGAGCCTCCGAGGGACCCAGACTATGAAGGAAGTCCGCTGCATTGTTATTCTGATACAATAGATCAGAATAACTATTACGGGCGGAATTTTAGTCTGCCGGTACTACCGCCGCATGTGAGCCCTCATCATAGCCCGAGGGATTATTATCAGGGAGATGAGGAGCAGGACAACCCGTGGGAGAACCCAACAGTGTACCCGAACGCTGCCTATCATCAACATATGGTAAGTACATTTAGTATAACATGCATTTGTTTACAATTCATTATTGCATCTGATCTATTTAATAAATGTAGGATCATGCCTGTACATGGGGGACTCAGGACCAGGGGACTCAGGACCAGTCCAGCAATGCCTGGATTCCAAGAGAAGACGCCCCAAACACGGCGGGCGAGGAGCCTCAGGAAGCCTCTTCTTCGCGGGGAAAACCACCCCGGTCAAAGAAGAATGTCAGATACGACCCTGAACTGGTGGTGAGCGTTCCTGGAGGTCCGGAAAGACCTGAACTCCTAAAGAGTTTTGTAAACCACGTGGCGTACCTCCTTTACCAGCGCGTTGTAAGTTGCACGTAACGTAATTTTTTTAATTATTAATCTTGTTTTAAATAAGTCTGTATGATTGCTTAATTATGTTCATATACAGTCGGTGCAACCCTTGAGGTTCCAGCAGCGAGGCAAGCAGTTACGCTCATGGCGTCTCACAACGGAAGACGCATGGGGTAGCATGGCGTTGGCGTCCGGGCTATGTCATCTATCGGACATCATGCATGAGCATGTGGATGAGACGCTGATTGGTGCCTTCGTCGAGCGTTGGCAACCGGAAACCAACTCATTCCACATGCCATGGGGAGAGATGACTATAACTCTCCATCATGTGTGGATGATCATTGGGCTTAACATACAAGGGCAAGACATGGGTCCCCCAAAGAAATGGCACGAGCAGCTGAGCCGCAATGATTTGAAGAAGGCATTGATGGAGCAGACGCATGAGTTTTTTGAGCTGGAGGATGGTGACCAGCGGTTAGAAGATTTCCAGCAGAACCTTGGGGAGCACAAACCGCGATCCCCCGCGATCGCGGTTGGTCGCGGTTTTCTGAGCGACTGAACAGTTTCCGCTTTTCTCGAACTGCTTGGCTGTTTCGTTTTGTTTAATTAGTTATGACTTCAGTTTGACAGGAATTGGGGAAGTTGTTTGGATTATGACAACAATAGGAATGTCGTACTCATTGCAGCATACTATAGGAATGTCGTACTCATTGCATCATATCATTCATTACATAAATCGACTGTTTCGACCTTCTTCTTTCGTTTTGGATTCTTTTCGTCCTTGTCTGGTTCATACTCCAACGCACGATCTAATAGCCATTGATCTACGTAATCACCCGCAGACGGGTCATGATGATACAGCCACCCCGAGTAAATAGGAGGCAAGGGCAAAGTTTTGGCCAACCCAATCTACATGAAAATCAATGCATCATACATATGTTTTAACACAAGATAGTATAAACAGATGTTTTAACACAAGATAGTATAAACAGATGTTTTAACACAAGATTGTATTAACGTACCGCAATAAAATGTTGATCGTTCTCGACATGGCAAATGCATACCGTCTTCAGATTCTCCCCAATCGATGCTTCGTTTGTCTTCCCCCTCATAGGCAGGTATGTCATCCCCACACCACGACCGACGATAACGAACACACATGTGAATGCCGTTGCCACCAAACATCCCATATCCGGGAGCTCCAACCACGTCTCCGGTGGGGCCGGCCTGTTCGGCGAAGGAAACCAATCAAGCTTCGCCTCCATTGCCTCAAGTGTCATCGTAGACACCCAAAGTGGCGCGAGTAGCTCATACTCTTTTCTCAACGTAGCGATCATGGTACGTCGAACAAATTCCCACTTATCTTGCCCTAAGCCCAGACCATGCGCAATGGCTCTGTACCCGCAGTTTCCATCACCCACTATCTCATACCATCCTCCAAAGTGTGGTCTCATACACTTGGGTAACTGTGAAAGATATTGCCACAGATTCTTGATCAATGACGTGGCACCACACGGTAAGGGTAGGCCCGTCTTCGGTGGTCTTCCTTTTTGCTTTTTCGGAGGTGTTCCGTCCATCTGTTGGCCAGTGTGCTCCCATGATGAGGGTTGTCTTTGGTGGCAAAGTTCAGAGCTCCTTGAGGCCGACCCTTATGCCTGACTTTGGCTGGCTCTTCCAGAGTAGTCTGCTCTGGATGTGCTATACTTCTAAGTGTACAGACTGCTCTTTGTTGAATCTCCACTGGCAATGTGGGGAAGACGCTTCGGGCAAATTCGTCAAGCAAAGATCTATTCACGTTGCGTGTGCAGAATTCTTCCTCTTCTGATGTCTTCACTTCTGACAAGGTCAGTTGCCTCCAGAATGGATGCAACGAGCTAGGTTCAATTGGGGTCTCGCTCCGAATATTTTGCGCCATGTCATGAACGCAAGGCAAGCCATCTCTGACCCTCATCTGGCATCTGCATATAGTGCTCCACACTGGAGCTTCTCCTTTCCTGTATTCCTCAATCAAACGAGCTAGTGCAACCGCAGACACCTTGAAGTGCAGCTTACGAAAAAGATGTGCGTCTGTTAGCAGCGTATATCTCTTCCCAATGCTCTCATTCAATGCCCCCCGAATCTCAGTAATATGATTGCGCAACCGTGTATCATATTGATCGAACACAGTGCAAAGGTTGCCATCGTTGCTTGTGAAGAAGCTTTTCAGACTGGAATGGGCCCCTTCAACCCTGTATTACAATCAAGAATCCGAAAATTAGTTTGATTGTTGTAAAGGTCTAACTAAGTTCAAATAACTAGCTAAATTTAGATAAACCATTGATGCACATACCTGTTAGTGGTGGTAGTACAGAGCGTGAACAATGTATCTGTCCATACAGAGACGATTCTTTCCTTGTAGGGGTCAAGCCAGTTTTTTTGTAGGTACTGAACACATTTTGGAGCTTTCTTCCAATCACACTTCAGCTTCCAGAGTGATCTTTCGTACCCTTGTATGGTCGTTTCCTTAAAGAGCTTCATATAGTCGTTGGAAAACGTTGTGCCCCTAAACTTGCCCATGGCCTTCTTCCCGAAGTCTTCAATATTCTTTCTCACATGCCGCCTACATAGGAGGAATTTTGCTTCTGAAAACTGCTTCTCTAATGCGTTCATCAACACCTTCTCTCGATCAGTGACCGCACATGTGGGTGCTCGTTGCACCTTGGCAAACATCTTAGCAAGTTGCTCTATGGCCCATTTGTAACTGTCTTCGTCCTCCTTCTCCAGAAACGCCCCGGCAATATTGTAGTTTTTCCAAACTGATGTGATGCCGACAATTTCAAGGAAGGGCAAATTGTAGCTGCACACATAATCATATATAAAATACAATGGCGTCCTAACCTTGACATGAACAAATGAAGAGTATAATTCATATGTTTGTTACTAACCAGTTAGTTGCATATGTAGAGTCCAGCAACACAATGTACGGAAATGCCTTCAGCAACCGCAACTGATCCTGGCTTGCAAAGAAGATATCCGTTATCTTGTTGGTCTCCTTGTTGAATCTATACTCCATGAAGTACCCCTTCTCATTGCACTCATAGAAGAACTGTTGTACAACTGTTCTTCCTTCCATGCCCTTCTTTCTTATCTCGTGCATGATGTTGTATACTTGCTTCATCTTGGTCAAATTTCCAGGGGACGACTGGATTGTAGTATGAATCTTTTGGGGCTTACAATGATTGACCGTCATCACCCTTATAATCTCCTTCTCTTCAGCAGTTGGTCGCCCAGCTAATGCACTACCATACAAATTGTCTCCTATGACATGGTTGTGAGTTCCATGTTGTACAGTGATCCTCCACAATCCCTTCGGCCTTTCTTTCAGCCTCAACATGAAGGGACACCCACATTTCTTCGACCTTGTGATGTCTCTCACTTGGTCAGCTCCTTTAGGGACGTTTTGTCCATGCCTATCACATGGTAACCAAGTCCCCCCGAGGGTCGAAGGGGTGGAAGCTTTATTCCTCCACTTTTTGATGCAGAATTGCTGATTCATAGCAATCTCCCGCGCCCACAAAAAGGCTTCTTCTCTAGACTCCCAGATTTGATCAGATGTGAAGAACCTTGAATAATCGGCCGAGACGTACACATCCCCCTCCGGTAGTACACTGAACTGAGGCTGTGTGTGTAGGGATGGAAAGCACAGCTGTGGGGTAGCATCAGATGAAGATGCTTCTGGAGGAAACGGTATCCCAATATCAAATGATGGTATATCAATAATTGGTTGAGGTGTGTTCCAATCCTGCAGTTTTTCCGGCGTTTCCCAAACCGGAAATGTCTTCTGAGGCGTGCTCCAATCCTGCAGTTTTTCAGGCGTTTCCCAAACCGGAAATGTCTTCTGTGGAGTACTCCAGTCATTGAGGGAGATATTGTTTAACCCCTCGTATAAATGATAGTTCGTCTGCATATACGAAATCATGTCATCAATTAGTGCACTGATTATAAAAAAGCACGTTTACTGTCAAACCTTGCCATATTACAGAATGAAACCTGGTTTCGGGTGGTGATTACACACGTAACGTGTGTAGAGTTTCCACACGTTACGTGTGAAACACACCCACACGTAACGTGTTGAACACCTTCACACGTTATGTGTGAACATTCTTCACACGTAACGTGTGAAACTGTTCTTCAATGTAACATCAAATTCGTAGCCCTAAACCCTAAACAACGCTCAATCTTTGTTTCTAATACCCTAAACAATAAAATGAGATCTTTAATATTAAACAATAAGTATCAAAAATAGCTTCCCTAAATCCTAAACAACAAATATAATGGGCCATCAAAAATAACTTCTCTAAACCCTAACCATGAAGCTAAGAACTTTAAACATTTTCAAAACAAGAAATAAAAAAGACAACTTTAGGGTTACTTATAGAAATTACCTCGTTCCAAAGTGGAATATCTTCCCCATTGTTGCTCCAATACTCGTTGTTGTTCGGATTGTCCATTTTTTGTACAAAAAATGTGAGTGAAAATCAAGATTTTGGGAGTGTTTAGGATGAGGGTTTAGGTTCGAAATGGATTCGAAATGGGTTGTTAGCGGACAAAGAAGATGGGTCATTATTACAGTTAGGTGGGGACAAGACAGTTGATTCAATGCGTTTTGCAACAGACTGAACCACACGTTACGTGTCAAACCGTGCCACACGTTACGAGTGAAGTAGATTGGCACGTTACGTGTGAAACACACTAACACGTAACGTGTGATTACTAGGGTTTAGGCGTATGTAGGGTAGGGTAGGGTAGGATGGATAGGGGTAGGGTTTAGGTTTTGTGGTTTAGGATTATGGCATTTCGGTAGAGTTTAGAATAATGAGTTTTAAGTTTAGGGTTTAAGGTTAGGTTTAGGGTTAGGGTTTAGGGCTTAGGGTTAGTGTTATGATTAGGGTTTAGGGTTTGAGTTTAGAGTTTATCTTTAATTATTAAGGGTGAATTTGGGTATGCGAGTTACATTGTTTATGAGAGTGGTTGACGTTTAGGGTTTAGGGTTATTAGGGTAAGAGTGGTTGAGGTCCTTAATGCTAGTGATTGAGGTCTTTAATGCTAGTGGTTGAGGTCTTTAATTCTTGTGGTTGTGGTCTTTAATTACTACAGTTGTATATATCATTTCACTATATAAGAGGCATTAGGGTTGTTTGTTCACTACAACACTTCCAACACAAGCGGGATTGAAGATTCATTTGTGGGTAAGCTTCTTCTTCCAGTTTCTTTCGATTTAGTAACCCTAATTGGCCTTTTCATATTAATGGATTTGTAGGAAACCAAGCACTACATCAAATAATGACATCTTCATCCGAATCATCATCAAACCTAAATAGGCACCATCAACAAATAAGTGCTCCACAATGCGAGTGTAATTTGAAAACCATTGTCCGTACTTGAGATTTGCAGTGGAACTACGGAAGGAGGTATTGGGGATGCCCAAGACTAGGGTGTTTATACATGAATTGGATTGATCCTGTGTACGAGGAGAGGGCACACGCGGTTATTCGACAACAATGGCGAGAAAAACAAGATCTTATTAAGGGGAATCAAGATGTTGTTAAGCAAGAACTTTTACAAGATATGGATAAGATGCGTAGGTATAACCTCAATCTATATAATGATGTACATCATATAATGCCTTGATGTCGTATCTTTTGTGTAATGTTGTTTACGTACTATCAACCTTTGTAGGGAGCAAACAATTTTATCAAAGCAGAGACATGATATGTCGCGAAGTTTTACAAGAGACTATCCTAATTTTTTCAAACGCAACTAGGCGATGTCATTTATTTTGTGCTAGGTTTTCTAAGTTTATGAAGAACTTATATTATTTCTTGTATTGTGAGCTAAATGTGATTGTATTCATCCAACGTAATGAACAATTCTATTCTATCTTCTATGTTGATTATTTTGGGGTGTTTTTTGTAGGATTTTAGATAAACAAATAAATACTACAAATAAACAATAATATGATACAACATTCATACATGTAACATTATAATATGTATAAAATAAATAATAATTTAACATTGAACAACAAATAAATATCACAAAATATACAATAATATGACATACACAAATACCCTAAACCCTATAACCATTCTAAACCCTATTGACTAATCCACACGTAACGTATGGGTACAAATCACACGTTACGTGTGAAATGGTCCCACACGTAACGTGTGGAGCACTGTCACACGTAACGTGTGGTTTGTACCCTCACGTTACGTGCGAGCCTATGCGCCAAACGGCAAAATGCCTATGCGCCGAAAAGTAATCGTGTATATATATATATATCATTATTACCTTTTTGCTATGTATTTCAAAGATTTATTATTTTATATGGTAAGTAACATTTTAATACAATAAGAATTTTTATATTTTATTTTTTCAAAGAAAATAATAACTAATATTTTATAATATAACGTAAATAAATCCGTTACGCTAGCAAGCAACAAGATGAAAGTTTGTAACCATGTAGGTCGTGGATGGACCATGTTGGGCCAAGTCCAGCCCACGAAAATGTGCCCTTTAATTCTTCCTTCCCTCTCATCTTTCTCCCAATTCTCTCACACCGCCGTTTCTCTCCCTCCTCTATTACGTCCAACCACGCTGCCCAGCCGCCTTATTCGCCGCCTGTCCTCCTCCTCCAAGCGCGCCAGTCATGGTAGGCCTCAAGCAGAAGCAGAAGAAGAAAAAGAATTTGCCGGAGGAGAACAGCCCCTCTTCCATTGACGCGGAACGACCGGCAGCCGGACAGAGCTCAGTCGGTGAGAATGGTGCCATAGAAGAAGTGAGGAAGAAGAAGGACAGGAAGAAGAATAAGAAGGCTGAGATTAACGCTGGTGAAGGTGAATTAAAAGGAGACGGAGAGGAGGCGGAGAGGGAGAACGGAGATGCGAAGGGGGAGAAGAATAAGAAGATGAAGAAAAACAAGGAGAAGAGGAGGAGAGATGCCGCAGATGACGGTGAGAAGGAAAGAGAGGAAAGCGACGGGGAAGACGAAGAAGAGGAACCTGAGCAGGAGCAGCCGCAAAAGGTGATGAAGAAGAGCTCCGGCAACGTCGGTTCAGGGATTATGACCACAGAGTCGTTCTTTTCGCTTCCGATTTCTGAGCCCACGAAACAAGCAATCAGAGATACCGGTTTTGTCAATATGACTCAGGTTATTATCTCTCTCTATTCTTTCATCAGTTAGTATTTTGAACAAATTTTTAGTTTCTATTTAACTTGCAAAATTCGTGATATTGCATTGTTAACTATGAGTGAATTTTGACTATAATTGATTCGCGCGCTTGCTTGGCTTGTTAATTTGCAAGCTTTTTTCAGATAATTTGCTTAGGAGTTGGTTCAATCGCTTGTTTTTCCTTTTACTAAAACAATTATACATATAAGAATAGAACTTCAACTGCTTTTTGTGCGGTGATGTCTTCCTGTGGGTCTTATATTTGGTCAAAACGGCAGATTCAAGCTAGGGCGATTCCGCCTCTCTTGGAGGGGAAGCATGTGCTTGGAGCAGCAAGAACTGGTTCAGGAAAGACACTTGCGTTTCTGATTCCGGCTGTTGAATTGCTGTACAATGCTCATTTTAGTCCGCGCAATGGCATGGGTGTGGTTGTTATCTGCCCCACAAGGGAGCTTGCTATACAGGTATTTAAAAACATTTTGTTTATATCCTTATCCAGGTTGGTTTGATTTGTTGGTTCTATTCATACTACCTTCCTTTCCTATAAACAAAACGGTTTAAACTTTATATGCAGGAAGAATGGTGTATTTTAGCACTTGAGATTATCTAGTGCTCTGAATATCTTGTTTAAATATCTCCCTTAAAAATTCTAGTTTGTATGTGTTTTTTCATGTCATGCGGTCTGTCATTTTCCACAGGAGAAAGCTTGTGGTCTTACTCCTTCCCATTTGATGTTTTTATCTTCTGTTTCCATCTTTACATCATTATGACAAAATGTTCTTGGTTTTTTCTGCCCTCTGTTTTCTTCTTCATGACTGTCATATCTACTGCTTGATCTTAAAGAGGCCCATGACACAAATACTTACTTTCTCCAAATTGTTCCAGACACATGCTGTAGCACAAGACCTTCTTAAGCATCATTCACAGACTGTTGGGTTGGTAATCGGTGGTGCTACTCGGAGGATGGAAGCAGAACGTCTTGCTAAAGGTGTGAATCTTGTGGTAGCTACTCCTGGAAGACTTCTTGACCACCTTCAGTCTACCAAAGGATTCGTGTATAGAAACTTGTTGGTGAGTTGCTTACTTTCATTTGAGTATATGGTATGCCTACATTGAGAGGAGATTCAACTTCACTATCAAAGTTATTGCTTTAGATTTGGTGCTACTACATTTACATGATGTTATTGGAGATAGGAATTATGCATACATTCTTACTTTGCCAATCTAATACTTGTTTAATATAATCGGCATCACTCCTCCTTGATCATTCCAGGAGTAGACATCCTTGAAACTAGTAGTATATGATTGGGTATTGGCTACCAGTTAGACATAGACTCTCAACATATTATATCGGCCTTGCTTTGAACCCCACTTTTTTTGTTCCATATGCATTTTGTCAGCAATAATTACCTGCAAAGAAAATTTATAGAGATTTTCTACAAAGATTGTGAAGGTCTTGTGCTAATCTTGTGAGAAGGTGGTCTGGTGTTATGTTGTTCCTACACTGATTTTCCTATCTAATCTGCCTTTCATGGTAGAAGGTGGAACAACATCATGAATCATGAATGCTTGCTTTGCTTGCTGATTTATTTATGACTCCCATAGTCCCATTCTTGTGCATCTAAAAGGACCTCATATCTCTGAATAAAATGAAGCTTGTTTTTTCAGAAGTCAGTTATTGCGTGATGATATGAAAACGCTCATGCATATTTTCAAAATGAGGAGTTCATTAATATAAGATCTCCCACTTTATTAACAACACAATATCGTGAAAATATTATCTTTTTTTAACATGAACTGTCTTTTAGTATATTATATAGGAAGTATATTGCGGAATGCAGATCAAAACTGTGGTTTGTATGCATGGGATATTTATACAACTGAATGCATCTATGCCCATCTTTAGGCTGTTGCATATGTAAAATTTATGTTATTACATCATTAAGAAATATGGTTAATAAATTGTTCTGTTATATGTTTCCATTTGCAGAGCCTGATTATTGACGAAGCTGATAGAATCTTGGAAGCGAACTTTGAGGCAGAAATGAATCAAATTCTCAAGATTTTGCCAAAGGTTTTCCTAATTAGCAATGCCATTTTTTTACCATAAGTTGTTATGACTGTTACTATGCAAATTTGGTGTTCTTTCCTGTCCTTGCTATAAAGCTGAAAAGTTCCTGTTATGTTACTGTTAAGTATCTGCAGCGTGAACTGAGAGCTTCTTCAAGTGTCTCATTTATTCTCCGTCCAGGAATTTGAATGTTGACAATGTTTTGATTTCTAGGCATGCGCTGTGATTAAATACTTAATAAAAGATTCCTATCTTAGTTCATGATGTGTCTAAAAATCTTTAGTACAAAGAGAAGTACTATAACTGTATCTATTTGATTGAACAGGACAGACAAACAGCTCTTTTTTCAGCTACACAAACCAAAAAGGTATATTTTTTTGGCCGAATCCATTTTTTAGAATTATATATATGTAAAAGAAATAGACTTCTTTGGATCTTATATTTTGCGATCAATATTTTTAGGTGGAAGATCTTGCTCGATTGTCCTTTCCGTCTAAACCAATCTATGTCGATGTGGACGAGGGTAGAAAAAGGGTAATGTAATTTAACAGGATGTTGAAAAGGCTGATTGATTGTTGATTTGTCACTTCTCAATAGTTTGTAACTGGTCTGTTGATATTGCAGGTTACAAATGAAGGGCTCCAACAAGGATATGTTGTTGTTCCAAGTGAAAGGAGACTTGTTCTTCTTTACTCTTTCCTGAGGAGGAACCTGTCTAAGAAGATCATGGTGTTCTTTTCTTCATGCAACTCAGTTAAATTCCATTCAGAGCTGCTGCAGTACATTCAAATCCCCTGCTCTGATATTCATGGAAAGCAAAAACAACAGAAGCGAACAAGCACTTTCTTTGAATTCTGCAAAGCAGAAAAGGGTATATTGTTGTGCACTGATGTAGCTGCTCGTGGACTTGATATTCCCGCTGTGGTATGTGCTCTTTTTTAAATGCTACAAGTTTTTTGGTTGAAAGGTGGAGTTCTCGTATTTTCTTCTACTATTGTTGAACTGAGTTTGACTGATATGCTATCTATATGAATTGTTTCCTACAGGATTGGATTGTGCAGTTTGACCCTCCAGATGATCCCAAGGTGCTATTCTTTTTTTCCTTGGGTGTAATCAGTTCTGTCACTTGGATGTGTTTTAAGTATCTTGGTATTGGTAATCTAAGGCTAAAAGTCTATTTTTGTCTTGAATATTTTAGGAATACATTCACAGAGTTGGGCGTACAGCTCGTGGGGAAGGTGCCAAGGGAAATGCCCTTCTTTTCTTGATTCCGGAGGAGCTCCAATTTCTCAGCTATTTAAAGGTAGGGATAAAGGCTGCTGATACGAAGATTAAATTAATTTCTAGTCTATATGGTCATGAGTACCCATTTGAAAAGGGAAATTGATTTGGGTTAATAACCTCATTGCGCTGATTAATTGATATAAACCTGTGTTCCGATTGAGCAAATCTTTTTGCTTATGCCATTCTTTTATTACTTGAATATTTGGTTTGTAGTTAAATTAATCAGCAAGCTAAAATATGTATTCTCCTTTGCAGAATGAAAAAGTACCAGTGAAAGAGTATGAATTCGATCAGAAGAAGTTGGCTAATGTGCAGTCAAAACTGGTATAACTTCCTCCATATACTTGGCTACGTATTGTCTATTGTAGCATGAATAGTTTGTGATGACTTTCGTCTCTTGCAGGAGCAAGTTGTTTCCACAAACTTTCACCTGAACAAGTCAGCTAAAGAGGGTTACAGAGCCTATATCTTATCCTATAATTCACATTCAATGAAGGATGTCTTCAACGTTCACCGCCTAGATCTTAAGGTAACAAGACACCCCCCTCGTGCATGTCAATAATCATCTGGTTTTGCAAATTGTAGTTTGCTGTATATAAACTGTTTTTTCACTGCTCACCCGTGACACTATTTGGTTCAACTCTTGTTATTGTATGGGGGATTAGCTCCTGTAAGTGCATGGCTATGAATAGATATGAGTTGGGAATTTGATACTCTTTTTCCCACATATATCCGTTTCAAGTAATTAAGCTAATGTTAACTCTGTTTAACAAAATTTGGTACTCTTTTTCAGGCTGTGGCTGCTTCCTTCTGTTTTGACTGCCCGCCAAAGGTTCACCTTAACATAGACAGCAGCGCTTCCAAAGTAAGGAAGAAGATGCGCAAAGTCGATGGAAGCAAGCACGGGTTCAACGACAGCAACCCCTACGGGAGAAAAGGGGCTGACGACACTCGCCAATTTGTTCGGTATTAGTGGAACTACATGTTGCCATCAGCCTCTTCTGAGAAATTTTGCTCGCTTGAAACCGTTGTGTTAGGTACAATGTTATTATAGAGAGATTGCTGGTACTTTGCAGTGCTCAGACTAAGCGGTGAAAAGTTATCACCTTCAACTTGTATTTTCAAATATGAATTTTGCATTGTGTATTAATTATTTTTCCCTTCTGTTAAGAATGAGGTTGACTAATGCATCTTCCATGGAACAAGGAGCTTCACTGTAAGGCTTCTTCATAGCTTTGATGAAAATCTGCGCTCAATTGAGAAACGTTGGATTAAAAAATGTACGTTTGGAATTGTATATGTTGAAGAAAGCATATGTATCACAAAAAAGGCTTATGCTTTAGGTACAAATTCCAAATCACATACAAAATGATGAACCTACAAGATTTACATTATACTAGAGGAAGGCCTCAAGGATTATTGACACGTCGACACCGGCACCAGAAAGCAGTGCCTCCACTTCTCCCACGAGCAACAGCTATTTCTTCATCGACATAGAACCAACTGAAGAATGGGTCTTTGGTGCTTGGTTCTCTATCCTCTCCTTTTCCAAGACTCACCTCTAATGGCTTCAGAGGTCCAACTTTGATCCTGATGCGCTCGAACACGAAGGCTAGTATTCTCTTCTTCCATGAAAATCTGCCTTCAAACGTCAAGCTTCCGATAGGACCAAGGAACACTCCATTTTCAATCCTACTTCCCTAAGAATTTGAAGGGGCAATGGGTGCTTCAAAGTGTAGAGAAATGTGCAAAGCATTCTAAATACCAATTCAAAATTAATGCTTAAATTGTAACCATGTGCCACTAACAAGATGATACATGCTAGTTACATAATATAGTGTTCAACAATGATAAACCAATATTTACCTGCTCATTTTCTTTATATACATGCTAGTTAGCAGGCATAGTTAGACCATTTTGTCATGCCTCATGAGTTATGTAGTTTCATTCAGCTGAAAATTCCTGAAATTGTGTGGAATACAAATGACATATCCATCTCAAACTGAAAGTAGACTTACTGCGGCATCAAATCTTTGAACAGCAGTGATAGGGAAGTATCTTCCACCTTTATATTGTTTCTGCAGATTTTTTAACCAAAGATAACAAGTCATCAAAACATGAAATGGTTATCATAATGCATTAAAATATGCAGTATGAATTGAGTTGAGTAATGTTCAAACCTCCGCTGTGAATATAAGCATCCAAGTCCTCCCTGGTGATTCTGAACCTCCTAGTGTGGGAAGAAACTCAGAAGGATCCAATTTTGCTCTCTCAATGACAGATAAAGCAGCAATTACATCATTTGCAGCAACTTTCCTTGTTTTAGCAGCGATTTTAAGAACTTCTACGCTCTTCTCAACGTCCTAAATTCAAAGAGAGATTCAGCTATCCAAAAACAAAGCATTGAAATCTTTCATAATGTCCTGAATCACGACTTATAACAAGCTCTAATTCAGTAAAACTGATTAGCGAAACAGTTCCGCCAACATTGTCAGAAACGTTTCAGTTTGTCCTATTTTGATCACTAACAAAGTGTAACCTGTATCGTCTCTGATTGATCAGATCAAGAATCACAAGATTGTTCGAAAATTTCCAAGGATTTCGAGAGAGATTACTCTGTTGGATTGGCCTGGTTGGAGCAACGGAGAAGGCTGTGCGGACGAATCGGCGTCTTTCTCATCGAGAGTTGCACTGGTTTTCAGTGAAGAAGATCTGCTTGAGCAGTTGGAAAGAAGGTGAAGATGAAGCGCCGGGGTGGGAGATAGTCGGAGACGACGATAGCAGCTGCCATGAGAGAAACACGGGAGCGCATTTGGAGAAGGAGATGATAAGATCAACATGTGGTGTGAGGTTTTTTTCCCTCTTAAAAAAGAAAGTATAAATTGCAATCATGAAATTCAGTTCTAACTTCTAACCAATTCCAGTTTCAATGAAATTTATATTGCGTTTTTTGAACAAGGTAAAATAAAAAATTGCCCTGTCCCTTGACGCTATCGCAGTCACAGAGCAGCTTTCATTGATTCGTCTTCCAAATTCATCCAAATTTGATTTGTTCACGGCGTCTCGCAAATGCTTCGCCATGTTCTTCTCCGCTGTCATCAATCCACAATATCCACTACGGCGTTACCAGCGACTTTCCCCTTTCCTCAGCTCCACCTCTCGTCGTCCTCTCTCTCCATATCCAGGAGAGCATTTACAGGTAGAAGCTCAATTCGTCTAATCTTAAGCTCCAGCTCTGAAATTCGGCTGAGGAAAAATCGGAATCGCAAGTTTTTGGTTGAGCGTCGGCTTTGTTGTTGCTGCTACTCTTCTTCTTCTTCCTCTACCAATGGCGATGCTTGCATTGTTGCCAGTGACGACAAGTACGGGAGTAAGCAGGTTATCAGTATGAATCCACGCTTATACGATTATGTGCTTGACAATGTTCGAGAGCCCGAGGTCATCTTTCTCCTCTGCCTTTGCTTTCTACTTCGAAAATTGCTTCTTTTGCCCTAATTCAACTCAACTTTCGAACTAGATCTTGCGGAAATTGAGAGAAGAAACTGCAGAAATGAGAGGAAGCCAAATGCAGGTCAGTTGTGTTAGTGCTGTCCTTATTTGCCCTAATTCCTCATTTTGTAATTTCTAGTGTGATTATGTAAAGTGTGATACACAATAAAAGTGGACATGATTGTTGTACCATTTCTGCAACATTCCAGTATAAACCCTGGAATGCCTACAACAAGGGATGTTTGACACAGTTGTTACTGCTTAATGAATAGGTTTCTCCTGATCAAGCACAACTTCTTGCAATGCTTGTACAACTTCTTGGTGCTAAAAGATGCATTGAAGTTGGTGTATATACTGTAAGTTATCCTGACCCTGCTAATCTATTATCACCAAGTTAAGCCAGTTCATCTGAGATTACATGAATGGCATGAGATAGCATACATTTTTGGGGTTCAAATTGCACTTATTATATTTCACTTGATTGGATTTTTATTATGTTAATTACTTTTTCCATCTGATTCAGTGTTATTGCACAGGGATACTCGTCTTTGGCTATTGCCTTAGTCCTGCCAGATTCGGGTTGCTTAGTTGCTTGTGAGAGAGATGAAAGAGCTCTCGAGATTGCTACAAGGTATTTTGAGCAAGCAAGAGTCCTTCATAAGGTAAACTGCATTGTATACTGCAGATTCTCATTGGTTAGAGCTCTTCAAATAATACTTGACTGTTGTATAAACTGCTATCCATTTTCTGTGTAGTTTGTTGTATTTTCAGTGTTTAAAGCTGTTCAATATATATAGGTGCATGTGAAACATGGGATGGCAATTGATACTCTGAAATCACTACTCGCAAATGGAGAAGCCAACAGGTTTATTGTTAAATTCCTATGATTGCAATGAATGATTCTTTTTTTGAAAAAGAAAAAAAGCATTTTGAGATAAGCATCAATCTTTGCAGCTATGACTATGCATTTGTTGATGCTGACAAGAGGATGTATCCGGAATACTTTGAAATACTGCTACAGCTTGTAAGAAAATCCTCTCCCCTCAAACAACAACATTAATAATTGTCTGCTAAACTCTTACATGCGGTTTTGAATATCTCCTTCTGGTTTTCATGCATTGTAGGTGAGAGTCGGCGGTGTTATTGTGGTAGATAATGTACTATGGCATGGAAATGTTGCAGATCCATTGGTTAGTATATTACTATATATACCAACTCATTATCATTCTTACTATTGTCACATTTTTCTGCATCCGGACTGGATTTTCTTATTACATATTTCTGCTTGCACTCCCAAAAACAGGTGAACGACAAGCGAACTATCAGCATCAGAAACTTCAACAGAAACTTACTTACTGATGATCGTGTCGACATCAGTATGGTAAGTGATCCTCTATTGCATTTGCTTTAGTAAGAGGTATGTCAGGGACTCAATAGAGTTGTTCAAATTCACAAATTGTGAAATGTAGGTACCTATTGGAGATGGAATGACAATCTGCCGGAAAAGATGATTCTGAACAAGACAAGTTCTCGAGCCATTTAATGGAGAGGAAGATACTTCATAGGATCCCAATTTTTATAATTTTCATTTATAGTGCAGAACAAGATTTCTATTCATTGAATTGTCAGCTTTTTGGATAGTTCATTTAATTGATATTTCTAGTTGCCATTAGTTAGGTGGAACATTTCTAACAAAAACCTTACATTTTGCAATAGTTACTGTAAGAAACGGAAGTCACTAATGAAACATATTTTCCCAAAGTTTCTGGTTTCACTCTCTAATTTACAAAATCAAAAGAAATGCACCTTATACATTCACAAATAACAGAGTAACGAAAGCTAATTAATTTGCTTACCAATTTAACTTCACATAATGCATGGCTTGCTGAGTGATGGCAAGCAGAAAAACTAATAATTTGTTGTTAGGTTTTTATAGACTTCTCTATTGCAGCCTCGAGGCTTCTTCTAGGACACATTTACTTGTTCCTGAATTCAATACATAATTGATACACTAAAATTTCGTAGCAGTGCAGAAGAAATTCAAGCATGAGCTAACAAATCGGGAGTAGTAGATCCAATTTTGTGTGTTTACCCTATTAATACAAACATCCTGTAGTTTGATTCAATAGAATCCAATAACACTACTCCAAACTCGGCGCCTCCTCTGTTGGGTTGGACTCAAACACGTCCGAGTTGGAGGTGTCGGGTTCTTCTAGAAGCTCTTGTGACTGGATTGACTCCTTGTATACAGGGGTGGATTTGAAGTCCGTTGCGCCTTCATTGTATGTTGCAACCGCAATTCCGCACGCAACCACCTGCAAAAACGACGCAGTATTATGAGAGTGATGAAACAGGTTTTGGAATCAACAGTGAACATCTCTTCAAATCTAGTTTTCAGATTTTGTTTCACGTTTCAGTTGACAGAAGCTAGAAATTATTAAATAGAAGCTATGCTTACAGAAGGCTCCCTAACATGCAAAAACCCTAACCTATAATATCATATAGAGATCTAATTGTAGTTACTTATCAACACTAATATAAACATTGTGTTTAACTTTAAGAAACAATCATAGACACTCACACAATCATGGCAGGAAATGAAGGCCAAAACAATAATGTGATTATAATACAGTAGCTAGTAATAGAGATTGCCTAATTGACATATGATCTATGAGTAACAAGGACACAAGGTACATACACTCAAATACTCAACCATGCTATCAAATCTCATAGATGAAGACACAATTTCAACCATGCTATCAAGTTTCCTTCCCATAACCAGTAACAATGCCATTGTTTAGTGTGATCTCTATCCTCCGATTGCACCATTACCAATGAAAGTTACTACAATTAGGTATCACCAATTACTACAGAGCATAAGCAAAACGAATAGTTGTATAGCAAATCACAAAGCACCAATTCTGATTTCTGAGGAGCGAGGATTTCAGAACCTATTTCAATTCGCAGTTCAATCAACACCAAACACTCAAAACAGAAAGAAATTGGAACACTGGAGCTGAAATTAGTAGCACAACGGAATGAATTCGAAGAAGAAAGGTACCGCGAAAACGATGCCAAAAGCCCACATGTACTGAACGAAGAAACCGAGGCCGTCCCACTTAGAACCCTCCCAGAAATCGGGCTTCATACCCTCAAGATCCGACACCACAAATCCGTCGTCCGCAAACGTCTCCGGCATCTCAACTTCGCCGCCATCGTCCTTCTCAATCGTCGTCCTCCGCCCCGGAAACTTGTCTACATCCTTGCTGCTGGTGGCGGGGGAGGTGTTTCTCCGGTTCTTGCTCTCGAATTTCCCCGTTCGGGGGGTGGATTTGTTGCTTGCTCCAGCTATGTGAGAGGTCCTTGAAGAGGAAAGAGAAAAGGAGGGGAATTGCGGTCGGAGGGGGAGGGTGGCGGTGGTGGATGTGAGGAAGACTCGAGGCCCGCCGCCTCCACCTCCGGCGGCGGAGCTGGAGGTGGTGGTGGAGGTGTTGAGGGTGAGAGACATGAGTGGATGAGAATTGGGTGATTTTGGGGATTCTCCATGGCTGCGGGGTATTTGTTACTCAGCTCACGATTTTGGTGCTTCTGGATAAGAGGATAACTCCAAAAATCAGACAAAATATCAATTATCAAGCATAAAATATTGCATCGTCGTAATAAAACGTCCACAAAAACTGGCAAGTCTTTAGCTAATACAATCTTGATTACAATTCTTCTATTTTTGTGATAAAAAAGTTAAGGGGCGAAGGGGAAATTACATATGCTCACTAATAATTCTATCATAATCAAGGAAATTAGAGAGATCATCAGGCGGGGAGAAGAAGAGGGTGAACTCCCCGGCGCAAGACGAGTTGAACTTGGTAAGCCAATCAACAGCTTGATTGGCGAGACGAGGAATGAGTTTGATCGACGTCTCCCAGGAATCATCCTCAAGTAGAGCCCGCACCCGCGATATAATATCTCGATGCAAAGGCGGCGACACGTCACCGGCCGTGACAGCCTCTAACACCTCAGTAGCATCGATCTCCACAGCCAACCTTCGAATCCCCATTTGTTCCGCCAACGTGAGCCCATGGAGCAGGCCGAGAAGTTCAGCACGGAATGCCGAAGCCCCGGCGGCCGTAGCAACATAACCCCTAACAAACTCACCACGGTGGTCCCGGATCAGACCACTTGCCTGCACGCCATTTTGTCCCTCGCGAAAGGAACCATCCGAGTTTAATTTGTGCCATCCAAGTGCAGGTCGTTCCCAGGTAGCAAGCGCAGAGGAGCGAAGAGCAGAGTGGCGGGATCGAGTAAGAAACAGATATTCAGTGGCACGGTCTATGATGAATTGCGAGCGCGGTTCCGAGACGACAAGGTTAGTCCCAAAGACCCGAGCATTCCTCCACCGCCAGAGCCATCACAGACCATAAACAAAGGTTGTTGGGCATGACCCGGGGAACGACACGTTCTTGTTAACCCAGGTTACCAAGTCAACGGAGTAGAATCCAGGGAGTCAAGATGCGGGGATAAGATCATGCCAGACCTCTTTAGCGATTGGACAGTCTCTGAGAATGTGAAGTGTCATTTCCGGCAGCTCCACACAGTGCCCGCAATTCACCTCCGTGCCTAGATGTCGACGAACCCGATTGGCGTTACACATTATGGCGTCGTGTTTGACAAGCCATACGAAATTCCGGACCCGTTCGGAAGCTTGCACCTTCCAAAGTTGTGCCCAGGTCTTATCCAAGACATCTCCCTCGTTCTGGCAGATGATGTTCAGTGCCGACTTCAACGTGAACTGTCCTGAGCCAGTCGCCATCCAGCAAAAAATATCTGCCACCTCTTCCGCTGGAATCGTGAGTGCACCAATCTTCAGTAGCGTTGCCGGCGGGAGGAGGTGGGAAAATTCATTCCAGCGCCATGTCCCATTATCCCAGAGCTCCGCCACAGTTTTTCCCAACAACTCGTCATCAATTTGCCCCGTAGCCAGGTCCTCGAGAGGGTAGTCTTCCACCCAGGGGTGGCTCCAAAATAAAGTGTTGGAGCCGTCCCCAAGGATAACTTTGGTGCCCCGCAGCAAAGGCTCCTTAGCCTTCACAATGCCACTCCACAGATTGGAGTTTTCGGCACTAGAGGAGAACATGTCCCGATCGCATCTTCCCTGACAGTATTTCCCTCTCATCACACGCGACCAAAGGGAATCGGGCTCCGTCAACATCCTCCAGCCCATCTTGGTCATAAAAGCAGAGTTTACCTGCCTCATACTTTTCATCCCCAGGCCACCCGCTGACTTAGGCTTGCGCAAGGTCTCCCAATTCAGCAGGTGAGTTTTCCTTTTCTCAGCTGTAGATCCCCAAACAAAGCCCCTCGTCTTCTTTTCAATTTCATCACAAATGAACAGAGGGAGTTGCGTTGTCTGCATCGTATAGTATGGTATCGTAGCAACAACTGAATTAGCAAGGGTGACTCTCCCAGCCATGGAGAGAAGTTTAGATTTCCACCCTGCTAACCTCGAGTCCACTCAATCCACAATGTGCTTGAAAGAGGCCTTCGAGAGGCGTTTCTTTGCCATGTGTATGCCCAAGTACATGCCGAGATCATCAGTTGCCATCATGCCCCCCATTTGACTGACCTGCTCAATCACCTCAGTCGGCGTAGAATTTGAGAAACATATCATAGACTTCTGTAGATTGACTTTCGCACCAGAAGTGGCACAAAACTTATCAAGGCAGTATCGAATAACCTGCATCTGGTCGACACTCGCTGTGATACCCCGTATTTTTATAAGGTTATTTTGGGAATTTTGGAATTTTCCCGAGTACCCGTTTAGTGCGTCGGATTTAATTTAGGAAGCTTGAGACATTCTGTAATGTGCTCTGTATCTGTAATATTGTTCTCAGTGAAATAAAATACAGACGACGTGCTTCGGATGTTTATACGCATTCGCGTACGATAATTTTTATCCCGGGTTAATGTCTTGCTCGTTCAAAAGCTGAATGGGCGGGAAAAGGCAAAAACGGCGACCGCCGTACAGTAACGGCGCCCGCCGTCGTTGGGCCCGAGGTGTCAGGCCGTCGTCTCCTACTCTGGGCTCGCCAAGGCTAGGAACGGCGACCGCCGTAATTACGGCGCCCGCCGTAGGCAAAATTGTGGCGCCCGCCGTGATTACCCAGAGGTCATTACCCGTTAGTCGCCGGCGAGCTCTGGCCGCGCCGATCTAGCCCTGCTCGGCCTCGTCTAGGGTGATGATGATGTTCCCATTGATTTGGCTATAAAAGGAGGTGTTGGGGGAAGGGTTTTTAGCCATCCCAGCACCGAATCTCTGCCAAAATTTCACCTCGTCGGAGTGTTAGTTTCGCCGGATTTCGGAAGCTTCGTTGGTGTCGGTTGGTGGTATTTCCAGAAGCCCTTGTGAAGCCTTTTGGTTGCCTTTGGAGGTTGGAACCCAGGCAAGGCAAAAAGGGGTCGAAACGCGCATCATTTGGGTGAGTTTTTCTCTCGTTCTGTCATTGGAGTTCTTCACGGCGACCGCCGTGTTCTTCACGGTGCCCACCGTGATGAATGCGGCGACCGCCGCCAGTGCCCAGAATGCCTTCGTGGCTTTGGCTTGGTTGGTTGTCGTCGTGGCGTCTTTCCTTTCGATTTCTTTCGCCGTTTTTAGATTCGTACTGTTGTTATGTCAGATCTAACTTAGGGTTCCTTTTATGGGTCGACTCGAAGGTGTTTGTGTTGTCGGAGCTATACCCGTGTCGAGCCCGGAATCTCGTTGTTGTCTTTAGGCTTGTTTCTATTCTGCGGATTAAGGCAAGTGGCGGTTCACTCTTGCTCACCGTTTCCATATTTACATTGATTATCAGTTATTTCAATTGATTAATTAATTTGGAACGATTATTACTGTGTTCATCTGGAAGTGATTTATAAACTGTTTTGAAAATCATATAATAGGTTATATATCTGTTAGAACAATGCTATTATCTGTGATCGCCTTTCGGGCCTTTATGTGGATTTATTCTGTAACTATAATTGTGCTGTATCTGTGTGGTTAGCACTGTAGTTAGGAATGTACTCGGACTTCGTCCGGTCGTTTCTTTATAATCTGGTATCGGGGTGGCTCGTCTCCATCTGGTACTATTCTAAGATCATGATCGGTCTCTTTCACAAGTGTGTAGAGACAGAACACTTAGCTGGTGTCACAAACCTTCCGGTGTACGTCACTCTCGACGAAACGTATACTAAGATGTGTCGTCCCAATGGTGGGGTACACATGTAAAAGTCTAATAATGTGATGTGTGGTTTGTAATATAAACCAGATAAGTGCTACTCGACGCACATAATTAATAAACCTTCGGCGAGTAGTGCAGCTAAGTTATAGTGCAGCTAGGAAAACTCGTATCGACTTTGATCATAGTACGTTCTCTTTCCAATCTGGACTCGCTGTATGCGGTGAGGTTGGTCGTGAACCGAAGTATCTCAGTCAACTTTTAAATCATTGTTGTATGATTCTATAAACATTCCAGATTTGTCATAATTCCTTAAAGACTCATTTTCGTTGGAGTCTTCTTTCGAGTCGATTTATGTGAAGATTCAGTCTTCCAGAATCTTCTCTTGTGCATACCTTTTGTTTATTCCAGTAGGAGTATGATGGTTGACTATCGTCATCGGTTGTTATTCGAGAAGCGATGAGTCTAACCTAATACGACTGCTTCAAACCATTCTGCTTTGTACCCTTGCTAGTCTATTCAAGTATACTAACCCATGAACTTTGTTCTCTGCATGTGGGCTGGTGTCATCCGTTCGATTCGGCACATCAGATAGAAAGTAGCTCAGAAGAATAGAAGGACTATGGAGTCGACGGTGGTTTTCGAATGTTTGAGTTATTTCGTTAATCAGGTTGAGATCTTTTGGACAATGACTTTGGTTGTAATGTATTTTATAAGACTTCCGCTGTACCCTACTTTATAAGACTTTCGCTGTATTTGGTTTAAACTCTGTGTTAGCCTATTCGGGATTGGGTTGTAATCCCGTAACTCATGTTTCCTTGACAATGTTATGTTTTGGAATTGAATGCTTTGATCATTATACATCATTTGTATTTCATAAATTGTATTTAAACGGTAAAGCCTTGGGTGATCTCGGTAAGGAACACTGGGGTCACTGGCGGTAATACCTTTTCAAAAGGGTTAAGTTTTGGGGGTGTTACAGTTGTGGTATCAGAGCCTAAAGTTTTTAAAACGGGTTTGGGAACTTTTATAAACCATTTTCCGTTTTTGAAAATGCTTTGAAAAGGCTCAATTTTTTTTTAATAAAAAGAAATTAAAAACACCGTTCATAGTCATGTCTTCTTTATAGTCTGATGTAGTAAGCTTGCTTCTATGTCTAGAAAGACTAATTCCTTCCTTACAGTTCTGTAGGATGGGTGTCTGCTTTTTCTGTTGGTAGGGGGTCAGAAGACGCCAAGACGGACCAGCCGAGGCTAGATTTTCCGTTGCCCCAGCAATGTTTCGAGGTGGGAGGCCCGAGTAGCCCGCCCGAAGACGTCAAGCACGTTCTCCCCGAGTCGGTTGTCCTTGTAGCTAGGGATGCTATGGTCCCTGAGCCTACACCTGTGCCGCCACCAAGGGTGGAGGAAGTACAGGAAGAAGAGCATAAAAATGAGTTGTCAAGGTATGAACAAGGGGTTTACCAAGACGACTTTCTGCTGGGACCAATTTCAGAGGAGATCGAGTACGAGGAGGAGGACGATGAGATGCTTGAGATAGATCCTGTCGAGGACGAGGATATGATTGAGGATGATCCCGAGGATGAGGATCCCATAGAGGGTGATCCAGAGGAGGACCCCGAGTTGGACCTGGAAGAACAGAGCCAGGAGCCAGACATCTTGAGGCACTTGCTAGTGGACAGTCAGGAGCCGGGGGTGCAGTTTATTCCCCCCAGTCCAGGACTATCACCAGTGTCGGCTTATGCACTCATGACTGATGCTGATTGGGAGACACTGTACACTGAGTACGGTATTAGGAGGAGATCAGAGGCTGAGTTGAGAGAGATCCTTCGCCAGAGCGAAATGAACTCTCATATGGAGCAGCAGCAGCAGATGGATCAGGCGATCGCTAGCGCTCAGAGGAGAGCTGGAATTGGAGGACCTCTTATGGACGATCCTTTCTTTTCCGCAGCTGAGATTGGGACTGAGTCACCAGAGCCGTGTGACCCCGGACCAAGCAGGGTGCGAAGCTCATCACCAGAGCAGGATGGTGAGCCAAGCCCGAAGAGACCTTGCATGGATAGCCGGTCTTACAGGAGACGTCTTGGAACGCCTTAGTATGGTTTGGCGTTGCCTAGTGTCATAGCTTCTTTTGCTAGTATTTCAGTTGTGTTTGTGTTTTGTTTCAGTGTTTCGGCTAGTGTCTGTGGATTTTCTAGATTTCCGAGCAAGTTCTGTTTTAATGCTCGAAGATTTGACTCATGTGTTGCTTGTGTAAAAGTTCGAAGGTTCATCTATAAAATGCCAAGTTGATCTATTCTGAGTAATTTATTTACGTTGGTATATTGCATAAGTATATTGCATAATATTAATGTATTGAATGCTTGGAATTGGATCGGTAAACAGATGGTGAACCCAAGAAGCACGAGGAACTCGACTCGAGCCGGTGCTGGGACTAGCCAAGATCCCAGACCAGCAGGAAGAGGTGTTCAGGATGAGCACGAGTCAGAGTCTCGCGTTCATCATAGGCGTGAAGGTCAGGACCAGACCCAAGCGTCGGCGCTGTTTGATGCCGCAGCTGTTGAGGCAATTCGCGGGATTGTGATGTAGGCAATTGCAGATGTATTGAGACCCAGTGTGCCTCAAGCGCAAGAAGTGCCTACTCACCCAGCGGTTCCTGATGTTGTGGAGCCCGGAAACCCTGTGGTTCAGGAGAATGCCGTCAGGGCTAGAGACAGCTATGGTCGCGCTCTTAAGACCATCACTTCCATGAGGCCCGATTGCTATAACGGGAAAGGGGAGCCAGTAGCAGTGACTCATTGGTTCTCCCATATGGAGAGGCTGTTTCAGAACGTGGAGTATACTGAGGCCGAGAAGGTCCATATCGCTTCTCTTCAGCTGAAGGAGGAGGCTAGCGAGTGGTGGGAGAGCACAAGTTTGGCAGAGAGCCCAGTGTTGACTTGGTCGATGTTCAAGACCAAGATGGTTGATCGCTTTTTCTCTCGTGCTATGAGAGAGGAGAAGCATAAAGAGTTCTTGTACCCAAAGACAGATGGTCTGAAAGTGACCGAGTTGGCATCTAAGTTCAATCATCTTTTACAGTACGCCACTGCCGAGATTACCAGCGAGGCCCAAAAGATCTGGTACTTCCACGAGTGGATGAGCTCGGATATCAAGCCGTTAATGGTGCACCACACATGCTCTACCTTGGAGCAATATGTGGATTGTGCCTATAAGCTGGAGATAACTCTAGAGGAGTCGACCAAGAGGCGCAACCGACAAAAGTCGATGCAGAACCAGAACCAGGGAGGTGGCTTTAAGCGCCCTGCGCCACCGTCTAACTTTGCCAAGTCCGGCCGAGCTAAGACGGAGATGACGCATGTAGGATCGACTCAGCAGTCAGGGCAGACTAGGAGTTCAGTTCAGTGCTATAACTGTGGCGTTGCTGGCCACAAGAGCAACGAGTGCCAGAAGGAGAAGAAGTCTTGCTTTGGATGTGGTCGTGATGGGCATCTGCAGCGGTTCTGTAAACAGGGAAAGCAAAAGGAAACTGAGTCACAGCAAGGGTCGGTCAACCAGAGTAATCGGCCCAGGTTCAAGCCAGTTGAGGCTCCGAGCCCATCAGTACAGACTACCGCTCAGAACAAGGGGAAAGCCCCAGCTACTTCAGGAGGTCAGGGTCAGCGCTTGTATGAGATGTGCGAGGCTGATGGACCCAACGCTCCGATTGCCCAAGGTACTTTATACCTTCACTCTACTTCAGTGTGCATTCTATTTGATTCTGGTGCTACGCATTCCTTTATTTTGGATAGCTGTGTTAGCAAGTTAGACTTAGTGTGCAGCGATTCGTGCGACCCTTTCGTCGTTAGTCTTCCTAATGGAGAACGTTTGGTGGGAACCAAATATCTGTCCGACTTTCCGATTACCATTCAGGGTAAGGAGTTTGAGGCAGATCTGATCTGTATAGCCATGGCTCCATACGACATCATTCTTGGTATGGATTGGCTGACGCATCACAAGGCGGTGATCGACTTCAGTTCAAGAACGGTGACGGTGTCATCTGGGGGCCAGTTCGTATACAAGTTCAAAGGTCGGAATGACGCTGATAACGGCAAGCTGATCAATGCGATGACTGCGTTTAAGCTACTACGACAAGGATGTGTCGGGTACCTTTGCTACTTGGATTCGCCCGCGAAGGATGGACCTGAGGTTCTTGATATTCCTGTGGTTAGGGAGTTTTCAGATGTCTTTCCGGAAGAAATTCATGGATTACCCCCGAACCGTGACATAGAGTTTTCAATTGATCTTGAGCCTGGTACGGCGCCGATTTCCAAATCACCGTATCGGATGGCTCCAGCTGAGATGCAAGAATTGAAGAATCAACTTGAATATCTTCTTGACAAAGGTTATGTCAGGCCGATTGCATCGCCGTGGGGTGCTCCGATATTGTTCGTCAAAAAGAAGGACATATCGTTTTGACTTTGTATCGACTACCGAGAGTTGAACAATGTGACGATCAAGAACAAGTATCCTCTGCCTAGGATTGATGACTTGTTGGACCAGTTGCAGGGAGCAAAGGTTTTCTCTAAGATCGACCTGAGGTCTGGTTATCATCAGCTCAGAATTCGTGAGCAGGACATTCCTAGAACTGCGTTCAGGACCAGATATGGTCATTACGAGTTCGTAGTGATGCCTTTTGGGCTCACGAATGCTCCAGTTGTCTTTATGGACCTGATGAATCGATGTTTTCACCAATATTTGGACAAGTTCGTGGTGGTTTTCATCGACGACATCCTGATTTATTCGCCAGATGAAGAGACACACGAGGAACATCTGCGGATTGCTTTGTCAGTCCTTAGACAACATCAGCTTTATGCTAAACTGTCCAAGTGTGAATTCTGGATGAAGGAGGTGGCTTTCTTAGGCCACGTGATCAATAAGAATGGGGTTATGGTTGATCCCCAGAAGATCGAAGCTGTGGCAAATTGGACACAGCCCCAGAACGTGAAGGAGGTGCGCAGCTTTCTTGGGCTTGTCGGGTATTATAGACGGTTCGTGGAGGGGTTTTCGAAGACCGCTCTACCTATGACCAATCTACTCCGCAAGGTTCACAAGAAGTTTGTCTGGAATGACAAGTGTGAAGCCAGTTTCCAGGAGTTGAAACGACGGCTGACCTCGACACCCGTGTTAGCACTTCCAGAAGGGAATGACGATTATGTGGTCTATAGTGATGCTTCAAAGTGTGGTCTTGGTTGTGTTTTGATGCAGAGGGGCAAAGTCATTGCTTATGCATCCAGGCAACTCAAGACGTACAAAGAAAACTATCTGACCCATGATCTTGAGCTAACAACGGTTGTCTTTGCGTTGAAGATTTGGAGGCATTACCTCTACGGTATAAGATGCCAAGTCTTCACTGACCACAAAAGTCTCAAGTATATATTTACTCAAAAGGAGTTGAATATGAGACAACGCCGCTGGCTAGAGTTGCTCAAGGACTACGA
The DNA here is from genome assembly GCA_027886185.1 of Rheum nobile. Classification (NCBI taxonomy): domain Eukaryota; kingdom Viridiplantae; phylum Streptophyta; class Magnoliopsida; order Caryophyllales; family Polygonaceae; genus Rheum; species Rheum nobile. The sequence continues at coordinate 815,920 of WOAB01000191.1, read as the reverse complement.
CATCGAGTTGTTGTACCATCCGGGCAATGCTAATGTGGTAGCTGATGCATTAAGCCGGAAGACAACGCATGCGACTGTAGTTGCTCTACTTACTGCTCAGACCAAGCTAAACCAAGAGTCATGCGACGTTGAAGTTCTGTATGATCAGCGTAGATGTTTCCTGAGTATGTTGGAAATTCAGGCTACATTGCTGGATCAGATCAAGGAAAAGCAAGTTGATGACATCGTCTTGGTGAAGCTAAGCAGTGAAGTGATGGATGGGAAAGCTCCCAATTTTGTGATTCAGGATGACAGATCGCTTTGGTTTCAAGACCGAATCTGTGTGCCAGACGCAGAAGGCCTTCGTCAGTTGGTGATGAAGGAAGCTCATTCTTCAGCCTATTCTGTGCATCCAGGCTCCAACAAGATGTACAAGGATCTGAGGAAGAAGTTTTGGTGGCCAAACATGAAGTGGGATGTAGCGGACTTCGTGGCTAGGTGCTTGACTTGTCAGAAGGTCAAGATTGAGCATCGCATGCCAGGTGGTGAGTTGCTACCTCTCCATGTGCCAGAGTGGAAGTGGGAAGGCATTGCCATGGATTTCGTCACAGGGCTACCCAAGACTCGAGGTCAGAAAGATGCTATCTAGGTGATCGTGGATCGGCTTACGAAGAGTGCTCATTTCATAGCCATTAAGACCATGTGGGAAGTCCAGAAGTTAGCAGAGGTCTATCAGAAGGAGATTGTCCGTTTGCATGGTATCCCTAAGACCATTGTATCTGATCGAGATGACCGTTTTATGTCGAGGTTCTGGAAGGAGCTTCATAAGGCTATGGGGACCGAGTTAAGGTTCAGTACAACTTTTCATCCTCAGAAAGATGGCCAGTCTGAAAGGACCATCCAGACTCTGGAGGATATGCTTAGAGCTTGTGTGCTCGATCGTCCGACTAGCTGGGAGGACAGCTTGAGTCTGATTGAGTTCACATACAACAATAGCTGGCATGCTACAATCAAGATGGCTCCGTTTGAAGCTTTGTACGGTCGCAGATGCAGATCTCCGATTTGTTGGGACGATAACGCCGACAAGATTCTGCTTGGACCAGAGTTGGTCGAGAGGACAACTGCAGATATTTCTTTGACCAGGCAGAGAATGTTGACTGCTCAGAGTCGACAAAAATCTTACGCAGATAAGAAGCGTAGGAATGTCGAGTTCGAGGTTGGCGACAAGGTCTTCGTCAAGGTGTCGCCTTCCAAAGGAGTTTTCAGGTTTGGTAAGCGTGGGAAGCTTAACACTCGCTACGTGGGACCGTTTGAGATTCTGGATAGGGTGGGAACCTTAGCGTACCGCTTGGCATTGCCGCCATCGGCTCACCCGGTGCATAACGTGTTCCACGTATCTTTACTCAGAAAGTATGTGCCAGATGAGTCTCATGTGCTTAGCTATGAGGACATCGAGATTCAAGCTAATGGTACTTATGAAGAGTTGCCCGTGCACATTTTGGAGCGTCGGGAAAAGCGTTTGCGCAACAAGATCATGTCGTTGGTATGAGTGTTGTGGTCCAAGTCAGGGACCGAAGAAGTTACTTGGGAGACGTGGGAAACCGAGTCAGATATGCTCATGCGTTTTCCCGAGTTATTTTCGGCCTAAGTTTCGGGGTCGAAACTTATTTTAGGGGGGGGGGGAGATGTGATACCCCGTATTTTTGTAAGGTTATTTTTGGAATTTTGGAATTTTCCTGAGTACCCGTTTAGTACATCGGATTTAATTCAGGAAGCTTGAGACATTCTGTAATGTGCTTTGTATCTGTAATATTTTTCTCAGTGAAATAAAATACAGACGATGTGCTTCGGATGTTTATACGCGTTCGTGTACGATAATTTTTATCCTGGGTTAATGTCTTGCTCGTTCAAAAGCTGAATGGGCGGGAAAAGGCAAAAACGGCGACCGCCGTACAGTAACGGCGCCCGCCGTCGCTGGGCCCGAGGTGTCAGGCCGTCGTCTCCTACTCTGGGCTCGCCAGGGCTAAGAACGGCGACCGCCGTAATTACGGCGCCCGCCATGGCCCGCCGTAGGCAAAATTGCGGCGCCCGCCGTGATTACCCAGAGGTCATTACCCGTTGGTCGCCGGCGAGCTCTGGCCGCGCCGATCTAGCCCTGCTCGGCCTCGTCTAGGGTGATGATGATGTTCCCATTGCTTTGGCTATAAAAGGAGGTGTTGGGGGAAGGGTTTTGAGCCATCCCAGCACCGAATCTCTGCCAAAATTTCACCTCGTCGGAGTGTTAGTTTCGCCGGATTTCGGAAGCTTCGTTGGTGTCGGTTGGTGGTGTTTCCAGAAGCCCTTGTGAAGCCTTTTGGTTGCCTTTGGAGGTTGGAACCCAGGCAAGGCAAAAAGGGGTCGAAACGCGCATCATTTGGGTGAGTTTTTCTCTCGTTCTGTCGTCGGAGTTCTTCACGGCGACCGCCATGTTCTTCACGGCGCCCGCCGTGATGAATGCGGCGACCGCCGCCAAGAACGGCGACCGCCGCCAGTGCCCAGAATGCCTTTGTGGCTTTGGCTTGGTTGGTTGTCGTCGTGGCGTCTTTCCTTTCGATTTCTTTCTCCGTTTTTAGATTCGTACTGTTGTTATGTCGGATCTAACTTAGGGTTCCTTTTATGGGTCGACTCGAAGGTGTTTGTGCTGTCGGAGCTATACCCGTGTCGAGCCCGAAATCTCGTCATTGTCGTTAGGCTTGTTTCTATTCTGCGGATTAAGGCAAGTGACGGTTCGCTCTTGCTCATCGTTTCCATATTTACATTGATTATCAGTTATTTCAATTGATTAATTAATTTGGAACGATTATTACTGTGTTCATCTGGAAGTGATTTATAAACTATTTTGAAAATCATATAATAGGTTGTATATCTGTTAGAACAACGCTATTATTTGTGATCGCCTTTCGGGCCTTTATGTGGATTTATTCTGTAACTATAATTGTGCTGTATCTGTGTGATTAACACTGTAGTTAGGAATGTACTCGGACTTCGTCCGGTCATTTCTTTATAATCTGGTATCGGGGTGACTCGTCTCCATCTGGTACTATTTTAAGATCATGATCGGTCTCTTTCACAAGTGTATAGAGACAGGACACTTGGCTGGTGTCACAAACCTTCCGGTGTATGTCACTCTCGACGAAACGTATACTAAGATGTGTCGTCCCAATGGTGGGGTACACATGTAAAAGTCTAATAATGTGATGTGTGGTTTGTAATATAAACCAGATAAGTGCTACTCGACGCACATAATTAATAAACCTTCGGCGAGTAGTGCAGCTAAGTTATAGTGCAGCTAGGAAAACTCGTCTCGACTTTGATCATAGTACGTTCTCTTTCCAATCTGGACTCGCTGTATGCGGTGAGGTTGGTCGTGAACCGAAGCATCTCAGTCAACTTTTAAATCATTGTTGTATGATTCTGTAAACATTCCAGATTTGTCATAATTCCTTAAAGACTCATTTCCGTTGGAGTCTTCTTTCGAGTCGATTTCTGTGAAGATTCAGTCTTCCAGAATCTTCTCTTGTGCATACCTTTTGTTTATTCCAGTAGGAGTATGATGGTTGACTATCGTCATCGGTTGTTATTCGAGAAGCGATGAGTCTAACCTAATACGACTGCTTCAAACCATTCTGCTTTGTACCCTTGCTAGTCTATTCAAGTATACTAACCCACGAACTTTGTTCTCTGCATGTGGGCTGGTGTCATCCGTTCGATTCGGCACATCAGATAGAAAGTAGCTCAGAAGAATAGAAGGACTATGGAGTCGACGGTGGTTTTCGAATGTTTGAGTTATTTCGTTAATCAGGTTGAGATCTTTTGGACAATGACTTTGGTTGTAATGTATTTTATAAGACTTCCGTTGTATCCTACTTTATAAGACTTCCGCTGTATTTGGTTTAAACTCTGTGTTAGCCTATTCGGGATTGGGTTGTAATCCCGTAACTCATGTTTCCTTGACAATGTTATGTTTTGGAATTAAATGCTTTGATCATTATGCATCATTTGTATTTCATAAATTGTATTTAAACGGTAAAGCCTTGGGTGATCTCGATAAGGAACACTGGGGTCACTGGCGGTAATACCTTTCCAAAAGGGTTAAGTTTTGGGGGTGTTACACTCGCCTCCGCAAATAGGATGAGATCGTCGGCGAAGAAAAGATGTGAAAGGCCCGAACTATGTTCTGAAATGCTGATGGGTCGCCACGCCCTAGAGGCCACCGCCTCCTCAATAATGTGACCCGGTCTTTCCATGCATAGTACGAATAGATAAGGCGAAAGAGGATCACCTTGTCGGACACCACGAGAGGGGGCGAACGTGCCACCCAACTCACCATTCCATAGAATCCGCATACTATAAGAGGATACGTAGTCCATAATAGTGCGGGTCATATCCGACGGCAAACGAAGCTCCTGTAAAGTATCTCGGATAAACAGCCACCTGACCCGGTCATAGGCCTTTTCGAGATCTATTTTGATGGCCATCATCCTAGGGCCAGTTTTGGCCCGCATGGAATGCATCACCTCTTGGGTGATAACAATATTATCAGTGATCTGCCTTCCCGGGACAAAACTTGCCTGTGTCGGAGCCACAACTTTCCTCATGATCGGTTTCAACCTAGTGACAATAGCTTTGGTTGCAATCTTGAAGGCAACATTGCAAAGGCTGATGGGTCGCAATTGATGTACAGACTCCAGATTTTCGACTTTAGGGATCAAAACCAGAAGCGTTTCATTAAGTTTGGCAGGCACCCCATGGCCACCCAAAATGTGTAGCACAGAATTCTCAACCTCGACATGGATGCTAGACCAGTTTTTCTTATAGAAGATGGCTTGAAAACCATCGGGGCCTGGCGCTTTCAAAGCACCCATGCTATCAACAGCCTCTTTAACCTCCGTAATAGTGAAGGGTCTACATAGGAGAGACATATTAGCCTGGGAGATGTCTGGGAATCGCCCCTGGGGGATGTCAAACGGGCCCACTGAATCCACTTCGTCAGTGAACAACTTTTGTAGATGAGAAGTGACCATTGTGCTAACCTCAGTTTTATCCCAGACCCACTCATTTGCATTAGAACGAAGACCCTCAACCCGGTTCTGTTTCTGTCGAATGACTGAACAAGCATGAAAGAATCTTGTGTTGCGATCCCCATCAAGGAGCGTATCAGACCGAGCTTTTTGCATCCAGAAGAGGTGAATTTGCTCCAACACTGAATCCAACTGATGTTGAAGCTTGTGTTCCAGGTTGATCAATCCCCAGCCAGGGCTTTCACAAATGCATTTTTGGATCCCTTTAATTCTTTTCCAAAGGCGATCCCTTCTGCGAAATAGGTTGCCGAAGACCTCCTTGTTCCAGATCTCCAGATTGTGTGCAAGATTAGTTAAGGCATCATTAAGGGGGGCGCCATGATCCCAATGGTGTGCAAGGAATCCCTGAAATTCATGATGTAGTAACCAAGCAGCTTGGAACCTAAAAGGTTTGTTGAAAGGCCTATAGCTCTCAAATCCTCAAAGGCTTAATAACAAAGGAGAATGGTCCGATTGGTGGGCAACAAGGTGTCAGATCGAACCATCCTCAAAGCGGCCGCGCCAATCCATATTGCATAGGCCACGATCCAATCGCGCACAGGTTCTGGAGGCAGGATCAATACCACGACTCCAAGTAAATTTGGGGCTAGAGAATCCAAGGTCCATCAGACACATTTCATCTATCAAATTATTGAATTTACGGCATCTGCGTTGCAGGCTATCAAAACTTCCAGTTCTCTTGTCAAGAGTTCGGGTTTCATTGAAGTCTCCCATCATCAGCCAAGGGAGTTGATTGCTGGTGTTCAGAGCCAATAAACGACTCCAAAGATCCTCCCTAGAGGAAGGGGTGGGGCTCGCATAAATGGCAGAGAAAAGCCATTGCGCTTCTCCAGCTCTAGAAACATGCAGAGTAACGACCTGAGCATGAATGTCAAATTGGTCCAGTTGCACTCTGTCTTTGCGCCAGAGCACCCAAATGCCACCCCGGAAACCTACAGCCTCCGACTGAACAATGCCATCAAAACCAATTTGAGCACATACCTTATCTGATTGGCCTCCACTGATGCGAGTTTCAAGCAAGACAAGAATTGCAGGGTCATGTAAGCAGATTAAGTCTTTGAGAGAACGAAGAAATTCCTTGCTGCCCGCGCCTTGGGCATTCCAGGAAATTATGCGGAGGTCCGTACTAATCATGGACAGAACTTTGCGAAGAAGGTGGTCTTCATTCATCCAACGAGCGATCGCATCAGATAACTGACGCGACCATGTCGGCATCACCATCCTGTAGGCATTCATCGATGAGGTTCTTCTGGTGTTGGACTTCTTGTATTGTATCATCCATTCGGGAGTCCAGGGATGTATCTACCCCACCCTTATCTGCTTTGGTGAGCGGATCCACATCCATGGAGCTGTCATTCTGCAATGGAGGATCACTTGTGTGCTCCCCCGCAAAGAGTTTTGATTTTTGCAGTGAAGCCAAAGAGGAGTGTATGCGTAATTGAGTCTGTTTCTTAGGCGTAGTTGCGCCGATCAAATATTTCCCTGTCTTATTATTCCCTCTGATATCCAAGTCAGTCTGTTGAGACGTTCCTATCTTTCCCTCTGTTTTGCGATCTTTAGTATTTCCTTTGAAAACTACCTTTGGTGCCGAGCTTGTGTTTTCCTTAGAAGGCATGTTTTCCTTCGAAATCGTTATCCTTATAAGCCCTGATTTACCGGATGAGATATTTCCTTTTGTTCCTTCCTTTTGAATCTTTTTTACCCCAATATTTTTCCTTTGTTTTTTTATCTTTCCTGTGTGGAGGGATTATCCTTTCCTGAGTAGCAACAGCCTCCGTGATTTCCTCTTCCTCCGTGATTTCCTCTCTCCGCTGCGCTCGTGGTTCTATCAATTTTCATGACACGTCCCACCTTTGATCCGATCTTGTTTAAGATTGCAGCGTCGAAGAATTCCATGGAGAGGTTTGGGATTCTTGTCCAAGCCGTGAGGAATTTGATGGATTCCTCACAAGCAACGAAGTCCGGCCTCCACCTCTGAATTGACAAGTAGCTGTCTCCTATGAGCCAGGGGCCATCAATCAGTACATGAGTGAAGTCCTCAGTGTTTCTGAATTTCACCACATAGTATTCATTCCCAATATCCACCATCATGAAATCACCTTTCAGATTCCACTTCCGCGTCAGACTTTTCGTTAAGTACATATATCCAACAGTTCTCCCCACTACTTTGACAATAAGCGCATTCCGCCATGGACTTCTAATCCTCTTCTTGTCATCTGCAGTAAGGAGAATGACAGGACAAGCCAGGTCATCCTCTTGTGGTTGAGCATCATCCGTTAAGTCTGCATCCTGTGTGTCGTCTTCCCAGAAGGGGTTGTTATACTCCGACACACTTTCTGAGGCAGTCCCACCAGTAACTCTATCCATATACGAGCGAGAAGAAGTGCCTTTGTTGCCCCCTGCTTGTTCGCCAAGTTCAGGAAATTCTTCTGAATCAATGTCGAAGGCCTCCATACAACCACGTTTCATTTTCTTTGTTGATCTCTTCAATAAGTTAATTTCCTCCGGGGAAGAAAGGAACGGAGCGTCGGTGGCCGGGAAACCAGAGCGGGGAGGGAGTTTAGAGGACATTAGAGTACCTACTTTTTTTATCTCTTAGAAGATTTCATGTTCTTTTGCATTAAAACTTTGTACTTAGGGGCGGAGGATCTTAAAGTCTTGATATAAGGCCGAGTCATTACAAAGTTACTAGTTCGATTCTTCTATATATCCTCAATTATAACGGTTGATTAGTGTTTCATTCATATGGATAAAAAAGAGTATCGATCTCAAACATGCACTCCTTTGTCAAATTTACAAAGAAACTCGACAATTGTTTATGGTATAGCGGACTAGCGGTGACTGAAAAATAAATTTGAGATCTCTTGGTGTCATTAAGACTCTAATCAATATAATTGATACGGTTTTTCTAACCTATATTATTGATACGGTTTTTCTAACCTATATTTGTAGGATATAGGTTAAGAATTTCTATTAAAGAATATAAACCCCAAAGAGAGAAAGATGAACCCATTTAAAATAAATTAAAATATCTTAAAAAATTAATACTTAATAAAAAAAATTACATATAAAATCTTAACCTATGCCCTAAGGACATAGGTTAGAAAAACCGTAATTGATAATATGGTTTGATTAAGATGAGAATAAACTTTTATATACAAACATGACCCTATAAGAAATATGGGTGGTGCTATATATATTTTCAAAATATACTATGTATAAGCACGTACATTGAACATGTGTCCGTGTAGTAAGCACGTATAAATAAAACATAAATTGATAAACATGTTTTTATAGCGGATATAAAAATATCCAATTATAAAAAATGAAAGAGACACGGGCATGTCTATGCCTACGTGCCTCTTCAAAAAAAATTGTATTGCATAGGCACGTGTCACGTGCACGTGCCTGCCAATAAAAAAATAAGTGGCAAAGACACGTATTATAAGTCCGTGCCTCACATTAAATTAAAAATTAGACTAAATAATTTTTAAATTTTCTTTTCCTAATAGACTAATAAATGATTTAAAAAAAACACGTAAATTATATACGTGCTTGTGCCTCTTCCCCCAATACTTGCAATTTACATGGTCAATGGAAACAATAATACTCTATTTTCGATGGAATTCTTCCCGAGCGTTCCTTTCACCTCAATAGAGTCAATACTATAGAGAAATAGTGGGAAAAGATGATTCTATTATTGATAGACTTGCCAATTTATATACAAACAATCTAACAGAATAAGAGAGTATCTGCTAACATAATCCTACGATAACTCCCACTAACAGCATAACCTTAGTGGTTAGGAGATAATTGAGGAATGAGGAGATAATGGAGGAATGAGTCAAAGATACAATTAATAGGGAAAATTGAAAATACTAAGTATTATTAACAAATACAACCTTGGAACGGTAAATTAATATAATTGTAAGGTTTTTTTTAGTGTGTGTCCATGAGCACACTCTAAGAATTTTTTTTTTGACAATTATTTAATTAACCACTAGTTTAATCTTGTTTGTTAAGGGTTTATCAATTCTCTATTAGAGAATATTTTAAAGATAAATTTTATATTTAAGCTTGTTAGCATGTGTCCATGGACACATACTAGAAAAACCGTATTTGTAATGATCCATTATTACAAACATTTACGGAATCCATGATAGCTTAGAGGAATACATCAAAGTTCAAACTAAGGAAATTTTCTTCTGTTAATAAGATTATAATCTGTACGGATCAATTATCCTAATGTGAATCGTTTACATCAGTTACTAGGTCCTGGTCAATTTTCATGGTAAAATATTATGTGAACTCATAATAAGTTACAAGAAAATATACTTTAAATGTGTTTCTTATTATAGCTTGAATTTGGTATCACAATAGGAATCGGGTTGAAATGAGAAATTGAATTGGATATGAAGAATGGAGTTGAGTGATTCCTAAGGGTTTGTGTTTGGTATAATTTTAAAGAGATAGAATGAAGAGTAAAATTAGGTTTAGGTCATATCTCTAATTTTATGTGGATATAAAATATAGTGTTATGAATGGGTATGAATCATACATTGGAATCAATTTCATACTCATACCTACCTTTAATAAACATAAAATAGAGATGACTCATTCCCAACTCCATTCTCTATATCTATGGTATAGAAACAAACGCTCCCTAAGTGTATAGAAAATTAATGTGTCGACCAGTAAAATATTTGTATAAGAAATTTCGTTTGTATTTGATTAATTCACATAATAATAGTAATTTTATAGATTAATTTAAACTTCTGAAAATACACAATAACGTTTGGATTCTCTCTTGGCTAAATTTGACCGTCGCTTTAGTTGCCGGCCCAGGATGGGTGATATTGATAAAATCAAGTAAAAAAACATGCATTCATTTCTAGTATATGATACTATTATTAAAACAAAATTTGAACGGTATAATTAAGATGGCCTGTAAATTAACAAACCTATTCAAACTTTTTTCGCTATAAAGACAAAGGAACTTGGGTATAATTTTGATCGATCAAACCAACGTACAATCGAGTTTAATTTCCGGCCTAGCTAATTATTATCTGCGGCGGCCATGAGGAAGGGGATGATGAGGAGCAGCTTGTTTTCAACAAACTTTCTCCTCCTTCTCAGCCTGCATCATCTTCTTCTTATCCCTTCCACTATTGCTGCTGACCATCACAGAAAGGTTAACGTTATACTCAGTACTAATTACTAACACAAAATATATGTTGTTGTACAAGGATGGAGCTAAGATTTTACCCCACAAGGGGTTAAAATCGATTCTATACGATAAAATTTTTGTATGACTTAAATCATATTTCGTAAAAAATCAAGTTTAACTTTTTTATTAACCTTAAGGCCGGTAATTTTCATGTGATATGAGAAAAAAAGCTTAAATAATTTTAATTTTATGATTTAAATTTGTTAAGATTGATTAAAATTGTATTTTCAAATGAGATGAAGGAGATAAATTCTATTAAGATTAGTTGAAATTATATTTTTATATTAAATAAGGATAAAAAAGATTTAAAATTTTTATTTTTTTTGTGGGGGCAGAGGGGGCTATAGCACCGGCCCCACATAGCTCCGCGGCTGTTGTTGTATGTATTTTGTATTTGTACGTGGTGAAGTTAACCCTCAATTATATTTGATAAAGAGTAACGTTTTTATTGAACGATTAATATACGAATGCAGATGTATATTATATACATGGGTAGTCATCTGCCATCAGGTCTCTCCCCAAAGCTGTTCTACGACAAATTGATGACTCACGTTCTTGGCAGGTACGTACTTATATCATATATATGTACTCGATCTTAACAAAGATTTCTCATATTAATAATTATTATTTTATATATCTATACATAACAATTTTCATAGCTTATTATTAGTTTAATTAATGTGGATATACGTACGTAAGGAGTGAAATGCATAGTTCAATAAATCTATAGTGATAAGTTCTAACTTTGTTAAAAATTAAAATCTAAAATAAATTGACCGGTTTCAACTAACTTAACGAGTTGACGTACATAGGGAGAAATTATCATATATTTAACATGCTCCATAATCTCAATTAATCAATAAAAAAGGATTAATATTTGGAAACTTACAAAAAAAAAATCTCAATTTTCTCTATTAAACCAAATAATTAATAATATCAACTTTCAAATCAATCAAAAATAATCTCAACTCTATACTCATACATAAATATATCAAATTTAATATAGATGAATTTTTCGATTGAAATTTTAGTTGATTCAATGACATATATTCGAAGATATTATAACATAACACCTAATAAAAAGAATTGTACAAAGAACTTACAATGTACAAATATAAAGAGTCATCGAGCACACAAACCAGGAATTTCATTCGATATTAATTTATATTCCTTTAATAATCACATAGTTGATATTATTTTTAATCGATTTAAATTTTAACATTAGTTTTAATCTATTAATAAAACTTAAAATTATTTTTAGTAATTTTCCCTTGATACTCCGTATATTACATCTATGATCTATCCTACCAATTAAATATCCACATGCTACAACTGCAGTGCATATACCGAAAAGCCCTCAGAATATTTACTCCACACATACCAGAGGAGTTTCTATGGGTGCGTAGCAAAGCTTACCGATGCAGAGGCACAAAAGATTGCGGGTACGTAATATATATAATCTTTACCGGAATAAAATCATTATTCATAAGTGTTGGGTCCAGAATATGTTGTCCATCAGATTGGGTCATCTTATCTAAGAAAATGGGCCAAGAAATTGTGAAGAGTAACATCGGACAATCATCAATGTTCAGATTTGACCGATCCCGAAAATTTCGCCCAAAGCTATAAATGGATCGATCATTCAGCAAGCGGTGGCTGATTAAAACGTGAATTAGAAGCATCATTAAATACAGATCCCGAAAATCATGCAGGGGAATTAAGTGAGAGATCTCATGGTAACGGTAACAAGACCGGTGAAGGGAAAAAACACCATAAATAGATCATGAAGAGGCTGGGGAAAGAGGAGGGGATCGACATAAGACACACTGACCCAGCAATACTCATCAACTCAGCTCTCGCAAAGCTTGCCAACCCACCGGTTCTCGTTTAGCTCTTTTGATAACATCATCCGACTATACGAACGGTCGAACACCAGAGTGACTGGTCGGACAAGACCTGATCTTCTACTCCTAGAGGATAAGTTGCATCTAGTCTCATTTCTGTCATCACTTAATCAATATATCATCGTATAATCTTACTCTTATTTCGTACGTAGTTGATTGTTCATTTGGTTTGGATTTATTATGTTCTACCCGATCGACTTGTTATCCCGTCTAAAGCGATTTAGGTTGATTGATATTTTCGCCCCAAAACACATGATGATATATTAAAATCACTATTTTTACGCCTTCTTCTTAACTAATCAATAATCATTTGTGTCATTGTGATCGATAATGTATGCATGTGTACGTGTACGTAGGTGTTGAGGGTGTGGTTTCTATCTTTCCAGACGAGAAAATGGAGCTTCAAACGACAAGATCATGGGACTTCATGGGGTTTCCCATTGATGTTCCGAGGAGCACCATTGAAAGAGATGTGATTGTTGGTGTGTTCGACACCGGAATCTGGCCGGAGTCTCCGAGTTTCAACGACAACGGTTTGGGCGCTGTGCCGGCGAAATGGAAGGGCATTTGTCAAACTGCAGCCAACTTCTCTTGCAACAAGTAATTCCATTTCTAGTCCAACGCACTTAAATATCCATCGCTAGCTAGCTGTTAACGTTTGAGAACTTTGAGAAGGAAAAAGAGCGAACTTTCTGTTTCATTCACACTAATCAAAAAGGACAGGCGGCGCAAAGACTAAATAGAAAAGTCAAAAAGACCTAGCAACAAGACAGCCGGTTTGCTACCGAACCGGAAACATACATCATATGTAAAAGGAACCCGGTTTAGATAATCGAATATAAATTCTAAGATCCCCCCTCAAATTGGAGAGTGGTTGGAGAAACAACTCCCAATTTGGGAAGAAAATTGTGGTGCTGCAAACCGGTCAAGGACTTTGTAAAAATATCTGCGAGCTGCTGGCGAGTAGGCACGTGGGACATTGTAATGAGGCCTTCAAGCAACTTTTCCCGAACAAAGTGGCAATCGAGATCAACATGTTTAGTTCGCTCGTGATATACCGGATTGCGAGCTATGTAGATGGCTGCCAGATTGTCGCATTTGAGATCAATCGGAGTGATGTCGGGAACGCCCAGTTCATGCAAGAGACGTGAGAGCCAAGCCAATTCAGCACAGACCCGACGCATGGAGCGGTACTCTGCCTCTGCGGAAGAAAGCGACACAGTTTGCTGCTTTTTGGACTTCCAGGAAATCGGGGAACCTCCGAAGAAGACGATGAACCCGCTAACAAAGCGTCGGGACTGAGGACAGGATGCCCAATCGGCGTCACAGAAAGCTTGCAGTCTGAAATCTGGCTCGTGTGAAAGAAGAATGCCAAGGTCTGTCGTGCCTTTTAGGTAGCGCAGGGTGTGCACTGCAGCATCCAGATGTGGCTTCCTAGGGGTTTGAAGGAACTGGCTCAAGTATTGCACAATGAACGCCAAGTCGGGGCGAGTATGCACCAGGAAATTCAACTTTCCAATAAGCCGTCTGTAATATGAAGGATCGGCGAGCGTCGCGCCGTCATGTGGTGAAAGCTTGCAATTCATTTCCAAAGGAGTGAGCAGGGGACGTGCAGAGTTACACCCAAATTCAGCCAAGACTTCAGTAATGTACATGCGTTGAGTGAGGATCAGGCCGTCTTTGTGTGGAACGAATTCGATGCCCAAAAAATACCCCAATTCTCCCAGATCCTTGATCCGAAACTCATTGTCCAAGAAGAGCTTGAGATTCTGTATCTCAACCATATCATCCCCAATAATGAGGATATCGTCCACATAAATGACGATGAAGACCACCAGTGAAGAACTCTTCTTGTGAAAGAGGGAGTAATCATTGAGTGATTGAACGTACCCCTTGGAACGAAGTGAAGAGGAAAACTTAGCATACCATTGGCGCGACGCTTGCTTTAGTCCATATAAGGACTTTCGGAGACGGCATACCATAGACGGATCCTGCATTTTCAGTCCTGGCGGGGCATGCATATAAACTTCCTCATGTAACTCGCCATGGAGAAAGGCGTTGTTAACATCTAATTGAAAAATCTTCCATTTCCTCTTGATTGCCAAACTAAGGAGGCATCGGACTGTTGTAGTCTTGACCACTGGTGAAAACGTCTCGGTATAGTCGATGCCTTCCTTTTGCGTGAAGCCCTGCACCACTAGTCGGGCTTTGAATCGCTCGACACTCCCATCGGCTCTCCTCTTAATTTTATACACCCATTTGCAGCCTATGGTCTTCTTTCCATGGGGAAGAGGCATGAGATCCCACGTATGATTGAGATTTAATGCATCAAATTCCTGGGTCATGGCTGTGACCCATCTTGGATCGAGACTAGCGGCGGTGTACGTGGATGGTTCAATTTCTGGGCTGTATGAAACAGTGGTTAAGGCATGAAAATGAAAGGCCCCGGGAAGGAGAGAAGTGAGCGTGTGGTGACAGGGGTATTCATCATGAGTTTCATGGTGAATGCTGCTACACACATAGTCTTGTAGGTACACGGGTGGGCACCGTGTTCTGGATGAGCGAGCATGGATTTCAGGTTCTGTTACTGTGGGGCTAGGTGAAGAGGTGTTTGGAATGGGTGAAGGCATGGGTGGAGAAGGTGTAGGTGGAATCGGAGATGAGGGCATGTGGTTGCCTGCGGAAGTGGAAGGAGCATGAGGCATGGCATCAACATCATGCATATCATCAGGTAAAGGAAAAATTGGTGAAGGAGAGGTAGATGAAGCTGCAAAGGAGAACACATTTTCATGAAAGATAGCATCCCTGGAAATGATGATCCTGTTACTGTCAAGGTCAAGCAACTTGTAACCCTTTTTGCCAAAAGGGTATCCCAAGAAAACACACTTGGAAGCTCGAGGTTGCATCTTGTCTCTTCCGCTTTTCAAGGTGGAAGCATAGCAAAGGCAGTCGAATGTCCGCAAGTCCTCATATTGTGGCTTGCGACCAAACAAAACCTCGTATGGTGAAGAGTTGTGTAACACCGATGTGGGAAATCGGTTAATCAAGTGAGTCGCCGTCAAAATGCAGTCTCCCCAATAAGAGGTTGGAAGGCCTGACTGAAACATGAGAGCCCTGGCAGTCTCAAGGAGGTGTCGGTGCTTCCTCTCAACCACCCTGTTCTGCTGTGGGGTCGCAACGCATGAGGTTTGATGGATGATGCCCTTATTTTCTAGAAATTGCTGAGTAGCGTGGCTAGAACCAAGCTCTAAGGCGTTGTCAGATCGCAGTACCTTAATTCGCTTTCCAAATTGAGTTTTGACCATCTCAACAAAACTCTGGATGAAAGTGAAAGCATTGCTCTTCGCACTGAGGAGATGTGTCCATGTAGTACGGCTGTGGTCATCCACCACTGTTAAAAAATACCTATAGCCATCTCTCGTAGGCGTATGATAAGGCCCCCATGTGTCTACATGAACGAGATCAAAAGTGTTTGTTGAGACAATGGATCGGCGAGGGAAAGGTAAGCGTTTGTGACGAGCCTTGGCACAAATTTCACAATCAGCAAACAAGTCTTTATTACCAGAAATTGAAATCATAGGCATTGTTTTCAGTTTATAATAAGGAAGGTGTCCAAGACGTAAATGCCACAACAAGGCTGCAGACAGTGAAACATGAGTGGTGGGAATGACAGAACGACAGTGTGAAGGAGCTTCTGAATCCAGGATGTAAACTCCAGCTTGAGCTCTACCAATCTCCTGTGGGCTCTTCTTGGAAGGGCCCTGCACAAAACAACGGTGCTTGGTAAAGACGACCTCACAATCACATTGCTCAGCTAGACGATGCACAGAAATCAAGTTGAACTTGAAACAGGGTACATATAGAACACCGATCAAATTTAATGAAGAAGAAATTCTGATATCCCCTTCCAGATTAACAACAAATTTATCTCCATTTGGGAGAACAATAGAGAAGGGGTGCTTGACATGCCGAACAGAAGTGAGCAACTTAATATCTGAGCACATGTGAGCACTTGCCCCACTATCTATTACCCAATTTCCAATAGAGAAATAAGGGCGAGAGGCCATACCAGCCATGTTATGTGTCACTTGAGGTTGAGAGTTGTTAATCCCTGCTGCACCACAGAAACCTTGAGAACTGGAAGAGGAAGCTTGAAGCATGGAGATCAACTGATTATACTGAGCAGTGGTTAGTCCTGGAATAGATGTCGATTCCTGACCAGCAGGTGGACAACAACCTTCATCTATCTGAGCATTAGCAGCAAACTTTTTGTTCTTTGTGAACTTAAAATCTGGTGGAAATCCATGGAGCCTGTAGCACTTGTCCACGGAATGTCCTGGTTTCTTGCAATGAGTGCAAGAAAATGAGGGCTTTTTTGCATCTTTCCTATCCTTTGGAGCACCAGCAACAGTATGAGAACCGACATATAGCGAAGCAGCATCCGACTGGATGCGAGACTGAACCCCGATTTCCCTATGTTTTTCTTCTTGCAACAACATGGAGTAGGCAACAGCAATATCTGGCGGCGGTTTGAGCATCAAAATCTGTCCCCTAACGTTGGCATATGCATCGTTTAACCCCATAAGAAATTGAATGAGTTTTTCCTCCTCGTCCTCTTCTGTGGAACACTGTACTGCATTACATTTCAAGCATTTTCGTGTTTTCCTCAAATTTCTCAAATCATCCCATAACGCCTTGATAGAAGTGTGATAGTGAGTGATGGACTGATTTCCTTGAGAAACAGCGTTAAGTTCCTTCTGAATAGCATAACGTTGGGCACTGTTAGACTGTCCAAAACGAGACTCGAGCTCCTGCCAAATCTCGCGAGCAGTTTCATAATAGATAATGCTGCGTCGAATCGAGGGACTCACAGAGTTTATCAACCAAGCAATTACCAAGTCATTACATCTCTCCCAAAGTGGAAACCTTGGGTCATTTTCTTCTGGTTTGGCTACAAAACCAGTGACAAAACCCCATTTGTTCTTGGCAGACAAAGAGACCTTTATGGCTCTCCTCCATTCTCCATAACCAGTCCCTGCAAAGGGTGGAGTAATGAGCGGCGTACCTGGCTGATCGGAGGAGCCAACTATGAAGGGGTTGTTCTCGAAGGGCGCCGTGGGAGTGACGCGAGTTTGAAGCGGTGGGTCTTGATCCTTTTGCTGGTCCTGAGTATTCGCCATCGCCGATCAAGAGGCGAACGAACAGAGAGAATGAAAACGATCGAGAACGACCGTGAAGATGGTGATCGAAGAACGAACCGATTACGGCTCTGATACCATATTAACGTTTGAGAACTTTGAGAAGGAAAAAGAGTGAACTTTCTGTTTCATTCACACTAAGCAAAAAGGACAGGCGGCGCAAAGACTAAATAGAAAAGCCAAAAAGACCTAGCAACAAGACAGTCGATTTGCTACCGAACCGGAAACATACATCATATGTAAAAGGAACCCGGTTTAGATAATCGAATATAAATTCTAAGAGCTAGACCTTATCAAAATCCAGAGAATTGAACTATTGATAGATATTTTCTAAAATGGATGTTTCTAGTGCCTACGTTAAGAAATTGAAACTTAAAACTATTTTTAAATTATAATCTAAATTAGCCATTAGTGAAGTAATTTAAACTAACGGATAGTTATCGTAATTAAATATAGAGTTATTAATGTGCGCTCACATTCACGTGCTAGAAAAAGCCTTCTAAATATATGCATCCCAAATCTTAATCAATAGGAATCTAGTTTTTGTGGTATACCACATTCACATGGAGGTATGTTAATTTTTAATATACAATTACATCTTCTTCTTTTTCTTGAAATGGGGAACCCATTGGAGGCGGTAAACCCCAAGACCCAAAACCTAGCCGGCAAAGGCCTCGAGCCTAATTACAGTTTGTATATTGTAGATAAGTTCAGTATATAATTACGTTAAATTTTATCCTAAAATTAATTAGTAATGGACAAAATAATTTACTAATGTTATATACTATATTTTGATATCCTCACACTTTTAATGCAAAATAAATTTTATATTCCAACACTACTTATTTAGGTTATAGATTCATAATACTTGTTTTGCAAATCGCTACCCTAAATAAAACATACTTAAATAAATAAATATTTATAATCAATAATATCTAACAATTTTTTTTATAATAAACTGCTTTAAAAAGTCAAAAAAACCGTATGTCTCTGTGTTTGGTGAAAATGACTTGTATGATTTGAACATAGGAAAATAATTGGAGCAAGATTTTACAAAGCGGGTAATGACTTTCCAATAAACGAGGGGCCCACTCCGAGAGACTTCAACGGGCACGGGACCCACACAGCGTCCATCGTGGCAGGCGCGTTAGTGCCAAAGGCCAGCTTCTTCGGGCTGGCGTCGGGAACCGCTCGAGGCGGCGTTCCGTCGGCCAGAATCGCGGTCTACAAAGTCTGCTGGGGCGACGGTAACGGATGCAGGTCCGTGGACATTCTTAACGCCTTCGATGACGCCATTGCTGACGGCGTGGACGTCATCTCGATGTCGGTGGGCCCAAGTTTTGCTGGACCCTATTTCTTTGACGCGACAGCAATCGGTGCGTTTCACGCGATGCAGCGTGGAATCTTGGCCTCGCTCTCAGCTGGTAACGGAGGTCCTTCGAGAGCAACCGCGGGTAACGTCGCGCCGTGGCTCATGTCCGTTGCCGCGTCTACAACGGATCGCAAGTTCCTGACCGACGTCCAGCTTGGAAATGGCCAAGTCTTTCGGGTACGTACGGAATTAATTAATTAATTACTCCGTTCCATCAATCGCTAGCTTTGTATAAATAATTAATCAATTCACTTATCACCATACGTACTGATTCATTGTTTATTTGATTATTATAATAGATGGAACGAGATTTGAATTGTCATACTTAATATTAACTAAAAATGATATGAATATATTTTTTGGTAAATTTCCCTACATGTATTTTGAGGTGGAATCGGAAAAGTGACCTGTTAATTTTTTTTCACACATCAGATTAACCTCATTAGTATAATAAAAAAGAGAGAAAATAAAATCAAACAAGCATCAAGAATTGGCATCGTACAGACACCGAACAAAAATAAAATAAAATGAAAATCAATCTGTTTGAAGACAAATTAAGGTAGAAGAAGAACATCAAATGATGACAAAGAGTCAATTTGAGGCTGAAAATTCACCGAAATTTTTTTCCAATTCCACCTCAACATATTTGCTGGAAAATTAACCAAAAAAAATACTCATGTCATTTTTTGTTAATATTAACTACGTTTTTACAATTTTACGGTTCGTATTATTTTTTGTTTGAAGGTGATAGTTGGTATTTAGAGTCATTTTTCCACTTAATTATTTAATTGGTTATGTGATTGTTGATGGAGGAACAGGGAGGACGTTCACTCAACCCATTCGACCTTGGTGGAAAGAAATTCCCGATGATATACGGTGGTGATGCTCCCAACTCTTCCTTTCCAAGTGGAGCCAGGTGAGTAACGGAGAATTAAGATCGAGTCTATATCCGTTAAATTAAATACGCACTTTATATATTTTTGAATAATGTAAATTGCATGGTTGATATGGTACGTACAGATTTTGCATGTCTCTTAATCGGACATTAGTGCAAGGGAAGATTGTAGTTTGTGATCGGGGAATGGCTAGCGGAGCACCAATTGAGGCAGGTGTTGCCGGAGTCGTGGTGCGATTCAACACCAGCACGCTTGGGGATGGTTCCTCTGCCTACCCTCTTCCTTTCTCTCGTCTTCAATTGGATGATGCCCAAGCTATTCTCTCCTACATTAAGAATGCCTCTAGGTAACTATATATATGCCTTAATTTCTTGGTATATATTAACAATGCTACATGCATATTGACATCGTTTTTGGTTGTTCGATCGATCTTGACAACGTACATTCAGCAATCCAGAGGGAACTATACTAAGGACCGATATTGTAAAAGATAAGTCAGCACCCTATGTTGCAGCCTTCTCTTCAAGAGGACCTAACCCTATCACTCCCACCATCCTTAAGGTGACCGCCTACGTACCCATTATATCTTATCAAGTCTAGTGTATTTAAGTAAAATTATAGTATATATGTTCTAATCGATCGAGCTAACAAATTGTATGCGTGCAGCCGGATTTGTCAGCCCCGGGTGTTGACATCTTAGCAGCATACTCTCCCAAAGGACAAGTATCCGTTATACCCGGTGACGCAAGATCCGTATCCTACCACGTCATCTCGGGTACATCCATGGCTTGCCCTCACGCCTCCGCAGCGGCCGCCTATGTCAAATCTTTTCATCCTGATTGGTCTCCATCCGCTATTCGATCCGCTCTCATGACTACTGGTACGTATTGTATTCGATCTGGATTATTAGCCGTAGCAATTTAGATATTTTAAGCGAAATTTATTTATTTTTTTCTTCTAACATCTAACTTACGATCTCATATATATAAATTTGATATAATCATATATGAAATAATAACATATACAAATCCTCTCTCCAAGATCAATATGAGAGAATATAACCTCAAGTGTGACATCTCTACTTGATTTATACGAGTACGGTACTAGATCGCATTGCCTTTGTTTGCTAGAACGGGACGAAAAAGCTCAAAACCTTCTCTTGGTGTGCACGGTCGGCCTAGGGTTAGTACTTAGTGGTGGGAGAGAGTTTTTTCAACACATGGATAACTTTTCTTATATCATCAAGAGTTCAGATTGCACGTTAATATCTCTTGTTGAATAATCCACTCTTCTACTTAACTACCATAGCCGAAATTCCCTAGCCCCATATGGGCCTCGGTTGCTTTAATCTAGCTCAATTACTCTGACCTTATAGGATCCGAGTATAATAGCAATGAGCCAGATCTAATTTATCATATAAGTCATACTCTGTTTCTAGCAAAGCACTAAGACTACTTAAAATATTCGCATCATAAATCTCTATTATTAATACTATTCAATTATTAGTAATTGATATCTATTCAACTTGGTGATATATTTTTGTAGCATATCCTTTGAGTTCAAGTATCAACCCGGAAGCAGAGTTATCATACGGGGCAGGGCATATCAACCCTAAAAGGGCGGTGGATCCGGGGCTAGTCTACAACGCTACTGAGGCCGATTACATCAACTTCTTACGTGGCCAAGGCTTTAGCCTAACCCAAATTAGACAAATCTCTAGTGATAACCGCACCACTTGTCAAACCGATTTACCCGGTTTCGTTGGAGATTTGAACTATCCTTCCATCACCGTCGCAGCCAATTCGAGCACCTTCGATAAGATGTTCCTAAGGAGGGTATCAACTGTCACCGAGGGGCCCGGTTATTATCCATCTGAGTACAAGGCCAAGGTAACCTCTCCCAAACAAGTAAGCGTCAAAGTTGAACCCGAAACGCTGCGTTTTACACATCCAGGACAAGAGTTGTCATATACGGTACAAGTGAAAGGCGGGTTCGGGTCGTTGGATGAAGTGATCTCAGCCTCTATTGAGTGGTCTGATGGTGTGCATAAGGTCAGGACCCCTATTGTGTCTTTCCATCTCTAACTAATTAACTCGTATGTTAGTTGTGCTTGAAGATTGATTTATGTAAAATATATCAAACCTAAGGTGTGCATAAGTCATGCTCAAAATGTATGTTACGTATGTATCTCTTTTGTAAAACATGTTATGAATTAATTGTTATCGGCCTTGTTCGAAATGTGACCAGATGAAATGGCCAACGGAGTGCATTCGTCGTTTTTTGTTGTTGTTGTTGTTGTTATACTACTCGATCAATTACTGTAGTACATGGCCGGCCGGCCATTATCGTCCACTACTTAATAGTTAATTTCTCCACTGCTTGCTGAAGAAGCTACTAAAACTTCTTATACACGCAAGACATTGGGTTATGGAAAATCCTTAATTTCTGATCATATATGTCCAACTTAATAATTATCGTCAATTCTTCATCAATTACTCTTCTCCGATATATCAACGCATGCCATATGCATCGATCACTTCAATTAATACCATACCATAAAAATGTCGCTATACAGCTAACTCATAAGTCATAATTCATAGCATCATCAACCAGACATATATATATATATACTTTATGAGTCCGTTTCGGGTGCGAAATATGCTTACCGTGCGAATTGCGAAACGGTCGCGTTTATAAATTGACACCACATGTTCATTATCTGGGCGGTAATGTTCATTATCTGGGGGGTAATATTCAAGGGACGGTACTGTTAAAAGGGGGGGGGGGAGTGAATAGTAACGCGGTGACATAACCGTAAATACGGTGAACTTTTTCTTTTTCTTTTTCAGTCAACAATTTTATTTATTTATTTTTTATTTATTGTCTCTGATCGTTCTGAAATAAACAATTATTGACGTTCACATATAAGTACTACATGTTCATTTTATGTGCCGTAAAAGTTCACATATAATATGATCATGTTCCAACACATGTCTTTGAACATTCAGTGCTTATTTGTAAACGTGAATGTACAAATAAATAAACATTTAGTGTTTATTTGTGAACTTTCTATATAGGCTATTTCAGAATGATCAGGGGACGGAAAAAAAAATGTACGGCCGAGATCGCTTCGCATTTCGCACGGGAAGGGCATTTCGCACGGGAACCCAAATCTATACTTTATATATATATATACACGATTACTTTTCGGCGCATAGGCAAAATTGTCTTTCAGTGCATAGGCTCCACACGTAACGTGTGGAGCCTCACCACACGTTACGTGTGGATATTTTAATATATTATAATGCTCTATTGGCGTTGAGGGTATTATAATGTTTTGTATGAATCATATTATAATGGTGTAACCAAAAGCCAGATGTGGAGCATATCCACACGTTACGTGTGGTTATTTTAATATATTATAATGTTGTGGATGTTGTATCATATTATTGTTTATTTTTAGTATTTATTTGTGTTTCAATGTTGTGTATGAATCATATTATAATATTGTGTATGAATCATTATAATGTTGTGTATGATTTGTAAATAGGCATTAGGGGAGGGTTACTCCCATTGCCCAACTTTTATCTAATATTAATAAAAAAACAATACAAAATAATGAACCTAGAAGACAAAAACAAATTATTCATTACACTGGTTGACTACAACCACATTTAACACACAATACAGGAAAGAACACAAGTTGTTTATAAACTTAGAAAAAATAAGAGAAAATATATGACATTGATTTAGCGTTAGAAGAAATTAGGGTAGTCTTTGGTAAACGTTCGCTTCATATGATATCTCTGGTTTGCTAAATTTGTTTGCTCCCTACAAAGGTTGATAGTACATGAACAACATTACACAAAAATACGACATTAATCACCTACGATGTATATCATTTAGTAGTTTGAGGTTATACCTACGAATGTTATCAAAATCTTTAAGAAGATCTTGATTTTGCTTTACAAGATCTTGATTCTCCTTAACAAGATTTTGTTTTTCCTGCCATTGTTGTCGAATAACCGCGTGTGCCCTGTCCTCGTACATTGGATCAATCCACTCCCTGAAACAATACCCCAGTTCTGGGCATCCCCAATACCTCCTTCCGTAGTTCCACTGCAAATCCCAAATTCGGACAAAAGCTTTCAAATTACAATAGCATGATGCGTATGTTGATGGTTTGGGTGAAGATGCTATTATTTGTTGTAGTGTTTGGTTTGCTACAAATATCATGAATCCATTAATATAAAAAATTAGGGTTAATAAATCGAAAGAAACTGAAAGAAGAAGCTTACCAAAAAATATATCTTCGAGCGGCGCAACGACTTTTGTAGTGAACAAATAACCCTAATGCTTCTTATATAGTGAAAAAGCAATGTGTTTGACAGCTAATAACCAGCCTCAAAAAAAAATATCTAATTGACAGCTAATAACCAACTGTAGTATATAACTGTATACAGCTGTAGTCATGAGCCTTTTATCCTAAACCATAACCCTAAGCTAGAACCCTAACCGTAAACCCTAAACCCTAAACCCCTAAACCCTAACCCTAACCATGATGCCCACACGTTACGTGTGGATGATGCCCACGCGTTACGTGTGGATGATGTTCACACGTTACGTGTAGATGATGCTCACACGTAACGTGTGGTTCGGTCTGTTACAAAACGCATTGAATTAACCGTCTTGTCCCCACCTAACTGAATTAATGGTCCCCTTCATCTTCCCCGGCAAACACACCATTTTGAGCCTAAACCTTCATTTGAAACACTCCAAAATTTGGAGGGGCACAACGTTTTCCCCACCTAACTGAATTAAGGACATGGACAAGTTTAGGGGCACATCGTTTTCCAACGACTGCATGCAACTCTTCAAGGAAATGACCATACAAGGGTATGAAGCAACACTGAAGAAGATTCGGTATGATTGGAGGAAATCTCCAAAATGTCTCCAGTACGTACAAAAAAATTGGCTTGACCCATACAAGGAAAGAATCGTCTCCGTATGGACAGATACAGTGTTCACACTCGGAACTACCACAACTAACAGGTTTATGCATTATGTTTCTAAATTTAACTGTTATTTGAACTTAGACTTTTACAGCAACACACTGATTTCAGATTCTTGATTGTAATACAGGGTTAAGGGGCCCATTCCAGTCTGAAAAGCTTCTTCACAAGCAATGATGGCAACCTTTGCACTGTATTCAATCAATATCATACACGGTTGCGCACTCATATTGGTGAGATAAGGGGGGCATTGAATGAGAGCATAGGAAAGAGATTTACGCTGCTAACAAACGCACATCTTTTCTGCAAGCTGCACTACAAGGTCTCTGCGATTGCACTAGCTCGGTTGATTGAGGAATACAGGAAAGGTGAAGCTCCATTGTGGAACACTATATGCAGATGCCAGATGAGGGTCAGAGATGGCTTGCCTTGCGTGCATGACATGGCGCAGAATGTGATGAACCAGGAACCAATTGAACCTAGCTCCTTGCATCCGTTCTGGAGGCAATTGACCTTGTCAGAAGTGCGGACATAAGAAGAAGAAGAAGCCAGAGAACGCAGAGTGAATAGGTCGTTGCTTGAAGAATTTGCTACAAGCGTCTTCCCCACATTGCCAGTGCAGGATCAACAAAGAGATGTCTCAACACTAACAAGTATAGCACATTCAGAGCAGATTACTCTGCAAGAGCCAGCTAAAGTTAGGCATAAGGGTCGGCCTCAAGGAGCTCTAAACTTTGCCACAAAAAGACAACCGTCATCATGGGAGTATACTGACCAACAGATGGAGGGAACACCTCCGAAAAAGCAAAAAGAAAGACCACCGAAGAAGGCTTCGACTATGCCTTCAAATCACACATCATTGATCAAGAACCCCAAGCGATATATTACCTAGTTTCCCAAGTGTATGAGACCACACGTGGGAGGATGGTGGGAAATAGTGGGTGATGGAAACTACGGGTACAGAGCAATTGCGCATGGTCTGGGTTTAGGGCAAGAGCGGTGGGCTTTTGTTCGACGTACCATGATCGCTACGTTGAAACAAAAGTATGAGCTATTCACGCCAATTTGGATGTCTACGATGACACTTGAGGCAATGGAGGCGAAGCTTGCATGGTTTCCTTCGCCCAACAGGCCTGCCCCATTGGAGACGTGGTTGGACCTCCCGGATATGGGATGTTTGGTGGCAACTGCGTTCAACTGTGTGTTCGTCTCCGTCGAAAAAGGTGTGGGAACGACATACATGCCTATGAGGGCAAAGCCAAACCATACTATTGGCGATAAGCTGAAGACGATATGCATTTGCCATGTCGAGGAAGAGCAACATTTCATTGCGGTACGTTAATACAATCACATCTATTGAAACTATTTTATGTTAAAACATATGTATGATGCATTGACTTTTATGTAGATTGGCCTTGCCGAAACCGCGCCCTTGCCGATTGTTTACAGGCCGTGGGTGAGAAATCATGACCCGTCTGCGGGTGATTACGTAGATCAAATAATCCTTGATCGATTGATGGAGTACCAAGAAGCCGTTGCCCCAAAGAAGACAAGACGAAAGAAGAAAGTTGAAACGGTCGATTTATGTAATGACTGATATGTATGAATTATGATGCAATGAATTTGACGTATCTAATCCAAAGCTCGACCGAGTTGTCGTCTCGAACTCTCCTCGATTTTTCTTAATTTCCACAAGTTTCAATTTTACAGAAGGCACAGAAATCGCCAGAAATAGCACGGTGAAGCGCACGGTTTGTCAGTTATTTCTGGATGGCTTACTCATTCTGTAAACTAGCACGGTGAAGCGTACGGTTTGTCACAAACAATCATTATTGCCCTAATACAAAGTTCAATGGTTTGGAAGGAAGGGATACATTTGCTCCAATGATTGCCGTAACGCCTCAGGTACGTCTTCACATTGTTGATCTTCATGTTGGTGATCGCGATATGGATTCAGACGTCTGTAGCAACCCTCAATGCACTGCACACAAGATAAGTGGATACGATTAAGAAAATAGTTTGTAGACGAGATTAAACAAGATATAATTATTCAATTTCTTACCTGCTGCTGAGCGTGATCACCCTCTGGAGGGATGATGAATGGATGTGTATGTTGGAGGTACCACTGCATGTAATCACCACTATACTGGTGGGGTTGAACGACTGGAGGGCCCATAGCTTGTACGCTAATGGAATGTTGATTGCGGGCATCCCATGCAAATTGGGCTCTATCGTATTCCACCGTGTAACTGCTAATCTTCGTGCCCCTCCATGCCCTAATTGGCACAATTAGCGGTCTTGGACACTGTTGTGCACGCCCAAACTGCCTAGTTGCTCGATCCGGCATGTAAGGCTCGGTGACCCACAAACAGGATATGATTCCATGGAATCGCGATGAAGCAAACATCCCATCGTTGAAGTCAATCGGGCCGTATGGCATCCACTCAACCTAAACATAATTGAACTTTAAACAACTAATCATGCCTATAATTTCATATTTTAACATACTAGATAAGGACCGTATATGCACTTACACTCTCAGCATGCATCCCATCCAACTCCTCTCTATAATTTCTGGTCCGGTTGGGTGGCTGTGACATGTCCCATCGACGGGCGTATGGGATCGACTGTTGGGGGTCCCAGTATACACTCTGTGCAGGTCTAAACATGGGAAAGTATTGATATATCCATGCCTACAAAACAATTATATGTAAGTCAATTGAGTAAATAAAAAATATACATCTACAACAAAACTACATATGTTTTTATACAAGAAAATTTATACCTGGATCAGAGTGAAACATGTGGACATGACCCGCGCCTCTTTTCTTGTGCACTCGCCCAAGCTGCGGTACACGTGTGCAAGAACACCGGTACCCCATGCATAGTTCTTGGTTGACGAGGGATCAACCACGAACGGAGTGTAATAAACGGGCAATTTATGCTGAGACTTGTCAGGAAAGAGACAAGACCCCACCAAGTACAGCAAAAACCCAGCCGCGTGCGTCTCGTCAGTCAAATCCTGGCAATGAGCCTTAAAATCTCTTGCATGCACGGTACCGGCGACGACATCACGACCCTGCAGCTCAAATAACTATTGCGCCTGCTCTACCAACGCCTTCTTAAAATCATTGAGGCACAGCTGCTCGTGCCATTTCTCTGGGGGACCCATGTCTTGCCCTTGTATGTTCAGCTGGAGGATCATCCACACATCATGGAGAGTTATAGTCATCTCTCCCCATGGCATGTGGAATGAGTTGGTCTCTGGTTGCCAACGCTCGACGAAGACACCAATCAGCGTCTCATCCACATGCTCGTGCATGATGTCCGGTAGATGACATAGCCCGGACGCAGATGCCATGTTACCTCACTCGGCATTCGGTGTGATACGCCATGAGCGTAACTGCTTGCCTCGTTGCTGGAACCTCAACGGTGGCACCAGCTGTATATGAACATATTTAAGCAATTACAACAAATAAAGTTTAAGAATTACAAGAAATACAGTTTCATGCAACTTACAATGCGCTGGTACAGGAGGTACGCAACGTGATTGACATAACTCTTGAGGAGTTCAGGGCTCTCCGGACCTCCAGGAAGGCTCACCTGCAATTCAGGGTCATATCTCACATTCTTCTTTGATCGGGGTGGTTTTGCCCGCGAAGAAGAGGCTTCTTGAGGCTCCTCGTTCATGTCTGGAGCGTCATCTCTTGGCATCCAAGCATTGTTGGCCTGGTCCTGAGTCCCCCATGTACTGGCCTGATCCTGCATTTATTAAATAAATCAGAAGTAATTACTACAAATCCACAAATTCATATTATACTAAATGTATTTACCATAGGCTGATGGTAGGGAGCGTACGGGTTCTCCCAAGGGTTGTGCTGATCCTCAACCCCCTGATAATAATACGAAGGGCTCTGATGGGGGCTCACATGCGGCGGTAGTACCGGTGGACTAAAAGTCTGTCCATAGTATTTATTCTGATCTATTGTATCAGAATAACCATGCAGCGGGCTCGTTCGGTAGTCCGGGTACAACTGAGGCTCAAAATCTGCCCTATCGCCAGTTGGAAACGAAGGCACCGCCATTAAGCTATGAGCGGGAATCATGCCCGTAACCCCACTACTACTACCGGCTCCAGTCTGATAAGCGTCAGTCTCATCATCTCGGTAGCATACATTCCTCCGTACCCTTCTCTCTGTCCTGTTCACCTCTTCACCAGTCCTTAACGACTGTTCGCGGACAAGGTTGCGGCGACTCCTGCGTGCGGTTCTTTCACCAGGCTCCATCTGCGGTTATATCCACACATTTTAATCAAAATAATATATTCTGTATTCTGGATAAATACTACGCCGGAGAGTCGCCGGAAAACTGCAAATCCACACGTTACGTGTCAAATAGCTCCACACGTAACATGTGGGACACATTCACACGTTACGTGTGAATCTGCATATTCCAACTGCCGCCGGCGACTTTCCGGCGACATTCCGTCATCTTCTCCGACGACATTTCCGAATTCCGACGATTTTTTTCCCCCATCAAATAATACCCCAAAATCAACAAAAATCACACTATTTTTACAAATCTACCAATACTATCAATTCCACTTGCATATTTTCACACAAAATTCAACATAAATCCTGAAACTGGAGCTGGATGAGTAGTTGGAGCTGAAGTTGTATTCATCAGCTTAATTTTTTCTAAAATTTAAGCTAGTTGAATGTTAGGAATTACGAGCTTAATTTTTAAATAATAACAGTAAAATTACGAAAAAGATATGATAATACATTTATATTTTGGCGCATATACAAATAAGGTTATATTTTGATCAATGTGACTACTTTTTAACTCTATATTTTATATTGATGTCTCATCTTCTCTCACATATCAACATCTTCACGTACGTCGACGATGATATAGTTTTACTTTAATTCATCCATATTTATATGGCTAATAAAACCTAAATCTATCTACTTCTGGTTTCAATCTATTGCTCGTTTTCGATTTCATGTTAACATGTTGGTCTATAAATTGGAGCTTTTATAGATCAATAAATTATCAATTGTAATTAAACGAAGTCTTTTACAAAAGTCTAACAGATGAGATATGTAATACTGATAAAACTATGTAAATAATTTCATTATACAATCATTTATAATTTCATAATGATAGATGACGAGTTATTTTGTGTTCATTTAAGGACATCAGTGGGTAAAAGAAATACATTAAGCTTGTTAAGGCTCTGTTCAGCATATCGAGCTGAAACTGAAGCTGGAGCTGAATAAGTAGCTGGAGCTGGAGCTGGAGCTGAATGAGTAGCTGAAGCTGGAGTTGGATTCATCAACTTAATTTTATCTAAAAAGCTAGTCGAGTGTTCGGAATTACGAGCTGAATTTTTAAATAATAGTAGTAAAATTATGAAAAAGGGCATGATAATACATCCATGTTGTGGCGCATATACAAATAAGGTTATATTTT
The DNA here is from genome assembly GCA_027886185.1 of Rheum nobile. Taxonomy (NCBI): domain Eukaryota; kingdom Viridiplantae; phylum Streptophyta; class Magnoliopsida; order Caryophyllales; family Polygonaceae; genus Rheum; species Rheum nobile. The sequence goes on along the minus strand of WOAB01000191.1, from coordinate 785,737 downwards.
GATCAATGTGAGTATTTTTAACCCTATATTTTATATTGTTGCCTTATCATCTCTCACATATCAACATCTTCACCGACGTCGATAAATTATCAATTGTAATTAAAACGAAGTCTTTGACAAAAGTCTAACTCAGGAGATATGTAATACTGGTAAAACTATGTACGTAAATACTTTCATTATACGATTATATTTATAATATTTTCATTATACAATTATATTTATAATTTCATAATGATAGATGATGAGTTATTTTATGTGTTCATTTAAGGGCACCGGTGGGTAAAAAAATACATTAAGTTGGTTAAACTTTCATAATGTTGGGGAGGTCACATTAAAAAAATCAACAAAATTAAGCTACATTAATCTACAATAAGTATGTTAAGCTAGATGAATATTTTTTGCCGAACACTCAATAAGCAGATAAAGAAAAAAATTAAGCTCCGTTAATGTTGAAAAAAGTTCTATCGAATGGAGCCTAAGAACAAGTTCATTAGTGGGACTCTAGGGGGCTTTTAGAATTTTTTTGAATAAAAAAATTATAAAAATTCATGGGATCGGCTCAAGAGGCCCAAGAAAAGGGGATTTCATGGGACTCTCATGGAGAGTCCCATGGCTCAGCGCGCCACGCGATGCGTGACACGTGACACCCTATCGACGGCTAAGATTTATTCTTGACTATTGAATAATTATTATTTTTTAAAATGAAATATCTCAAAATCGATAAGTTTAAAAAAATATCATTATTCTAATTTCATTTTTCTCTATCCATAAACACCCATTTTGGATACATTTGCTAGTTTTTATTTTTTTTTTATATTTTTTGTATATCATTAAGTGAAAAAATTATATTATTATTATTTATGTTGCTTTAAAATAAAATAAATACCAATTTATATTGCTTTTGTCATGAATTTTCTTTAATTTTTAATAATAAATTTTTATAATTTAATATATGGTTGATGTATGACTCTATTGAGTCTCACTGATAAAATGTAAACTTAAGTTAGGTCTCTTATAAAAAATTGAACTAAAAGTCACGTCATAGAGCTTACTAATAAACATGCCAAACTTTCATAATGGTGGAGATGTCACATTTAAAAATCAATAAAACTAAAGTACATTCATCTATAATAAGTTAATGAATAATTTTTTATCTAACACTAAATAAGTACATGAAAAAAAGAATTAAGTTTCGTTAATGGAAAAAAAAGCTTGTCGAATGGAGCTTAGAAAGAAAGAATAACGGGTAGAATGTTCGCACCCGTTTTTTTTTTGCGGCACACCCGTTGGTTGTGCCTAAAAAACGGATTATTTTTTTTTGAAAAAAAAAATCACTATATACTCATCCATAAAAAAAATTGGACGCAACTACGTTGCGCCCAGAAAAAGAAAAAAAACTTGGATATTTTATATCAACAAATTTATTTTATATTTAAAATAAATTTACTATATACGCATCCCATTGTATCTATCTTGATATTTTATATGATTTGGAAATTCAAATACCTAGTAGATTGTACATTTGTATGCATTTGACTATAGTAATAGACGTTTTCAAATAACCAGGGTTACATGGCAATAAATTTGTTTGTATCATGAGGTTTCAATATATTTTTATTCATATAAAATTCATGTATGTTTCTCCACTAATTCGTTTGTTATTAACTGTTTATTATTATTATTTTCGAAAATCACATATAACTATGGTTATATCTAATTTGGTTATGTCTTATGGTCATATACTACGGTTATATTCTATAGTATATTATGGTATATATTACGATAAAGACCCTAAACCCTAAAAAACCCTAAAACAATCCTCACACACCCTTTGGGCGCAACTAGATTGCGTCCAGAACTATGGGCGCAACCTAGTTGCGTCCAAGGGGTTTCTAGTGTTTTTTTAGGGTTAGGTTTTGGGGTTTAGGGTTTGTGGTTTAAGGTTTAGGATTTTTGGGCGTAATCAGGTTGCGTCCAATGGATTTCTAGTATTTTTTAGGGTTTATGGTTAGGTTTTGGGGTTTGGGATTTTCGTGCATTCGAGTACAAACCCTAAACCCTAATACAATCCCCACACACCCTTTGGGCGCAACTAGATTGCGTCCAGAACTATGGGCGCAACCTAGTTGCGCCCAAGGGTTTCTAGTGTTTTTTTAGGGTGTAGGGTTAGGCATTGGGGTTTAGGGTTTGTGGTTTAAGGTTTAGGGTTTTTGGGCGCAACCAGGTTGCGTCCAAGGGGTTTTTAGTGTTTTTTAGGGTTTATGGTTAGGTTTTGGGGTTTGGGATTTTCGTGCATTCGAGTACAAACCCTAAACCCTAATACAATCCCCACACACCCTTTGGGCGCAACTAGATTGCGTCCAAAACTATGGGTGCAACCTAGTTGTGCTCAAGGGTTTCTAATGTTTTTTTAGGGTTTGTGGTTTAAGGTTTAGGATTTTTGGGCGCAACCAGGTTGCGTCCAAGGGGTTTCTAGTGTTTTTTAGGGTTTATGGTTAGGTTTTAGGGTTTCGGGTTTTTGTCCATTCGAGTACAAACCCTAAACCCTTAAACCCTAAATCCTAAAAAACCTATATTGTGTCTAGAACTATGGGCGCAACCTAGTTGCGTCCAAGGGGTTTGTAGTATTTTTTTAGGGTTTAGGGTTAGGTTTTGGGGTTTAGGGTTTGTGGTTTAAGGCATAGGGTTTTGGGGTTTAGTCCATAAAATAGAGTTTAATTCATAAAATAATATCGTTATATACTATGGTTATATTATATAGTTATATACAATGATTATATCTTATAGTTATATGACTTATATCCAATTTGGTTATATGATATCGTTATATACTATGATTATATCTTATGGTTATATTCCATAGTTATATACTATGGTTATATTCTATATTATATTCTATAGTTATATACTATGGTTATATCCTATAATTATATACTATGATTATATCTTATAGTTATATATTATGGTTATATCCTATATTATATCATATAGTTATATACTATGGTTATATCATATAGTTATATACTATGACTATATCTTATAGTTATATGCAATTTGGTTATATCATATCGTTATATCCTATAGTTATATACTATGATTATTTCCTTCGAAAATCACATATAACTATGGTTATATCCATGTCTTATGGTCATATACTACGGTTATATTCTATAGTTATATACTATTGTTATATCTTATAATTATATACTATGATTATATCTTATGGTTATATTCCATAGTTATATACTATGATTATATCCTATACTATATCATATAGACATACTATGGTTATATCATATAGTTATATACAATGATTATATCTTATAGTTATATCATATCGTTATATTCTATAGTTATATATTATGATTATATCTTATGGTTATATTATATAGTTATATATTATGGTTATATACTACGGTTATATTCTATAGTTATATACTATGGTTATATCTTATAATTATATACTATGATTATATCTTATAGTTATATTCCATAGTTATATACTATGGTTATATCATATAGTTATATACTATGACTATATCTTATAGTTATATCCAATTTGGTTATATCCTTATAGTTATATCCAATTCGGCTATATCCTTATGGTTATATTCTATAGTAATAACCAAATTGGATAACTACAAGGATATAACCACAGTATGTAACTATATGATATAATCATAGATATAACGAAATTGGATATAACTATAAGATATAATCATAATATATAACTGTAGGATATAACCATAAGAATAACCAAATTGGATATAACTACAAGACATCTATTTTTTTTTTCTGGGCGCCCATTTTTATTTATTTATTTAAAAAGAAATATTTTTTTCCCGTTGCGTCCAAGTCAACCGATTCAGACCCCAAAACCGGTTCAATAATCTTTAAAAAATTATTTTTCAAAATAAAAAAAACTCATCCAGATCTTGGACGCAACCTGGTTGCGCAAACATTTTTTTTTTTTTTTTTTTTTTAATACAAAAAACCGTTTTTTGGGGTTTCACTTCCACGCTCTCAGTTGAGTCGGTTGCGTTGGTTGACTTGGCTCTCTTTCCCCTCTCCCCCAAATCACCGATTCCCGCTCTCGCGCGCGATTTCCCTTTCTCCAGGGTTTCCCCCACTACTCCAATGGCGGCGTAAGATGGGATCCATCACCAACTCCTTGGAAAGGGGCGAAAGAGAAAAACTCCTCTTCTCCAATCTCTCCGCCGACGAACGCCACCAAGCTCCTCCCAACTCCTCATGCTTCGATTCCGTTCGCGCCTGGTTCGCGAATTCGTGGATCGGAGTTCGAGATTTTTCCTCCAAGGCCGTCAAGATGGGCCAATCGGACCCTCGCAAGCCCGTATATGCCGCCAAAATGGCCCTCGCTTTGACGCTCATCTCCCTGTTGATCTTCCTCAAAGAGCCCTTCGAAGATGTCGGTCGTTACTCCGTTTGGGCGATTCTCACCGTCGTCGTCGTCTTCGAGTTTAGCATCGGTATTTGTAACCTAATTCCTCGTCCTTATCTTTTCAGTGTTGATTGAAAAAAGCTGCTGATTTGCTTCCCCTGTTTTTTTCTTTTACTTTTTCCCTTTATGATAAATTGAATTTGCTTTATAATTATGGTTCGATTGCTTTACTACACTTTATAGTATACGAGTGCAATGCTTTGTTCTTAATGGCTTAATTATGTATGTTCTACAAAAGATTGTCCTCTTTTGATAAATTACTTAATATTTGGCGGTTGAAGCCATTTACCATATCGATATGGTAAAAATACACTTTGCAAAACAAAAGAACCTTGTTGACAAGAGATTAAATCCTTGTGCAAAATGAGACTTCTAGTTCAAGCTGTGAGTAGATTATCAAGTAGTTCTGACTGTAAAAAACAATTGCTTGTCTGATTCACATCTCTGTTATCTGATTTGTGTTTTGGATTTAGGAGCAACCCTTAGCAAAGGGTTTAATCGTGGACTAGGGACACTCTCAGCTGGAGGACTTGCTTTGGGTATGGCTTCAATTTCCACTCTTGCTGGAGACCTGGAAGAACTTATGCTTATTGTGAGCATATTTATCATCGGTATGGTCTTGTATAAAAACAATTTATGTCATTGTTCTTCAATTGGTGTACCTAATCTCCATTGTAAAGATGTTTTTCTGATTACCAACTTTGTGGTGTTAGGGTTCGTGGCAACATATTTGAAACTTTATCCGACACTAAAGCCTTATGAATATGGAGTCCGAGTCTTCTTGTTGACCTATTGCTTCATCATGGTATCTGGATATAGAACAAGGGAATTCATTGATACAGCTGTTAGTCGGTTTGTGCTTATTGCACTTGGAGCTGGTGTTAGCTTGGTTATAAACACATTCATTTACCCGATATGGGCTGGTGAAGATCTGCACAACTTGGTGGTGAAAAACTTTATGAATGTAGCTGATTCCTTGGAAGGTTGATTAAATTCTATCGGTCTCTGGGTTATTCTCTTCATCTGTATCTTGCTCTACTGGTTACAGATGTATTTATAAATGAGCTTTCTACTCCATAAATTGCAGGTTGTGTTAGTGGGTATCTGAGCTGCATAGAATATAAAAGGGTTCCTTCAAAAATACTTACTTTTGAAGCTGCTGATGATCCACTTTATAGTGGCTATAGGTCAGCAGTAGACTCACAAAGCCAAGAGCAGTCACTGGTATTCGATCATTCTCTTTGTCATAGTCTTGCTGAAACTTGTATTTATTTGTTTAGTACCGAGTGCTCAAGCCTCTATTGACGTATGATGTACAGGTTGGGTTTGCTGTTTGGGAACCCCCTCATGGTCCATATAAAATGCTAAATTATCCTTGGAAGTGTTACATCAAAGTGAGTGGTGCACTGAGGCATTGCGCTTTCATGGTCATGGCTTTACATGGATGTATACTTTCAGAGATACAGGTTCGTTTTATCTAGCTATCTCAGTTCTATTAGCGGATGTGAACCTAAGAGCGCGACTGTCAGATGTTTTTTCCCCTGTACTTGCTTGCTGTGGTTTGGATTGCATGAGTTATGCGATCTGTTCATCGAGGTTGTGATCTATCAAATCAAATCTAATCTTCTCCTTCTTCATCCATTCTCTTTACTGTTAGTTAATGTTCAATGAAGTTCGGGAGCAACCACAGGGGAACCATTGTTGAAACTGCTAGGACTTGTAGTACTAGTAATGCCATGCCCATGCGTGATATTGTGATGCTAGCATGCCTCTACTCTTAATACTAGCATTAAAGTCTATATATCTCACATAAGTCTGGCTTCGTTTTTGGCATGTTTTCTGCTGTCATTAGGCTCCTGCTGATAAGAGACAGGCTTTCCATGCTGAGCTTCAAAGGGTTGGTCAAGAAGGTGCTAATGTGTTACGTCAGCTTGGAAACAAAGTAAAAACCATGGAGAAGCTTGGCTCAGTCAACATCCTGCGTGATGTTCTGGAGGCAGCAGCGCAGTTGCAGTTGAAGATTGATCGGAAATCTTATCTTCTTGTACGTTCAGAGAGCTGGGAAATCGGAAACCATCAGCACAAGGATCCAGAATTGCTCGGTATAATATCAGACGATGACGTTCATGGAAAGCCCATCCCGGAGCATAAACCAGCAGCAGCGGATTTCAGTGCTCTTACAAGACTACAGAGCTTGAATTTACCAACCCATAAGAAAAATGATCCCTCATACCCTCATGTTGCGTCGCCCCTCGGTCATCAGGTATCGTTGCCCGTCTCTTTGCACTTAAATGAGGATGCAGCAGAAGAGAAGGAAGAAGCTTCAAAGGCATACGAAAGCGCAAGCGCCTTGTCTCTAGCAACTTTCGCTTCCCTTCTGATCGAATTTGTTGCTCGGCTTCACAATCTTGTAGATTCGTTCGAGGAACTGTGTGAGAAGGCGAAGTTCAAGGAGCCCGGTGAACTAAACCTAGACACAAGGTAGTGGTTCTAACTTCTAAGCTTACAGAATCATGCTGGATTTGTAACATTTTTGGTAACATTGTTGTTCTCGTCTAATGAAAGTATAATATCTGGTAATCAATCTCAGGGGATAGCTTGAAGAGGTTCATCCATGGTGTAATAGCTTTCCATCTTGGTTTTACTACTAATGAATGTTATAAATATATATATATATATCAGTTACTTTTCAAGTATTTAGCTACTGGAATATATAGTTTTAACTTAACAAGTTGAAAAGTGTTCTGATTTTTAGCCTTAAACTTGTAGGGTGAAATTGGGTTATGAGATGGACCAGTTGTGACACTCAGAAAGTTACTATTATGGGGGCTAAGTAAGTAAGTATTCACGATTGACGAAAGTGCATAATGAATAAAATAATAGGGATCACAAAGTAATACATTTTAGAAAGGAAGTTTCAAGATTGGCATGATGTAGGCTTAAGACTAATATTGATTAGTTTAAAAGTATTCCATCTTAAAATATTCATGTGAACATACAATTCAAGTTTGATCTTGATCTGTTTAATTAATGTATGTCAGCAGATTGAAATGGTGCTATTGCCCCCAAACAACTGAAAATAAATTAGAAGGTAAGTGGGAGGGGAAGTCAACATGGATATGGATAAGGTGTTTTCTATTTTTATTAATTTCCTTACCACTTCAACTTTGACTTAATAAATTTAATACATATCTTTCCATTTGACCTAGGTACATTTGTCGATATATTTGTCGATACGTGTTTTATATTGTTAATATCTCTAATTATATATTAATAAAAATTATAATTTTTTGATATTATTAAAGTATTCGTTGAGACGAATCAAACAAGACCCCACATAACTATATTTTTTATTATATATTGGAAGAAATCTTGAAGATTTTCTTCCACTATGAATAGTGTACAAAAAGCAAATGGGAAGATCAATAACGGAGGAAATAGTAGATATTAAATTCTATTTTTATTATTTTCGCAAAAAAATACGAGCAGATACAACAAAAGAATGTTATAAGATTTCATTTATTACATGCTTTACGTATTGAGTTTGTCCAGTTATAAAAGTATTCTCCATTACCCTATCTATTTTGTCTGACAAAAAAAAGAAGCTTTGTTTTAAATTCTGTCTCATTATATGGCGATTGTTAATTTCATTAAACTTTGTAACGTGCAAATCACATGAAATTATGTGTTTATTAAGAATTTCATTAAACTTTGAACCCTCTACAAATTAAACTTACCCAAATCCAATTACTGTACAATGCAATATATTGTCAAAATTATATAATCCAATTTTTACTGATTTTGAACCATGTATTTTACACTAGCTACTTTTTTCCATCCTTTCTCATTCTACAATACTAATTTCAAAAAAAAAAAAAAAAATCTCACATCCATATAACTGTTATATATTACCTACTTCCAACAGACTTGTATAGACGAAAATACACATTGACTTAATCCAAACATTAAACTTTGGGTTATTCTGATCTCAATTGTTTATAATAGAATCACATTCTGTTAAAACAGGTCAAAGTTCAATTATAATTTTGCCACCTCCAGATACCACAAATTAAAAAAACTTTTTGATAAATGCAAAAGGCATTAGACAGGAAGGCCATCCTATATTCCTATTCACATCCACGTCAACAAAAAGCCACTATACAAAAAGGGAAAAAAATACAATACGTGACCCTCACGATAACCAACTGTTCTCTCATCCTCTCTTTCCCGCCATTCTCTCTCTCTGTATATATATATATCTCCTACTCTCCGTTCTGGAATTCCCTTCTCAACTGCTGAACAATTCTCTGTTTCCATGTCTGGCGAGAGATTGCTTTCTTCCACGTGGTACTCCGAGATTGGCCTTCCGAGCCCCTATGAAGATCCCGGATTCTGCTTCTCGACTCGAAATCTTCGCCGAAAAGCGTGGTACTCGTGGAGTAGGTTGATCGAATTCGGGGACAAATTGGTGGAAATGGGGAAATTGGATCCCCGAAAGATCGCGTTTGCCGCCAAATTGTCCATCGCTCTGATGATTGTCTCTGTTCTCGTCATGATCAAGCAGCCTTTTAAGGAGATCGGATTCTACTCTGTTTGGGCTCTGCTTACTGTCGTCGTCATGTTCGAATATAGTGTAGGTATTGTGAATTTCAGGGTTGATTTGGTACTAATATCAATCAAGCACTATTAAAGCACGAATTTTTGCTTAAAACATCTTTTCTTTTGAAATTTTTGGATTTTCCTGTAATTTGGTATCAATTATGTTAATTGCATGATCTGTAGCACCTCTGCTTTCATTCTTCTGTGTTTATAATGAATTTTTCTTTTAAATCCGTTTCAAATCATCATGATTTATTAGTCAACTCAGCTCAATTTTATGCCTATGATCATCGGATTTTCCATGTTTAGCAATCATCTTGTTATACATACTTATTGTAGGAGAGACTCTACACAAAGGATTTCATCGAATAGTGGCGACGTTTTTGGGTGGAGGGCTTGGATTGTCAATGGCGGCTTTGTGTAGTTTGATCGGAGGATGGGAAAAGGTTTCTACCGCCATTGCTATCACAATAGCAGGTGTCAACTTCTACATGGATAAATGCAGCTCTTTATTTTAATATTTGATCTATTATCTTAATTTGGTATATGGTGATGTACAGGATTTTATGCAGCATACATGAGACTTTACCCATCAGTGAAGCCCTATTCATCCGGATTCCACGTGTTCTTACTCGTGTATTGCTCAATCATCGTGTCTGGATACGACTCTGCTCAATCGATCCATGTCGCCTTCACTGTGTTTCTAGTTATGGCATTGAGCGCCGCCGTTTGTTTGGTGGTCAACGCCTGCGTTTTCCCTTCTTGGGCTGGCGATTCTCTGCGCGAATCAGTGGTTAAGAACCTTATTAAGTTAGCTGATTCTGTGGAAGGTTTACTTATTATCCCACTTTCTTGATCTAAAATTCCCTGATGTCAAGATTCTTACAGGCTTAATTGCTTTGTAGGTTGTGTTGAAGGGTACCTGAATCACGACGGATACGAGAGGATTCCTTTTGAGATTCTCACTTACCAAGCCTTGGATGATCCACTTTATAGTAGCTACAGATCAATATTGGAATCTACCAGCCATGAAGATAGTTTGGTACTATAAATGCACTTCAAATTTCTTCCTCCTTAATTGTACTCTCTATGTTAACTTTAGGTTTTACTGGCTTATTTTATGAAAATTCTTGTTAGTACCCCTAACTTTTTAGGGGTGTCTCACTGTTAAGTTTTTTCTGATTGGTGTCCCTAAGGTTTGGATTTATTTGCTTCGTAATCAATTTTTTTCATGTTTGTACCATTCCAACTCAAATTGATTAAATCAAAGTCCATCATTGTGTTTCTTGCCCTCAAATTAATAAGATTTGACTCCTAAAATGCCCAAATTCATGTCCGAACCATGTCAATTTGAATTCCGAAGCAACAATCCGTTTTCGACCTTAAGAATTCAAATCGAAATGGTCCCATTATGGATTTGATTGTTTTAGGAGTCGAATCCTACTAAGTTGAGGTCAATAAACATAGTGATAAACTTCGGTTATAAAGCGAACAAATCAAAACCTTAGGGTACTAACTGGAAAAAACTTAATTGTGAGCACCAATCGGAACAACCCTAAACTTAGGATACCAACATGAATTTCCCCTTATTTTATATCTTAAACTTTAAGTTAGGGTTAATAATTAAGATTTACTCCCTCTGCTCCATAATGATGTGCCTATTTTGACTGGGCACATTTGCCGAGACGAGTTTTACATCGTTAATATCTTTAATTACATATTAATAAAAATTATAATTTTTGATATTTTCAAAGTACTCGTTGAGACGAATCCTATAAAACCCCACATGACTATGTTTTTTCTTATATATTGAAAGAAATATTAAAAATTATCTCCAATTATAAATAGTGTACAAAAGAGAAATAGACACATCATGATAATACTGAAATATGGGTTTATGTTTTAGGGTTTAGAGGATTTCAAATTAATGTGCTTTGTTTTTAGTGCAATATATGTAAAAATTAAAATGCCTTCATTGTGAAAAGGACTTTTATTGCAATGCGTTTCGAGCAGGTACGCGGTGCTAGTTGGGAGCCTTCGTTTTGTCGTTACAAGACGTTCAAGTATCCATGGAAGAGCTATGCTAGATTGAGTGGTGCAATCAGGCATTGTGCTCTAATGGTTATGGCTTTGCACGGCTGTGTTATGTCAGATCTTCAGGTTTGCATTTTCTAATCCTCTTGTGATTTTTACTCCTAATCAAACATTCCAACAACTTTTCTTGGTGTCCTCATTTCAGGCTTCATCCACAATCAAACACAAGTACTCTGAGGATCTTCGAAGCGTAAGCAACGAAGCTGCAAAAGTGTTACGCGAGGTTGCTGGCAAGATGAAGAGAAGGGAGAAACTGGATTCAATAGAGATTCTGCACGAAGCGATGACAGCAGCAGAGATACTGCACATCAAAGTGAATCAGGGATCTGATTTGCTCGTCAAAACGCAAACCCTAGACATGTTCACCATGGGAGAAGATCGATCCGACCTCACATCCTTGGGTTCGTTCTCGTTTCTTCTGGTAGAGTTCATCATGAGACTCGGATTCCTTGTGGACTCGTTCCATGATTTAAGCGAGGAAGCAAACTACGAAGAGCCAAACGACTCTTCCTCGGACATTGAATCTAACGGAGCTCTTGGGAAATTACATAGGTTTCGGTGCTTCTAAGCTTGTAGAGGAATTGAAGAGAGTTTGTTACCGTCAAGCAAATATTGCTTGTTCAGATCGGAATCTGTTGGAGAATTGAGGGTATAGATTGAGAGAAGTGATATGAAATCTAAATGTGTGATATGATTTAGTAGAGCTAGCATTCCAAAGTGAGTAAATAAAGCTGTAAATACAGTCTTCATGAATTGTCAATTGTAACTTGCTTCTCTTAATATTTTGGTGCTTTTTGGAAGAAAATAATATCGTAAATTTTGTGTGGAAGTGTATTACCTTGAACAAGTCTGTTTTTTACTTGTAATGGCGATGTGCATTTGGTTTACAACCAAAAACTCAAGTTGAAACTGTCAAAATCTGCCTAATAACAATGCAACATTTCTGTTTACAACAGTCAATAGATATATAGATATTGTTTACACTAAGTATTTTGTACTGATATTGATATGCATCACATAATATTTACAAGTGATCGACTTTCGCTTCCCAACAACTCAATCCGCCATTCCGCCCTTAATGTTGCACAGGTATTGAATCAGTAAGGTAAGGAACTTACAGTCACACAGCAAGAGTCTGAGAATGGTCATGTGTCAAATCGAAAGGTCCATTCCAGCTATCAAGGGCAAATTCTTAAATCTTCTAGGGTTTTTGCAATTAGAATCTGTCCATCCAACCTTTTGGTTCTCGTTGTCATAAACGACTAATTTCCCCCGGAATGAAACATCTGCAAAAACAGCAAGACATTCACTTTCAGCACAATCTTAAGCGAATTAACTTGAGCTACAGTCTTGACATAATGAATATTAGTATTAGATAGTAGATACAACCCAATCTAAAGCAACACACCACTCTATAATCTGACCATAATGAATAGTGCTAAGCTACTCTACTATAACAAGATTATAATAGGTAAACTGATCAAAATCACAAGTTGGAAGAAGATGGGAACAATGTTGATAAAGTTAGAAGTAGGTTTAAATAAGGTCTATCTACTGAATGAACATTTACCTCCAAGAATGAATGTAGATCCGTCATGGACATTGCTTCCATCCAAGATGCCCAAACACACATTTCCCTTGCTCTGTGATTCATTAAAATTGCATTTAAATCCCTTCATACAAGACTTGGGGCCATAGAATTTAATATTTTATTCTGCAATCCTAGTACCAAGTATATCACAGAAATTATCAACAGAACACAGGATGAGAGTGGCATACGTTTGTAACCAAGTAACCTTCAGGAGGTATTTGGAACTTTGTTGAGACAAAATACCATTTGCTCCCAAAATGGAAGGTCAATGGTCTGAAGAAGTGCTTGACATCATCAACAGATCTGCAAATTCAATAAAGCTACCCTTTAATGATTATGCAGTTGGTCTGAAAAAATTGCTAAACATGGAATCTTGTCAATCATTTATTCATGTGGAATGTACAAACAAAGCTTAGGAATCAATATACCTGATTGGTGTATCAGCTCGCCAGCACAATGGCAACGTAGCATCTGATGCATCTTGGATTAGTTTTCCATCCAACAAATAGTTTACCTGCATTGATGAATACTTGATGAGTATTGCAGCTTAGTAAGACGGAATTAAACTTCACTGGTACGAAAATGATACATACAGAATGAACAAGGTCAGCATAGGCCTGCTTTGGCAAGTACGTGTATGAACTGCCACTATCAAATACTACTCGTCCCTTCGCATCACCTGACTGAGCTAGGCTGATTTTCTTGCCTCCATAACTTATTCGTGCAACCTCCGTCTCATAGAAGCTCCTGTGGTAGATAAGAAAGTAAAATAAGCCTAAGCTGCAAAAATGTTGCATCAACACGATTGGTAAAGTTCTTGTTACGTCAACAAGTTCATAAATGAAAAGGCTATTTATACAAGATGAGAAGCACAGTGCCTATGACCAAGAAAAAGCTAATTTCTTGCAGGCTAAAGTTTGCTGACACATGGTGAATTATGAGATAACTTCCACATGATTATCAAGCAAAATCGCCTGATCTGGACTACTTTTGAGTATATACTGGATTTATGAATGCCAATTATAAACATTGTGACTTCCAATACGCATCCAAGTTCTAGCTTAGGGAGAGGGAAAAAGGGTGTCTATTCACTATAAACGATAATCATTGAATTATGAGTTTACGAAAAAGCAGCAGTTCAGGCCTGAATTTGAAGTTTTTTTTATTGGGGCTGTTGGGTAATTGAAAAGAATAATGACATTGTTAAAAGATATGGATAAGAAAAACAATTGAAAATGGTCACTTACACAGAAAGATGATTAACCATGGGAACCCATGCCATATTCCAATATGGTACAAGCTCATCACCTATGAATGCATAGCCTCCACCAGCTATATCGGAAGTGAGACAATGGCCAAAAACGTTCTTCACAATCCCCCGACTAGCAAGTTGAGCAGGTAAACTGACTTTAGACCGGCTAAGACCAAGAATTCCATCAGTCTTGGCCAAGGAGTTCAAAAGTGTTCCTTGTTGGTCATATGCGCACCTCATAAGATAAAAATAGTCAAAATCAGCACTTTGGAATGCTGGGCATCATCAAAAGGAAGAAAACAAATAGGGAAAAAGCTGAGACAAATCCTTACCCAAAGACAACATTTGGTTTGCTGAGTGATCCATTTGAACTCATTAAATTGAGTTCATCCCTGACAAGAACGCCCATTGAAGAGCTATGGTCTGCATATTCTATCTCATAATCACACTGTTTGCAGGTGTCACAATACACACTCTTCAGGTTTTTTTGCACCTCCAAACACAATGAATCTTTGGGAGGAACAATCTTGCCTCTTGTTGGTTTGTAAAGTGAATTAGGTCCCTACACAAACCAAAATACAGTGACAATTTTAGGAACTGCTTTCGAAGGAACGGAAGCAGGATCACACATCAAGCCAGCTAGAACCGAACCTCACTATTAACTGAAATTCAACACACTTTTTGTGCTAAATCATGGTAAATCAGAAAAAGGTTTATTTTTAAATCATGTTTTACGGAGTATATTATACTGTATGTCCCCCAAACACACTTTAAGAATTTAATATATAATCAGTGGATATCCAAACGCAGTTTAATATCACTCAGAGACAACCAGCATTGCATTCAGTTAAATAAAAAAAGTGTTTCCATTAAATGTATCAAAAGATGACAGCTTTGCATGGAATTCAACTATTCAACACAGAAGATCTACATTCCTGGATCTTTTATAATATATACATTACAAAAATAACAAACAAGAAAATCAATTAATGTGTTTATGCTTAACAATCAAATTTACCTTTGCACAGCTGGTGCAAGGTGCATCACACTGCATCCATGTTAAATCACTCCCAGTGTCAAGATCTAGAAAGTATGATCTTGGAGGGTTTCCAATATATAGTTGTGTGAAGTACAACCTGTAGAACTGATAGGATGTGTTAACAAGTAACCCTTATCGACAGTGTCAGGGACACATCAATAGATTCTCACAAATGCCAACATTTCTAATATAATCTTTTTAAACAGGAGATGGATCCCAGAGTTCTATCACATAATTCCTATTCAAATTAGGGTAACCAAGTGATGAAAAGAAGCGATCACATAGGTATATCTGTCTAGGATAGAAAGTTACAGCAACTATTGGCCATAGGGGAGACAAGAGGAATAGAGGATCATTCATATTTCAGGCAATATAGAGGAGTGTCCTAACTTGATGGAAATATTCCAGACTGGAGAAGGATACAAGAGAGTGATTGCATCTCCAACCAATCCAAGTTCAAATGAGATGTAAGAAGCACATACGAAAGGAAGTAGATATCAATCTAAAATTTCACATAGAAGATCATACCAAGTGCTATATACTGTCCCTTTGAGGCTTTGATTGGGGCATTAAAAGAATACTTTGATGGGATTTAATCAATACCCAGTGGGTGGCAAATTTATAACAGATCATCTAATCAGCACTTAAAGCTACTTCTGTATTTGCCACTCAAAATCCTACATTGGATTGTCATCTTAAAGGGGCTTTAAACCTCTGATCATTAGGAAATCCACACTCTCAAATCCGATACTTTAAATTTTGCAATTTTCCGGTTAATAATAAGCACAAAAACACTTCAAAAAATATTATTGAAATGAAGACCAAATTTGTTTCAAACCATCACAAAAAAGGGTTATGTACTTCAAGATCAAGAGTATCAGAGAAAGAACAAATTATTATAGAAAATTCATCGATGAAGAATAAGACATACCCATATGGATAGACATTGCCCTTGACAGGAAAAGGCATGGAAGAAGAGTCAATCTCAGAAGCTTTAGACCCAGAAAACAATCTATTCACTTTGTAACGCCCCATTCCCACACCACCGTTTTCCCTCAACACAAACCTCCCCAATTTCAGCTCAACGTCACCCGTTGACTTATCCCCTGGAAACCCCAATTTGGGGAACAACGGTAAGACGAAAGTATCGGTATCATCACGATCCTCATCCGAATCGGAATCGCGCAGCTTGAAAGGAGACTGCGGAGAGAAAAGATTAAGCAAAACAAAGACAAAAAGAGAAACACCCAGAAAACCAAGTAAACCCCTCTTTCCAGCCCCAGTGATCCGAGCCCTAATTCGAAGTGGGTTTTGGGGGTTTTGCGGTGGGCGGTGAATTGACAGTTGGGGCTGCCGAATTTCATTGATTTGTTGATGGGAATCGGCGGAGATTGTGTAAAAGGCGACGGTTTTGCCCATAGAAGGGTCATCTCGCGGTGGCAAGGAGATTACCACTACTCCCTTCACTGGAGATTGGGCTTCCTCTGGTTCCATTGTTGCTCCTCTGCTCTCCGTTGATTCCGAAACAAGGAAAAACTACCCTCAAGGGACCCAGAAAGCAGACTGTGGATTCCGGGAAACTTCGCTTTGTCAGCAAAAGTCAGTGGCTTTTTTCCAAGTCATCGACCAGCCGTTGAATTGGGGAACCAGGGAAGTGTATTGGACAAGTTACTCGTTTAGTCGGACTAGGGGTATTCATCCGGTCCAGACCGGACCGGATTTTTTGAAAATGGTGGACTGGAGACCGGACCGAATAGGTCCGGTTTCGGTTCCGGTCCGGTCTAAGACCGGACTTTATTTTAAAAAAATAATAATTTAGATTCTTATTTAAAATCTATAAAAAATACCATCAAAAAAAAAAAAATCTATAAAAAAAATATCTATAAAACATATATACTCCTAACTTATTCAATTAAGAAAAATATCTATAAAAAAATACATATAAATCTCCAAAAAAACATATAAAACATAGTATAAATTTAAAAAAAAAAAAATCGGTCCACCGGTCCGGACCGGTTTTTTTCCGGGTTTGGACCGGAACCGGATTAAGGAAAAACCTTGGACCGGAGACCGGACCGGAATTTCACCGGTCCGGTCCGGTTTTCCGATCCAGGCCGATTTTGAACACCCTTATCGTTTACCATTGCATGTCTGTATATTATTCGGTTTTTTCGCCTCATAGCGAAATTCACGAGTTGTCCCAAAATTTGTTCTATCTAGCGTGGTATTTACGAGTTTTTTTTTCCGCCAAATACTCTTCTGTCAAATAACCTAACATAAAATGTTTAAAAAAAAAACAAAAAAAAACAAGATCTAGTCTTCTTCAATTCCAACTTCCAAGCATCACGGATTAACCTTGCAATTACAAGCACTCGGCCTCCGTCCGATCGAAGAACCTGATGGCGTAATGAGGATCGTTGATCCCTCTGATGACGTACTGCTTTTTCCCGCCGATAACACTCGGCACGATGCACGCCTGCAACTCCGTCAACTCCTCCGACGCGCCGGTCCCTCGTCGGCCGACTCGGACTGTAATCGAGGTATGGCGGTTATGAAAGGAGCTATGCAGAAGCTTCTGGACACCGGACTTTCTGTTCTTGAACGGCGAGCGGTGAATCTGGCCGCCGATCTTGATCTCCTCCACTATGTCGTCGGTGTGGAGGAGGCTTTCGCTCCACTCTTCGGCGTTCGACGTCCCTCTTATGCATTCCACCGCCAGCACCATCGCGCTTCTCCACGACGCCGATGTCGAGGATGTCGTTGATTCCAACGATAATCGGTTGCGCTCCATGTGCTTCTTGAAACCGAGTTTCATCAATTAATTTCTCATAATTGAGTTTCTATTTGGAAGTATTCAGTATTCCAATTGCAATCGGGCTTGGAAGTATCTAATTACAATCTCGATCAATCACAAAACCCAAAAACTCATATTGATATTCAGTATTCCAATTGCAACCGAGTTTCATCAATCAGTTGGAAATACTCATATTGATATTTAGTATTCAATAAATAATGAGAGAAAACTCATGTTTGGTAATATTCAGTATTCCAATTGGAAGTATCTAATTGAGTAGTGAGAAAACTTCAAAGATTGATGAAGAAGACGGTTTTTTTGTTTTTTAAAACATTTTCTGTTAGTCTATTCGACAGAAGGACATTTGACGGAAAAAAAAAATCGGGGATACCACGCGAAATAGAGTAAAACTTTGGGACACCTCGCGAATTTCGCCGTATCTCATGGGTATTAGACGAAAAAATCGTATATTATTTAACTAACGGTAGTTTTGTAAAGTACCTTTTTCAGAATTTTTAATGATACCTTTTTTCATTAAAGGAAAGTAATTAGGGTGATTAGTCTCAAGCTAGTGGATAGGAAATTATTCTATACGGAGTAGTATTTTATCGGCGAGGAACCGCACACTCCTTTTTTTTTAACCTCGCACTCCACCATGGGCGGCACTAGGTGCCGCCCAAGAGACCCTTCTAAAAACCGGTCTGACTATGGTCGGAAATAGGCGCCGCCCAGACAACCCGGCTTTTCGTAAAACCCGTTTCAGAGTCTGGGCTGCACCTATTGCCGCCCAGATTTTTTGTTTGGGAGAACCCGATTTAGGAATTTTTTTTATTTAAATAAAAATAGAGTGGTTTTTTCGAACCCGGGTTTAAAATTTGAACGTGGGCGGCACATATTGCCGCCCATAATTGGTTTTTAAAATTTGAACGTGGGCGGCACATATTATCGCCCATAATTGGTTTTTAAAATTTGAACGTGGGCGGCACATATTACCGCCCATAATTGGTTTTTAAAATTTGAACGGGGGCGGCACATATTGCCGCCCATAATTGGTTTTTAAAATTTGAACGTGGGTGGCAATAGGTGCCGCCCAAATTTAACCCCAAAAAAATTCCAAGTCGGCGGTATTTAGGGCCGCCTATGTCGTCTTCTCCGTGAAATTTTTTCCGAGCACCCACAGAGAAATTTCAAATCGATGGCGGATTCCAGCGAATTTTCCATGGAAGATATATGGGCGGCGGTTGACAAGGAGGAAAACCAGATGGCGGCGGTGGGAGATCTCGGCGGCGACGGCGATCCACTGGACTCGACGGCGGAATCGACGGCGACGGCGATGAATCTTTGTTTCGTTGGCGGTGGCGGTCGCGATGGAGGAGTCGACGGCGGCGGCGACAGGGGAGGCGACGAGGCGGAGGTAGCTGGGCTGCACGAGGAGCCGCAAGGGACCGGGTAGGAGGGGATTTCTGGGCTGCACGAGGTGCCGCCCAGGACCGGGGAAGAGGGGAT
Source organism: Rheum nobile (assembly GCA_027886185.1). Classification (NCBI taxonomy): domain Eukaryota; kingdom Viridiplantae; phylum Streptophyta; class Magnoliopsida; order Caryophyllales; family Polygonaceae; genus Rheum; species Rheum nobile. Next base: position 766,400 of record WOAB01000191.1, on the reverse strand, counting down.
TTCTGGGCTGCACGAGGTGCCACCCAGTACCGGGGAAGAGGGGATTTCTGGGCTGCACGAGGTGCCGCCCAGCTTGCCGGCAAGCATGGAGCTTTCCGGCGCGGTGGTTTTGGGCGAGGAGGAGAGATTGTCGGCTAGTACCGAGGAGATGGATATCGGGGACGACAATGCCTTCGACGTGTCGGTAGCGGTTGCTATGCAGGCGATGGATGATTTGGCGGAAATTCCCGTTCGTCAAAAGCGCAAATATGAACGGAGGCCGACCGTAGAGGTATGGTGTTTGTAATTTTTAATTTGTTAAATCTAATTTATTTAATTAAATTGTTACTGTAATTGTAGATTTGTAAACTTAATGTTTATTGTATTTAATTATAATTAAAAAAGACAATATAGGTAATAGGCTAAATTTTACTGTTAAATAATATTAAATATATTATCGTAATAAAAATAAAAAATTTAATATATTGATTTTATAAGAAAACAATTGCTAAGGTATATATAACTAGGTTGTATTGGATAAAATGAAAATAGTTATATTTCTTATGGCAAAATAAGATGTATTGGGTAAAATCAAACAGTCGGATCGAGACAGTCGCCCTACTACTGCATCTGCTCACAAGAGGAGGGTTGTGGGTATATCGCAGGACACGGAGGTGCTTAGTGAGGACGATGTTGGTCCCGTCCGTTCAGATGAGGACGTGGTTATGAAGGACTTTACTACCGGTCCTTCTACTATCCCTGAGGATCCGGAGTTTAGTACCGACCCACCACCTCAGGAGGACTCACCTCAGCACCAACCACCTCCGTCAAAGCCACCTCAGGAGGAGCCACCTCAGCAGCAGCCACCTCCGCCTGATCCACCTCAGCAGACTCCACATCAGCAAGACCCACCTCCGCAGTTTCCAGCTCAGCAGGCCCCACCTCCGCCTGAGCCAGCTCAACAGGCCCCACCTCCGACTGAGCCACCTCAGCAGGCCCCACCTCCGCAGGACCCACCTCAGCAGGCCCTGCCTCCGCCTGATCCAGCTCATCAGTTTCCTTCTCTGTTGAGGAACTTTGATACGCACATTGCGGAGTTGATATGGAGGAAGGCGTCATTGGACCCTCCAGAGGACGTTGTTAGGACTTTGAGGGTTCAGACACGGCCTACACAGTTTGCGTTTTGGAGGGATCGTATTCCCAGAGGGGTCCCTGAGGAGGGTTCCTGGTTTTGGATTGCTCAACATACGGGGTTGACCGGTTTACTTGATTTTCAGTTCGGCATGGCTGATCACACCCTCATTTCAGCGTTCGTTGAGCGATGGCATCTAGAGACGAACACCTTCCACTTTCCCTGGGGCGAGATAGGTCCTACGCTACATGACGTTATGATGATTCTAGGGCTGCCGATTGATGGATTTGAGGTGACGTCACCATGGACCGGTCAGGATAGCGAGCTAGCGGAGTGTGAGGCCTTATTCGAGTATCTATTTGGGATAGATTCGGAGTACAGCTTAGATGAGGATGATGCTGACATGGTATGTGACCTTAGGAAGGGTTGGGTCAAGCAATTCCAGTTAGCGAGGCATGTGTTGAGGATGATTGAGGAGGGTGCCTACCCAGAGGATATAGCAGTCGGTTTCTTATGGCACACCATGTCGGCTAGTATCTTCGTTGACAAGTCAACGAATGAGCTGAAGACTACATTGCTACCTCTTTTTGTGGACTGGGAGCGTGTCGTTCATACTGCTTGGGGGACCGGGGTTCTGGCTCTCCTTTTTAGAAACCTCGGAGAGGCTTCTCGACGCGGAGCTGCACAGTTCGCCGGTTGCGCACGTCTGTTAGAGGTAGACTTTTATTATAGTTAGATTGTAATTTAAATCATGAATATACTGTGTTTAATTGTTTATAACTAATGACTTTCTTCCTCCGTACGCAGGTTTGGATTTGGACATACTTTGTATACTTCCCAAGCAACCCTAACCTCAAGGAAGGTACGGACGACGACATTCGACGCGCTGCACGATACTGCATTGGTCGGACCCCTGTCCGTTTAAGTCGCAACCAGTTACACTATAGACGGATACTGGACGAGTATAGGCCAGAGGATGTACGTATTCTTATTCCATTTTAATATACTTAAAGATAGGCTTAATGAGTTAATATATGTTTTGTCTTTTGGGGTTAATTGCAGATACGGTGGATGCCGTATGAGGGTCTTGATTTTCGAGGTGCTCACAGGGCCTCCACGTATCGAGGGACTGTTCGGTTTCTCGGTGTAGAGGAGGCGTACATGCCGGATAGGCTTACCCGATAGTTTGGTTATCGACAGAGCAGGCCCATCGATATCATAGAGCCTCTGGTTGTAGTGCGTCCTCATGATTTTAGGGGGACGAGGCGATACCAATTGCACTTTGACCCGCATTGGCACAGGTGAGACCAGCTTGAGCATAGTCTTTGCCCCCACATCTTAACGAGTCCTCCTGCCACGATGTATTGGGATGTCCATGATGCGTACCTGGACTGGTATTTACAGGTATCGCATCCTTACGTGAGTCCGAATGCGCCAATACAGCCTCGTATTTGTAAAGGACTACCTCCGGCTATCAACTTGCAAAGGGTATGTTTTTTGCCCCATTTTATTCTTATTAATTATTTTAGGAAAGTCTATGTATTTAAAATGTTTGTTTTCATTTACAGCGTGTGGCGATGAGCAAGGCGCATCTTCAGAAGCTTATAGAGGCAGGTGGTTTAGGGTGTTTGGAACACTTTCAGCATATATATGACCTCATTTCCAGTGACATCATCCCTGTAGCTCCTCCGCTTGTACGGGCTTCACAGATGCCTTCCCAATCCTCTAATGCAGGCGAGACTATATTTGATAGAGAGATGGCCGAATCATCTAGGATGGCGGAAGAGCGTGCATCAGCTCAACAGGCAACGTCTCAACCGACGCCGGTGGTTCCTCCAGATTGGGCACCGGGCGTGGATTCGGGTGTGTCCTTGGGTACTGATTCTGAGACTTTAGCTGTGTCCTTGGATAGTGAATCAGAGAGTTTGTAGAATATTTATATTTAGTTTGATTTCTTTGTTCATTCGTATTGGTTTTTTTAGATTTTCGTTCCGTTATTTCTAGAACAAATCGATGATCAATTAGTTTAAAGACAAAATATCCAACATTCCAAAAAAAATAACATTCTAAAAAACACATACACATTCTAAAAAAAAAAAATCCTAAAGGAGGGTGAGCCTACAATGACCAATGAATGGCCTCATCGAACATTCTAATTTGCCTCTTCTCCTCGCTGCATCACAGAAAAACTTAAAATCTACAAATTCCGAAATTTGAAGATTCCATGTTTTTCTGTGCTGCAGCTAGGAGAAGGGGCAAATCAGAAAGTTCGATGGGGACCATTCCTTGGTCATTGTAGGCTCACCCTTCTTTAAGGTTCTTCAGGCATTAAGGTTTTGTTATTGCCTTGTGGTCATTATCCTCTTGACCGAGTCAATAATTGTAAAGAAGGATGAGCCTCCCAATTACCAGGTCGATCATGCTAATATGCTCCTTTTTCCGAGCTGTATCACTGAAAAACTTGAAATCCTACAAATTTCGAAATTTGAAGATTCCATGTTTTTTTGTGCTGCAGTGCGGAAAAAAGAGCAGATCAGCATGTTCGACCTGGTAATAGGAGGCTCATCCTTATTTAGAACTCTTGACTCGGTCAAGGGGATAATGGCCACAAGGCAATCACATCCTTCTTTACAACTAATTTTGTGCTGCCCAGAATCCCCGATAATATATCTTCATCTTCAACTTCCAATCTCGCACAGCTTCTGGAGCTTATCACTTTCCCGCAGCAATGAACTGTTGGAAATGCAGAACGACGAAGCCATACCACCCCACGATATTGATTTCTTGAATCTGAATAGGCATGTTGGGCGAAAAATACATGAGTAATAGGTGTAACCTTGGATGTGGAAGAGTTGAAGTTGGATGTGGTATTTATAGGCATGTTGGGCGGCATGAGGTGCAGCCCAGAAGACCCTTCCAAAAACCGGAGTCTGGGCGGCAATAGGTGCAGCCCATCCCTCTGGGCTGCACCTATTGCCGCCCATATTTTTTTCGTCAAACCCGATTCAGAGGATGGGCTGCACTTATTGTCGCCCATATGAAAATCGTCAAATCCGGTTCATAGTGTTATAACATTTGTGTTTCAATGTTCTGTATAAATAATATATTATTCTATCATATTATTGTTTATTCTTAGTATTTATTTGTTTATCTAATATTAATAAAAAATCAATACAAAATAATCATCCTAGAAGATAAAGACAAATTGTTCATTACGATACATTTAGCACACAATACATGAAAGAATACAAGTTGTTCATAAACTTAGAAAGTTTGTGACAAAATATATGACATTGCTTTAGCGTTTGAAGAAATTAAGATAGTCTCTGATAAACGTTCGCTTCATATGATATCTCTGCTTTGCTAAATGTGTTTGCTCCCTACAATGGTTGATAGTTCATAAACACTATTACACAAAAGATACGACATCAATGCAGTATACGATGTACATCATTATATAGTTTGAGGTTATACCTATGAATGTTATCAAGATCTTTAAGGAGTTCTTGATTTTTCTTTACAAGATCTTGATTCTCCTTAACAAGATCTTGTTTTTCCTGCCATTGTTGTCGAATAACCGCATGTGCCCTGTCCTCGTACATATGATCAATCCACTCCCTGAAAATACACCCCAGTTTTGGGCATCCCAAATACCTCCTTCCGTAGTTCCACTGCAAATCACAAGTGCGGACAACGGCTTTCAAATTACACTCGCATAGCCTATCTGGGTTTGTTGATGATTCGGATGAAGATGCCATTATTATTTATTGTAGTGTTTTGTTTCCTACAAATATCATGAATCCATTAATATAAAAACTTAGGGTTAATAAATCGATAGAAACTGGAAGAATAAGCTTACCCAAAAATGTTTCTTCAAGCGCCGCTTGTGTTGGACTTGTTGTAGTGAACAAACAACCCAAATTCTTCTTATATAGTGAAAAAGCAATGTGGACGGCACGTAGTGCCGCCCAAAGGGTACAAAAATCCCACAAATCTTACAAGTACCCTCGTGGGCGGCACCTATTGCAGCCCAAGTAAACCCTTCTGGGCTGCAATAGGTGCCGCCCAAGTAAACCCTCCTGGGCTGCAATAGGTGCCGCCCACCTTTGTCATATTTTGGTTGTCAAACCCTTATAAATACGAAACGAAAACCTCTACAATCCACACAATTCCCACTCCATAACTTCTCACAAACTTTTCGTGTGTTCTATTTTGGGTAATGGCGTCTTTGGTTCTCAAAGTTTACAAAAATGGGCGAATCACCTACAATCGAATGATACGCCAACGAAGTGGGATGGACATGTTTTTCCATGGATACGAAGGTGGCGAGGTCCGCACTTTACGGATGAGGGATGTCTCGCCTGGAGAGGGGGGGTTATCATTGGGTTACTTGTTCATGGCGTTATTTTACAATCCAACCGGGGTTCGCCCTGGTCGGATTTTTTACTTTCCACCGGGTATGGATCCTCCACGACTCCGTGAGGTGGTAGACGAGGAACACGTAGCTAAAATTATAGCTCTTTACAGACCCGGTGTTCCAGTCACCATTTACACAGAGTGTGCACACCCGAAGCGTCATATACCAGGTCTTTTAGAAGATCTGGAATCTGAGGTGGACAACGGTAGCTCTGATGATGGCGGGGAGACCGATCCTGATGAGGAATAGATAACTTTTTATGATTCATGTTCAACTAGTGTACGCTTTAATGTTAATGATTTCCAAGTAATATTATTGTCTCGTATTGCATTTTCCCGAATCAACACCAATTCAAATAAAAACAAATGATTATAAAAACAATATACGGTCAATCTCAATCAAACTTTCCCACAAAATGAATTACAATAACATATATAAAGTCAATTACAATCCAAAAAACCTAGGTAAGTATGTTAGGTCGCCCTTGTTCCGCTCTCTCCTCTACATAACTCTTGAACATATCCTTAAAGCGCTCATGACTATCCCATCCATCAACACTTGGATCCTTGTAAATGAGCCACTGCCTCAGAGGCGGTGGAATTGGACAACGATCATTAACAAGCCAAATCTGTAAACATAAACGATAAAATTATATAACAATTTATGAAAGAATAAGTAAATACCAGAGAGTAGCGCTCCACGTACCGGTACGTAATGGTCTCTCCTGCCTACATGTGCTATCGCATAAACCTTTGTCGGAGGCTCATCACCCGGGGGCCCCCACAATGGAAGACATGTGTGCGGTCCAAACCATGATAAGACAACAACCGCCACTTGGTGTTCCATGGCAAACACCAAACCAGTAATAGGCATTATACACCAGAAGTTCGTTGTGCACGGTGACGCAATATAATTCAATCTCCTAACAAATGCTTCCACCGTCAACTCTTCCTCCCCAAGCATCGCTACGTAGTTGGCTGGATGTGTCTGGACATGCTTCGAAAGCTCTAACCGGACATCAACGTACTCCTCTTCTCGGCAACCTAGCAAAACGGCAAGGGAACGAAACCCGCAATGACCATCGCCTTTGACATTTTGTACCCTAGAAATGTATGCGAGCATGAAATGATCAATATTTTTGTGCCCCCAATTGAAGCTGAGATACTTTAACGACTTGCTTGAACCCGATTTGGACTTGTTTGAAGCAAATTTTGACTTTCCAGGTTTAGTGGCACTCCCCTTTGCTGTTGAAACTCCACTGTGAGGTCGTCCGGTAGAAGGACATCCTTTCGATCCCATAGATGCTCTTGATCCCACGGACGATTTCACATTGGTCGTCTCTTTCTCTGCAGGCGCATCCTCCTCTTCCACTCCCAGCTCCTCATCCTCCATCTTCATCTTCTGCTTCTCCTTCATCTTCTTCATTTTTGCATCCACATGCTCGTCCCAACCCATATTCCTCTTGGTGCTGGTCTTTCTCGCATTCATCCTAGGCCTCCCCTTCTTGGTCTCACCACGTGGCAGGTCTTGAATCTGGCACGATGTAGGGTCAGTTGACTCACGCCACTTATCCGCCATCTTCTTCAACAGAAATCCATCAACTTTCCCACATAAGAACTCTTCAACGAAGTCCTGCACCGTGACATTATCCGCTGTGATTGCAACACCATCATCGACATCAAGATCCTTAGCATCCACCCATTCCCATCTGATCTGCTTCCAGAAAATATCAACTTCTTCAGGCACTAACGGATAACCCGTCTCCATATAGACCTTAATTGTGTGTGGGCAAGGCAGTCCTAGTGTGGACTTCCACCAAAAATCATCACATGTGTCCCCAATTTTCCCCTCCTTTGCTAACACAGCTTGGGCATACAACATTCTCAAGCATTTCTCAGAGCACTTTTCAAGGAGGCGCTTGAAGAAGACCTTAACCCACTCAGGGCCATTTACTATCTCCATGGGAAAGGCAGTGCAGTTCTTGGTCATCTCAAATCGGATCTTCCGATGCTGATCAATAAACATGTTGTCGATGTGTTGCACAATTGTGTCGAACCCTCCAACGGATGTCTCAATCATGTCCTTAAGCATAGAGTGCTAACCCTCAACCCTGAAAATAATATAATCGTTTACAATTTACTAAATGAATTTTAAAATCCAATTTGATTGCAAATGTTTGTATGAAAGTTACCTGTTTGATGTTCTTGTGGCAAAATGGAGAACATCATCACACCATGCCGCAACTAGCTTTTTCTTATGGTCTTTAAACCAAGTTTCCTCGACATATTTCACAAGGCCTTCATTCCATATCTCCTTAAAGTGAGCAAGTCGCTCTCTATACTCCTCCTTTGTGTGAGACCTCATCACCCAACGAACACTTCCCGAGAATTTCTTCTCGTCAATCTTCATCAACTTAGCATATGCCTTCATATTACGGTCTACATGGACCTGACACAAATGATGCCGAACCTTCGGAAACACCATTTTGGCAGCCTTGATTAGTCCTAGCTCTCGATCAGACATGATGCATACGGGACTTTCCCCCCCGTACAACCACTTCAATCGTGTGAATGCCCATGAATAGTGGCTTGTCGTCTCCCTTTCCATGAACACAAGAGCAATGCAATATGTGAAGTTGGTGCAAGTAAACCCAACAATCTGGAACAGTGGCATACCGTACCTATAAATGCAACACAAAAAATACTTTAAACCCGCCAAAAATATCATTATCTACTCATAATACTAAAACGAGTAAGGTTTACCTGGTGGTTTTGTACGTCGAATCCATGATGACGACATTAGGGAACATGCACAACAAATGTCGAGCGTCTGGATGAGAAATAAACAAGCACGCCAATACCTCCTTCCCATCTTCCCTCGTTTTAGTAGCACTGTCCAACAAATAGCCTTTGTCCTTCAAAAACCCCAATGACCATTGTGTCACATTCAGATTGCCTAGGTATTTCAACCTCTCCTTAGCCCTAACAGTGTACACTTGCCTCCTCGATACCGTTGAACCCGTATATTCATTCCTAATCTGTGTAGAAATAACCTTGGGTCTTGCACCCGCCGCAGTATCAATCATCACTTTTCTACGCTGCTCCATCGTAAGTCGGGAAGCAAATGCATGGCCAATCAAGGTGGTTGAAAGCATATGGTTATGGCATCCTCTAACAACCGATATGGTCCACCCAGGATCTCTAATAGCATTTCCTTCCCTAAAAATACCATGCAACAAAAAGGGACAACCCTTCTTCTTTGACCTAGCTTTATTCACTCGTATCGGACTGACCTTTTTACCATCGACTAACTTCTTTTTCTTGCCGGACCTAGGTAACCTGGATCTCTCACAATGAAAAACAATATTTTTAGACTTTGATGATTTAGTAGTGATCACCATAGAAAGACTAAAACCGACCTTTTGCACCCACTGCCTCAATCCCTCCATACTCGGAAATATCTCATTAGTAGTAAAATGGGATGAGAAGTCAATTGCTAAAAATTCATCATCACTAGAATCACCCTATTTATATACAAAAATTATTACATTAGAAACTAATTAATAATTAAATTTATACAAATTAATATACCAAAATTATGCATTATTTCTAAACAGTCTACATTTTAAAAACTAAGTACAGTTAATATCTAATCATTTTATACAATAAAAATTAAAAATATTACGTACCTTGAAGTATTGAGGAGAAATCGGCGACTGAAAATCATCCTCATCATCTAGAGACGTGGGCGCGCTCGAAGACGACTCCGACAACCCCCTCCAAAAAGGATCGCTTGACGACGACATATATATAGTCGGAAAATTACAATGGGTTTGAAGTTTTTTTTTCCCGTTGTATCTTTCAATGGTGGTATACTATTACATCTCCCATATATATAGCCGGCCACATGACCATACAGAATAATTCTGGGCGGCACTATGTGCAGCCCAAATTGACCGTTAAATTTCAGTCGTACACTCCCTAGGCTGCACTATGTGCCGCCCAGAAATCCGGGTTTAGTGAACCGGTTTTCTGGGCTGCACATAGTGCCGCCCATAAACCCTTTTTCCTACAACAAACCGATTCAGTGAACCGGCTTAGTGGGCGGCAATATATGCCGCCCAATAAGCCGGTCTACTGAACCGGTTTTTAAAAATTCAATTTAAATCATAATTTTAATAAAAAATAAATTTGAACCCATCTTGGGCGGCACCTAGTGCAGCCCAAGAAAATCGGGTTTTCTGGACTGCACTAGGTGCCGCCCAGATAGAGTGCGAGGTTAAAAAAAAGGAGTGCGCGGTTTTTCGGCCTATTTTATCGGAGGAATTGAAGTAATAAATAATCTTTAGGATTTTTTATTTTTTTAAGAGGATGATCTTTACGAGTTTGGATCATATAAGAGAGACTTTAGCGTGTAAAATGAGGAATAAGGAGAGTCATTAAATGGAGTTGATCGGACGACTATAAATTCATCCATATATTAGCTTAGGCGGTGGCAATTTTGTAAATATTTATAGTTTTTTTTTCGTTTTTACCCCTCCTTGTTTATTCTTCCTCAACCGAAGTTTCGGACGTTCTCCGCCATTGTTGAATCATCGTGCTTCAATTTGTTACTGCAATCTCACCCTTTCATTCTTCATCCATATATCGTGCTTCAATACGTTTTTTGATGATTGAGGTTTTTCTCCATAGTCGATCTCTTTCGAAACAATTGGTTTTATTTTGCGATTTCTGTGTGAATCCGTAGTTAGCATACAAAATTTATCATCTCTATCGTGTATCCCAGCGTATGAATTCGTTGGAACTTTGTTGATTTAGATTTTTGCTTTTATGGTTGTTCGCCATGGTTGATTTCTCTTTATGTGACATTGGAACTTCGATTTCATTAGTTGTGCACTTTTTTATTTCATTACTTATGTTTTCTAGTGTATGAATTCGTTGAAACTTTGATGATCAGACTTTTTTTGTTTTTGCATTTCAATGTTGTTCGTCATGGTTGAACACTGTTTGTTTGAACTCTGTTTTTATTTTTTATTTACAAGGGTTTCAGATTATGCACACATTACGAGCAAACTGATGCACTTTAATATATTTACCGATATACCTTTATCAACAACATATGCACTTATAAACAACCAATCATGATAAAAAGTTTATGCTTTTTTAAAAGCTTAATGATGCACTTTGAATGATTATTTGTGCAAATTTACATACAATACACGCACAGTTACCAGCACCATATGTATTGTAGATATCCATGCTTATACTGAATGAAAACTGTGTTCACACTTATTACCATCGTTCTTATTGTCAGATCCTTCTTTATGTTCATTTGTTGTCGATCTCGCTATATGGAATACTATGGGTGTTGGTATAGGAGTTAGAAGGACAACCTTTGAGACTCAACATGGTTTCAAATAGAGCTCGCTCTCCCCCTTCATAAGTGGATTTGACCTCAGAGGAGTCAGTGGAAGAGATTCAAGAGAGTGAAATTCTTTCTGAAGTAAGCTCTTGAAAAACACATGCTTATAAGTTCTTGGACAAACTTGAAGAAGGCTCTCTGGTGACAACTACACAACAACAATTGGTTGGCTTCCCTTCCTTTTGAGTTTAATGATATGTTGCCTTGTGGATAATTGTGGCTTGTTTGACAAAGGGTACGTGAAAGACGTGGCTCTGGCTCACATCTTGGCCTACGAAACCCCATTTGCCTCCGGAAGGCACCTCTGCGTCGAATCCATCTCCCATTTCAGCGACTTCGCCGCTAAGGTCAATGAGCTCTACATGGAGTATAATGTTCCAAGGTAATTCAATTCAGATATCCATTAAATGATTTTGGGTTGTTTGTTTGGTACTTAGTAATTAATTTATTGTATTGTTATGAATTAGTTTCCCCAATGAGACTCAGTCGGGGCTGTTGATGTAACACTCCAAGTTTATAATCCTTTATAAGGATTAGAGTGCTACTCATGTCAACAAGCGCTCTTTCTTTTTTTGGTTCAAGTGAGGACAAAGAACTAGGAAGTTAAGCGTGCTAGGGCGGGAGTAGTCTTGGGATGGGTAACCTCCTGGGAAGTTCTCGGTTGGCATGGGGACAGCGTTTCTAAGGCTGTGGGCCTTACAACAATTCACTATCTTCTTCTGAGCTATCTGTGTCAGCAGGTATGAGCTTCTTTCTTTTATGTGCATCACTGATTGGAGGTAAATGAAATTGGTTGAGCTGACCCTTTGAAGATGGTACTGGTGGCAACTTCAACCTGACTCTTAAACCCATTGAGGATGGTGTAGGGCTTTACTCTTGTCTTGGCCTCTTCTTTTCATAAGTTCTTTGTGTATAGGAACAAAAAAATAGTTCTGATGATAAAACAACAATAAAGAATTCTAGAATCAGAAACCGAACACATCAATTTAAAGATAGAAAGACAACTATCATAATTATGCACATACATATCTTATTTAAGAACTCTTATACATAATTTGTGCACTTTATAAATCAATTCAATAACGTCTTTTTAGCAGAAGAATTGCTTTATACACATATAAATCTTAAATATGCGCAAAACAACTCTTATTAAAGCACTGCTATACATAACTCATGCACTTTAGAAGTCAATTCAATAAAGTATTTTTTTGTGAAAGATTTTGTTTATGCACAGATATATCTTAATTATGCACATACAACTCTTCTTAAAGCACTGCTATATATAATTCATGCTCTTCTTAAACCAATGGGCTAATCTTTTGATGAAACCAAGTGCAAGCACAACAGCTAGTTTACATAATTCATGTAGAGAAAGCTATTATTCAAGCATGTCACAAGTGGAAAAAACACTTTTTGAGGCTCCCTTTTAGAGGCGTACATAGTTCAAAACGCCTCAACAACGACTTAGGCAATCACTTTTTTTTGGTTTTTGAGGCGGATAATTAATTTATACGCCTCAAAAACATCTTTTGAGACAGACAAATTAATATACGCCTCAACAAGTATCCGAAAAAACATTTCCCGCTAAAGTATTAGAGGCGGGCCAGGGTAAGGCCCGCCTCTAATACTAACTAATTGAGGCGGGCCAAGTAGCCCGCCTCAATTAAAGCTTGTTAAGGCGGACCTCTTAAAGCCCACCTCAACAAGTATGTTCAATAGAGGCGGGCATGTAAGTATATTCAAGACGACGTCGTAACGTAGCCATCTTCGGATCTTTGCTAACCCTTCTCTTTCTATCAACCCTAGTGTCTCTCTCGTATCTAAATCTCCGTTGCTATTCTTCCATATCCACTGTCATTAGTCCTTACTAATGGGAGCCAAGTAATTCGTCTTTCTTCATCTTCATCTCTCTCGTTTACGCTTGTTTCTGCGCTCCGTGTGTTGAATCTTGGTGGCAAGTAAGAGTTTTGTCCCCGAGGGAGGAAGCGAGTAGAGAAATGGAAGGTGTTGGGCAGGAGCAAACCCTAAGTTCAGAGGGTACCAAGAGGAAGATTGTGGAGGACTTTGAACTCGCGAGACAGAAAGTTCTCGAAGTGGTTGCTCGACTCAACACCGCTGCCAAGCATAAGCGCCCTCGGTTCGACTCGCCCGATGCCGCCTATGCTAATTCCGCCGTATCCCAGCCCTCCTAACCTGGTGAAATTTCCGTCCTCTCGTTTTAATGCAACCTGGATTTGTTGTTTGTGGAGTTCTCATTGTTGGACGTATCATTTTGCAAAAAATGTTGGGGGAAAATTAGGGTTTTTATCATTTATGTTCATGCTATGACTGAAATTGGTTGTTATTAGCCAGGGAGATAATTTCATATCACGAGAAGGAAGCTTGAAAGGGAAAATCACTTTACGCTTTGATGGTCCATCACATTGCTGTGCAACATGCATATGTGTAGTTGAGTGGATATTTCACTGGCAACATCCTTTCCTGTGGTGATATATCTCTCCATGAAACGTTCCTTGCATGCGATAATATATTTATCAACAGTATCATATAGTTTCCCTTGCTATCTCTTTCCTGATGATGTTTCATTATGATTCTAGTATGTGTACTATCAAGTTTTCCTTTTCTTTGTACTGCCTTTTTTTGTGATGAACTTCAACTCTTTCTAGTCATATTATATGTATGAAATTGACATATTGATCTTCCATTTCATCTCATTTCCTCCATACCTCTGAAAATAACAATAATAATAACGTTTTCATGTGATGCATGCAAGTCAATATACAAAAAAGCATCTTCCGTCAATGTTTTTTTCTTAGACATATTTCAGTATTTACTGCTCAAACCGGCCAATATAATGGCTCACAAGGTACAAGCAAGAAAATTCACATTCTGAATGGAAAGGTTGGTTGAGATGCCATATACATGATCTTCTGATTTCTCTGAAATAAAACGGTGATTTTTCTTTTCTAAGGTTCCTCATGTTGATATGGTTTGCGAACAGGTTGGTGTGATCATTGGTAGAGGTGGAGATATGATAAAAAATCTTCAGCATCGCTCAGGTGCTAGAATCCAGATAACCAGAGAATCGGATGCTGATCCAACTTCATTGACAAGGGAGGTCGAACTGATGGGGACAGCAGAACAAATCAGTAGAGCTGAACAGCTAGTTAATAAAGTGATAGCAAAGGTGAATGCTGTGAGGATAAACTCTGTTAGGCCATGATCTTATCTATGATGCAAAATAGTTGACTGTCTCTGTGTACTATACAGACAAATGCAGCGGGGATTTAGATGGTTCATCCGGAAATCTCATAATTAATCTCGTCCAATCTGGAGGTGAATAGTTCGTAATGAAAGTTCCTAGTGACAAGGTATGTGTAGTGGTGTAACCATCTTTTAGGTGGAGCTAAAAGCTGATAGCAAGTGCTAAACCTTTTTTTTCAGGTTGCTTTGATTATTGGTAAAGGTGGTGAAACTATTAAAAGCATGCAGAGCAAATCTGGAGCACGTATACAGGTCAGTACTTGTTACGACTTACAGTCAGTATTGCACATCTTTTGCTTCACTTTTTTGATGAATATTTCTTAAAATTTGTTTTATCTACTTGTCGACATTGTTTATTTAGCAGTTAGAACTTAGAACTATTATCGAAGAAATATAGATATGGTAGCACCATCCTTGTATGCGTTTGTTTTTATCATCTACTTTATCCATTTTGTTAATTAAACATGTGTTCATATTCAACTACTGAATATCCAGCTTTTGTGTAATGAGTCACAAGAGGAACTGATGTTGTACTATTGATTGTTCAGATGAATGTTTCTTATTCTGTATGACTTCCATCTTTGTAGGTAGGAAGAGTTCAAAATCAAATGAAAGTGAATCAAATGACGAAAATATGTCCAAGAAAGATTTGGCTCTACAATTAGCCATGGAGCAAATTAATAAGTCATTTGGAAAGGGGTCTATTATAGAGGCGGACTTGTATGTCCGCCTCTATAAGTACATAGACGCTGACTCGGCCGAGTCAGCGTCTACTTGTTGAGGCGGGCTTGTATACGCCCGCCTCTATAAGTATATAGCGTTGACTTATTGAGGCGGGCCTCCGAAGCCCGCCTCAACAAGTCCCTCATTTTGGCGCCAAAGTGAGGGACTTGTTGAGGCGGGCTTCGGAGGCCCGCCTCAATAAGGTCCTTTTAGAGACGTAAAATGTCCGCCTCAAAAAGTGTCCCTACTTGTTACAGTCCCCTTAGTTGAAGCGAACGGTGTTCCCCTCAATAAGTGTCCAAAGGCCCGCCTCTATAAGGATTTTTTCCACTAGTGTGTAATGCTCTTATTCATGCAAAGAATGCTCTTATTCATGCACATAAAGCTCCATTTCCTAATTTGGCTACCAATCATCAAAATTGCAGCAAATTAATTCATGCACATAAAGTTCTTATTCATGCACTAGTTTACATAATTCATGCATATAAAGCTCTTATTCTTGCACATAAAGCTCTTATTAAACCAAATGGTTTTTTGCAAACCAGATTATCTTAACAATTGACACGAAAAAAAAAAATACTATTATAGATCAACACTTGTCAATGCTTGCTAAAAATTTATAGCATTTTATTAAAGACAAAATTTGAACATCAAAAGAAACTGCACCAAACTTGTCTTACTAACCTTTCCACCAGTCAATTACAGAGACGGTACTCTAAAGCAAGATTATCATGAGGATACATGATGCTATTAGGGGTTATGGACAACTATAGACACAAAAAGGCAAGGCATCCTAGAGGTTTCCCTGCTTCCCAGAATGACACGGCTCTCACATGCATAGTGTAGAAGTATAGTATAGACAACACATCCTGTAATTGCTAAATTGGCTACCTCGTTGAAGGCAGATTAACTAAAAAACTAGAAGAAAACATACATCACGATCAGCTACTCAATGCCTCTTTCAATTTGAGTGCGCACATTGAAAGAGCGAATCAATGGAAAGATGGAAACAAGCTAGACAGATACACAAAAGGTTAAAATCGAGCACAAACTGCTAACCTAAACAGATGCACAAAACACTAAAATTGAGCACACAAATGGCAAATTCGAGTACACAAAGGCCAATTTCGAACACAACAAGGCCAAATCTGAGCACAAAAATGCTAAATCCGAGTAAAAAACCCTAAATCTGAACTTAGAACCCTAATAACATCATCAAGGCCACAATAATGAAAATTTTAGGGTTTTGAGTAGTGATTTTGTTTACCTTTGGATGATTTTCCTTCTCCTTTTGAATCATTCCCCCCTTTCGCCATGTTCTTCGAATTTTAGGGTTTATAGATTGGGATCGTTGACAGATTTGGATCGTTGTTGCAATCAAGCCGTGCTCCTTCAACACATCACACTCACAATCCGTGGATTTTTCTTTTTGGATCGTTGACAGATTTTGGATCGTCGTCGCAGATTGGGATCGTTGTCGAAGTTGATGATCCCTTTTGGGAGTGTCACAGGAGAAGTGCAGGAGAAGAATGGTTTTGGGAAAGGTATGATTTTACGATTAATTACATCCAATGCCACTCTAATTGACAAATTATGAAGCGCTTCCTTTTTTTCATTATTGCCTCAGCTCGTTGGCGTGGCTCCATCCAAGCCTTTCATGCTCTGCATTCAAGGGCCACAAAATTTCGCACTTTATACTATAGGATATCTCCCTACAGGAACCGGACTCTGATTTTTAAATATATCGACAGAGAATTTAAGCCCTTTATTTTTTAAAGAATTTGTACTTTGCATATTTGGATTATATGGATAATGTATGCTTTTGGTTTTTGGTTTTTGAACTTTGTAGTTTCTATCCATATCTACTTAATTAGTTTGCTAGTACATTGTAATGTTTGTAATTACTACATTTTTGTAGAACAATTAATATAATGTGCACTTTGTTGTTAATCATCTAGATTTGAGTATGTGAAAAATAAATTTTAAGTGAGAAATAGTCATGAGGTAAGCTATTTAAAAGGTATTGTCAGTGCAATAATAACCCTTATTATATATTTCTTTCGTCTAATATTAGATGTCTTTTTAGTCTCAATATTTTGTCTAAAAATAGTTATTTTTTAAACTATTTTAGCCACATTTTTTCCAACTTTATCCGTACTTATTAATGTGATTTATTCACCCAAGAAATTATAGAGTTACTTTTTAACAATTTAATAAGGGTATTTAGACTAGTTTTTAAATTCTTAAATATTATACCAAAGTCTAAAAAGACATGTAATATTATACGGATGGAATAATATTTTTTGTTTGTGATATACACTTGGATAAGAATTAAGAATGGTTGTATTCCAAGTTTTCCCTTGCTATGGCATAGGCCACTGTTATGATTCTTTTTGTTTTAATTCATTTATTATCTTTATAACTTCTCAAATTAGTGTATCATAATCTCGCATATAAAAAATTAATACAAGTGCATTGCTCATGCAACCATTTTTGGGGGATTCAGGTCTGTAATTGTTGCACCTTTTGTTTTTAGCTCAATTATTATGAAAACATGCAAAGTAAAAAGTCTCTTCTTTTTAGTACTTCTTTATTGATATTACTCCTAATAATTTACTGAAGCAAATGACGTGTTATATCCTTAGAAATTTGTCTTTATTTTTTGTTTGGCTTTATCTCTTTTCTTAAGAACTAGGTGGTTTTTTTTATAAGGTAAAAATTCGAGTACCGACAACGTCGGAAAACTCGATAGACCGATAAATCGGCAACCAGAAAATCGGTTAGAACAACAAAGCAAAAAAAAAAAATACAACAAGCAAAAGCGAGTCAAACGAACTATGGAGAGAGGTGAGTCAAGCACAAATCAATAAATAGGGCCATCAGAACAAGGGTCAAACAGGATGAATCCTGGACAAGTGTTGAATGAACTATTATGACGTTGTCTTCACCTAGATGAATGATCTTCAGGAGTTTTGATCACCCTGACGTTGCCTACAAAGGATATTCAGGAGCCTCAAACACAATCACGACCACAATCGGAACAACTCGGTCTCCACCTAGATCAACTCAACTAAAGCAAAGAAGTACTAACACCAAAGTTTGCAAAACAGAAACACAACCAAACAGGAACAAACAACAACAACAACAAAACAAAAGCAAGCATCGATACAAGTTGGTGGCGCACTGGTGCGTTCATGAGGGAGCGGGGGCTCGGTCGGAGCAAGGGTTCGGTGCGGAGAGGGAGTATTAGCTACGCTAAGCAAGCAACCACTGTGATTCGTCAAGCATCCCTAGCGAAACTTGAAACAAGCGAGGTAGCAACCGGCGAGGCCGCGTATTAGGCGACGATTGACCTTGTCTGCGGCGGCCAGGATCGGTCGACGGCGAGGGATTGGATGAGGGACTCAGATTCGAACACCATAATTAGGACCTTGGATTTCTTGGTGCTGAGGCCTAGGGTTAGGGTGTGTCAGGCATGGTGCGCGAGGATTGTGAAAATGGTGGGGAGGAAGGCGATTGTGGAGGGGAGTGGGGTGGTCGGCGGCGGCGGGGAGGGGGGGGGAGAGGAGGCGGAGGAGTTCAGGCGGCTTGGTAATGCGGATAATGAAGGATTTGACGATGAAATGGCCGCCGAAATTGAGGCCCTTGACGTTATAGCTAGGCTTGAAGGAGCAGCCTCTTGTGGCAGCGGCGGTGGAGGGGTCGTTTGGGTGCTTGTGCTTCTGCTTCTTGTTGGATTTCTCAAATTCTTTTCCCCCCATGGATGGTGGATATGTTCTGGGTGTTGGTTTCTAGGGTCAGTTGTTCATTTTTCAGAGTTGAAGTTTTGGTTTGACCCCTGCTCAATCTTGGCTTGACTCTAAAAAAAGAATTAGGTGATTTATAAACGTATTAATCCTTGTTTTTTTTCAATAGTTTGCTAGTATATTTTGATGTCTTTAATTATTATATTTTTCTAGGAAAGGGTGATGGCTTAGGATTTTGGATTAGGGTCCCTAAACTCTTAAAAATATAATAATTTCACATATTAAAATATACTAGTAACTTATTATAGTAGATAAGGTTTTAGTGTTTTTAAGAATGTTTTTTATCCTACTCTATTTTCATGTGTTCAGTGACATAACTTATTAAGTTAATAAACCATAAGTCCAAAGCCCAAGTCATGTCTCAAGCCAAAGCCCAACATCCACTCCTAGACCCAAGATAAAAGCCCAAACCCATGCCCAAACCCAAGACTCACGTCCCAGACCTAGGGCCCATGCCAAGCCCAAGAACCAAGGACCACGTCCATGGCCTAGAACATAAGCCCAATACCATAAAACCCTAAACTCAAACACACGTCCAAAGCTCAGACCCTAGACCTAAGCTCGGGCCAAAGGTTCAAAGCCCAAGCACAAGGCCTAAATTCCAAAGCAAGTTTAAGGCTCAAGGTCCAGTCCCAGATCCAAACCCAAGGCTAAAGACAAGGCCTATGCTCAAAGTACAAGTCCAGGCCCAAGGCCTAGGTCTAGACCCATACCCAAAGCTTAAGACAAGACCCGAGCCCAAGGACTAGACCCATGGCCCATACCATAAGCCCAATACCTTAAGCCCAATGCATGTAACTCTAAATCATAATACCCTAATATCATAAACTCAGACCTAGGTCCAAATCCCATGACCTAAACCAGGCCTAAGGCCCAAAACCAAGGCTTAAGCAAAAGCCCAAGGTTCAAACTCGAATATAAGGTCCATATCCAAACCCAAGGTCCAGGTCCAAGCCTAATGTTCAAACCCAAGCCCAAGGTCCAGACCTAAGTCTAGGGACTAATCTCCAAGGCCTAAGTCCAGGGCCCAAACTCCATGCACAAGCCCATGGTCTAGGCCTAGGCTTCAAGGCCTAAGTTTAGAGCCCAAACTCCAAGCCCAAGACCCAAACTCCAAGGCCCAAGCATAGGGCCCAAACTCCAAGGCCCAAGCCCAAGGCCCAAACTCTAAGGCCCAAATTTAGAGCCCAAACTCCAAATCCAAGGTCTAGACCAAAGGCCCAAGCCTAAGGCCTAAACTCCAAGACCCGACTTTAGGGCCTCAACTCCAAGCCCAAGGCCCAAACTCCAAGGCATAAAGCCCAAACTACAAGATCCAATCCTAAAGCCCAAACTCTAAGGCCCAAGTCTAGGGCAAACTCCAAGCCCAAGATCCAAACCCAAGGCCCAATCCCAAGGCCTAAACTCCAAGGCCCAAGTTTAGGGCCTAAACTCCAAGACCAAGGTCCAAACTCCAGGCCCAAAACTCAAACTCCAAGGCCCAAGTCTAGGATCCGAATTCCACGGCCCAAATCTAGGGCCTAAACTCCATGCCCAAGCCCAAAGCCTAAAGTCCAAGGCCCAAACTCCAAACTGAAGGCCCAAATTCCTGGCCCAAGCCTAAAGTCTATACCCAAGTCCAATGTCTATGCCCAAGGCACATGTCTAAGGCCCAAAATCTATGCCCAAGCCCAAGGTTCATGTCCAAGCCCAAAACCCAAGTCCAAGACCCAAACTCCAGGCCCAAGCCCAAGGCATGTCCAAGCCTAAGGCCTATGCTCAAAAGTCAAAACCCAGGCCTAAGACCCAATGCCCATGACCCAAACCATAAGCCCTACACCGAAAAGCCAAAGGCCCAAAAGCCTAATGCCCATGTTCCAATGAACATGACACAAACCAAAGACCCATATTCAAGCCCCAACGGCCAAGGTAATGGCCCAAAACCCAAGGCCCGCATTCAACACCATGCCACCAAGGACCAAGATCTGCTGAGGTCTGGGGTCTAGGGTCTATGAATTATTTTGCCAAAATTAATTAATAAATAAGATATGATAACCTTAATCAATTACAAATACATATTTTTCTTTTTATATAATTTCGGTGAATCTTGCCGATTTAATTTTGATTATGACTTTAAGAGCTTATTCTAAAAAAATATTTGAAAGGTTACCAAGAAAAGTGCATAATCAAAGAATATTTCAAAATTGTGGTCAAGAGAGGGTGATAGCTAGTTTGTCCAATTCAAAAATTATAATATCGATGGGTTTTAATAAAATTTTATATTGATATTTTTTATTATTAAAATATATCAATTCATATTTGAAAAAATATTTAGAAAAAATATATATTATTAGTGACAATAACGAAATTAAGACAAGAATGATGATATAAATAAATCTCTAATATTAATCAATTAACAAAGATCAATGTAATTTCATACATACATAATATGTTGAATCAAGTTCTATGCCTATAAATAAATGAATTAAAATAAACTATGAATAAAATTTAATTAATTAATTAACTGGAAAAATTAAAAGAGAATAATAAAAAAATACTTAATATATTCTATCTAATATGAAAATCATGATCAAATGTAAATAATTTATAATGTTGAAAAGGAAATCGATCAATATCATATCTAAAATATTTTCTATAATAATAATAATAGAAAAAAGTGATATGGCATGGTATTGAGTAGTCATGCGATAATAAATGACATAGAACAATGTCAAAATAATAAGTGTTTTTAGTTAGATTTTATTTGACTATTATATAGTATATTTCTTAGGAGAAAATGCATAAAATCATCCATTATTTATACTTGTTTGCAATAAACTACCCCTTAATTTAGGTGGTTGTTTGCAACAAAATATGAATAAGGGGTGGGTTTATGCAAACTTTTTTTATAATGGGTGATTTTGTGCAAACAAGTGATATTAATAGGTGATTTTATATTTTTTTCCCTATTTCTTACGAGCAGATAAAATTATAGTATATGTGTCACAACCACACGCAATTAGATATGCCAATATTTGAAAAGTGATATGTATTCCACAATATGCACCATGATCATCGAGAATTCCAGATCAAGATTGAATAATCATTGATCATGTTTTGAATTTTTAAGCATAATTTTTTTTGGCCATTCTATATTTTAATTGACTAATCAAATCATCCTCATCGTCATAGTACAATTTCAAACAGTAGGCAATCTTAAGTTAGACTCGTCTAAATTGCGTACTTCTGCATTTGTATTATCGGTCAATGAATAATATAACACCTCATTGGTCCGAATGATCATCTTTTATATATAAACAAACTTTCCCCCAACTAATTTTGTAGTCAATGTCTATTAAATATAACATGAAAAGTTCACATCTAAAGTTGTAAAAAAAAAAAAAAAAAAACAATACTCCGTATAAATATATTGTAAGATTCGATATCCGTATGAAATGAAGACATGATGCGCTTGCAACGTACATTTAAATCCAAGATTGGATCTAAACGTCCCTTTCCTCAATATCTCGAATAAGATCACATCGATTCCATTCCGTAATCTATATAAACGAGCCCAAAGAAACATTACAAACAAAACAAAACGAATCAAATAGTTAGTGATAAAGCATGGCGATTGGAAAGAAGATCCCAGAAATAGAGATAAGTGTCGGTCGTCAGATTCCGTTAATAGGGTTCGGAACTGCAGGGAGTCTGGACGCGGGCGCAACCAAGGCCGCCGTGCTGCAAGCCATCAAACTCGGGTACCGCCATTTCGACACCGCCTTCTCGTACGGCTCCGAGAAGGCTCTTGGCGAGGCTGTGGCGGAGGCGCTTCGTGAGGGCCTCATTAAGTCACGTGACGAGCTCTTCGTCACCACAAAGCTATGGTGCACCTTTGCCCAGCGTCACCTCGTTGTCCCTGCCATCAAGATGAGCCTCGAGTAAGCCAACTCACCTCAAAACTTATCAATCCTAATATAATTAAATATGGCCGATCATTTAGTTTTGATATTATTACTGAGTTTTCCTTTTAAAAAACTCGAACACCAAGGTACTTGAATTTAATACACATAACTAATCTTTACATATTTTAATATAACTATAAGTCTACAATGCATATTAATATTTTTTTATAAGGTAAAAATTATACTAAAATTCAAAGAATAAATGAAATTTAGTATATAGCATCCTTGCAGACGAGTACCAAACGTTTTGGATGAACATGAATATATCTTCTAAGAAACTCTGGTGGCCTAACTTAGTAATTAAGTCTGTCAGTGCATTTGTAAGATGTTCAAAGGATATTAGAAATCATAATTTCAATATCCAAGGACAAAGCCAAATCTTGTTTAAAGCGTTAACAATTGTGACGTTATCACATTCAATTTCAATGTTATTGAGCCTAGGTCATAGGCCATTGCCAATGCATTTCTAAGTGCTAGAGTCTATGTTCTAAGCGGGTTTGATATCCCGCACTTTTCCCTAAACAAGAATATAGATTCGCCTTTGTTATTTTAAAAAATATAGCCATAGCTAGATTTATCATTTAATTTAGTCTATCCATCCACATTTATTTTACAAATAATCAATTTTCACTTTAATCATATATGATTTTGTGCACAAATATGGTCTTGTTTGTGTACATGTATGCTTTTATAATTTGATTGTATACATTATTGATGGGTGCAACTATACATATCTCTATATATATATAGGAACCTAAAAATGGAGTATGTGGATCTGTATTTGGTGCATTTCCCGGTGAAACTGAGGCCAGAGGCGCGTGCACCTCCGTTCCCGGAAGAGTACGTTGAGGCCTTAGACGTGAAATCCGTGTGGGAAGGAATGGAGGAATGCCACCGCCTTGGCCTCGCCAGATCCATCGGCGTCAGCAACTTCTCCGTTCAAAAGCTCCAACAAACCCTTGAATTTGCCGCCATCCCTCCTGCCGTCAACCAAGTAACAAATTAATTGAATTAAATTCCCTTGCCCTGGGTTTAAAACTTTAAATTGATTGGACTATAGTCTATATATGATCCTCAATTCAATACATATATGCTTGCAAATGTATAGGTAGAGATGAATCCAATGTGGCAGCAGAGCGAGTTGAGAGAATTCTGCAAGCACAAGGGGATACACGTCACCGCATACTCTGTGTTGGGTGCAAACAACACTAAGTGGGGTGATAATCGAATCCTCACCTCTCAATTGCTTCAGGAGATTGCACAAGCCAATGCCAAAACCGTAGCCCAGGTACAAAATAGGGTCTACCATTGTTAGTAATTTCTTAATAAATAATTATTATAATTTATAATCAAGTCTTCCTAACTCAGTTGGTAAGACAAACAAACATTTATAGTCACGAGTTAGTAGCTAGCTAGCTTTCAAATTGGGTATTAATTTTATAAACAATAGACTGATTTAGACGAAGCTAGCCATAGAATCATGATATACATGTGTACGTGTGAATGGTGGACATTGTAGGTGGCTCTAAGGTGGGTTTATGAGCAAGGTGTAAGCTTGGTAGTGAAGAGCTTCACCAAGGAGAGGATGGAGGAAAATCTGCAATTATTTGATTGGTCATTGACTAACGAAGATCGTCAAAACATGTTAAAACTTCCCCAAAGAAAAGGTGTTTTGATCTCTCAAATCATGGGTCCTCATAAAATCCTATTGGAGATTGATCAAGGGGTGTAAACATTAATATTGCACATTAATTTGTACAACTAATTAATGTTTGTAATGTCAAAATAACAAAATACATAAGGTGTATTCTAAAAATATGTGCATCTGTAATACACATAATGTGGTGTTAAATTTAAAATATTGTGTGGTGTTAAATTTTAAAAATTGTGTGGTTGAGATTTACTAGATATTTGTTATATTTTTTTAAATTACAAATGTATATGTTGTTGTACACAACTTATCATCAATATCTAATATAAACTTGTCCTATTGAAAAAGTTTGGGAGCAATTTATTGCAAACCAAATTACACTATCAACTAATATAAAACGGTCTTATGTGAAAATAGTGAAAAAAAGGCAGGAAGAATAGGGCTGAAATGAATTGGACATTAATTACCATTTGTTGAAATGTATATTATCCTATAAAGAACTCCACGTTAGTGTTAGCAGCCCAATTCAGCCAATTCAGCCATTTCATTGCAACCGTTACACTGTTCACCTTAATGACCTTTGAAACAGTAACTTATAGCCTAATTCATAAAATTCCACGTTACAAAGTGTTAGCATTCATAAAATTCCACGTTACAAAGTGTTAGCAGC
Organism: Rheum nobile; assembly: GCA_027886185.1. Taxonomy (NCBI): domain Eukaryota; kingdom Viridiplantae; phylum Streptophyta; class Magnoliopsida; order Caryophyllales; family Polygonaceae; genus Rheum; species Rheum nobile. The sequence continues at coordinate 741,393 of WOAB01000191.1, read as the reverse complement.
TCAATTCAGCCAATTGATTGCCACTGTTACGTTGTGCTATTGGAGCCACTGTTTGAAACCCACATAGCAGAATCACATACTTCCAAATGGCTTCATCTTCTTCCAAGCAAAATTCCATGTCGACCTCCTCTAAAAATACCCCTAAAAAAGGGTTGTTTAAAGCCATTGATGATTTCCTAACGGCTTCGTACGTCCCCTTCTCTGACCTGGATATAGGCATGGAGTGCACCGTCAAGGCTATGGTCATCCGCAAGTGAGATGCCATCACCCTGCAAAAACGTTATATAAGCACCGACTACATTTTAGCTGACCATACGGTAACAAAAAATTGCCCGCTGCCCCCGCCCCCCAGTTTTCATGGCTTTACATCTTACCTCATTTGTCTTGTGTGCCAGGGAGGCGCTATTCACTGCGTCGTTAGGGCCAACATCAGCCATTGCTTCACCGGCAAGCTTTCGGTGGGTCAGGTTTACGCCATCAGCAGGTTTACTGTTGCGCCGCCGAAACCTACTCACCGACTCCGCAATGGTGACCCCTACCAAATCATGAAATCGTAACCGCCAAATTAACACTGCAATTAACCCCAAATAAAACAGCAAGTGGCTTAAATAGGCGTTGAATTAAAGTCATTGCTGTTATAGAAAGGCATTCATGCTCCGCCTTAAATAGACGTGCAAAATAAACTTTCATGGGATTTAGATTACGTCTCTAGCTCTCGACCTCTGCTTTTTGCGCAACATTGCAGACAACTAGCTCTCCACACCAACTCAAGTAATCAGGTTAGGATTTTGTTTTGGTTATGAAAAAATATTACCTCTGCCTTCAGCCTGTGATATCGTCCTGATTTCACCTTCTACTTTGTCCAGGGTAAAGCTCCTATAGGAATGACCAGGAAGAAGAGCAACAACAATGGAGGTAAGATTATCTCCAATTTCAACATAAATGGGCAGACTTAAGTACATTACTGCAAAAACTACTGAACAACTCATGAACCCAATTTCAGTTTATTTCGTTCCATGTTCACGCAAGTGTATACGCAATCAATATAACATAGTACACGGCTGGAAAATTTGAAGCTACAAAGCCACAATGCAATTTAGCTCAGTTTCCTAATTAACTACTTATCGTTCGCACCTTGCTTGTGATTGCTCTTTCCTGAGTTCATCTGCTCATGGGTAACAAAATCCCTGAACCCGGAACCACACCAAATCGTAATCTGAAACCGGTTCTCAGCTGTACTCGAATAGGTATTACTCTACTATTTCTTTTTCGCGTTGCATCTGAACGAATCTTCCCACCATAGCACCAATCCAATACACAATTACCTAGCTTTACCTAATCCAAAACAACAACAAATTTGGCCCAAAATAAAAGTTGAGGGGCATAAGAACATCAATTTCACAAAATTAACCCCTGAGAAGCAAATGCCACAGTCAAACCGTTACCTGCGAAATCAAAAGGCTGTGCCGCCGGGAGTCGGCGCAAAAAAGGCGGTGATGTCGTTCCGATGGGATGCGGGGGAGCCAGGTTCGGCGCAGCCACGAGTCCCCTCGCCGCGGCACTGTTCTGCGTCCTCATCTGTGCGCTAGGGTTGGCAATTGTACCACTCCCTAGGGACAGACGAACGGAGAGGCCGAGGAACAGTCGGACAGACGATCGGAGAGGCAGATTAGGGGAGGTGGGAGTTTGATTTCCGGCAATTAGGTCGCCAAGATAGGTGAGCTCTCCTTGTACCATCGAATCGGTGCAATGGCTTCTTCAGAAGGGAATTTGTCTGAGTGTAAAATCAATTAGGGATAAAACTAATTAGGGAAAAGCCAATTTTGACGACTGCAGTAACAATTAGGGAAAACCCACTTTTTTATTAAATTAAAAGTTATTTTTGAGAAAGACTAAAATGGCTTTAGATGAGGAAAGTACTTGAATAATTCTAAAATATTGTATTGGCTGTTTCTAATTTTAAAAACAAAAAAAAACACTTTAGCTTAATAAGTGCCGTAATTAATAACTACATTAGCATAAATAACTAAAATGACTATTAGTTGTATACTATATTATCTGACTTAGTGTTGACCCTAAATGTTTAATCTAAAAAACCAACATTAGCACATCACTGTAAAGTGTAAATGGAGGATTTTATGCAGTAATTTTTTTTTACAAAAAATACAAATATTAAATTAACATAGTGAAATGTAAAATTTTATATAAGAAATAAAAAAAACTCAAACTCAAATACTCCTCTAATTTATTTGTCCTAAACTAAACAAGAATAACATATAATGTGTTATTTATATCAAAAATCACTGAAAAATTGAATTGAGTTCAAACTCACAACCAACTCATTGTGTGTAATTTAGTATTAGATTACTTCCTTTTGAAAGAGACAGTGAGTTATAAAGTTGTACACCTTATAATATAATAACATTTTAGGAAAATAACCGTTGCATGTGCAAGAAAATAAGATGTTTGTGTTGTAATAAGATAAATAACATACATGTTTATGCAAACTTTATAACTAAAAAATGATCTATAATTTATACATTTTGCTAGGAAATTGCTTACTCGCATTTGGAGGAATGGACTTCCCGTTACAGCTGATCACAAGACATATCACACGGTCGAACGGGAGGGTTGGGGTTTTTTGCGGACTGGATGTCACACAACCACGTATCACTTAGTGCTCATTACGTTAACGTTTCGAAACCTCATAATGCCACATTCTCTATGTACATACCTGCCAAGAGTTGTAAACACACGTGCAACTATATACACTTTTGAATTCCAGAAACGTGGCCTTCCCCATGCACATATACTCTTATGGTCGAAAGAAGACAACAAGGCCAAAACAAAAAGGACGTAGATGATTTCATTTCAGGTGAAATTCCATGCAAAGAGACAGATCCGGAAACGCATAAACTTGTGACTGAGCATATGTTGCATGGCCCATGTGGAGACACAAACCCTAATGCACCGTGTATACACAATGACAAATGTAACAAACACTTCCCTAAGCCCTACTATGCAGAAACAACGCTTGATGAGGATGGATTTCCAGTTTACCGACGCCGAAATAATGGAATTGCAGTGAAGAAAGGGCGAGCCACATTTACCAACAACCATGTTGTACCATATAACCGATACTTACTATTGAAATATGGTACGCACATCAATGTTGAGTGGTGTAATAGAACAAGAGTCATCAAGTACCTGTTTAAGTACATAACCAAGGGTCCAGACAAGGCGACTGTTGTCTTCCTGTAGAAAGATGCACAATCACACGGCGGCCAGGCTACCACAAACCCCAGAATAAATGAGATCAAGCAATACTTAGATTGTCGTTACTTATCTGCTTGTGAAGCATCTTGGCGTATTTATGAGTTTGACATCCATTATAGTTGGCCTGCTTTTATACGGCTGACATTCCATCTCCCAGATCAAAACTCCGTAACAATGTCAGATGCGCAAAAGCTGCCAGTTGTGATGCACCGAGAGGGAGTACAATCTACAATGTTTACAGAGTGGTTTACTCTAAACAGTAGAGATGATGCAGCACGGAAATTGAAGTATGCAGAAATACCCAAACAGTACACATGGGATGCATCACAAAAGGTGTGGGGGCCAAGGAGAAATCTCAAACCAATTGACAGAATTGTGTACGCCCATCCAGCCTCCGGCGAAAGGTATTATCTACGCATGCTTCTGAATGTGGTTGCAGGGCCTCGAACCTTTGAAGAAATCCGGACAGTGAATGGGAAACAATATGACACCTTTAGGCAAGCATGCTATGCCCGTGGAATGCTGAAAGAAGACAATGAGTGGACCGACACAATCAAAGAAGCACAAGCCTGGGCAACGGGTGTACAACTGCGGGATTTATTTGTGACGATTCTAACCTTTTGTGAGGTCACCGATCCGGGAAAACTGTGGGACACTAATTGGGTTGCGTTATCAGAGGACATACTATACCGGAAAAGAAGAGACTTCAAATTCCCGACCTTAGAGCTCAATGAAAATCAGCTCAAAAACTATTGCTTGCTTGACATTGAGGAGCTCCTTTCAAAAAATGGGAAAACATTGACTGACTACCCGGGAATACCGATGCCAGATAAACAACTGCTCACCGCAATGGACAATCGCCTTATAAGAGAAGAACTCTTCTATAATGCCAAGCAAATGGAAGAGTTGCATGCGACCATGTACCATTCACTGAATGCGGGCCAACAAGCAATCTAAAACAAGGTTATCAATGCAGTGAATAAGCAATCCGGAGAGTTCTTCTTCATTTATGGGGTAGGAGGAACAGGAAAAACTTATCTCTATAAGACAATAATGGCCCGTATACGATCACAAGGGAACATCGTCCTTGTCGTAGCATCGTCAGGTACGCTCTACGCTATGTTTGGCCACTCTGATAATATTTGCATACCTATTCAATTTCTTAGCAACAAAAGAGCCGTACAAAAAACAAAGCATGTTAATGTGTATTATAGCCGTTGCAAATCCGTCATACTAACATTACAATGTCGTTAAGTACTTGGTGGTTAAATGTTGCCTTCATACAAAAAATAGGATACCTCGCATATTCACTTATGCTCACCTCTAACACTTTTGTTTCGCACAGGTATTGCTTCCCTTCTATTATCGGGCGACCGGACAGCCCACATCAGGTTTCTAATCCAATCGAACTGCTTGATAATAGTATATGTGGTATTAAACAAAACACTCAATTAGCACAATTGATGCATGAAGTCAAGCTGATTATTTGGGATGAAGCTCCAATGACTCATAGAAATGCATAATCGCACCAGGGGCAAATCCGATTGAGCAGCTGATGTGACTACGTCCCATCAAGAGACTCAAGGGAGCCCGAACACTCAAGATGACTCTAGCCATGAGGGTGATACAAGTGAAGACGAGCCTAGTGACAACCAAGAAGGGCTACAAGATCTACCTCCCGGTGCCATTACTAGAGCTCGAGCTAAACACCTTCAAGAGGAGCTCAAGAAGGGACTACTTAGCATGGAGTCCATCACATCATTTGGAGGGCTCGGATTCATAGCACCCACACCAGCCGTGACTCTCCTAGAGTCACATCACCTTATTTAAATGCTTATCTCTTTGCATGACATTTTAAGACAATTTCTGAATTATTGCTTGTTAATTGGGCCGCCAGCCTTGCACACTTCTGGGCAAGCCTTTTCTTCCTTTTTCTTTTAATTTAGCCTTGTCATATAAAGGGCTTTGTAAAACATTTTGCTGAGGACGTTTAATCAGATCAGAATTCAGTTTTCAAGTTCTCTCTTTTTCTCTCTTCATAGTTCTCCTTGTGTGTGATATCAAGGACCTCCATTGTTGATCCTTTCAAGTGAGTCACATCTTGAAGAGATCAACTCAGTCTTCTAAGGGTTGGTGCGTCATATCCAACCTAAGGAATTCATATCCATCATCACCGAACCAATTGCATCACCAACCGCCGCAGTTCATCCCCATCTCAGCAACGCCTCAGTAAAAGTGTCATATCTTCCGATTCCCAACTCCGATCACTCTAAAATTTTGAAGGTTGAAACTAGACCTCCAGATCTATCTCTGGGTGTTGGAATCACTCCATTCCGATCACGGACGAGGGAGAACGACCCATCAGAAGTCAGGCCAGAAACCATCTCAGCGCCACCAACTGAGAAGCCATCAAGGGGCTTGCCTTGCACTGTGTTTCCTTCATATCCTTGGAGTTATCAGCAGCTAATTGACAAAGTCTTTCCAGATTTCATGGCAAACGAAACCAACCCATCATACCTCCAAGACAGAGCTATCCTAACCCCCTTAAATGAAGATGCAGATCAGATAAACCGCTATATGTTCAAACGTCTACACGGACGAATGAGGACATACAATAGCGCTGATGAGATTTGCAAGGCATCTACCGATGTGGCTGAACAAGAGCATTTGTACCCACCCAAATTCTTGAACAACCAAGATTTTCCTGGTACATTGTGCTTACATTTCCATACACTGTGCCTAATCAATTGTAAACTCAGCAACTAATGAAAATAACATGGATACTAAATTGCAGGAATCCCGCCACACGCACTTGAATTGAAGGAAGGGTTGCCCGTGATGCTTCTAAGGAATGTCAACCCTTCACAAGGACTGTGCAACGGCACCCGTCTCATCATTACGCATTTGGGAGAGTGGATTGTTGAGGCTGAGATTATAACTGGCACATGCGTAGGGAAAAAAGTCCTAATTCCTAGGATAACACTAAACGCCACCCAATCAAAATGGCCATTCGTAATGAAACGACGTCAATTCCCATTAAAAGCTTGCTATGCTATGACTATCAATAAAAGTCAGGGGCAATCAAAAAAGCATGTGGGGTTGTATTTATCAAGGCCAATTTTCTGCCACGGCCAGCTCTATGTGACAGTTTCTCGAGTGACAGACCCACAAGGACTCAGTCTACTCTTACTACAAACGGAAAATGAGCCGGCTAACTACACAAGGAATATAGTTTTCAAAGAGGCATTCAATAACTTGGTCACCGAAATGAATGTAAGTATTACAACCCATTGCTTAAAATATGTCCAAACCCGGTAAAATCTATACACCTGTCGGAAATAATCAGCATGTAGCCCAACATAATATAGCGCAGTCACTATAGCTTCCTCAGATATATTTGCTCATGTCTCAGGTGTAGCACTATATGATACTACACATGTGACACCATTGGAAAGAATGAAGTGCATATCAACTAATCCGACAAACATGAGGTACGGGAAAGCAGTGTTTAATTCAAACATCCGCTTTGAGGGTCCTTTTGTCCTACAACATTTAAATAGCTCTAGAAGAATAGCTACATTGGCTTAACCATACCAACTTCTACTGTTGCAGGGTTTGGAGCTTCATATGTTCCTCAGTTGCTTCATTTACAAGCTCTCACGTGGAGCGATGTGCTCTTTCAACCGAGTGCGTTGTTGCAGAGGATTCGAAAATTAGGTCTCACTCTTATAGCTTCTTCCATTGTCCCCATCACGGAACATTTCATAAAAATAAAGGTTGACACAAGACAATACCTTTTGTGCTATCAAACCAAACAAATATAATCAAGCATTATACTATTATAAGTGCAACCAAACATTACTGATAATCCTAAATCGTTGGCATTTCTTTATGCCAAATAATGTACACAACAAGAGACACAAATCACGAATAACCCTCAAGTGCCAAACCAGCCAAATCTCCAACATTAACTCAACAACACATCAATTTCGGTCGTTCAGAATACCCCCTAACGACAATGACTTAGCGCAACTCCGATCACCAACTCAATGATTCCTCGACAAAAGCAACACGGGGCTCCGATTTCTAGTATGAAAAATAAAAGTGTTATAAACTTGTTAAATTAATGTTACTGTTAGAACTCAACAACCGTGGTTGTTAGATGTCATTAACACGTCTAAACCAAATTCACATCCTACCTAACCTTAAACCCTAAAAAGTCAACATCAATCCCAACGTCGATTTCCACAATTGTTGAATTGTATATATACGTAGTTACGTACACTACTTTTAGTCTTATACTACTTTTCAACAACTATTACACAGATCAGTACCATATAATCAACACAAACTTGCAAACCACATATCAAACTATCAAGTACTTAGAATAACGTACAGTCAAACATTCATGGCGAATAGGATTCCTGAAGTAGAGCTAAGCTGCAACGGAGGCAGAAACATGCCGTTGATAGGCTTGGGAACTGCGGGAGATGCCGGCGCAACCAAGTCCGCCGTGATCGAAGCCATCAAAGTCGGCTACCGCCACTTCGACACGGCCTTCTTTTACGGCTCCGAGAAGGCTCTGGGCGAGGCCGTAGTGGAGGCCTTGCGCGACGGCCTAATCAAGTCGCGTGACGAGCTCTTTGTCACTTCGAAGCTCTGGTGCACCTTTGCGGAGCGTGATCTTGTCGTTCCTGCCATCAAGACTAGCCTTGAGTAAGCTTAGGATTCGTTTAGTATGATACTAAAGATATGAGATATCAGATATTCGGTATCGATATCGATAAGTATGAGTGATATCAAACTATTAGATATGAGTATGGGTATGAGTGATATATTTGATATACCAATTTTCTTGGAGATATCAAAATAACACTCTAATACCATATCATTTTGATATCAATTATATTGATATCTACTATATACTAAACAACAAATATCAATTCGATATGGATATACCAAATACATATATGGTTATGACTGATATCTATAGCTATATTTGTATCAATACCAAACGGGCTCTTATAATATACATATATCATGAATGAACTGTGCGCCTTGTTTAATTGAGTTCATCCCAAAACCCATTAACAATAAGAGCCCATCAATCTATATACTAATTTTGTTTTAATTTCAATTCCAATGTTAGATAGATTATCTCTACACACTTTATTATATAATTGATTCCTTTGTTATTTGTTATGTTTATGAGAAACAAATTCCCCTGTTTAGAGTGATGGAACTATGAAAGTATATGGAACTACGATTTTTTGTTGTGAGACTTTGTTCTCTTACTAAGGCACCTAAGGTTAGTTGAAGAGGGTAGATTTGTTCATAAGCAAGTTTTTACAGAATAAGAGCATGGAGTTACCATGAGGCCTTTTTGAACATCATAATTTCAAGAATTATAGCCACAAGATGGAAAATGGTAGAAAAGGGGTCCTAAACTTTAAACAGAACATGAAATACCTTAGTATATAGATCTGTCAAAACCATGAGAGTTGTATCTCTTTGGGCTTATAAATGAGAGTTGTTAGAAAAAAATACAAAACGTACTTGAACCCAAAAGCTATAGAATAAGTAAACAACGTAGACCCAATATTACTTGATTGTGAACGACCTAAACCCAATCATTATAGTGATGGATTTATGAAGGTTAGCTAGGTAGGCTAAAATAAACAACGTAGACCCAATATTACTTGATTGTAAATATAAATTTTCAAAAATATTTTAAGATTAATTTTTGGCTTATATACTTGAGTGGTGTCTCAAGGGGTTGATGATCTTCCTTGCCGTGGTATATAAGACTTTAATTTGATGGTTTCTATGATTTTTGTGTGTTACAGATAATATGGTTAAACTTTATTTGTATGATTAATTGAAATCTCTGAAATGATGTGTGTTTGAAGGAGCCTTCAAATGGAGTATTTAGATCTTTACTTGGTGCACTGGCCACTTAAACTGAGCCCAGATACACGTACATATCCGTTTCCAGACGAATACGTCCAACCCTTCGAGGCCAAATCTGTGTGGGAAGGAATGGAAGAATGCCACCGCCTTGGCCTCGCTAAATCCATTGGTGTTAGCAACTTTTCAATTCAGAAGCTTCAGCTGATCCTTCAGTTTGCCACCATCCCACCTGCTGTCAATCAGGTAACCAATCTTGATTACAAAATAAAGATTCCAAGTTTCGATCGGTAGATTACGCAAAAGCGCCCTTAAAAGAAGAAAGTTACAGTGTGTACGTTATCAATTCACCTAATTGATTAATTCAATGTACGTTATATTAACATTTCGTACATTCAATAGGTGGAGATAAATCCAATGTGGCAACAGAAAGAGTTGAGAGAGTTTTGCAAGCAGAAGGGGATACACATCACTGCATACTCTCCGCTGGGTGCCAACAACACCAACTGGGGTGACAATCGAATCTTCAGCTCAGGCGTGCTTCAAGAGATTGCACAGGCCAAGGGCAAAACCGTAGCCCAGGTACGCCATATATACACAAGTTAATCGGGTCAGTTAAGTCGTGTTTGAGCGTGGATGGATTTGGCCGAATTGTGTACGTAAATTTGAGTTACAGATTGAATGATTTTAACCTTTTTTTTATTAGTCACGAGTATAACTTCAAAAGCTTTCATTGAGTGTTACATTTGTACCAGGTAGCTTTAAGGTGGGTGCATGAGCAAGGAGTAAGTTTTGTTGTGAAGAGTTTTAGAAAACCAAGGATGGAGGAAAACTTGCAGATATTTGACTGGATGTTGACCAAGGAGGAGCTGCAGAAGATATCGATGCTTCCTCAACGAAAAGGCGTCCTAGTTTTCCAAAACTTTGGTACTCATAAATTACTATTGGAAATCGATCAAGGGCTGTGAAAATTGTCAATCTTATAAAAGTAGATTTCAATGTATCAGTTATATAATAACTTGTACTTGTATCCTACCACAATAAACACAAATATATTGTTGTGCATCTTAATACGCATATTGTGATGTTAAAGCTGTAATTTTATTGAGTAAAATCTTATCTCAAAATTCTAAGTTTTTTTTAAGTCGATGTGTAATACACTTCTTTTCTATTAACTTAAAGTGTTTCGTGGTAGCTATTTTTTTTTTCATTTATATGAACAAAAACCTTTGAATGAAAAAAAAAAAAAAAGGATATAAACAACTTGTTAGCAAAATTAGAGTGTTATCGTACCCAAAACTCCCACCTCTCTAAAAACTCAAACCCAGAAACTACAACTATCAACAATCATCCTTAACAACAACAACAACATCAATAAAAAAAACAACAAAACTTCACATGTTGATGGAGCCAAACAAGAGTTTCATCTTTTTTTTTTTAACAACTCCTCTCATGTAAAACATCTTTTGAGAGATCTTTCTATCCAAAACTCATCCACCATCATCCTTGCAAGCAGAAACACAAAACAAATCAATAATTTCTCCATTATTCCACTAGACGTCGACATTGAACAAATCGTCAAATTCTTTCTCTAGCTTTCTAAAAGTAACATCAATTCTGAGCAAGTAGCTCCCTCCAACAAAAAAATATTATTGGACTTGTATTGAAGAATCCATAAACAACATAAGGTTTTTCATCTAACAATAACAAGAGAAAAATTCTAAAAAATAACAAAAGGGAACCCCTCAAATTCAAGAGGTGGTAAACCCCAAAGATGGAGATTTTTCATGAACCACCACATTCGGAATCAATTGCCGGAATCAACCTCATACCGAGCCTAAACTCACTCGGCCTAGTGTCGGTGCCACCAGACCCGATATCCCTCGACTCTCGGGACCCAAAGCCTCGAATCGCCAAAAACCAACCCCTCATGTTTTTCCACGGTTATCTCAACTTTGCGTTGAAACCTCCATCCACTGTTAGCCCCTCCCATGGCCACCCAAATCTTTTTCTGTCTTCTCTAATTTTAATGGCTGGTGTTATGTTGCCAACATCAGAACCATCATCTTGTGGAACCTTTTAATTTTAACGTCGAACTTTGATGCTTCGACAGTTTGCCTTTCAAACCCTCATTCGTTGTATCAAATTCCAACGGGCGGGGAACTTGTTTGCACCCGGAAATTTTGTATTTCGCACCGTGTCTCCTAAACGCTACATAGTTATGTTCACTAAAATTAAAAAATAAAAATTTAAACGCTACAAAATTGCTTTTGAGTAAACCCGGTTCAATGTAAACGCAATTTGATAGCGTTTACAGGGTCTGGGGTTCAAAAAAAAATCGCTTGACAAAAGGAAAATCTAAGAAAAATATTTCGCTTTTGAACTTTACGTAATAGCGTTCAAAAATGCTTGGCATTTGAACGCGACAACGTAGCGTTTAGAAACGCTATATAATCGCGTTGTCTTCTTCCTCTTCCCCGAGCCCTTTCCCTTTCCCCTTTCCTTTTTAAAATTCAAAACCCTAATGTCTAACGGCGGCGGCGACGACGAAGGAGCGACGGCGGCGGTCCCAGATCTGTTGGCGGGAGATGCGACGGCGGTGGCGAGGGCTGGAGGAGCGACAGCGGTGGCGGAGGCGGGAGGAGAGACGCCGACGGCGGAGGCTGGAAGAGAGACGCCGGGAGCGGAGGCGGGAGGAGAGAGGAGGAAGAATACTGTGGAGGAGGCGGTGGTGGAGGAGGCCGGATTCCAGACGGTGGCGGCGACAGAGCTTTCCTCGGAGGTGGCGGTGGCTACGGCGGCGGGAGAGGTCCGATTTCACTTTCCATGGTGGAGGAGGAGGTGGCTGCGAGGAGAGCGACGCCGAAGGAGGTGGAGCTGGTTCCGACGGCGACACCGACAGAGGTGGCGGCAGAGAACACGCTCTCTGTGGCGGCGGCGGTCGGAGCGGAGGCGGTGGCGCAGTTGTCGACATGGGACGAGCCGCTGGCGTCTATGATCGAGGCGAGCGGATCGAAGAGTGTTTCGGTAGTTCTAAAGCCGAAACGACCTACCTATGAGGTATTTTATGAATTAATAATTATTTATATTTAGATATTATTTAAATATTTATAATATATTAATTATTTGTTTATATATGATAATTGAAATACATTCGTAATTAAATTATAATAGGGAAACAAAGATTAACGTCCAAATATTAGAGAAATTTTAGGTATAAATAACGTATGAATGTAAGAAATTATATTAATAAGCAAAAAATAAATGAAAGAATAATTTAAATTTTATAATAAATGTTTGTTCGTATGAATGTAGATTTATTATAATCAAGTAATTAATTATGTATTAAGTAAATTATTTATTAAGTAAATTACTTGATTTTATTATAATTAAAATCAAGTAATTAAATAATCAAGTAATTAAATAATGATTTAAAATAGCGGTAAAATTATGTATTAAGTAAATTATTCCCCGTAATTTTTGATTAAATAGGATGTATTGGAGGGTTTTCGACGCCGTTTTTGCTCGTATGGACGGGATACGGAGCACCGTCGCGTTACTGCTTCTACCCGCAAGCGAACGAGGGCAGATGTTTCCGGGCAGAAGAAGAAGAAGCAGCGTCGACGTCCCGTCCATAGCAATGATCCCGTCCTTGGATTGGAGGACGTTGATATCGTGATGGAGGACCCGCCCCAGCAGGACCCCATTCCCGAGCCTATATCCGAGCCCATACCCAAGCCTAGACCCGAGCCTATTCCCGAGCCTATTCCCGACCCCATTCCCGCTCCCCAGCTCGCCCGTCCCCAAGCTCCTTACGGTGTGGGGAACGGTGAGCTTCTGTCATCTTTTGACCATCACATTGCGCATAGGATATGGCATCATCCCAGGGAGGCCCCTCGTCGTCTACGTGTTCATACACGTCCACGCTATCTCAATTTCTGGAGAGTTCATCGCCTTATTCCTAGAGGGAGGTGGTTGAGGGTAGCTGGTGGTATTACGCTTCACTGAGTGGGTTGACCGGTCTCCACGCGCTTCAGTTTGGCAGTATGGACACGTCCTCATTTCTGCTTTTGTTGAGAGGTGGCATCCGGAGACCAACAACTTTCATTTTCCATGGGGCGAGATTACTGTCACACTTCATGACGTCGAGAGGATCATGGGGCTGCCTATCGAGGGATACGCTGTTAGTGAGGTACTAGATGACGCAGCTGTAGCCGATTTATGGCATGAGGTTTTTGACTACGACCCAAAGGAGGTGAGGAAGTGGGTCGCGACAGCTGGGGTTGATGCATGGGACTTCGTGCACGACGTTCATTGGATGATTTTGCTAGGCGAGGACCCCATGTCTTGTGCAACAGGGTATTTATTCCACTTGTTGGGGTCCAGCTTGTTCGTGAACAAGTCCACGAACAAGCTCAAGTGTCAGTTGTTGCCCTTGTGCGTGGATCATGAGCGTACCCAGCGGACGGCCTGGGGAGCCAGAGTTCTCACCTGCCTGTACAGGAACCTAGGTGAGGCATCACGTGGGGAAGCCAGGAGCATAGCCGGTTGTTGTTTGCTACTCCAGGTAAAAACGTTGCTAATCTTTTAATCTTTGTATATTGTTCCGAACTTAGGGTTTAAAATTAGGGTTTAAATTTATATTCCGACGATTGTAGATGTGGATATGGACGTACTTTTTTTGGTTTCTCGGACACCCCCATCCCCGGGTTAGGAGAGCCGACGACAACCGACGAGCGGCATGGTATTCGGTATTACGCCCCCCTCCATGGGAACCATCTCGCATTCGGAGTTACTATCACGTGCTTGACGAGTATCGGCGTGAGGATGTAAGTACATGATTCTATTTTTTTTATTAACGTATAATGATTACTCGTAACAGTGACTGTTTTTTTGGTTGTAGGTGCGGTGGATGCCACACGGTCAGCTGGATTTCCATTCACGATATAGAGCTTCTACATATCGAGGCACGATACGCTTCCAGACGATAGTAGAGCCCTACATGCCTGACCGCGTGGCACGCCAGTTTGGACGGTCCCAGAGCAGGCCTCTGGACCCGATACGGCCCCATACAGTTGAGCGCCCTGCAAGTCTAAAGGGGAAGGATGCGTACAAGCTGGAGTTTGATGCCCACTGGGACGGTTGGGATCGTTTGGATGAGCATATTTACGCTGAGCTCTTATCTAGTCTGTTGGCTGTCGCTGATTATGATATGGATGAGGAGTATCTCGATTGGTTCCTTCCAATTTCTCATCCATATGTCAGACACGATACGACTGAGATACCTCGTCCCCGCCGCCATGTTGTTCCGGCTTTGGATGCATCTCGGGTATGTTTAGGGTCTAGAATCTATCATATTACGTCTTTATAATTTTCTTATAAATTTTATTCACTTAACATTATACGATAACGAGCACAACGATTGAACATGGTGATGGCGCATGTCCGGGAGGTTATTATGCGAGGAGGCGACGGGATGGAGGACTGGCAGAGGATTGCGGACATTATCGATGTCGATGAGCTATATGTTGCTGATCCTCCATTGCGGGCGTCACAACGACAGACCCAAAGCCAGTTTTTGACGGGTGAGTCATCAGCCGCCCACGCCCCAGAGTGTCATCTATGTACGAGAGGGGTTCATCATCTAGGTCGGCGGCCGAGCAGGAAGCTGCTGAGCAAGAATCACGTGATCGGGAGATGGCGGAGCGTTTGCAGACTAGCCTAGAGAGGGGTTCTGATAGCGACGATGATTAGACTAGAGAGCATGGATGTTATTATCTCTTTTGTAGTGACATTTTGTATTATATTTGTCCGTACTCGTCCCATATTTACACTGATTTCGTATTGAATTTTTTCGTACTTGTATATGGTCCACACGTTAAGTGAATAGTTACCACAAGAAGAGGTCCACACAATACAGAAAACAATACAAATTGATCATAAACTTAGAAAAAAAATTCGACAATAGATATGACACTGCTTTAGCGTTTGAAGAAATTAGGGTAGTCTTTGGTGAACGTTCTCTTCATATAATATCTCTGTTTTGCTAAATTTGCTTACTCCCTACAAAATTTGATAGTACGTAAACAATATTACACAAAAGATACGACATTAGTCACCTACGATGTATATCAGGTAGTAGTTTGAAGTTATACCTACGAATGTTATCAACATATTTAACAAGATCTTGATTTTCCTTAACAAGATCTTGTTTTTCCTTTACAAGATCTTGTTTTTCCTGCCATTGTTGCCGAATAACCGCGTGTGCCCTCTCGTCGTACATTGGATCAATCCACTCCTTGAAACGACACCCAACTTCTGGGCATCCCCAATACCTCCTTCCGTAGTTCCACTGCAAATCCCAAGTTCGGACAACGTCTTTCAAATTACAGTAGCATATCCTATCTGCTTTTGGTGATGATTTTGATGAAGATGCCATTATTTGTTGTTGCAATATCCCTCATTTTATAAGGATATTTTGGAATTTTTCCAACTCCCGTATTACAAGTCGGATTAATTTCAGAGAAGTTCAGACATTCGGTAATATGTTTGATCTCTGTAATATTTTTTCCGAGTAATATAAAATATAGTTGACATGTGTTCAAGGTTAAATAGTCGTTCGTGTACGAATATATTTAACCCGGGGTTAAAAAGATTAACCCAAAGTCAAAACGGTCAAAAAGGGTGAAAATGGCCTTTACCGCACCCCGCGGTCAAGTGGCCGCACTCGCGGCGAAGGCCGATCTGTAAGGCGGTCAGAGGAGGCCACCGCACCCTGCCGTACCCCGCGGTGGGATATTTTTCTTCTGCAGCGTGATCGTCTTCCACTGCAAGTGGCGCCGGTTGTCAGCAAGTGGCTGCCTCCCTTGGTCGAGGGCTTGTCCCCTGCTTGTTCCCCTCCTAGCTGGGCCTATAAAAGGGAGAGAAAGCTAAAGAGGAGAGTGCTGATCTGCTCTTCTTCCTCCTTAGAAAATCTCCATTAAAGCCCAAGCTTTTGAGCTTTGTTGTAGAGGTGATCGAATCCCTTTGAGCGTTTAGAAAGGTGTTCCTAAGTGGTATTCTAAAGCCTAAGAAGGATAGAAGTAGAGCCACAATCGAATCGGAAGCCAACGAACCAAACCAAGTGAGTTTCGCCATTAAAGTTGTCGAAAGCTCTCGCCCCTGTCACCCCGCCGCACCCGCGGCAGAGGCTCCACCGCACCCGCGGCGAGCTTACCCGGGTTGTGTGTTCTTGGGTGTTTGGCTTCGGGCGAGGCTTGGTTCCTTCGATTCTTTTCATATTCTTTTAGATTCATATATGTGGATATTGAATCTAACTTAGGGTTTCTGATACACACAATTATGTTGCGTGTATTGACGGAGTTTTGACATGATTTTAGTGGTGTTTTAGGATGCTCTAGTGATGATTTGGAGACTTGGCAAGGAGGCGCGGAAGTTACGTTTTTGGAGCTTTTGGAGCGAAGTATGAAGAAGCAGAATTACGGCGACCGCCGCATAACAACGGCGACCGCCGTTAATTCCCCCTGGAGAACCTCAGCTACGACATTGAAACGGCGACCGCCGTGTAATTGCAGCGACCGCCGCAATTACGGCGATCGCCGTGGGAAAAGCAGCGGCCGCCGCCGCTGTTGGACGAAGCGCCGAGCCGATTTTCCTTTTCGGTTGTAGTTATTTTATTTTATTACGTTTTGTTTTTATTTTAAGTTAATTTCAGATTAAATTCCCTTTGGTATTTAAGGGTTGAGAAGACTTGTTCTTTTCTTATCTCGGAACCCTAGTTTTATTTCTTACGTATTTCCCTTGCTATGAAGAACTAAGCCTCTCTTGCTTAGTCAGACATTGAAGCTCTTCGTTTGATTCAGTTGTAAGTTTCTTACTTTTAATCTATTGCTTTGGCTTTTATCTTTTCTCTTGCTTGAATCTTATGATTGATATTGGTAAATTCTAGTCTGATCAACTAGGGTTTGTTGGTATTTATCTATTGCTAGGTCTAGATTGTTACTGGTTGAGCATATCTATTCCTTAGTAGCAACTGCATCGTGTTAGTAACTGGTTGTGCCAATCTTATGCAGAAGAGAATTGATTTGCATCTTAGGGTAAAAACTGGTTGTTTTATTCTAGGTTGTATCCAACTATATTCCTATCCATAAAGCTGTTGTTAAATTGAATCTTGATAGTTTCAGGGTTGTTTAATTAGTTAGTTCTAATAGTATCTGGTTGTGCTATTAGATACTTTTGAAAAGGAATTAGAATTGCCATTGCATGCGATTTTGAGTGGTTTCTATGATCAACTTGTCATTCGATTAGTGGATATTGTTTGACTAAGTGCCTTCCCCATACTTGATTTCAGCACTTTAATTGCTTACTTACTTTTGCATGCTTGGTTACTCTACAAACAAACAAAATCCCCCCCTTTGGTTACTTCAATTGACATACACTTTACATACTGCGATAGATTGTGTTTCCCTGTGGATCGACCCTTACTTGTCTAAGACTGCGTTTTAGGTTCTGTTTGGATTTCTTGCATAGTAGGAATTAGAACGACAAAATTCCTGTTATCAGTTTCATTTTGGGTCGATCCGAAGGAATCTGTGGTGGGGGCAGCGTCATGGTGGTCGAGGCTCCTGAAGATCCATCATTTAGGTGGAGACAACATCATGGGGGTCCATTCAACACTTTCCCATGATCTGTCTGACCCATTTTTTTTGGTGACGCTTTCCTTTAAAAATGCTTTACTCACTTATCTCCCTAGGTTGTTTAGTCTCTTTAATTGCCTTGTTGTTATTTCTCTTACTTTTTTTCGATTAGGTAAAAATTAGACTGGAAACCACAGAAGAGACGATTTCTCAGTCTATAGCATTCTTTCGGATGAGAATTACAAGTTCTAAACTAGCTCGAATATCTTCCAAGGAACTCCGATGTGCCATCTTTGCAATGAAATCGGCCACCACGTTTGTTTCTCGGAAGACATGAAAAATCCGCACTGAAGAAAACAGTTGTAAACACACAAGATATCAGAAATTAATATTTCAATATCCCATGGACACTACCAGATTTGATTAAGAACATACCAAGGCATTTCTTACTGCAAGCGTTTCTGTTTTTAAAGGGGTTGAGATACCACATTTATCCCCAAAGAGGAAGATTGGTTTACCCGTGTTGTTCCTGAAAATGTAGCCAAAACTAGATTCACCATTATTTTTTGTGGATCCATCTGTATTGATTTTAATTATGTTATCCGGAGGTTTTTTCCATTTCCTTATTGGTCGTCTAACATTGTTCATTGTATGTGTTTTTTGTTTTCCCTCTGCTAAACAGTTAGGGTTTCAATTCTTTGTCTTATTCCAGTTCTCAATTTGTTTTTTAATATAAATTGGTACATCCTTTATGATATCTACATCATCATTTGTTCTTCCAAAGCTTTGTTGATTTCTATAAAATCAAATTCCTCACCAAGAGACCACTAATTCTATAAATTGTGATCGATCAGTTTTTTGTCGAATTTCTTCAATGATTTCATAGATTTTTTTATTTCCTATGTTTAGGGATCTAATGATACCATATGAATGATAATTCATTTTTTCTATTGTTTTCATGATATGGTTACATTGGAATAGGAGATGATTCAAATCCTCTAATTGATCATTGCACCGATACAACCTTGGGGGATTGCTACACCTTTTTCTGTCAGTCTAGCTTTGGTTGAAAGTCCGTTTTTCATGGTATGGTTTATTCTCTTACTTGATTTGTTGTTTTATGCTTCTCTGATTTGTCTACACCGATTTATCGACCTCTCAATTTACCCAACATTACTATGCCGGATAAATTGATTTTTTTATCTAAAAAATAAAATTAGATTTGTTTAAAATCTTATAAATTTTCTATTAAGATAATGGTGTAGCTCTATTAATGCTCGATCTTGTATGATCTCATACTATTTACCAAAGACAAGTACTACTCAACATAAGCATCATTGTAGTTAAAAAGTTTATCCAAATTGAGTTATCTTGATTTTGTAGTGGAAGATGAAATTATTGAATGATTGGGAAATTGTATTCCACTAGTAGCATTAGTAATCTAGTATTTTTCAAATTGAAACAATTATCACAATCTACTATGTAATTACTAAAGCAGAATCGCATCTGCACATCACGCGTTCCGAGAATGCACCCAGAAATTTTGATGACACGTGTCGTAGTGGAATTGATTTGGACACGTGTCGAGCAACTGTTTTTTTGTTTTTTATTACAAAATATTAATAAAATCAAAGAACCAATGATTTTAACCTATTTTAGCTGGATTTCGTAGTTAGAGCTTTTTTTGGTACAAAGTTCATATTTCTAAAAATTAACCAATTAATATTCTGTCCTAAAAATTTTTAATACAAGCAAATCTACAATCATGAATAATTTGCAAAAAAAAATAAAAATAACATAATTCTGTTGTCCATGATTTATACAAACTGATATAAATTCAAAATCCGATGCATAAATTATTAGACGAGATTAACCTGCTAATAACCCAACATGCAGAAAACTGGAGCATTTTAAAACCTAAACCCCAAAACCTGAACCACAAAAAACTGACGATAATACAAATAACTGAACCTACACAATATTAAAGCCGGAAACACAACCTGAACCACAAACAAATCAACCTAAAACTTACAAATTTACTGCACTAAATTGCAAACTCTGCATATATATGCTAATAGATTACAAAATAACTGAACATGCACACATTAAAACCTAAACCCCAAAACCTGAACCAGAAAAAAAATGAACCTAAAACTGACAATAATACAAAAAACTGAAACTGCACAATATTAAAGCTTGAAAGACAAAACCTGAACTACAAACAAATCAAGCTAAAACTGACAATAATACAAATTATGCAAAAAAAAAAAACACAAATCTAGTGTTGCCTCAATACAAATTATGCAAATGCTTCCTCAACTCACATATTTTGCAAATCAAGCCGGTACGAACTTATCCATAAACAACCATATGGCAGGATATTAAGGAATAAAATAAAATCTGCACAATAAAAAGATGGTAAAAATAAACGGCAGAATATCACATAAAATATATGGCAGAATATATGGCAATGAAAATCTATGTTTTCCAAAAATTAAAAACCATCTATTATTGAAAATATATGGCAGAATAATCCACTCTTCAATGACACGGTCTGTATGGCTATATATTTCCAGCCTCTCACTCAATTTCAATACAAGCAATTGGACAATTCAGTACAAACAACAGACCGTGTTGAGCTATTTACAAGGTAATTCTGCAAACTTTTTTGCTTGTCTTTCATTGATTTGCAAAAATATACGTCTTTCATTACAATTTCACCCAAAAACTTTAGTCTTTCATCCTTTCAGAACTTGACAATCCAAAATTTATTCTGGAGATAAAGAGAGAGAGAGAGAGAGAGAGAGAGAGAGAGAGAGAGAGAGAGAGAGAGAGAGAGAGAGAGAGAGAGAGACGAACCTCCTTCTAGACCACCTTTTTTGGACCTGAAATCCCTTTGTGAAAATCGCTTTTGGTTTAACTCTGCAAGACAAAGTGTTAAAACAATTAGATATGTAAACTCAAATAGAGAGACAGAAAACTCAGTTGAAGAGTTTGACAGACAAAAAACACACACAAAGACAATATTTTTATACATCTCTACAAATTATTTATTGGTGTTTAATGTCTTTCCCAGACTAGAATAATTACACAATATAAAACATCATTGATATAGAAATTATATTGAGATTTCAGATCATTCTGCAATGCAAGTTATCTATACTGATTAACTTTTGTTTTGTTATATAGTGTTTTAGATATGTCAAAAGCTCTACAAGAAGTAAAGGACATTACTGGTACCCGAGGGAATCATGAACTTAAGGTTTGCGTAATTCGATTATTTAAAGTTCCAAAGAAAGAGAATACTACGCAATACGGTACCACTGAACTAATACTAATGGATGAAAATGTATTGATTTGTATTTTAGTTCGTTATTTTTTTTAGTATTTACAAAATGAATACCCTAATCTTGCCATTCAAGTTAAATATGTTATTTGAAATCAGTAATATTATGTTTCAGGGTGATAAAATCCACGCAGTTATTAAGGAAGCTTTTATGGTTAGCTTATCAATATTAAAGGAAGGAGGTGTTTATTTTATTTCAAATTTCGGAGTTGCCCTTTATGATATACCGTTTAAGTTCTCTAATCATAAGTACAAGGTCATATTTTATCGCAACACTACATTAAGCCATGTTCGTCCATTTCTGTTCCTATTCATGGATTCAAATTTACTGAATTTGAAAAAATCCTCGACGAGTCATTGGATCAAGGATATATTTACGGTTAGTAATTTTTAAATTATTTCATATTTAAATCTTTTAACTAGGGTCATTATTTTATATGTCTAATAATCTGTTTGAAACATTATATATTTTTGTGTAGATGTTATTGGTGAATTGGTTGGAATTGGTGATAAAATTGTCACATTTACAAACCGCAATGGGAAAGATGGTAAAAGGATAAATTTGCAATTAATGGATGCAAGGTAATATTTTTTTTTTCCTTTTCATGCAATTTATATGTCATTATAAAGACTTAAATGTACTAATATTTATAAATGATGATTTTTGATGTTTTATATTGTGTAAATATTCTAGAAATAATGTCATCAATTGTACTCTATGGGATGATTATGCTGAATTATGTCGTCCATTTATTGGCGCTTCAACTCAGAGTATGGTCGTTGTTATAGTTCAGTTTGCATAGCTTGGAAAATGGAATAATGCACCTAATGTGTCAAATGGTGATTATGGCACAAGGCTGTATTTTGATGATGAAAGTATTATTGAGATTTCAGAATTCAAGCAAAGGTATATTTTGAAGAAAAAAAAATTATGATATATGTTTATATTAATTGTAATTAAGTTGTTCTAATGTTTCTTAAATTTTAGTATATCAAAAAATGAGGGTTCAAAAGGTGGTCAGAGTTTTATATAACTATCAAGCGAGCCGTCATACTCTTCGGCTGATCTTTTCTTAGACGTGAGTGCTAGAAAAACTTTGGATGAACTTTACGAACATCTTCATGAGCGTGGAACGGTTAGTTAAGAAATGTTTAATTTCTAAATATTTTGTGTAAAGATTTTGTTTTCAACTTATTATATTATTATTAATTTTTAATAATTCCTAAAGGTTCTCCAAGCTATTACACTTGCTACCATTGACCATATCGAAGATTCATATGGATGGTACTATAATTCATGCAAACGGTGTAAAAGCAAAGTTCAACCCCACAAAGGATAGTTTTGGTGCAAGAAATGTGATACATTGGTGAACTATGCAATCCCTAGGTAATTTTTAATGAATAAATGGATTTGAACTTTAATGAGTTATTTATAACTGTTGTTTTGTTGTGCAGATTCAGTGTTCAAGTTAATGTCATTGATGGATCAGGGACTGCTCAATTGACTATATTTGATAGGGAAGTTGCTCAATTTTTGAAGAATTCTGTTACAAGCATTATTGAGTCAAGAGATAAGGTAAATTATTTTATTACATTTAGTATATATCATTTGAAATTATTATACGTATATAACAATTTCAAATGATATATTTCAAACTTTTCATGATGAAGACATTAATAGCATCCTGAACGAGTTAAATGTTTTGTTAATAAAAAAAATTGTTTAGAGTTCTTATTTCACAATTCAATATTAGCCGACTTCCGTCACCATCGGCGTACACTGTAACAAACATGACCGACGATTTGAGTTTGATTGAAAAGTTTGAACAATCTACTTTAGAATCTGAGGTATGCATTCCACAATATCTGGATTATTAACTTTTTTACTTCTCAAGTTATTGTCACTTACACAGTTTACAATTTCTTTTGCATATAGGATAACTCGGAATCATGCAACCTAGAGAATGATGTGGTGTCAAAAGTTTCATCAAATGAAATGACGATGCCCCGTAAGCGTGACTATATAAACATTGATGTAGAGGAAAATAGTAAATCTGATGAAGAAGAGAGTACTAAATGTGAAGATTGTCCTATTACCAATCACGGGGATCACTCAACTACCAAGAGGAGAAGATTGACTAAATGGGAGGATTGTTCTATATATGTTTTCGTCTTTATTAGACTATTTAAGAATTCGACTATTGCATAAGTGTGTCCAGTGACTTTTAAGTTTCGTTTCATGTTTCTAAACCATTGAATGAAATGTTTTGTTTTGGTTGATTTTCGTCGTCATCATGTTTTACTTTTGTGTGGTTATTCTGTTTTTGTATTCATGAATGAAATATAGTCGGAATGATTTTATGCTGATCCTAGACGAAGTTAGAGGATTATAAGAAGTTAGACGGTATATATGATATGTATGGTTATTCTGTTTAGAGATGGAGAGAGCTGAAGGGATCTCCATAGAACGAGAGAAAGAATTAACAAAGAGGGAGAGAGAGATTGAATAAAATGAGAGAGGGACATATATAACTTACTTTTGTCCAATGTGGATCTCAGAACCACCTTATTCTTCCAGATCTCCTCATCAACCCCGGTATTTTCTTTGCATGTTAATTTTGGGACAAGAACGCCTGGAAGAGATGGTGGGATACAAATCTAGGGTTGAGCACCGGTCCAAACCCGGTCTGGACCGACCCGGATCGGACCGGAACCCGAAACCCCAAAAATGGTGGACCGGAACCCGGACCGGTTTATATTTTTGCTAAATTTAAATATAATTTACTCAAATTTAAACATGAAAAAAACCCTCAAATTTAAATATAATTTACCCTAAACCTCAAATGTAAAAAAAAACTCAAACCAGTTAAAGTTTTAGAATTTTTTAAAAACACCGGGCCAGACTGGACCGGACCCGGAAATCTCTGGACCGGAGACCGGATCGAATCGGTCCGGTCCAAATTTTCGGGCCGGTCCAGATTTTGCTCATCCCTATATATATCTGTTTAGCATTAGGAAATAGTAAACGAATAAACTACACTTATATTTAAATTATAAGTATTCAATTTTTTGTAAGTATACATATATATAGCTGAGCAGAAGCGAATGTAATACTCCCTTCAATGTAAATGTTTATAAAAACTCATCTTTTAAATATGTGTTGCTTTCAATTAATTGGAAGAACAAAGCGCTTAAACCAAAAATATGTTGACCAAAAAACCCAACTTTAAACATTGCAAGAAATAAATACATCAAATACAGATAGAACATTTTCCATGAATCTTTTTGGTTACCTTGATGATTTCAGGGAGAGCACCATAAACTCCTTCTTCAAGGTACATTCCAATGGCAAAGTGCGGATATCCTTGATAGCAACATGTATGAGAGAATTAATCAAAGGCCTCCAAGGAAGAGGCTCAAGCAAATGATGAAGTCTTGTACAAGTTCGAAATTGGTACTTCTCGTTTGCATCTGGATAGTCTTCAGTAAAACGGCCATAACTATGACTAGAAAATTGATCTCGAGATGGTTCAAGATGCGTTGGAAAGCTGATTAAAGATCTACAACGTCATAGTTTACGTCAAATCAAGATTCCAACAAGAAGATGGTCAAAATCGAGTTTTACTGAGAGTAGACCTAAGCAAATACGGGCCGACCCGCCCGGTCCGCCCGGCATAAATGGGCGGATATGGACACTGATAATATCCCATTTAGCATGGATAGCCCGCCCGGAAGCCCGAATTAATTTTTAAAAATAAATAAAATAGTTTTATATATAATAAAATTCATTAAAATATTATATAAAATAAATAAATATTTATACCATAAACAACCTAATATTTATACACATAAGACACTTCAAATTGGCGATGTTGGTTATGAGTTATGACGAGTTTGAGGACGAAGAAGATTCACCTAAGATGTGATTGTGTGATGTATGTACTACGCTAGAGGCAACAAAAACAGACAACCAGCTCCATTTTCTTTTGAAATTTGCTTAATTGTGTAATGTTGTGTGGAAATTTGTTATGACAAGTTTGTAACAATAACTATGTTTACCGTTTGTAATAAAAAGACATTTTTCAATGGGTATTGTGCGTTAAATTATATTTGCTATATTTCATTTTACGACATATTTCTCTTGTCTCGCGGGCTAAATGGGACCCGCGGGCTACCCGGATTCGGATGTCCGGGCGGATCTGGTAAGCCTTCCCAGCCCGTTTCCTTGGCTTGCCCGGATCCGGCCCGCCCATCCGGACATATTTTTTGTCCAAAGCTCGGCCCGATTCCCGCCCAGATCCGGGTTTGATCAGGTCTAACTGAGAACTGTGCATGTCTTTCGCGACTGCGGAAACGGGACTGGGCGTTAGCGACTTCGGCGATAGACGCTTTATTTCTAAACGTATTATTATTATTTTGTTATTATTTCAAAGTTTTTATTTAAGTTAGCAAACCCTAGTTTGTAATGTCAAAAAAAAAATCGTTTCCGCGGCCGCGGAACACCTTATGTAAAAGACTCGAACATCAGTAACAATTCCGCGGGCGTGGAAATACTTTTGCGGTCGCGGAAGACATGCACAGCTCTCAGGAAAACTCGATTTTGACCATCTTCTTGTTAGAATCTTGATTCGATGTAAACTATGAAGTTGTAGATCTTTGAATAAGCTTTCCAACGCATCTTGAATCATCTCGAGATCAATTTTCTAGCCATAATTATGGCCGTTTTACTGAAGACTGTCCAGAACCAAACGAGAAGTACCAATTTCGAACTTGCACAAGACTTCACCCTTTGCTTGAACCTCTTCCTTGGAGGCCTTTGATTAATTCTCTCATGCATGTTGCTATCACTAAGGCATTTAGAATGACCAAAGATCGATTTAAGGATGAAGGTGTTGCAGATGTCAAGTTGCGTCTGGTTAGCAAAAGAAACACTGATGGTCGGAGATATAATCTCCCAACGAGCTCCGAGGTTGCTGCTCTTATTCTTGGTGATATTGATACAAATCTCTCGCTCAAGGACATTATACTTCATACAAAGTCTGGTCAGTTACAATGAATTCACGAATTGCATCCTTCGTACCTTGCGCTTCAATATCCGTTGGCATTTCCGTATGGTGAGGACGGCTACAGACTTGACATTGCTTTAAGTGAAAGGTGCAACACTTCTGCAAGGAAGAGGACAAGGGTTACGCTCAAAGAATTTTGTCAATTTAGAATCCACGAGCGTCGAGGCGAAGCCGAGACTCTTAGGTTATCTAGAAAGTTGTATCAACAGTTCTTGGTTGATGTTTATACGATGATTGAATCAGAGAGGTTGAACTACCATCGAACTAATTAGAAAAAGATACGGGTTGATTTATATAATAATCTTACAGCAGCTAGGAGCAAGGGTCAGACAGCACCGACTTCATCTGGAAAGCGAATAGTGTTGCCATCTTCATTTACAGGCGGTCCGAGATACATGCAGCAGAACTATCAAGATGCAATGGCAATATGCAAACACCATGGTTATCCCGATCTATTCATAACATTCAAATGCAATTCAAAATGGCCTGAAATTGTAAAGTTTTGTGAAGAAAAGGCTCTACAACCAGAGGATCGGTCAGACATTATATGTAGAGTCTTCCACATGAAACTGCAGTCCATGATACAAGATTTCAAAGTAAACAAAATATTTGGCAAGGTTAATTCGGGTAACGTCTCTTTTGACTTTCCTTACTTTAGTTGTTATTTCAATTTATTATATTTAGTTGTATTTATTTGGACTTTTGGATATTTTTGCAGTTATTTACACAATCGAGTTCCAGAAGCGTGGTTTGCCTCATGCATATATTTTGTTGTTTATGGATAAAGAATCTAAGTTGCCAACTACTATAGATATCGATATCGTCATCTCAGCTGAAATTCCACACCCAACAGAGGATGCTGATTTATACAACGTCGTGACGAATTTCATAATGCATGGTCCATGCGGAGCTTCTAATCCATCCTCTTTGTGTATGGCGGATGGAAAGTGTAGAAAGTACTTTCCAAAACAATTTGTTGAACAGACTTTTGTTGATGAAGATGGCTACCTTGTTTACAAAAGACGTGAAGATGGTAGAACGATCGAAAAGAGTGGAGTTCCCCTTGATAATCGATATGTGGTTCCTTACAATGCATTTATTCTCCTAAAATACAATGCACATATAAACGTTGAATGGTGCAATCGATCGGGCTCTATCAAGTATCTGTTCAAGTACATAAATAAAGGGCATGATCGCGTCACTGTTGCAATAGCAAGCTCTGATTCAAACAATGTCGGTGATAATGGCATGGACAAAATAAAAAACTACTACAATTGGCGCTATATATCGGGGTGTGAAGCGGCTTGGAGGATTTTCGGCTTTGATATTCATTACAGGACTCCAGTTGTTCAACGGTTGAATTTGCACATTCCCGGTGAGGAAAGCGTTTTATTTGATGATGATCCTATTGACGCCGTCTTAAATGTTCATGAAAGTGGAAAATCAATGTTTATGCAATGGATGGAGTCTAACAAGAAGTTTCCAGAAGGTAAAGATTTGACATACTCCGAATTTCCAGAGAAATTCGTTTGGGTAGCTTCATCTAGGCATTGAAAAAAATGTGACATGCGTGGTTTGGTTGGAAGGATTTATCACGTAGCTCCTGGTACTGGTGAGAAGTACTATCTTAGAATTTTGTTGAATCATATTAAAGGGCCAACATGCTATAAAGATTTAAGGACTGTTGAGGGTAAAGTTTATACTATATTTAAAGAAGCTTGCTATGCATTGGGGTTGTTAGATGGTTACAGAGAATATATTGACGGGATAACTGAAGTAAGTTTTTGGGGATCGGCACACTACATTAAGAGTCTATTTGTGTTTCTTTTGCTGTTTTATTGCATGTCAAAGCCAGAGTTTGTTTGGGAACAGACATGGAGGCTTCTAGCAGATGATATTGTCGATAAACAGAGGAGAATTCTACAAATTATGGGTATGCATTTCAATAACGTTGTTTACATGATCATAATCTTCATTGCATTTGATTAACTTTTCCATGCAGATATTTTACTCATTTAATTGTAGTGACATGTGCATGATATTTATATGCAGATTTGCATCTAACAGATGATTAATTACAAAACTACGCTCTTGCCGAAATTGATAAGTTATTACGACGAAATGGTAGTAGTTTGAGTCACTACAAAACCATGCCTTCTGTAGATTCAAGTCTCATATCTAAAGGTGTCAACAAGCTTATATAAGATGAACTTCGATATGACACATCATGTCTAGCCGAGGAACATACACAATTACTTTCTAGATTTACAATGGAGCAAAAATGGGTGTATGATGAGATCATGAATGCTGTTTTATCAAGTAACGGGGGTGTCTTCTTTGTATATGGTTATGGTGGAACAGGCAAAACTTATATATGGAGGGCACTTTCGACGACTATAAGGTCAAAAGGTGAAATAGTCCTTACTGTTGCTTCAAGTGGAGATGCGGCTCTCCTAACACCTGGCGGCAAAACTGCTAATTCGAGGTTTGTAATACCTTTGCAAGTTCATGAGGATTCAACGTGTCATATATGTTCAGGTACTGAACTTTCTAAGTTGATATGTGCCGCCAAACTTATTATCTGGGATAAAGCTGTCATGACGAATAGGTTCTGTTTTAAAGCATTAGACAGGACGTTAAGAGATATTTTACGGTCTACAAATCCTCTTAGTTCAGAGCAACCTTTTGGAGGGAAAGTCGTAGTATTTGGTGGAGACTTTAGAAAAATCCTACCTGTTATCTCAAAAGGGAGCAGGCAAGATGTTGTTTTCTCCACCATTAATTCTTCTTATTTGTGAGACCATTGCAAAGTTCTTACTCTGACAAGAAACATGATGATTCAACAAGGTACATCTGATTCTGAGATCCAAGAGGCAAAGGAATTTTCCGAATGGGTATTAAGCATCGGAGATGGGACTGCAGGTGTTGACAATGATGGGGAAGCGCAAATAGAAATTCTCGATGAACTATTAATGAAGAGGATTATGACTTAGATCCGATTCCAGCAATTGTTAAATCTGTTTTTCCCTCTCTTATGGAAGATCAGTTGTCTTCGACATACTTTGAAGAACGAGCAATTCTTGCTCCAACACACGAAGAAGTAGATAAAGTTAATGAGTATATATTGTACGTCTTCGTTGCCTGGTGATGAAAATGTCTATCTCAGTTCGGATAGTCTGTGCAAGGAAGGTTCTGTTAAAGACAGTGATGCGAGTATTTATACGTCTGACTACTTGAACAATATTAGATGTTCTGGTCTGCCGAATCATATACTGAAACTAAAGGTTAGGGTCCCTATTATGCTGCTTCGAAATATTGATCAGTCTTCAGGTTTATGTAACGGGACGAGATTGATAACCATGCAGCTTGGCAGTCATGTCATACAAGGGGGAATTATTTCAGGCAACAATATTGGACATACGGTTTTGATTCCTCGCATGATCATGTCACCATCAGACACTTCATTCCCTTTCAAGTTTCAACGAAGACAGTTTTCCTTGAGTGTTTGTTTTGCTATGACGATAAACAAGAGCTAGGGCCTATCTCTTGCAAATGTTGGTTTATATCTTTCACGCCCTGTTTTCAGTCATGACCAGTTTTATGT
The DNA here is from genome assembly GCA_027886185.1 of Rheum nobile. Taxonomy (NCBI): domain Eukaryota; kingdom Viridiplantae; phylum Streptophyta; class Magnoliopsida; order Caryophyllales; family Polygonaceae; genus Rheum; species Rheum nobile. Next base: position 711,558 of record WOAB01000191.1, on the reverse strand, counting down.
TGCATCATCAAGGGTGACTAGCAAGAAAGGTTTGAAGATATTGATTTGCGACAAAGACAAGAAGATATATAATACTACAACCAATGTAGTATATAAAGAAGTTTTTGATAAGTTGTAACAATGTTGTACATCGTGCCAAATTTTTATGTTTAGTGTTTCATTTTCATGTGAAATAGATGAACATTTTTATTATGTTTGATCGTTTTAGTAGTATTGATGTAAGGGGGTGTGTCTATCCCTGTTTCAAACACTACTTAACCAATTTTTATTATGAATAAAGTTATGAAGAGTATCTTCTCTCTATATATAATGTAAATTTTTTGTATATCTTAAATATTTTTAGTCGATTAGTCATTTTTTATTTAAATAAATAATCGAATATATATTGAACCAATGACTCATCGATAATTAAAATATACTATTTTTACAAATGTAAAACAAAAATAAATAAATCCCGTGCAAGGCACGGGTATTACACTAGTTTTTTTCTTCTAATTCACACCCTCACTATTCAATCTATACTGAACCTAGGAAATTAAGCAATCTCAAGTTTCACCATTGGGGAAAAAAAACTAATAGGCCAAAAATTACATAATTGCTATTTAACGCCCACCCTACACCCGTGACTCACTCACGGAGGAAACCATTCCATCCGTGACTCATTCACGGAGGAAACCATTCCATCCGTGACTCATTCACGGAGGAAACCATTCCGTCCGTGACTCATTCACGGGTGAAACACAAAACCCAACTGTCGCAATAAATGTTACTTGTTGTAATACCCCACCACATTGGGCCGGCCCATCCAAGAAATCTAGCCCTCGCCGGAGTTCTGAAGAGATCGCCGGAGCTCCCTTTTGGTGTTATTTCTAGTTGCTAGAGGAAGCCTTGGAGGCCCTTAGACGCCTAGAATCCAAAGCAAGGCTAAGGGAGACCAATCGCTCGCCGTCGGTGAGTTTCTGTTCTCGATTAAGTTTTTCGACGTTCATAGCGGCGCCTGTCGTGATAAAGGCGGCGACCGCCGCCATGAACAGATAGCGCCCGCCGTAAGGCCACCGACGACCGCCGCCAGAGGGCTGATGGCCTATTTTGGCCTCGGCTTTGGTGGTCTTCGATCGGACTTCGTTCCTTTCGATTTCTTTCGTTATTCTCTAGTTCGTGCTCGTGTTTGTCGAATATAACTTAGGGTTTCTTTATGGGTCAATTCGAAGGAATCTGTGTTGTCGGATCTGTCCCTGTATCGAGCCCGAAATCCCGTCGTTAGGCTTCGTTCAAACTCTGCGGATTAAGGCAAGTGGCGGTTCGCTCTTGCTCATCGTTCCATATTTACATTAATTATCAGTTATTTAATTGAGTAATTAATTTAGAATGATCATTGTGTTTGTCTGGAAATGGTTTTGTAAACTATTTTGGAAAACTAGAATATGATATTATAATAGGTTGTATATCTGTTAAAACAACGCTATTATGAATATATATTTATGATCGCCTTGAGGGCATTTATGTGGATTTATCCTGAATTATTGTTGTGCTCGAACTGTTTAGTTAGCACTAGTAGTTAGGAATGTTACTTGGACCATGTCAGGTCCAGTCGTTTCTATATAATCAGGTAGAGAGGTGGCTCGTCCCCACCTAATACCATGTTTACGGTCATGACCCGACCTCTGATACACGAGTATAGAGGTAGGTACACTTAGCTAGTGCCACAAACTCGGGATTTCATCCCTTCGGTATGCGTCACTCTAGACGAAACGCATATCAAGATGTATAGGTTCCGTTGGGGATATATATACATTTAAAAGCCTATAATGTGATGCGCGTTTTGGAATTTAATCAGATAAGGGCCGTAGGTTCGCCCATAACTAATAAACCTCTGGCGAGTAGTGCAGCTAAGCGATAGTGCAGCTAGGAAAGCTCGTCTAAACTTTTAAATCGCTCGAATGCGATACTGTGATTCTTTAAATATTCCAGACTTTGTCATACTTCGTTAAAGACTCGATCTTTTGGAGTCTTCTCTTGGATATTCCGTTATGATTCGCTTCAGTTGGAATCTTCTCTTGTGCATGCCTTTTGTCATATTCAAGTAGAGTATGGTGGTTGACAAGCGTACTCGACTATTATTCGAGAGACGAGAAGTCTAACCTTGTAACACCCCGTAATTTTTAAGGGTATTTTGAATTATTTTTAAATTTTTCTTATTGCCCGAATTGCTAGATGGATTTAATTCAGTGAGTCTCGGACCTTCTGAAGAGGGATCTAAGCTCTGTAGAATTTTTCCGAGCATTATATAATACAGTTGAGGTGTTTTCGGGATTAATATATCGTTAAAGTACGAATATATTTAACACGGAGTTAAGTAATTTAATCCAAACCAAGTTCGGATAAGAATAAATGAAGTCGGCCAGAAACCGCGATCAACCGCGATTGACCGCGATGAACCGCGACTCACCGTGATCGGCCGCGATCGCGGTAATGCCTTTTGCTGAGCAGTGTCGTCTTCCTCGAAGGCGGTTACTGTAGCACTCTGATTTTTTTCTCTGTTTTTGGGGCAGGCAAGTGGCTCGATCCAGCTGGCTTGGCTTGTGTCCCCTTGTCCCCGACTTGTTCCCTTGATGGAGACTCGGATTGGGCTATAAAAGGAGGTGAAGACCGAAGCTTAAGCTCTCTTCTTCTTCCTTCTTCTTCTCCTCTGTTTTCCTCTGTTTTCTCCATTAAAACCGAGCTTGTGAGCTTCGTGTGTGGGAGATTTCGAGTGTCTCTTGAGTTGAGAAGGTGCTCTTGAGTGTTATGTGAAGCTTTGTGGTGTTGGGAGATCGAACCATAGACAAATCGAAGGCAAACAAATCGGTTTGGGTAAGAAATTCTCCATGGGAGCTGTCGAGCTTCGCCACTGTCATGCCACACGAAAACCGCGACTGGCCGCGACTTACCGCGATCGCGGTATTGGCGTCTGAGTTGTGTGTTTTGTGGTTTGGCTTTGGGCTTTGCTCGTTTCCTTTGATTTCTTTTTGTATTCTTTTAGATTCATATATAAGTGTATTGAATCTAACTTAGGGTCTTGTTATGGGCCATTTCTTAGGGATTTATTATCCAAGATTTGCTCCAGTTTCAGATCCAGGAGCCCGTTGTCTCTAAGCTTTGCTTAAGCTTCTGCGGATTTAGGCAAGTGGCGGTTCGCTCTTGCTTAATCATGTTTCATTAATTATCAATTGTTTTGTTGTTAATTATGTTGTGAATTGTTTTGATAACGTTATGTGTTTAAAAGAAGATATTATACTAGGTTGTATATTTTGCTAGAACCGACGCTAGTCTATTCTAGATTTGTGCAGGTGAAGGCCGTAAGGGTCCTTGATATGATTTATTGTGTGTGGCTTAGATTATTAAATCTAGGATGATAGTTGTTCAGGTTGAGCCGTGATGGTTCTCTGTGTGATGTGTTTGCGTGTTTAACTGTTAGTTAGCACGAGTATTCGTAGGAGCGCCTGGATCCGGTGTGTTCCATGGACGTTTCTTTATAACTGTTAAGGGTAATTAAAAACCCAATGCGATAGTAGAAAGTTTGGACTCTGTGAGGTTCATTCTTTATAAGGGCAATCAAGACCCAATGCGATAGTGAAAGTTTGAACTCTGCGAGGTTCATTCTTTATAAGGGCAATTAAGACCCAATGCGATAGTGAAAGTTTGGACTCTGTGAGGTTCATTCTTTATAAGGGCAATCAAGACCCAATGCGATAGTGAAAGTTTGGACTCTGTGAGGTTCATTCTTTATAAGGGCAATTAAGACCCAATGCGATAGTTAGAGAATTGGATCCTGTGAGGTCCAGTTAAAAGTTTATAACGTGATATGTGTGTGTGTGGTCATTTAATACAGATAAGTGCTTGTCGCACCTAATTAATGAACGTTGGCAAGTGGTTTTTAATTAATTTGAGATAATTGAAATCTGATATTATATTAGGTTGTATTTCTGCTAGAATCAACGCTAATATAAAAGATATACTGTAATCATGTGACTTGAGATTGTGATGTGATTTGTGATATGTGGAACTGCTTTGATATGATTTGTGATATGTGGAACTGCTTGTTTAGCATTTGTGTGAATTACTGGAGTATGTTTTCCGTCCTTGCTTAGTCTATTTATTAGACTAACGCTTGTATTTTATTTATCTGTAACGTCATGGGGGTGTCGTCCGTCCGTTTCGGCACATGCAGATATGTTGCTGTCCAGAGAGGGCTAGAACGACTATGAAGATGAACGGTGTTTTGTTTTCGACAACTTGTCTTGTCGCTTTGTGTTTTAAACGATTTCCGCTGTGCTATTTTTGTATTTCTGATGTATTTGGGTCATTTTAGGAATCGTGTAATTCCGCGACCATGTGGTTTAATAAAAGTTATGATTTTAGTATCGTAACTGTGTTTTAAGTCAGTTATGACGTCGGAAAAGCCTGGGGTGACTTCGGGGTTTACGTCCGGGGTCATCGGCAGTAGCGCTTCCAAATGGGGTTAAATTTGGGGGTGTTACAAACCCAATACGACTACTTAGAACCTTCTGCTTTGTGCCCTTGCATGGTCTATTCATTTAGACTAACCAACCGCAATTGTTATCTGCATTGTTGGCTGGTGTCATCCGTTCGATTCAGAACATCAGATGGAGCGCAGATATGAGGAGACTAGAATGACTATGAAGACGACGGTGGTTTTTGGATGTTTTAATAATTATCTTTTAATCAGGTTGAGATCCTTGGGCAGGTGATCATTACGATCACAACCCTTTTTGTAATATTTTAAGAAAGAATTCCGATGTAACTTATTTACTCTGTTATATATTTAAAAGACTTCTGATGTACTTTGTTTAAACTCTGTGTTTGTCCTATTCGGGATTGGGATGTAATCCCGGGACTTATGTTTTATATGAATAAATATTATGATTTTTGTATCATAAGTGTTTCATAATTGGTATTTAAACGGTAAAGCCTGGGGTGGCTTCGGTGAGGAAAACCGAGGTCACTGGCGGTGATACCTTTCCAAATGGGTTAAGATTTGGGGGTGTTACACTTGTCCCCACCTAACATAATTAAATTACCCCTTCATATATTACGACAATCACTCTTCCATCTTCAAAAAAAATTATTCCGCCCTCAAACAAAAAATCTTATATTATGGAACATCATGATCATTTCTATGGCACCATGAGTGAAGGAAATGATTCATTCATGTTCAATCACAACGAGCTTAGTTCCTTTTGTTTTTACTTCAAACTAGTTTTTTGATGTGATTGTAGTCATAATTTTTTTTACTTCAAAGCATGAAAGTTTTGATTTTTACTTGTTAAAAGTCCAAACTTTAACTAGGTTAAAGATAGTTGTTGCAAATAGATTATTTTTTTTGATATTGTTCTAGTCATTAATGTGTGTTTTAGGGTAGTTATAGTCAAATTTGTAGTGTTTTTAAGTTGCAAGGAAAAAAACAGTGGGGCGGTAGAAAAAACCAGTCAAAGGAATCAGTTGCCGTTTTTACTGTGAGGAAAAACCAGTCAAAAGAATCTCTCGTGACAGACTAAGTCGCTCACGGGAGATTCCTTTGACTTGAAAGTAATGACGGAGGGAGATGGTCCATCCGTGACGTATGTGTTTGTGCATATTTACAAAATGTTTATATTTTAGTGTAAATCACTATTTTTTTAACATGAAAGTAATGAACTTTATATTGGTCTTAACAACCTAAGGATTGATGACGGGCTTGCATCAACATCACAAAATGGGACGTCTTCTTTGTACATGCTCGGCCATGGATTTGTACCATTAGAAACATTTCCGAATTTCACGCTTCACGATGGATTTGGCCATGAGTTTGTATCCTCATAATCAATTCCTCAGTTTGGGTTCCCATCATTGCACACACAGTCACAGTTTGGGGTACCCTTAGAGGATGTAAACCAAGTTTCAACTGATTATTTTGAGTTGTTTACTACAAGATAATGTGTTCTGCACCATGGATGAGGCAATTAAGTGGGTTAATGTAACACCCCCAAATATATATATCCTTGAAAGGTATTACCGCCAGTGACCTCGGATTTCACATCCGAAGCCACCCCAGGCTTAACCCGTTTATATAAATCATAAAACAACAGTTATAATACAAAATATCATAACTTTTGATTAAAGCAAATGTTTCGGAATTTCATCCATGATTCAAAATACATAATTAAATATATTACAGCGGAAGTCTTAATACATAAAGGACACAAGGGTCTTGATCTAAACGATCACCCGCCAAGGAATCTCAACTTGGTAAAACTCTTCAAAATTCCAACTGCCATCATTGTCGTTTCTAGCCTTCATCGGAACTGTAGTTTATTTGATGTGTCGTATGAGACGGATGACACCAGCCAACCATACAAGAGAATATAATCGGTTGGTTAGTCTAATGAAAGACTATGCAAGGGTAAAACAGAAAGGTTTTAAGTAGTCGTATTAGGTTAGACTCATCGCTTCTCGAATAAAAGTCGATGACGATAGTCAACCACCATACTCCTACTGAAATATACGAAAAGGCATGATCAAGAGAAAGGACTCTGAAAGAATGAGTCTTACGGAAACATATGAAGAGAAGACTCCAAAAGGTTGAGTCTTATCGGAAAGTATGACAAGTGCTTGGGAACATCAATTTCACACAAGCGTTTTAAAACTGACTTGGTGTTTCGGTTCACGACCAACCTCACCGCACACTGCGAATTCAGATTGGAAAGAGAACTTTACTCTGACCAAAGTCTAGACGAGTTTCCTAGCTGTACTACTCTCTTAGCTGCACTACTCGCCTGAGGGTATATTAATTATGTTCACTAAAGCACTTATCTTATTTAATTACAAAACGTACATTTTACGTTATAAGCTTTTAAGATCTCTTCACAAGAGATATCAGATCTCCTCACAAGAGATATCAAAAGGAATACATCCCAAATGGCGGCACCAACTGTGTGCACATACCCTGAGTAAGGGTAAGGTCATGACCGAAGATACTAGGGAAAATCCTCCTAGTACCATTATCAAGAAACCACTAAACCTCGCAAGGTACATAGTGTTCCTACGAATACTCGTTCTAACTAAACAGTTAAAACATAAGAGCAATAATTCACATCAAAGCCATCGAGGCCAATAACAGATATAATAGCGTTGTTTCTAGCAATATATACAACATATTATAATATCTGTATTTCAATCATATATATATATATAATAGCGTTGGTTCTAGCAATATATACAACCTATTATAATATCTCTTTTTAAATCACATACAATTATCAAAACTGTTCCCAGACGAAAACAATAGTCATCCCAAATTAATTAACAATTAAACAATTGATATCAATATAAATATGGAATGATAAGCAAGAGTGAACCGCCACTTGCCTTAGATTAGATGAGGCTCAACGAAGCTCGAGACGATGGGTTTCCGGGTCCGAAACGAGGAAGAACTCGGATTATAATTTCCTACGGAACGACCCATAACGAAATACAAAGTTAGATTCGACAATAAATAGTACGAATCTAAAGAAAGGCGAACGAAATCGAAGGAACGAAGTCCCGATCGAAATCACAAAACCCAAGGCCACACCCACAATCGCCCAGGCACACCGCGGGTGCGATGGCCCTGCCGCGGGTGTGGTCACAAGTGCAGTCGTCGGGGACGAAGACGAGATCTTACCGGGGACGACGCGTTGGGATCGATTTGGATTGGCTTCGACTTCCAAACTCCTTGGGCCACCAAACACCACCTTGAGGGCACCTCCTCCTCCTATGGTAGCTCCGACGACGACCTTGAAGAACTCCGGCGAAAGCTTGCAACTCCGACGACAATGGAACGAGAGAGAGAGATTGGAGAGAGAGAGAGAGATTTGAGATGTCTTCCTCCTCCAAGCCTCCTCCTTTTATAGGCCAAGCAAGGAGCTCAGCTGGCACCTCCCCCACCGCCTCACCACTTCAGCTCCGACAAGATCGGCAAGCAGCTCAGGCGAAGTTCGGCGGAGCAGAAAAGAAATCATGACGGCGCGGGTGCGGTGGGTCTCACCGCGGGGTGCGGTGGCGACTAATTCTGACCGCGGGTGCGGTGGGTATGACCGCGGGTGCGGTCAAGGCAAATTCTGTGCCTTTTGCCCACTTTTGTCCGGGAAGAATTATGGGTATGGGTTTTAACCCCGGTTTAAACATATTCGTATCCGAACAAATATTCTAATCCCCAAAATACGTCGAAATGTATTTTATTCCACTCAAGGAATTATTACAGAGATCAAGTATTTAACAGAAAGTCTGAACTTCTTTGAAAATAATTCGACTACAATACGAGTGTTTGGAAAACTTACCAAAATACTCTTTACTAAAATGAGGGGTATTACAGTTAAAGAGACTGTATTTCAAAATAACATGTGCATCAAGATTAGCCGAGATAGAAAATCAGATGATCGTCATCTCGGGAAGACTATGTTGTTGTGTGAAAGAGAAGGAATATACACCCCATCTAAAGGAGGAGAAAACAGAGTCCGGAAAAACACACATACAAAGAAATGTGGGTGTCCCTTCAAATTGATGTGTCGTGAACATCCTAGAGGCAGGAAGATCGATGTTGTACATGGAACTAGGGTTGAGCATCGGTCTAAACCCGGACTGGACCGGACCAGACCGACCCGGACCGGACCGGAACCCGAAACTTGAAAAATGTTGGATCGGAGACCGGACCAGAAATATCTGGACCGGTCCGGTCCAATTTGGACCGGATTATATCCCTGCACAGTTTGCACCTGGCACTTGAACATGAAAAAAAACCATCCAAAAAATGACATCCAAAGTTTACAATAGTTTGGTCATAGTTTGCACCTGGCACTTACAATGCACCATGTTAAATACATAAAAGTGATAAAACTTATAACTTGCATACCCAAAAAATTACAAGTAAGTTTACAATAGTTTCAAGACATCAAAACCACCAAAAAAATTACACTTTAGTCATTCACAAAAAAATCCCCCCTTCAATTCTTTCACTTTCACCTCCCCTAGCTACAAAAAATTCAACCCTTCAATTCTTTCACTTTCACTTTCGCTTAGCAATGTCTATCACTTTATCTTCCTTCCAAAATCTGCATAAATCAATCCATATGATCAAGGATCTAAAGAGCAAAACATAAATCTTTAATGTTGAACAATCTGTCTTCATCAGAGGCAGAAAACAAATCAAAATATCACATGATTATAGTATATTACTTTGATCTCAAAAGTAAATCGGTTCCTTGTCAGCTAAAGATAACACACTTGACAAGAGGTCTTTCTCCACATCTAAATCAAATTGAAGCATTGAACTTAAAAAATCAGAAATCTAAATGTGTTATATCTATTACAAAAATATTGCAAAAGTAAATAAAGGGTACCTTCTTCCATTTTTACAAGCATTGTTGTAGAATCACCATCATCATCAACGCTAGAGCTTAAATTTGCAAGAAGTCAATCTTGTGTACAAATGAGTCCTTGAGCCGTCTTATTACCACATGCATCAAAATGTAAAATGATTAAAACAAGAATAACGAAATAAATATGTAACTAAGCCACTAAGGAAAAGAATTAGCATACCTTGGGAGTTAAGCGGCTTCGAAATTTATCGAGTGCGTCCTCCAGTACGAAAGGCTGACTCAGAAGGGACAGTAGAGATAGGAATAGCTAAAACATCATGAGCTATGCGTGCAAGAATACGAAACCGAACCTCATGCTTTTTCCACCAGACCAATATCTGATTTTAAACCGGATTGAATTTCTTTTGACTTTGATATGCTCGACCCTCGAGTTCTTTTAGTTCTTTGCCTTTGGATATTGGAGGTCGACATCTGTGATCTGTAAGGGAAAAAAAAAAGAAATCAGAAATGTACATTCAAGAAATCAGTTGTAAATTCAGAGAGGCCAAAGAAAGTTTGTGAATCAGTTATAAACTTACAATGTGAAACATTCTTAGCAACTAATCAAATAATGTACATTCAAGAAATCAGAAATGTACATTCAAGAAGAAATCAGAAATGTACATTCAAGAAGAAATCGGAAATCAGAAACATGCTTACCCTTATAAAATACTTCTTTTAGTGCTTTGCCTTTGGATATTGGAGGTCGACATCTGTGATCTGTATGAAAAAAAAAGAAATCAGAAATGTACATTCAAGAAATCAGAAATGTAAATTTAGAGAGGCCAAAGAGAGTTTGTGAATCAGTTACAAACTTACAATCAGTTACAAACTTACAATGTGAAACATGCTTAACAACTAAATCAGAAGTATTACTCCAAAATCATTCACTGGAAAACAACTAAAGGGATAGAATCTATAGCAACTGGGAAACATTCACTGGAAAACAACTGGGAAGTGGGATTGAGCTTTGCAAACAACAAAAGAATATTTCTCATTGTTTCCTGATAATCAAAATCACCATACGACCAGCATTAAACTATAAGGAAATAGTGAAGCTGATGATTTTTATTCAGTAATTCTTTGGTACTTATACGAGCAGGTAAAACTAATTTAGAGATATTTTACTAACAACTCCTACAAATCTACAATATCTCCATAACAGAAGGTCGTGAATGATCAATGATGGATAATTTAAAGTGGAAGACTAATTCATGGAAGACTAATTCAAAGTAAATTAATTACATAACAATATTATTAACATAAACAACTTGGAGATTATTAACATAATCTGTCTGCTAAGAAACTAAGAAAGATGACAATATTATCAACATAAACGAGAAAGAGGAGAGCCAAGACGGGAGAGACTAACCTGAGCCAGGAGAGATTCGAGCTTGGTTTATGGCCGGCGACGGAGAGGAGAGGCGGCGACGGCTTGCCGGCGAGTAGGAGAAGACTGATGGAGAGGAGAGGAGAGGCGGCGAGTAGGAGAGGAGAGGTTGATGGAGAGGAGAGGCAGATGGAGAGGAGAGGAGAGGCGGCGAGGAGAGGCCGATGGAGAGGCGGCGAGGAGAGGCTGGTGGAGAGGAGAGGAGAGGCGGATAGGGTTGATGGAGAGAAGTAGAGAACCCTAAAATTTGAGTATTTAACCCTAAACCTGAGCCACTCAGCCACATGAAAAATAAAATTCGATTAAAAAAAAAAAAAAAAACGGGTCAGACCGGACCCGGAAATTCGAAAATCTCTAGACCGGAGACCGGATCGGTTAGAACCGGTCCGGACTGGTTAGAACCGGTCCGATCCGGTCCAAATTTCTAGTCCAACCCAGTTTTTGCTCAACCCTACATGGAACTCACAACCATGAGATTGGGTCTAGTTTATATGGGCATGCATTAGCTGGCAGGCTCACAGATGAGCAGAAGAGATTGGTGCAGTCAATGACAAAGACACATTGTACGCCAACCCAAATTGCAACTGCACTGAACGAGTTCCCAAGGAACTGCACTAGAAAGAAGCAAGTGTACAATGAACGGTTCAATGTACGAAGGGCTGGGATGGAAGGAAGAACAATTGTCCAACAATAAAATATATTGAATGCATTGGGAACTACCACGACAAAAAAGGTTTGTGCAATAAAATATATTGAATGCATTATTATCAACCCTATACACGAACAAAATATGATTATATGTCATTTCTGTTATTTCAACTGTAGGGTTGAAGGAGAACACTCGTGTTTGAAAAACTTCTTGACTACTCCACATGGTAGGTTAGACTCGGTATTAGGTCAGTATGATTCCTTGATACGCATCCAATTAAATGAGATCAAGGCAACCTTCAACATCAGTCGCCAGATGACGATGTGTATGGTGAAAGTAACAGATGTTTTCAAGCAATTGAAGTACAAGGTCTCTGATGAAGCCATAAAGCGCTTGATAAATGAATACAAACGTGGGGAAGATCCATTTTTTGAACCCACTTGCAAATGTCGTATGTCTGTGAGAGATGGATTGTCGTGTGTCCATAAGATTGCACGATGGGTGGAGCTTCAAATACCTATCCCACTTAAAGATGTGCATAGCTTTTGGAGATAGTTGGACTTGGAAGTCGTGCAAAATGAAGAAGATGAAGGGTGGAAGCGTAAAGTTGCCAGATCGCTGATGGATGATTTCTATAGTAATGAATTCCTCACTTTGTCAGATGATCAACAAATTAGATATGCCAATGCAGTTTTAGAGTTAGCTCATCCAGAGAGGACTAGTCTGCAAGAACCGACGGTTGTGAAGACTAAGGGGCGACCAAAGGGAGCTCTAAACAAAAGACTTCCTTCTTCGTGGGAGATCACTGAGCAAGAGTTGAACCAAACACCTCCAAAGAAACAACGAGGTAGGCCCCCAATGCACCCAGATTTCTCGAGCACACCATCTCAGATTAGACCTCCTACGCCTCCAGTGTCTCAGGTTAGAGCTCCCCCGGTACAAGTGTCTCCTATTAGAGCTCCCACACATCGGGTGAAATCGAAGCAGCCTATTTTCGGGTTCCCATGGTTTGATATGGTTCTGATGTGTATGCACACACACTTGACCGCTTATAGTGGGATTCTACCGGATGGAAACTGTGGATACAAAGCAATTTCATAATCTCTAGGGCTTGGGCAAGACAAATGGGCATATGTCAGACAGAGCATGATTGATAAGCTGGGGGAATACCCATTTATGTTTGAAAAAGCTTTAACTCATTATGACTTAACTTCCTTGCGATAAGCTAGGTTTTGCCCCAAAGGATACTTGGTTTGGAGTTCCAGACATGGGCTTCCTGGTCGCTACTACATTCAATTGTGCCTTTGTCGTGTTGGGTGCCTTGAACCACACTTTTCTGCCCCTAAATGTTCCGATGGATCGGTCCAACGTCACAACGATTCAGACAATCTGCATCTGTTTGTCGAAAGCGGAGGCTCATTACATTTCGGTATATTACTAACCTTCTTACAACTTGGGAGTAAATTGTTTTTTTAATTACGTAACATACTTGTGATTCGTATTGTAGATGTCCTTGTCTGAGAATTCACCATTACCAGAACTATATAGCTTGTGTCAGAGATACCATCACGACTCTGCGTCTCCTTTGATCAATCAATTTCTTTTGCGTTTGCACGAGTACAAGAATGATGTGAAAGTCAAACGCGGTTGCAAGTCAATTCAGAATGTGCCAGATGACTAGTTGATTGAACCGACTACTTGTGTAATGATATTATGTACTTTTGGTTGCTTGATAAGACAGTTGTACTTTTTGGCCGCTAGTCTAATTTGATCATACTACTAATCATCCAAAACGATTAATCAAACATACTACCACACACACTAAATGATTAATCGAACATACTACCACACACACTAAACAAACTAAAACATCCCACAAAGAGTGTATCAAACAAGCTACCACACACACTAAAGGTCTAAACAAGCTGAAACTAGGGCTGAGCACGGGCCGGAACCCGACCCGAACCGAACCCGAAAAGCCCGAAACCCAAACGGCCAAAAATCCTGGACCGAAGACCGAACCGAAGACATCGGTTCGGGTTCGGGATAAACAACACTTTTCGTTAAAAAACAGGCTAAATTACACTAAAAACCCGAACCCGACCCGAACCCAACCCGAACTGAACCCGAACCGAAACCCGAAACTCCGATTTGGTCGGACCGAAACCCGAACCGAAGGCATGTCGGTTCGGGTTTTTCGGGTCGGGTTCGGTTCAGGCTTCGGTTTTCTCGGCCCGTGCTCACCCCTAGCTGAAACATCCCACAAAAAAGTGTATCAAACAAACTACCATACACACTAATCATCATCAGAATCATCATTTTGAACACGACAACTGCCAGAACCGGCCTCAAAAGTTGATGGATGTATATCGCCTCTCAGCTCACGTAAAGATCTCCTAATGGCTTCACGAATATCAACGGGGCATGTATCCGCGTCTGCAAATGGGGAGAGCAACTCCACGACCCGTGCAATGATCTACACATATATGAAATAATAAATATAGCTACGAAGTTTATTTCATATTTGAGACATAAGTGTGAAATACATATTATCACCTGAGAACGTGGATCCATTCGCTCATGATATGTGGGCTCGACTGTGGCATCGGGAGAGGGAGAGACATACATGTGTGTGAGAGGCTCGTACCACGCCATGTAATCTGCGCTACACTCAAACCCATGTATTGCGGGAGGGCCCATCAACTCGAGGCTAATGGAGTGCAAGTTCCTGCAATCCCAAATCCAAGTACCCGTGTCGTACTCAACTACGTAACTCTTCAACTCGGTGGGTCTGATCGCTCTTAGTGGCTCTATAACTTTTCCTGGTATCCCCTGAACACGGCTGAACTATCTCGTGACACGATCCGACATGTATGGCTCAGATTTGGACAAGAATGATATAACACCATGGAATTTGGAAGGGGCTAAGGCTAAACTGAAATCAAGCTCTCCATAGGGTTTCTAGTTAACCTAACAAAAACATGTTAAACTTAGTTGGCTTGTAAGTTGATATCACACCATGAAATCTGTAAGAAGCTAGACCTGAACTCAGTTACATGGTCGTTTTTAACACAAATTTGAAACAAGAAGAGTAAAGTGCTTACATCTGCCGCAAACATACAATCAAGTTATGCTCTGTAATTGTGCATTTCACTGGGTATATTAGTTGGCTTGGTTGTACCACTCCATCGCACAGCATATGGCACATTACCATCCTACAAATGATTTTATGCAGGACGAAATTAGGGTAAATACTGATAGATCCATGCATGTACATACATATATGTATAGTCACAAGTACTTAAATAATTCAAAGTATGAAATGATAAACAAAATAAAAAAAATACAATAAAATTGTTATCTGTAATAGGGTGGTACATGTAGACATAATCCGACAACCAAAACGTGAACACTCTCCTAGTGCTCGATACAAATGTGCAAGAGCAGCCGATCCCCGTGAACTAGTCTGAATAGTCGCGAGATCCTGAACGGGGCCCAAATATGCCACAGGAATCCGGTGCTGCGACTTGTCATGAAAGAGCGTGGAACCAATGAGGTATAACATATAACCTGAAGTGACGACCTCAGGATAGTCCTGCATATCTGGGCTTAGGCAATGTCTGCGTAGCGCCTTGTGCTGGAATCCTCGACTCTCAGCCTCTAAGGTAGACATCATTTCTGGTGTCATCCTAAAGAACTCCATTGCCCATGCACCTTGTAGGCGTCTCAAACTTTTCATGTCCATCACCCTTTCAGAAATCGATTGTATAATTGTATCTCTATTTATGCTGATACCCAGGATAAGACACACATCATGGAGAGTAACCGTCATCTCTCCCCATGACATGTGGAAAGTGTTGGTCTTTGGTTGCCATCTCTCAATAAACGCAGATATCATTGGCACATTGATATGATCATACATGATGTCCTGTAGGTGAGTAAGGTCGCTGCTTCTGGCGAGCATACACCATGGAGATACATCATCTAGCATCCATGCTTTTAGCTGTTCAGCTCTTAACTGAACCGTCAGTGTCTTCCGCTCATGTAAAACAAATAACAGTGAAATGATGGAAATATAACAATAAAATTAAATAAGAGTACTTAAACTAAATAACAGTTAAATCAATTACAGATTCATAATTTACTTATCTTGCCCTGATAAATATGGTGCACCACATGGGCTTCAAAACTATGCAAAAGGCCTGGCACACGAGGGCCTCCATCGCAAGACGTAGTCAGAAACAGATCTATTACAATCTCACCTGCTCCTCTACCATGTCTTTGCGGTGCCTGTCTTCGAGTTCGACGTGCAGTTGGGGCCCGAGAATCATTGTGTGCAGCTGAAGTTGGGGGATCATCATGTGCAAAAGCAGCAGGCATCTGATATGCAGCGGACGTATGATATACATGCATAGCTTCTGGCCCTCTTGACGGCCTATGACGTGTTCGGATATACTGACGATCTATCTGCCGATTTGCATCTCTTCTACGAGCACGCCCCGATCTAGTCTCATCCATCTACAAAATAATACATAAGTTCATTTCGTCCGTAGATTGACCACGAAAGGTAGAAGCGACGAATATAAAAAAAACACCATCCATGAAGGATGTAATGGAAGTGTTCCACCGTCACGGATGGATGCGTATCATCCGTCACAGACGAATGCAGCTCGTCCGTCACGGACGAAAGCATCTTGTCTGTCACAGATGAATGCAGCTCGTCCGTCACGGATGAATGCATCTCGTCCATGACGGGCGGAACTCGTCTTCTTCCTCAGAAGAAGACGAGTTCTGCAGTTTGTGAGCTCCAATTTCTCCCATGGCTTGAACTCAAAACGAACACAACAATTTTAACCTAAAATCTATCTACATCATATCTATTATACATTTTATTCATCTATAGACCTAAAACTTCAAATCTATAAGGCAAATTAGGTCAAAAATACCCAAAATATCAGTTTGAGATTTTACTTAAACCTAAGTACGAATTTACCCAAAAAAGTTGATAAACTTACATTTTCTTGTAGAATCTTCAAGTGTGGCACCTCCTTGATCCAAATTGATGCCAATTTAGTGGCTAAGTGAGGAAGAAAGTGTGGGAAGGTTCCGGGTTCGATCCCTGCCTCTTTCCCCTTCACTTGGGTGAATTTTCCAAGTCTTACCATGTCTTATCACTGAGTCGAGTCGGTCGGTGCATGTCGGTTTATCTGATTCATGGTCCTTGCCGGATGAGCCTTGAGCCCGGGAATTTACCACCTCAGTGGGTTCCCACAATTTAAAATAAAAATAAAAATAAAAATAGAGGGGACTCCAAGCAAAAAATTATACAAATATCAAATTTCATCATGAATGAGAAAAATCCCGTTTTTGAAGAACAACTTTCAACTGTTGTAAAACAGCGCGTAGCCAGCCAAAGTAGAAAACCAACGAATCGCGGAGAAAAAAAACTGCCATATCTGGGAGATTATTATTTTTCTTCCAATGGAGAAACAAATCCAGATGCTCTTGCTTCACTTCCCAATTCGCCTTCCGATTTAGATCCAACACGAGACCCGTTCTCTTCCAAACCTTTGTTCATACATTGCAAATTCAGAATCCGAACCCTAAAGCATCCCCGAGATCGATTCTTCTCCAGATCTGAAATCTTCCCACACCCACGCTTCCGTGTTATTCGGTTCGAGTCCTAGAAAATCAGTCCTCTAGTCGAAATTCTCTCTCTCACTGCTTAATCTCAGTGAGAGAGGGAGAGTGGAAGAAACAAAGCTTCAGAAATCAACGACAATGGCGCCAATGTTTGAGTATTTCATAGTG
Source organism: Rheum nobile (assembly GCA_027886185.1). NCBI lineage: Eukaryota > Viridiplantae > Streptophyta > Magnoliopsida > Caryophyllales > Polygonaceae > Rheum > Rheum nobile. The sequence continues at coordinate 694,274 of WOAB01000191.1, read as the reverse complement.
TGCGGGATCGGGCCCGAGATTCGGACTTTGGAAGAGATTAAGGGTTTTCATGGGTTGGAGTACAGATACTTGCCTTCTCTGCTTGATCAGTTCCCTCCTTCCAATCACTCTCTCTATCCTCCTCCGCCTCCCCAGCTTTCCACGGTGAGTTGATCGATCATTCACCGAATTTCGTCTTATGTTTAGTTTTCTTCGACTATAGCTGCTATTTTGTGTGGTCGCTTGGCTTTTGTCCTCACTGTGGGATGATTAAGGGTGTCTTACCAAACACACGCTACTTTCATCTTAATGCAGCAGTGTTTGACTCCGTTGAACATCAGCATCGCATTTCATTTTTTTTGTGCTCGAGAAGCTAAACCTTGCTAAATTTGTTAGATACAACACTGTTCTTTGCATATTTGGATGATAAACCTATGGAAAGAAGCCTGTTGTAAATATTTGCTGGGCTAGGTAAAGGACGGCATAGAAGTTTTGTTTTGCTTTTCTGAAATCATGCTGCTAGCATTGAGAGCAAGGCTTAAAGGGAGTAAATTAATGCTGAATCCTGTTAATGCACTTCAATATGATTTTCTTGGCTGGATGGGAGGTTTAGGAGGAAGTAGCTAAGAAAGATATGCTGACCAAGAATACACTGTTGTGTATGTTGAAGCTGATAAACTTCGGAGTTAACAAGGACAATATGCCTTATCAGACTATCAGTTATCAAAGATTGTGTGCATATGGTGTTCTCATCCAGTGGCTAACTACTGTTATCATTAGGAATCACTAATCAACCATGAAAGATCTATCCCGTGTATGAAATTGATGTAGAAGAAGCTGCTGATTACGAGCATGTTCTAACTCCATCTCAAATAGTTTAGATCTAACAGACTGGACTAGAGATTCGATCTTAGCCCTTTTCTTTGGTACCGTAGGGATTTGCACCAAGAAGAGCAGATAAGATGGAAGCCTAAAATGCTTTGTCTGCATTCAGTTAGTACATATGAGTAGTTTACTGGCCAATGGATAAGTTTGGTATTTAGGAAGATGCATGTTTGAGATTTCATTTGAGGAGAAATTCTACACTTGATATTGCAAAGTGCTCAGCACACATAGTATGCTTAATATGCTGTATGGTGTGTCTATAACCTTCACTAAATGCTGAGGAGTCTTTCATGATTCAGTGGAGCTTTGGGTTAAGCTGGAAAGTGTTTTACATCCATACGATTTTCCTTTATATATCAGTGCTTAAACCTGGGACAGAGTTTATAGGATGTCTAGATTAGAAGGAGATTTCGATTGAACTTCTATCTTAACAAAGTAGTGCAAAGATTCAGGGAGTTTGTTGGTTGTGAATTATAGTGATTCCTTGGGGTTGCACAGGTTGGCATCAATTAAACTGGATGATGATGCTTGCTAATTTTAAAAGAATATACTAGGTCTTGAACAATCAAACAATGCCATTCGAGTACAAGCTTCTTTGATAATAAAATAGCTGACAGTATAATCTGGTGCACCTGGATAAACTAACAGTAAAAAGGCTAGAATTTACTCAAAATCCTTTCTTCCCGAGGTCATTCTTAGCCCCCACTATATGCCGGTGTGTGTTTATAAATCTGGACTTGTGATGTATACAGGTGAACTACCTTCGAAATTGATCTCTAAAGGCCCCTTCATAACCGTATGGCATGACCTTTCTCCGTAGTCCTTCCCTAATCAGAAACGCAACACTACAAAAAAAAAATCCTTATTTGGTTTGGGCTGTAATAGACTTGCATAAATTGAACACAATGAGGAGTAAAACTTTAATGGACATCCTGCTTTTCTTCTGGTCTTATAAAAATATAGTATATAGTAAGTTAGTTCTAATGTTCTTACTCAGAATTAGTATTTTTATCACTCCATTTTACTACAAGCTCTTCATTTAGTGCTTCTACTACATGACAGTTTTCTTTATTTCCCTCTTTTTTCATAGAGTTGGCCTCAAGTGTTGCCAATTTTGTAGATTTGTTGTCTACTGCTTACATAAAGAGTGTTTATATCATTTTCTTTAGGTTTCCTCAGCAATATTTTCTTCTTAATTCTATTTCTTTAGAATATACTGGGTGTGAAGTAGTCATGGATCTGATCATAGTATCATGACTTCGTATTTTCAGTTTCACCTGCTGATACTTCTCTTGGTGCCTGCATAATGCAGTGTGTATTGCCTGCTGGAGTTGAGTTCTATACATCTGGCTTTGATTCTAATGATGAGTCAACTTATCCTCGTAGCTATCCAATTGTCTTGACAGGTAAGTTGTTTGCACCTTGTAATGATTTACACAGGAGTGATTCTCCGCAAAAAAAATCTTCTTTTTTTCCAACCCTCCTTTTATAAGGTTTTAGTATTAAAGACCTGATGCTTAAATCAAGTATTACAATTCATAGTCAAGGAATTCTTATAATAAATTCCTCTTATTGGTAAGTGTGAATCGTGATGGATGAATAATGAACTTTGTGTTGACTAGCTATCCTTTTCTTCCTTCCCAAAAAGCTAAAGCAGAAATCTTGAGAGAGACTGCAGAAATGACTTTATGAGCTATTAGTGTAGCTAACTATTTCACGACCTTTCAACTGTCCATCTGAATGATATGAATGGATCCATTTTTAAGGCTTCAACCACATCAAATGATCCTCCTAATTTTTCATTGCTCCCTTCCCCATCCCAACTTTGGACGTGCCTTCTGCTGAGCTGGTACTTTAACTGCATTATCTGTTTTCTGCAGAAGGAGATGGTTCTAAAATTTACGTTAGCTGTATTGCTTTTCGGGACCCTGTTGATGAGGACATTGCTGAAGCATATCATATTCCCCCAAATTCTTATGCTGACAAATGCATTTGTCTTGTTTCGCGTTTACCCAGTTTCCGTGTAGTGCGTAATGCATTAGAGGAGATATATGCCCTTTGCTTTTCTACTACTGGAAGTTGGTAAGCTTTTGCTTTTGCTAATGTAAAGCCTTTTGGTTATTCTCTATTTCTCAAATCAATGACTAATTCTTGTATCTGCATTTCTTTGTTCCTGTCTCTTCTTCCTTGGGCTTCATCATGCCTTGGCTGATTTATGTATATGTGGGAATTTGATAAAAGTGCGATGGCTCTTTGTTATCCTTTTTGACACATCATTGAATTTTGATGGACCCTGTTTACTTGGACAAAAATCTTGATTGGCATATTTATCATTACTTGTCTGACTGGCTCAAGTTGTATATTTTTTTTCAGCAAGGCACTCTGGGATGTAATTGCTAGTTTAGTGTCGAACGTTCCCCTTCCTACTCCAGGGAAAGATAAAGTGCTGTTTGCTATTGAGAACTGCCTACTCTCTGTGGAGGCTCCACCAAAAGACGGACTTCCACATGCTGATGTATGAGCTCGTGAATCTCTTTCTACGGAGTGTACAGTTACTACTTTATATTCTTGATATCTGTATCTTTTCTTTCATAATTGACAACAAATGCTTGATGAAACTGTTGCTTTTGTAATGCAGATATCCTTGCATCCTCTGGTACAGTGCTTGGATGTTGACAACTTGATTACATTCTTCACTGCTGTATTGCTTGAAAGGAGGATTTTGCTGCGGTCTACCAAGTATGTGCCACATGGGTGTTTGAAAATATCCCTGCATATATCTTAATCTTGATTATGTCCCCCTTTGTGGTGGCGAGTTGAGGATTTCTTAATACTTTTTTCACATGCATGTCTTGCCTTTAAAAGGAGGGTTAGAGAAACATATTGCAGGAGAAGAATGCATTTATCTTGTTAGTTTTATTATTTTGTTGTTTTACAATGATGAACCGTAGGATAAAATGAAAAACAGCAGTTATCTTCAGAGAAAATATCTATTTATGTTTTACAATAAGATTACTTTTATTTCTTGAAAATATCTATTTATGGTTAAGCAGACTTGATTGGACCCTTTATTTCTTGTAAATTGTTTTTATTGGGAGTATAGGATAAGATTACTTTCCCTGCTATTCATGGCAGTTCTATTTTCATTATGTATGTAGCTTATGCTTTATGAACAACTTTTCCTTCTCATTAACAGGTATTCACTTCTAACACTTGTGTCTGAGGCTATCTGCCATCTGATCTATCCATTTCGGTGGCAGGTAACTGCTTAGAAGATCTTATATCATAGTTTTCTATTTCTGTTCCCTTGACTATTTACTGCGAGTGTTGCTGAGGTTTCCTGCTCTATAATGGAAGTCGGATCTGCTGCACTGTCTGAACCCCAAAAGGGGACAAACCTGAAGGCTATTTTGATGCTTGTTTGCAAGTCTAACATTCTTCATCTTTTTCTTTCTTCTGAAGCATGTCTACATTCCATTGCTATTCTTCAGTGGAGTGGATTATATTGATGCTCCTACACCATATATGATGGGCCTTCATTCTGGAGTTGATACATTTGGCCTAATGATGGATGGTGTAAGTTATCGTGTTTCTTCATTTGCCTCCTCGTCTTTTAATTGAGCTGTTGAATCACTAGCTTCTTATACAATTTTTGCTTAGATAGAGATACATAGTCAAATTTGTACCCATGTTCTTTTTGAACAATATATCATGAGAAAGGAATGAAATCGTCACAGAAACCATTCAGTCTGTGAAATCCCAGTAAATTAAACCTCTCAACCATTGCAATACACTTTTTCTTTCTGGTATCCATCCCATAACCATCCAAATAGAGATGAATTCCACATCACTCTTGCGGCTAGCAGTGATTGCCTCTTCATGTATTAGAATCCCTACAAACTGATTGGTCTGGATCAGATTGGACTTTTGTTTCCTGGACCTCATTGCACCCTGCATATATATGTTTTCCTTATGAGGAAATGAGATTAGGGAAAAGAAACCAATATGATCTCTGCATAATCTGTTTCTTCTTGGTAAATACTACATGTATGTTTTTGCTGATTTTTTCTAGTTGCACCTTTTGAGCCCCCTCCCTAACGTCCATAAGTCAGACTGGACATTTATACTTTCTTTTCTGCTGTAGGTAGTTATTATTGACCTTGAGTACAATCGCATCACGACTACTGAGGACATACCACCTATACCAGAGCCAGAGCTTAGTTTTCTGCGCGGTGAGATATTGAAGTTATCATGTCCTAATATAGTGGGCATTGACCATATGAATATTGGAGTTTGGAAGTCATCTGAGCAGTATTCTAAATGTGGCGTAAGATCATGGGGGGATGAGCATGATCTTCAACTTAGGTGATGCACATTCTCCTTGAAATTTTAATATCTTGCTTGTGTACCTGATGTTTCTTGCAACAGCTCAAGCAATGTACAAGAAGCAGCACCCACCTTTTTCCCCAACTGCTTGATTTTATGTCATATTTTGTAAATTTTGGGTTAATTTTGGTGAAATGAATACTTAACATCAGATGTGGTATCTGGTATTTGTTCAGCACAACTGAAAAATTGTTGCTGGGCTTCCGGCCCTATATTTTGGTATATGGTTTATGAAGAATAAAACCTCTTCTCTGATATGATTTTGATGCTGAACCTTGTAAAGATCTTGTTGTCTAACTAGTCCTGTTTAAGTCTCTTGCAGTCACTTTGAAGAGAAATTTCTTTTGGACTTGGTACTATTTCATCTTAACTAGGGTTTACATGATCCAACCTTTTTGTTTTCCATTCCCCTAAATAATGTAAAATGATCAAGGTAATGTTAGTCTTTTTGAGTTAGGGGATAGTTGGGTCTTAATATCAGCTCATGTTGATTAGGGAACATGTAAGTTTTCCATATTTCAAATTTATTCCTAGTTACTATTTGACCATCCCATTACTGGTTGTATTCTGTACTGCTCTTTTCTGATTCGTGTTGTACATGTAAATGAATTTATTATGATTTGAAACATACAAATGCTGCTCTAATTAATTGAGATTTGAGATGCATGGTAACTGTTTATCATTCCTTATAATGAAGTGTGAAACATCTTGTTTTGAATGTTTATAAATGCTCAGCCAGTACCCTAAAAGGTATTGATCTCTATATAATTTGAAAATCATGAATAGGACATTGGCATCAAAACTTGAATACTTTAGCATTCAATTCTAAAATATGTGTGAATTGTCATTATCTGTTTATTATGACTTGTGATATGATGCATGAATGTGTCAGTGCTCTCTGCAATCAAATCGATTGCATTACCAATAGCAATTAGGTGTAGTATTTTAATTAATCTTTTTAATTTTGTGTATGTGCAGGCTAATCTTCCTGAGATTTTTTGCATCAATTTTATCAGGGTACCGCAACTTCATTGTAGGTTTAGTATGATATATTTCTTTAGATTTTCCATGGAACGTTCTGATTTTGCATGCAATTTCTTATAATGCTTTGAGCAATGGTCTTATTTAGATGATTTTGAATATTTTGTAAGGAAAATTCTGCAAGCCAAGTTTTCAACACACAAGCATTTCTGAAGAAGCGCTCTCGCACAACAAATCAACCATTAGATCCTATGGTAAGTTTCTATCCTTGCTTGCCTGTTTGTTTACATCTTTTTTTACTTTTCTTGTATGTCACCCTAATCATTATCTTCCCATTTCACCTTTTCTTTTCATCCAGAGCTCTTCCTCCCACTCTTCCCCTCTATCTATTTTTTGTTGGCGTGCATGTGGCTTTTATCATGCATATTTATATGTTCCATATTTCTTCTGCCAATTGAGTTACCTCACTGGAAGTTTACTTGTGAAGTTGCAAACTTATGTTCTATACCTTGTAATGGAATTGAGGGAAGTGCTATTTGGAATTTGTTGTTCGGAGTTCTCACTCATCATTATTTTTCATTGTCTGGAGCATCTCAATATGCTTACATACTCAAATGAAAGAGTGGAACCTCACTTATCTTTGCTCTCTTAGCTGCTGATTGTTATTGCATTTGACTTTCCTTTCTGTTAGATTACCTAAAGATAGTCATGCAGATGAACTTATAAAGATTTATATTGGCAGAATGATCTACATTCTGGGAGAGGGCAGGATGTGGTTAAACTGGCCCTTGGAGGTTTTCCATAAGAAGGCTGAATGCTCATTCATATAAATGAATAAATGGGCAATGTGGGCTGCAGGGATTCGTAGTTATTCAGCCAATTTAGACTTCAAGTTTAGGAATAGATGAGTGATCCTCTAGGATTGTATGTCACAGCTTTATTCTTCCATTTTTGGGTGAACCCCTACATCTTGCCCTTTAGGATTGTTTGTCACAGTCTTATTGTATCTTGGGTGGACCCCTACATCTTGACATGTGATGCATCTCTAGTGGACCAATATCTGTCTTTCTATGCCACTTCCCTGAGTGACCTTTCTGAAACTTTGTTTTTTTGATTCAGGTAACTCAGTTTTTAGAGTCACAAGGTTTCTTGGACTACCTTGAAAGAGGACTGGGTTCTGGAGAAAACACCAATAATCTTCTAGACAAGATGCAGGATGCTATTGGAAGAGGCCAAAATCCCATGTCGGTATTGCCTCCACCTCTTCTAGAGAATGAAATTATAACCATATCAGACTCTGTTGATGGAACACATGGTACTTGCTGGCGTGCTTTTTTCAGTCTTCATAAGAATATTAATTGTATTAGTTTGCCTCACTTCTGTTGGTATTTTAACTATTTAAGGTACTTCCTTTGTTTTTCAGGTTCTGGTGCCAAATATATTTATGACAGATTTCCTTCAAACACCAGAACTGAAGAGCAAGAAGAAAAGAGGAAACAGACCCTTGCAGCAGTGAGTGGAGCTCTTGATATTACTACTAAGACTTATCATGCTGAAGATGAAGGTCTTAGTCAACTGGAGAGGGCTGTAAGTTTCTTCTTTACTAACTTAAGAAAATGAAAGCTAATATAGACTGTCATCTTCTGAATGTAATGCCTTTGTTGGCAGGCGGAGCGAGAACGCATGGTTCTGGACATTAAAGTGAAGTTGCAGGTATGGCATCTGAATTTAGGATTTGGTCTGTAGTTGACAGTTCCTTAACTTCATTTCTGTTATTCATTCTGGCACGTAATGTTTTTAAAGTTCATCATGAGGTTGCTTATAAATGCCCCTCCTTTACCCTTCCATTTTTTGCGACAAGTGAAACATAACAACGTTTGGGTTGATGTGGCCCATTCAATAATTGTTTAATGGATCTTTGACTTGGGTAAACAGGTGATTAAGAGACAGACAAGTACATCATAAGTGGGTAAAATACCGTGTTTCAGTAGATTAGAAGTTAATATAAACACAAACTTAAACAAGCAATATTTGCACATAATTTATACAAGACACCACTATTAATATAATTCTAAACTTGTAACACTTCTACTCATTCTAAGCATAGAATTGATAAAAGGGAATATAACAAGGCTAGGAAGGGCAATAATTAGCCTGTCGTAATTTTTGTGAACAAAAGGATCTTATTGCAAGATAGAGTGCAGAACCCGATTTTAGAAGAACTATGTAGTAGATGATTGTGATGCACCTGTAAAATGAAATTGAGTTGTTATGACTTGTTACATTTCTCATCTTAAGAAGACATGTTGTGCTCTTAATTGAGGACACAAGTAATCTAAAGCACACTACGAAGATCTATATATTGGAATCTCATATTCATCACTGAGAAACTGATAGTCTCTATTGTAATCCTAGTTATGTTGTAGAAAAGGAGTTATTTGTGTTAGATTAGGAGGAAGCTAAACACTAATTTACTTATGATTCAAAATTTTCTCTTCCATATTATTAAACAAAGTGATTTTACATTCCACTTGTGTCAATAATACATTTTTGTGGTGTGCAGGGGTTGTGGTTACGTCTTTTGAAACTAGGCACAACTGATGATCCATTATCATCATTTGAATATGGCACTATCCTTGGTATTCTTCTATCGCTTGGCAATATGTTGCTCAAGAAGAAGTCAATGTATATCTGATTAAAGGTTCAGGCATTGAAACTAATAGAGATTCGTGTATTTTGCGCAGCTTTAATAGAGTCTGATGCTGAGGGCATTGGAGGCAGTGGGTTTGTTGAGTGTATAAGGGAACACATAAATACTGTATGTTTTTTCACATTATCTAGAATGCTTTAGTGTTGACTTTTATGGTTTCATGCTAATCCATTATTGGGACATATACTTGCAGGGATGGCCATGTCTGTTGACTGAGGAACGGTTCATTGCTGTCAAGGAATTGGTAGTCACAATGTCTATTACACAATACCACTCTAGTATTAAATGTCTTTGACTTGAAGTTTTTAATGCTATTTGCATGCTCACTTTGTGGTAATAAGAAAATAAGCCACTGTGACATTTCTGTGCTACCAGTTTCATTACTAATGCAATTCCAGCAGATGTCCTTCTGCAAAAGTCCCAAATAAATAAGTCATATGCACCAGATAGTCCCACAACCATGCATCCCTCTTTCAGGGGGAGAGGTTTTTCCCTTTTCTGGTCAAGATAAGTGCACCAAAGGAGCTTCTAAATCTGTGATACGAGGAACCCACTTACTATCCAAAGAAATGAAACAGCCTCAACCACCACAATGTAGCTACACCAACATCGTTGAAAGAAAAACTTTTATTGTGCTTGTTAAGTAAAAAGTGAAACAAGTGTCAGCACCTGTCATGATTCAGTCTCCTTACCTACAGTTACTCAGTGTTGGATTCTGATCAAGAACAAAGACCTCAGATAAGTTTTGGCGTTTGGGGAGATGCTTTGATTCAAAATGACTATGCTGAAAGAAATTCAAGGGACTAACAGGCCATAAGATAGCAGTAGAATGATTTACATGAGAAAATGCCTGATTGATCAGCTCTACAAATTCTTCTGTCAATATTAACATCTGCAGATTTGTGTGGTATTAGAAAGATCTACTATCTGTAGCATCTGAAGCACATATAATTGCTGTATCTCTTTCCTACTTGGTCTTTATTTCAGCTTCTGTAAGTTTTAATTTTAATCGTTAAATTATTGACATTTAATTTCAGTTGAAGACTGCAATTACCCGTGCAAGCTCCCGAAGTGATATGTCTACTATCAGAGATGCACTTGAAGTATCAGCTGAAATGTACAAAAAGGATGTCAATCATGTTTTTGACTATGTTCAAAGACACCTTATTTCTTTAGCAATTTGGGAGGAGTTGCGGTATGTTTCAGATTCATTATACCGAATAGTGTGTACCTTGATTGGTAAATTGAAAGTTTTATATATTGTATCTCTACACTCACTTTTATGTTTGGGGGGACTTGCGGTATGTTTTAAACTCATTATACCGATTAGTTTGTACCTTGATTGGTATATTGAAAGTTTTATATATTGTTTCTCTATACTCATTTTTATGTTTGTGGGACCGCAAGGTAGATGATATCGAAATATTACGCCTTCTTCAGTAGGATTCACAATGTATCTGGAAATATTTTACGTAACTATTAGCTTTCTGTTTTCTTCAGGGATTGGTAAATTGCATTTGCAGAATAGCGTATCTTGTTCATTTGGTGCTGTTACTTGTGCATTGTTATAGCAATACTTCATACATACACGGTGAAGGAAATATCATTTGTGTAACTTTGCTGCTTGGGATTCCTCTGCAGACCTTGACATGCTTATCCCTGACTTGATAGATTTGTTTTATCATTTTCTTGCCATATTGTATGTGTTTGATTTTTTAAGATTTGAATAACTCCCTTTACATCCTTGTTGCTCATATGTGCCTCTGTTCGTGTCAGAAAACATCTCAGTTCCTACTTTCCATCTTTTCAGATGAAGGTTTCTGCAGCTTATTCTGAATTATGATTTCTATAATTTTGTGACAGATTCTGGGAAGTATATTTTGAGTATCTTATGGAGAAATCTTCGAACAAGTAAGGATTTACATATTGTTGTTTGTCTGACTACTATTTACGATGTTAATTAGATTGGTCAATATTGTTAAAATTGGAATGTTTCTTCGACTACATTGTCTTATATATCTGTTTCCATTCTCAGGTCATCCAACTATGCAATCCAGGTTATGACACAACTGATTGTCGTGGCAACGCACTTGGTAAGTAAGAATCACATAAGAAAATTCTGGACTTCTTTATTAGTATACATGCTGTATGATTAACCTTTCATTTCATCTGCTGACATGAAGGCCGGCTTGGGACTTCCTGATAATGATGCTTGGTTCATTATTGAGACTATAGCTGAGAAAAATAATATTGGATATAAGCAATATGTAAGTTTTTGCTTTTCTCTATTGATATATTGTCATAATTTTGTCTATTGAACTCATTTATTCAGCTAAGATAGTGTTTGCAACAAATGTTATGGTGCTTTCTCCATCGTATGTTTATTTGGATGGCATGTTTAGTGAATTTCCTTGATGAGGATGAGCTTCTGTGAGTTCTCCGTGGCTAGTCTCGGAGTTCTGCCAAATATAAATACTAGCTCTACAGGTTTTTGTAAATAGACCAGCATGGCTGCTTGCTTTTCTCATCATAGATGTAACTTTTATGCTTTCCATTTGATGAATAAATATCGCTGTTTTCTTGAATTTATTTTAGATACAACTAAGAGGGTATTTGTCGCATATCCAACAACTACGAGTTGGTTACTGGGGAGTCTCCACCATAAAGTCTCAACCATCATTTCATGGACCCCAATCCCCAAGGGTACAAGATGCCATGAATGATAACCAACCTGTTGAGGGCTCTGCTGTTGGAAGGAGCTGGGTCCACAGCATGTTTAGCAGGGAAAACTCGACAAGAGTGAACTCTTTCAGCCATGTCCGCAAGGGGACCTCGGATACAGCAGGCACATTCTCATTATCTCGTCAACTTTTGTTTCAGAAATCCGTGGTGTTATTGTAAAATATTTATGCTTGGTCACTTTCTGTATTCAGATGCAAGTGAGAGTGGTACTCCTCGGAAACAAGATGTATCAAATATGGGACAGAAAAAGATTCAAACTAATGTCCGTGTACTTAGGGGGCATAATGGAGCAGTCACTGCTATGCATTGCGTCACAAAAAGAGAAGTCTGGGATCTTGTGGGTGATCGTGAGGATGCTGGCTTCTTCATAAGTGGAAGCACTGACTGCATGGTAATGTGAATAAGGCTTTAGCTGAATTTGATTACAATTTCTTCGAAAATTGCTTGAAAACTTGTTTGGGTATGGCCATATCTATTTCTGTTATCAATGAATTAAACCAGAAAATATATTATGATACAAACTTAACATGTTTCCCATGTAACTGATGATGAGCTTGTTCTCCATAGACATTTGCACATTGCAAGTTCGTAGTTGCTTGGTTTTGTCTCTATATTATTGAAATCATTTTTGTAAATGACAAGTGACAATTTTATTCTATCGTACTTGTGTTGTGGCAACGTCTTTCATGCTTGCACATATCCATTGAATTGATTCTAAACATATTTGTTAGCTGTCACGAGAGTTTTCGACTTTGGGGCATCATTTTGTGTACTTGTCACAACAGAAGTTGAAATGTCCTTATTTCAAAAAAAATAAACGTTCAGGTTAAGATATGGGATCCAAGTCTCCGTGGATCTGAGCTTCGGGGAACCTTGCAAGGTCATACTGGGTAATTTTCCTTTCCCCTTTCCATATCATCAAGATACAAAGTCTCTCAGCATTCAAAACGATCACTTGACAGTTAATTCATCCTTCCATATTTTCTTGTGTACATACGCAGTGCTATCCGGTCCATAAGTTCTGATCGTGGGAAGATAGTCTCAGGATCCGATGATCAGTCCATCTTAGTATGGGATAAGCAGACATTACAGCTTCTAGAGGAGCTCAAGGGTCATACCGCCCAGATCAGTCAAGTTCGCATGCTCTCTGGTGAACGCGTTCTCACTTCTTCCCATGACGGTACTGTAAAGATGTGGGATGTCAGGACCGACACCTGTGTAGCCACCGTGGGTCGGTGCTCTGGTGCCATCCTCTGCATGGAACACGATGACTCAGCAGGAATCTTAGTCGCTGGTGGAAGAGAATCAGTAGCTTATGTGTGGGACATACGTGCTGGTAAGCAAATGCACAAGCTCACAGGCCACGGTAAATGGATCAGATCAATCAGACTGGTTGACGATACGTTGATCACCGGTAGTGATGACTGGACAGCAAGGGTTTGGTCGGCCTCCCGAGGAACATGTGACGTTGTCTTAGCCAGCCATGCGGGTCCCATTCTGAGCGTCGAGTACTCTCCACTTGATAAAGGCATCATCACAGGCTCAACAGATGGTCTGATTAGGTTCTGGGAGTACACGTCTGACGGAGGGATAAGGTGTGCCAAGAATGTCACCATTCACAACAGCTCCGTACTGTCAATCAATGCAAGTGAACACTGGCTCGGAATCGGGGCAGCCGATAACTCCATGTCGCTCTTCCACAGGGCTCAAGAAAGACTCGGCACTCTCTCTCCAACCGCGCAGCCTAAGACGTCCGGGTGGCAGCTTTACAGGACTCCCCAGAAGTCTCCTGCCATGGTGAGATGCGTGGCTTTGGACCTTGAGAGGAAGAGGATTTGTAGCGGAGGCCGAAATGGTTTTCTCAGGTTGTGGGATGCCACCATTAACATTTGACAGGACAAAAAATGGATCTTCTGTGACATTGAATTTGAATTTTTATGAGGTTAAAATTTTAGGTGTTTTACATGGGATTTGATGACTAATGTGTTATTTATAGTGAGTTAAAATTGTTCGACTTGGGATGATGAATGATGATCAATGTAATTTCTCAATCTTCTCTTATGCTATTCTCACACAGGGGAGTTTGATATTTATTAGACCGAAAAACTGGTCCTTGTAAATGTTGGTCTAAATAATAGTCAAATTTGATAAGTCTATATTAATAGAAATAGAAATAGATCTGGATCTGATGTAATTCCAAATCTAGTACGAAAGGAATATTTTCTTCTAACAAATAAAAGGTCGTATGGCTATTTTTCCAACCTATGTTAAAAGATATAGGTTAAGATCTCGTATATAAAAGTACGTAATTAAGTGTTTATTTTTTAAATTTTTAATTTTTTTTAAAGGATTTTTTTTCTTAATAAGATTGTATAACCTATATCCTAAAATTCGTATGATTTATACACAACCATACCATTTTTTCATGAAGAGCCAAGTGCCATTAATGTTATTAATCATGTCATTTTGACAATCCTACTCCTCAATCTAACAAAATTATTTATTAAATCTCTTGGGACGTTAAGTCGTTAACACAAGCTATCCTATATTAAATATTTTAAACGATTTTTTCGCATGAGGTATTGCTTAATACGCGCGGTACACCAAAGTTTAACATATTTCGCGTGGTAACCTTCAAGTTTTTATTTTTTTCGCAAAATACCCAAATCGTTAAATACAAACGATTTGTCTATTTTTTTCAAAACTAAACCCTAAACCGTATCTAAATCCCCAAAACCCTAAACCTAAATCCTAATCCCTAAACCATATACCCTTAACCTTAAAAACTTTTTTAGAGTTTAGGGTTTATGATTTCCGTTTATTATTATTTTTAAATAAATTAAAAATCCTAAACCCCAAAACCCTAAATCTAAGCTCATAAATCTTACCCTAAACCCTAAATCCTTAATCCCAAAACCCAAAACCTAAACCCTTTATTCTAAAAACTTTTTTGGGGTTTAGGGTTTATTTTTTTAAAAATAAACGGAAACCGTTTGTATTTAACGATTTCGGTATTTTGCGAAAAGAATGAGAACCTCAAGGTTACCACTCGAAATATGCCAAATTTTGGTATATCACGCGAAATAAGTAATACCTCAGGATTACCAGGCGAAATAAATGTATTTTAAATAATTATTTTTTAAAAAATAACATGTTCATAACATTATATAGAGATAACCCAATTTAAAAAAGGGATTATCTTGAATTAGTTAAAAAGTTAAATGTTAATGGAATAAGTTAGAGAAAACCCATTTAAGAAAATGACCTAATAAACTAGGAATAGCGTAGGGCAAAAGAAAATAAAGTTGTGATTATAAAAAATATACAAATGTGATCAAATAAGATAACTCATTAATTATTTTCTTTGACCAGCAAATGTTTGCTATTTGCATAAATAGTATGAAATACTTTTTTATATCAATCAGTTATATTTGTAGAATTGTTTTAGATATTTATTGAATTTGTTTTTATTTTTTAAACGTAAAGAATCTGAGAATTTTCCTCTTAATGATGCTCTAAAGTCATCAACTAGTTATTTTATTTTAGGGTCAATTACCGAAAACCCTTTAAAAGGATCATATTACCCAAAACCACCCCTTTAATTCGATATTACCGGAAACCACCCGGGTATCATATGCCGTTAATGAAACGCCACCCCACCTCAGGATCCGTCAAAAAAACGTCAACGCGCGGCGAGTGAACGCGCGGTTAAATCCTTTTTTCTTTAAAATTTTCCTCCTTATTTTATTACTTTGGTAAATCTTAATTTTGGGGTAAAAAATAGACACCCGTTGCTGCTCATTGTTCATCTCTCTCGCTTCACTGAATTGAACCCTAACTAATCGATTGGGGCGATTGGCGTGAATTGGTGAAGTCGAGTGGATTCAAGTGGAGCGGAAGATTTGGAGCAATTTAGGGTGAAATTGGTGAAGTCGAGTGGAGCTGAGTTGGGGTGAAATTTGAGGCGAAATTGATGAAGTGGAGTGGGGCGAAATTGGATGAACTAGTGAAGTCGAGCTTTTAAGGAATGGACGAACTGGTGAATTAGAGCGATTTCCATTGAAGGTAATCGAAGGGGATGAACTGGTGAAGTCGACGGGGCTATTTCCAGTAAAGTGGAGCAATTTCTAGTGAAGTCGACGAGGTTATTTCCAGGTAAGTATTCTGAATCCCTAATTTCTCTTTGAATACAGTGGATTTGGAATTGGAAAAAGGAATTGGGAAATTTAGGATTTAGGTTTTCACGAGAAGAAAATCGTGTGAAAGATGAATCATTTGTTGCTGTGAATTGACCCCTTTACTTATCTATCTTGTTTTCCATTTGTTGTCACTGTATTCATGAAAGATTCTCTTATCTGTAAAGGTCCAATATGTGGACAGAAATTATTGCAAGTGGGGACATTGGTTTAGGGTCATGTGAACACTTTATTCATTGACTGAAATGCATCTCAATAAGTGTGCAAATTGTTGCCTTATTTTATTGTTGTTCACTGAATTATGCCAATATTTATTGTTGTGCCGGTAGCAGATATGAGCATTCATTTTAGACTTCTATATGATGGTTCCTTTTACAAATCAAGGCATAATGAAGTGTTGTACAGAAAAGGCAACACTAGTGGAAAAAATCCTTTTAAAGGCGGGCCTTTTGACACTTATTGCGGCGAACACCGATCGCCGCAACTGAGGGGGCTGCAACAAGTAGGAAAGCTTTTTGAGACGGGCTATATACGCCTCTAAAAGTGGCTTTTAGAGGCGGGCCTCCATAGGCCCGCCTCAACAAGTGCCTCACATGGCGCCGTAGTGAGGCACTTGTTGAGGCGGGCCTTTGGAGGCCCGCCTCAACAACTCGAGCCTGACTCGGCCGAGTCATGGGCCGAGTCAGGCTCGGTTTATTGTATTTCAACAATTCGAGCCTAACTCGACCCAGAACTCGGCCGAGTCAGGCTCGAATTATTGAAATACCATACACACAGATAAGCAGAATAATATACATCAACACAACAAATCGATTTCATTCACAGAATAATATAACAGATTTCACCAGAGTACAGTCAGATTCTCAACAACAGTATATATACAGGACAAGTACAAACAAGTTCAATCCGATAATAAATACTTCGATGTAAAATACTGTGCCCATTGCTCACGAACAACGTCCATTTCTTCAGAAGTATACGTTGTCTTCCTCTTAGGATATACCTTCATAAAAAAACACATGAATTATTGACAAATACTATCAACATATAGTTTGTTAAGGGACATACCGCCTCTAGTCGCTCATCAGAGTCATAGAATCCCGTGACTATCTCTAACATGAACTTCATGACATAATAGCCACACTCAGTTCTGCCGCTTTGTTGAGCACACTAATTACACAACATAAGGGGGATGTCTTAGATACAAGGCCTTTGATTATAAATAAACAAACCTAAAGCGTTTAAAATGCTATATGTACCTCTATATTGCAGACTCTCAACGTCTTACGTTTTTCTCTTGATTTCTCGCACTTCCCACCTTGATACAAAAACACTTGAAATGCCCTAGAAAATCAACATAATACAGTCATGAAACTGATATTGATTCCAATAAAAACTAGTTCGTAAGTAAAATAACTTACAAATTCATGATTGGAGATGCATCAGTCGTTCTGTTGCCTGGACATTTTAGAGAATCGAACAGATAGACCTGTGCTTTAAATAGGTCTATCACATACATAATCCAATGATTGCTGCATCATTTAAACGTAAATTGATAAACATTAATGATTGCTTAACATACTCTTTATATATGAAACTTATTGAAAACACTTACTCTTGATTATATGGGAGCAAATACAATTTGGCACTGTTAGCATTGAACACACGTTGCAAGTACTCTGCTGGAATAGCTGGATCGGCCCTGATTCTAGTGCTTGACACCATCTCAGGACAAATGAACCCAATTCGAGAATTTTCAAATGCATATGTGTGATTGTCCAATAAATACCTGCACATTAAAGAAAAAACGATTAAGAATGATAGTTGAACAATTAAAGAAAAAACGATTAAGAATGATAGTTGACAATTAAAAGATAAAGACTGATCAAAACATTTACATCATGTAGACTTGAATCACAGAAATGTTTAAGCACTCCCCCTTAAGGAACTCTTCTACATCGGATGCAGTGACGTATGTTTCTTGATCTGTCCCATAATTCCAAACCGAGGCATCCAATGGGATGGGAGTACTATCATATATACCACCCGTCACCGAAGACATAACAAATTGCAACAACTTGCATGACTGGCCAAGACCTTGAATTTCTTCGTTTTCTGCTTTCTTCCTTTTGGCGGCTGATTCTTCCGTTTTCCGATCACAACTACCAACCACCTCTTTGTTGGACTGAGACTTAAGAGTTATTTCGACATGTTATTGACCGACAATAATAATGAAGTAACATTTGTATTATTGAGCACAAACAAGGAATATTTAATATCATTTCTAATAACTATCCCGCCAAGGGCCTAAATTATGGATTCTATCCCGCCAAGGGCCTAAATTATGAATTATTTCCCGCCAAGGGCCTAAATTATGAATTCTATCCCGCCAAGGGCCTAAATTGGCATTGTTATCCACCTTTTAGAGAGAAATGACTTACCTTTGTATTTTTGGCGGTGAAGCTCAACTTTTTAGAGATAAATGACTTGGACTTCTCTGGGGGGCGTGGAGTAGTATAGTCCTATATATATTAAAATTATAGATGAGCAAGAGTGAGACATTATTATTGAGCCCAGATTTCTTACCTCGTCGTCTTCGAAAATCACTAAGCGGATCGGCCATTGCACGAAACTACCCTGAGCACCGCCTAAGTTAGTGAAACCATCACCCGTAGGCACCGGAAGAATATCATCATGATGTCCATCATAAACAAAATCAACTTGGACTTTGTAGTGATCAGGCTTCATCGGTGTAAAGTGTTGGGACGATGCACCGTTTGAGGGTTGTACCATACCATCCGCTACTAGCACTTTGTTACCAGAATCTTTATCCTCAAGGGCAAGATGGCATGGAGTCCTTTCCTACATAAGAGATATTTTAATTCATGTTATAAGAGGTATTTGGACATAAAGAGTTCATGATAATACTCAAACTCAAACATACCTTTAGCTCACGTGGTTGCGGTGTGGAATCAGGACAAGTGGTATAAGGTGCATCAACATCAGGTCCAAGAACGGGAGTAGAAGTGAAGTTTGGTTGATTTATGTGTAACATGGAGCGTAGTTGCTTTTGGAGGGCCTCATCCACCCTTTTATCTAACTCACCTTCAAACTCCTTTCTAACTTCAGCTCTGATCGATTCGATCAGATCTGATGAAGCTTCACTAGAACATTTTCTTCGTCGTTCTCTTGGACCGAAAGCAACTCTATAACCCACATTTCCACCCATTGCCTTGACACGGCCACGGTGATCTTTTTTCCCAATGGCTTTGGTAAGGGCATCCTCATCATCCTCGAAAGTAAGGTTTCCTTTTTCTTCTTCTTCGATATACTCATCCTATAATGTCAATTAAGAAAGTATAGATTAGTTCATATTTCCAACTAAATTTAAGTAAATATTCATTAAAAAGAACTACTTACAATTCTTCTTGCAATTTCTACGGCATCCTTATCGTTCAGGCTAACTTCCCACTTTCCATCCTCAGTTCGAACTTGATGAGCCAAAACCCACTCCTTTGCTCTGTATTTTCTAGCTCTAGGAGCCGATGAGTTCACTGAGGAGCTACTTGACAGAGATAAAGCTGCTTCCTCTGGGAGTCGTCCTTCATTTATCCACTCGTGTCGTTTTCTAATATAACCCGCCTGGCCGGTGCGATGAGGATTCTTGTTTTGGGCTGCACTTGCCTTTGCTTTCTCACTACGAGCCTGTCAAAAGTGAATAGCATTATTACCAATGATTTTCGCTAGCTGACTAGAAATCTTTAATACTAAAAAGAAATAGCATTATTACCAATGACTCTGGCCTGTAATGTTCTTGAAGAAAAACTGACCAATCAGCCTCTGTAATGTGGTGGTAGACATCCCAAGGCATGTAGTTTCTAGGATACTTCGACGGCTTTTGTGTCTTAGTTATCCATCTTGCTTTCAACTTGCTCTTGAAATCTCTAAATCGTTTTGCCACACAAGAATGAAAGTATTTTTCCCTTGACCTCCTTTCATCATCAATGATGTGGAACATAAGCTGTGGATTTTTACAATAAGTTAGAATGATAGTTAATATAGTATATATTTAAAACAATTTAAAAAGACATTATACCTTAGTCTCCTCCCAAAACCCTTGCCTCGTCTGCTCATCTATCATTCGGTATTCTCTCATGTTTATATCAATTCTTTGAGCACAACTCCCAACTTGTTTTCCGTATTGTTTCGACCACTCGCCATCAGGGACATTCAACTCATTAAACTCAAGGTGCATAGACGTTTTTACTTGAATGCCTTTTGACGGACCACGCCCTTTAGCGATGTGTGTAATCGCGCTAACACCTTGTGATTCAGGATCACCTTGGGTAGGGAAAATAGGATTTCCACTTTCGTTAGACATAGTGGCTAGAATTCCTGCAACAAGCACACACACAAAATTACTTATTATAACATAAAGCTTATTGTAAAAGAACAGTTTTCAAGGGAAAGCTTCAGTGATCTTGCCTCTGCAAACAAAAGCTTCTTGCTAATGACTTGGATAATTGCAGCTGAGCCTAAAACCTGAAGAATTGTTTCTATTTGTAGAAGTAAAAGAAGATAATTGATAAGAAAGATTAACACAGATATGTAAGTAATTGTTAGATAATGAATAGAGGAAGGAACTCATAAAAACGCATATTCATAGGGGCATTTCATCAAACACATTCAATGCACGAGCAAGTTGACAAAAATACACAAATTCGTACAAGCTTTAAACACAAAATACACAAATTAGAAATCAGTACATTAGAATTTGCATATTCGTAGGGGCATTTCATCAAAAAATCTGCTTAGACAAACGCATATTCATAGGGGCATTTCATCAAACACCTTCAATGCACGAGCTTTAAACACAAAAATAAACAAATTCGTACAAGCTTTAAACACAATACAGAGAAACGCATATTAGAGAAACGCTTACCGGCCAGAGGAATCGGGTGAGGAAGTCGGAGTTCTGGTGAAACCGAGTGCTCGGCGAGAGGAGAGGAGACGAAGTCTGAACGAAGCGAAGAGGTGAATGTTCTGGTGAAGCGCGTGGAGAAGCTGAAAGTTTTAATTAAGTATAGACTTATAGAGGCGGGCCTATTTATGCCCGCCTCTATAAGTCCAAGTTATGGCCGAGAAAGAGGCAATAGAGGCGGGCCTCCTTATGCCCGCCTCTATTGCTTACGTTTGTTGAGGCGGGCTTATGAAGGCCCGTCTCAACAAAACTTAATAGAGACGGGCATTTTCGCCCGCCTCAATTACTTACCATTAGAGGCAGGCCTTTAATCGGCCCGTCTCTAATACTTTAGCGGGAATAATTTTTCGGAAACTTTTTTAGGCGTATAAATGTTTGCCTGCCTCAATAGAATTTTTTGAGGCGTATAAAATAATTATCCGTCTCAAAAACCTGAAAAACTGATTGCGTAGGACGTTATTGAGGCGTTTTGTTATAGGACCGCCTCTAAAAGGGAGCCTCAACAAGTGTTTTTTCCACTAGTGCAAAGTCTATTACTATAGAGATGTTGATCCGGATATGGTCTCTAAAGTAGTCCTAGAAAGTATGTTTAAAGAAGGTGTTTGTTTGAACCACATTAAAGAGATGTGGTTCTCACAGGCTGGTATGACTCTTGACAAAGGCCATAAGTTATTAGATAATGATAGGACTGTGATGTAAATGGTTAATTTTGTTGAGAAGGATAATCTTATGCATTTGTATATTGTCCAAGGTGATGAGCTTAGTCCAACTGACTTGAGAAACCAAGGCCCAATATCTGAGCCCATTTGTGAATTTGTGGTGACTGAAACCCCATCACCTTCTGTGATGAAGGATAAGCCTGTGACTAGGAACATAAAGAGTGCAACCCTAAAAACTCCTCAACCCAACACCACAAAAACTCCTACAGTTAAAATCACAGATCTTGTAGTTGAGGGAGATGCAAATTCAGAGGGAGACTCTATTTCATAGAGAGATTTAGATTCAGAGAGAGATGATGTTATAGGGGCTGAGAGTTCTTCCTCAAAAAGTGATTTAAATTTCTCTGAAAGTGAAGATGAAGATGATGATTTGTTTGAAGAAAATGTAGATCCAGATGCTTTTGAGTTAAAAGGTGGGTTAAGTGATGGTTGCTTCAACCTTGATGGTGGTGATGATGATTTGCATGATGAGATCTATGTAGATGATTCAGATGATTTGAAGAGTCTCAGTGATTCTGATGGTACTATAAAGAAAAGGTATCCAGAGTTTAATCCTCTTGTTGACTTCAAGAAAAAAATTATTTTCAAGACTGACATGATTTTTTCTTCCAATGATGTATTTAGAAAAGTGTTAAGACAATACTCCATAGAAAATGGTGGTGATTATTACTATCTCCACAATGACAATACTAAGATCTCTGCTTACTGTAAAAAGAAATGTGATTGTTAGTATGAAACATTCTAGGAAAAAGTGTGTGTGCATGAAAGTGTTTTGTGGTTTCAAAGCCTATGCCAGGAAAATGGGCTCTGATGGCAGTTTCCAGTTGAAATCATGGAATGGAAAACATGAGTGTGGATGGCAGCATGAAAACACTAAATTGACATCTCAATGGCTAGTTGAGAGGTACTTGGAGCATTATAGGGATGATCCTACCTGGAAACTTTCTGCATTTATTAATGATGTGAAAATGGATCATAATGTTCATATCTCATACAATCAAGCATGGAAAGGAAGGCTTAGGACAATGCTCATGACACAAGGTGATGCTTAGGCACAGTATGGCAGGGTGTGAGATTATGCAACAACTTTGAGAAGGTGGAATCCTGGCACATCTAGCTTTGTGAAGGTTGGTCTAGACAATCCAGAGAAACATCTTTTTGAGAGGCTATATGTGTGCTTTGATGCTTGTAAGTAGGGTTTCATAAAGGGTTGTAGACCAATAATAGGCCTTGATGGCTGTCATCTGAAGGGTGCATACACTGGTCAGGTGTTGGTGGCAGTAGGGAAGGATGAGAATGACAATATATATCCCATTGCTTTTGTTGTTGTAGAAGCATAAAGGAAGGACACTTGGATTTGGTTCTTAGACATTTTAATGAGGGACATTGGAGAAAGCAACCCTACATTCATGTCTGACAGACAGAAGGTAAAGTGATCAATTTGTTATTATTTTTTATGTTTATAAACATACACTAACATGTACTTATTTATGTAGGGATTAATAGAGGCATTGAATCAAGTTGTTCTCATGGCTGAGACAAGGGTTTGTGTGAGACATCTTTATAATAACTTCAAGTCAAGATGGCCAGGAAAGGCATTCAAAGAGGCAATATGGGCAGCTACAAGGGCCTGCAATGAAGCAGACTTTTTGGATGCTATAGATGAGATGAAGAAATTAGATGAAGGGGCATATAAGTACTTGATTGATTCAAATCCAAAAACCTGGTCAAGACATGGTTTTAAGCATGACACCGAGTCTGATATGCTATTCAACAATGTGTGTGTGAGTTTTAATGCATATATTTTGCATGCAAGAGAGAAGCCTTTACTGTCCATGTGTGAATGGATTAGAAGGCATCTAATGAAAAGATTTGTTGCTAAGCGTGAAGGAATGACAAAGTATGAGGGAAAATTCACACCAAAGACAAAGAAGAAGATAGAGATGGCCAAGGAAGAAGGCACTAGAAACCGTGTACCATGGTGGGGTGGAAGAGATAGGTTTGAGGTTGATCACTTTGGGAGGACTTATGTTGTTGACTTGGGGTTAAAAAGTTGTGGTTGTAATAAGTGGGATCTCACTCCTCATACAATGTGTTGCATCATGAATGATAGGAAAATATATAAGAGTTTGTGCATGAATATTACACTAAGGATGCCTACTTACTGGCTTACAAAGAGATGATCAACCCAATGCCAGGAGAATCTCAGTGGGAGAGGACTAGTCACCCTCATCCAGAACCACCAAAGTTCATAGTGCAACTTGGAAGGCCAAGGAAAAATAGAAGAAGAGAACCTGGAGAAGATGTACCAAGCAAGACCAAGAAAATCAGAATAGTGGGGCAGTCCAAGTGCTCTAACTATGGGCAAAATAGACACTACAAGAACAAGTGCACCAATGCAAGGAAAGCAACTGATCCACCTAGGCCCCCTAACCGTGGAGGAAGGCCCAAGAATCCAAACACAGTTCCAATTGGTTCTCAAAAGAGGAAATACACCAAAAAGGTCTTTCACTCTATTTTTCCTAATTAATTTTGTGCTTGGTATTCAATTACTAACTTTTTCATTGTAATAGGTCCCTCAAAATCAAGGTGGTAGTCAAGGTGTTAATAAAGGTGACAGTCAAGGTATTAATGAAGGTGGCAGTCAAGGTGTTCATCAAGGTGAAAGTCAAGGTGTGCATGAATTTGGCAATCAAGGTGTTCATGAAGGTGGCAGTCAAGGTGTCTATGAAGGTGGCAGTCAAAGTGTGTACTGTAGTGGCAATCAAGGGAGTGAAAGAGGCAATCATGGTGGCAATGAAGGCAGTCAAGGTGGCACTCAAGGCAGTCAAGGTGAAAGCAATGTACAAGCTAGCTATAATATGATAAGGGTTTCTTGTGGTTGTAATAAGATTGTGCATTCATATGATTAGTTTTAAGTGTGTACTGATCTTCACAAATGTTCATGACACAACCAGAGCGGTGGATTATTTGACACCATGGCTACCCAAATGTCTTCAACTTTTTATCAAGTATCTTCTCACGTATTGTCCCTCCCATTCTTCACTGAATTTTTGTTTTAAAACACTTGTTCAATTTGGGTCAGCTTCTCAGGTATTGTCAGCTTCTTATCAAGTATCTTCTCAGGTATCAAGTATATTCTAAGGTGTCCTAGTTACTGAATTTTGTCTTGTTATCATGTATCTTCTTAGAGTACACAACCTCCTATGACTCAAGGTCTATGCAGTCAGACCAACCCCAGTGAACCCCCAAGAACAAACAAGCCATATCTCCCTATCAGAGTTCCCACGAAAAAGGTTATTGCTTCAAGGAATGAATTGAAGAGAGTGCTCAGACGTTCACCTAGGAAGACATCTAAGGGTTAGCTTTGTGAAGGTTCAAGAGAGTGTTGCTGGATGGCCAAAGTTGAATCTGTTGAATGGAATTTGATTCTGTTTGTGATGTAATTTGGTAATGTTGGATGGCCAAAGTTGGGAACTTTTGAACCTCTTACCCAAACTTTGGATGCTATAATATGTATTTAAGTTGTGCTTGGATGCTATGCAATGCAGGGTATTATGTACTTAGATGCTATGCAATGTAGGGTATTATGTACTTGAATGTTTAAGGTGTTTTATGTACTTGGATGCTATGCAATGCAGGGTATTATGTGTGACTTTGTAAGGTTGTAAAGGTGATCAATGCAGAATACTATGTGTGACTTTGTAAGGTGTTCTACTATGCATCAATGCAGAATATTGTTTTAGTGATACTATGTGTGATTAGTGTATCCAATTATACACACAGTCCATGTTGCAGGTACAAGCTTAGTTGCAGGTACAAGCTTAGTTACAAGTATAAGCTCAGTTCCAAGCTTACTAAAATTCAGCACACATTGTACATGTTTATGCAAGCTTACTAAAATAGGTCATGTTTATGCAAGCTTACTAAAATTCAGTCTATGCATCAGTGTATCCAATTATACACATAGGCCATGTTTATGCAATCTTAACAAAATTCAGCACACATTGTCTATGTTTATGCAAGATTAGTTCCAATCATTCACAAAACCAAACATAAGGCAAATGGAGATAACAAATTGTTTCACAACCATTACATTGTCATTCATAGCAAGTTTAGTCACCAAGTGCTACATGAAGATAAAAAGGTGTGCTACAAGCTTATACTACCAACACCAACAACAATGCTTTCCGACTTTTCCCACATCACAACAACATTTACACACGTGAAAAGTACCATAAAACAAACCATTACAAGGACCCTACTACGATCATGCTCCTTCAATTTCTTTATCATTGAATTAGAGTCCAATTTATTTGCCTCCTTCTCAAGTTTTATGAGACTAGTTGATTCTTATAGGTTCAAATTTTCTACTTCCAACTTCTTCTTCTCTTTCACCAGCTTTTTGATGACATGCATAACTCTTTCACTATATTCCTCATCCCTCCACATAAAGAAATTGCATTTGCTGTTTGATCCATACAAACAACAACACCAAAACCTTCTCTCATAATTGAGCTCAGTATGTGCAGTTGATTCTTTAACCAGAAGGCCACAATAACAGACCCTTTGTTATGAGTTTGTGGATGCAAAACTTGTGTTTGACATTGTTAACCTACATCATAACAAATTTCTTCCATTCAAAATCATTCACTCACTCAAAACACATTACTGGCTTACAAACCTGTTCAATATGATCATCACATTCATGAGCAAACCTGTTCAATAACAGTCAATTCAGAAACATATGGTAAATCTTCCCTAATGCCAATTCAGAAACATATGATAAACCTGTTCAATAACAGCAAACATCAAATTAAACCCTGAAAATCAATTCAGAAACATATGGTAAATCTCCCCTAATTCCAATCAAATCTGCAATGGTAAATCTCCTAAAACCTAACCCCTAATGCCAATCAAATTCGCAACAATCTAACCCTAAAATCTTACCCTAATGCCAATCAAATTACTTCGCCCCTAAAATCAATCTAACCCTAATGTCAATCAAAAGCGAATTCGCAACTGCGAATCCCCTAATTCCAATCGAATTCGCAACTGTGAACCCCCTAATTCCAATCGAATTCTCAACTGTGAACTCCCAAATTCCAATCGAATTCGCAACTGCAAACCCTAATTCCAGAATTACTTACAGATGATGCGAAATGTTCTTTTATTTACAGCTCCAAATGCTTCACCCCCTTTGTCGGAATTGCGTGAGTTTGTCGGAATTGCTCCAATTCCCCCTTCGTCGGCAGTTGTTAAATGTCGGGGACGAAACACCATTTGCCCCAAATGAAGAAAAGAAAATTAAAAGATGAAACCACGATTTACTAATAAAGAAAAAAAATGGTAAAAGAAACAGGCGCGTGGCGCGTGTAGGGACGCAGTTGACGTTTTTTTGATGGATCTTGGGGTGGGGTGGCGTTTCGTTAACGATATATGATACCCGGGTGGTTTTCGATAATATCGAATTAAATGGGTGGTTTTGGGCAGTATGACCCTTTCAACGGGTGGTTTCCAATAATTGACCCTTTATTTTAATATGATAAAATTGGTTTTGCCTCCTTTCTCTCTCAACATTTAGTAATTGAGAGTTATATATGTTTTGTTCAGAGGGTAACTTAGTGTCACGACCATGCCTAAGAAAAACTAAGGACTGCACGACGCTCGGCGATCCACGCGGTGCTCGGCAATCCGCTCTCACATGCGAGGAGATGCGAGTCAGCATTTTGTCGTTGCGGAAGCGTCGGTTTGGTTGATCAAAACGAAAAGCACTCAATTAAGAATAACATAAGGGAAATAAAAAGGACTCGCTATATTACAAGTAAGCTCAATTACAAGTAAAATCCCCCTTGACTCGCTTCTGGGTAAAACTCCCCAAGTACATAGTCGCTTATCCGCCTTAGTTGCGCATGCAGGCCGACTCCATCGGATCTATACTAACCGAGTACAAGGCTGAAACGCCCACAATCTCGTCCTATACAAGTGATCTACAAGACTCTTCATCTATAAGTGTACATGCCATTGGGTTTGATTCTAGCCTGCTAGCTTGCCTTTGGCTCCAACCCATGCTCATCCATGAGGGCCATGAGGCCAAACAACCTACTTAAATAAGCCCGTTGTCTTATAGAGTAGGTTTGCTCAGGGGCAGCTTAGGCGAAGCATACACCTATGTGGCAGCGTCTCTCCTTCCTGGCAATCTTCTTTGACCAAGGCCAAAAGCGCAGTTGCGTGCCGCCGCCGCCGCATTTCCCCCCGTCTAGCAACGCACATAGGCGCACATGGCCTTGTCTTCTTGTTGGTTGCCTCCCTAGGAAGGTAATGCCACCAGTTGCCTGTATAAGATGGTGCGCCCCACACAGGCCGCAACGCGCCATGCACACACTGGTGTATGGCCGCCTCAGGCCAACTGCGTAGGCGCTGCACTGCCTCACCAAGCCGGTGGCGCGGTTTGCCTCAGGACTCGACACCGAGGCGTTTCGATGCTGAGTAGGCGTCATCGGGTCTAGGTGGCGCATGTGACTCCGCCAAGGCATGGGGCGCATCGCAAGCACACGTCGGGCATACGCTAACTCGTGCGGGGTGAGAAGCCGTGTGTGCCAACCAAGTTGGTGGGCGCGCACCATAATGGAACCCGTCGTGCTAGCTTACCATCGTGGATGCTTGTGATGCCTGGTTCACCTAAGTGCTTCACCTAGATGACTACATCACCTCCTTGAGTCTACCTTTTAGAGTTAGTTGGTTATCCCGACACCTCGGAACAAGTGAAAAATTATGGCGTTGCGGTCCGCCAAAAAATTCTATCTTTTGTTTTGTGTCACTTAGTTATCCTACTATTTATATGTTAAAAATATTAAATGTTGATTTTCAATTTCAGGTTATTTATAATATTTTCCTTTTTTTTTTTTGGAATGGCTAGAAACGGAGCCCCCTTTAACAGACAGGTCCCTTATCCCAACTAATGCTGGGCCATATCGCAGCCCCT
This sequence comes from Rheum nobile, assembly GCA_027886185.1. Lineage (NCBI taxonomy): Eukaryota > Viridiplantae > Streptophyta > Magnoliopsida > Caryophyllales > Polygonaceae > Rheum > Rheum nobile. The sequence goes on along the minus strand of WOAB01000191.1, from coordinate 665,710 downwards.
AGGAGTAGAACTCCCGTCCATGGATAAGGAGACAATCTCCACTACCACCGGACTACAGGGGGCCTTTGGTTTTATAATATTTTCCTTGAAAATAAATAATACGGTCAACAGAAAATGGATGAAAAAACTAACATTTGTAGCATTTACCTATAAATTTCGAGAGCAATTCAATTTACCCTTGTACGTGGGACGGCTTGTTTCAACTTTAAGCAAAACCGCATCACAAAATTGCAGGAAAACAAGTGATCGAACTTATTTTCATACTACTACTGCAAGAGACGAGAGACAGATCCGTGGAGCCTTGGAAATCTATCTATCAAAAAGAGTTCGATCTTTCGATCCCTCGTTCAAATATCAGTCGAGTAGAAATCGTACAGATCGACCCTAACCTCTTGGTTGTGGATCCACAACCGTCATCAATGGAGGCTTCACAAGGTGGATCCGACCGAGAGAAGTCGAACTCTTCGTCTTCCTCTCCAATCTCCGTCGTCGCCAATTTCTGGAAAGGTATTTACCAACCTAAATTAGTAAATTGTTTCATGTACAAAGCTTACGATGCCCCAGATGATGAGTTGCTGTGACCAATTGTGATTCGCTAAATCGTTCAATTGCAATAATGCTCAACTTCGATCGTTACTGATTGGTTCATGTATTCGCCAGTAGAAGTTGTGATGATATGCGATACTTGATGGCTGCTAGAATGTAGCATATGTAGCTGAAATTTAGTGTCTGCTACTGCGTGTAGAATTTGATTTGGAAAAAGAGAGGAGCTCGCTGGATGAGCAGGGGCTTCGGATAGCTGAGAATCAGGAGAACAGCCAGAAGAACCGGCGTAAACTTGCAGAGAGTACAAGAGGTACAGATTTTTCTTACATACTTCTGTTGAGTGGGATGATCTTGATGACATTGTGTTATGGACTTGTTTTTATGAACAAGGAATAAGATGGATCGTCTTTGAGGACAATGTTTTTGCAGCTGAGTAGGCTAATTTTTCTTGTTGCAGATTTCAAGAAAGCTTCTGCAGAAGAAAAATTGAGTTTGTTTACTTCGTTACTGAAGGGGTATCAAGAGGAAGTTGACAATTTAACAAAGAGAGCCAAATTTGGGGAAAATGCATTTCTTAATATCTACCAAAAGTTATATGAGGCTCCAGATCCTTATGCTGCTCTTGCTTCAATTGAGGTTAGTCATCCAAGGTCGATAACCTGTAAGTTATGTGTTCTATCAGAACAAGTATACCTAGGTGTGAATCAATTGCCACAATGCTAATTTTGCATACTGAATGTTGATTCTTTTGCCATACCATGTGCAAAATTTTATTTTAATATGTACATAATTCATATGCAAAATATGTAGCCTTTTTCCTTCTAATAGCTACTTTCATGAAGTGTTGAGAATGATGCAAAATATGTTTGTATGAAATGCACTGGATGTTACTTGAGTTATGTTTGCATTTTATATTCTGTCCTCCCATGTTTCTATGTGTTCACTAATGAGCTCATTGCTTGTAGGAGCGAGATAGCAAAATATCTGAGCTAGAGTCTGAAAATAGGAAAATGAAAGTTGAGCTTGAGGAGTTCAGGGCAGAATCAGCACATTTGAAGAATCAACAAGCAACTATAAGGAGATTGGAAGAACGCAATCGACAATTGGAACAGCAGGTTATATCACTTATATTGATAAACCTGAACCAATATTTTTGGATGAAACCGTGGGTTGCTATTATAATAACAATAAAACAAGCTATATACATGATACTCCACTGAGCATACATAGCCACTCAAGGTACAAGTAAAACCATAAACACCTGATCAGCAGAGTAATTAACAGCTGGCTTTTTGGCCTAATTGGCCCTCCCAGACTAGTCAGCAAAGGCATTCTATATGCTCTTTGTTACTCTAGCAGAACCAGCATATCTGCAGAATAAGAATTTATAATCAGAAAAACAAAGATAGCAAGGAAAAAGGTAGCAGAATAAGAATAAAGCATTTGGCTTTGGATCTCAGTTGGATTGGTTTTCTTATTGATAATATCTTATTTTTGCTCTTCTGCGTCAGCACTGCAATCTATATGTAAAGTACGTTTTGAGGACTGGAAACCTGCATGTTATATAAAGATTTTTGCTCGTCTCTTATAGTAAATGCTTTCTGATAGTATTCAAGGTTAAGGCTTCATGCCTGTGAAGTACACCCTCTTTCCACGATTTTGAAAACTTCAAATGATTGAAAGCATTTGCTTTCTCTTACTTTTATGATTCCCTTTCTCTTGAATGAGGACAGATGGAGGAGAAAGTGAAGGAATTTGTGGAGATGAAACAACGAAGTTTAGCAGAGGAGAATCAGAAGACATTGGAGGCATTGAAAGAAAGGTACTGACTTACTTTAGACATAACTCATCTGATCATTGCATGTTGATTTTACAAATATAAAGGAAATTAGGGCTTTTGAATATTAGTATAAATTAATCGTATCTCTAGTCGTTGTATGAAACCTTATCCTCTTGTGTAAATTACGTTACTTCTGTCATTTAACCATGAAGAAATGTTTATATATGAACAAAGTTATCTTGGATGTAGTTGTGTGGTTGACTGGTTGCACTGCTGGCTCTTCATCTAGGCAAGTCTGTCCATGCTGGCAATTTTTTTTTAATTTTAAAATGGCTTATGGTGTTGGTGATAATTAATATCATAAGATTGTACCATTGGTGAAAGCGATGGTGGTTGCCTGAGTTGTAATATGGTGTTTGCACACATTTTTCATGAATGGAGAGAGACTATCAAGTTTCATTACCCGACTAGAGCATTTTATAACTACGTATTATGCGGGTGATATTCTAAAGATAATATGCAAATATATCTTTAGCAAATGATGTCTCTAGAGAGACTTCATAAACCTGCAGTATTGCTATGTGTAGGTATGGGAAGTTTTCTGAGTGTATATATGTTGGCCTTCAACCTTTTGTTAATCAGGGTGTTTGTAATGCTTGTAAAAACTTTCCCAGTTTATGGGAATATTGTGTTTCGTGTGTATAACAACTTGCAACATTTGACATGCTTCAGAGAGCAGTCACTGCAAGATCAGTTGCGCCAAGCTAAGGACAGTGTTTCCACAATGCGAAAGCTTCATGAACTGGCTCAAAGTCAATTGTTTGAACTCCGTGCTCAATCAGGTTCTTTATCCTTTATCCTTTCTATCTCCTGCTGGATATAGATGACACTGATTTTGACATGGACTTCTTGCTCACCTTATTCTGCACCACTTTGCTTAATAAAGACTACTACTATTGACTATCAAGATGTTGGTGGCACTTTGGTAGCTGAACTGGTATGTGTAGGTTCCCTGTTATGATGTCCGGGGGTTTGATCTATTTATCTACTAGAGGAAGATTAGTCTAAGCATTTTCAAGTTGCTAAATGTGTGGCTGCTTTTTTGATATTTGGAGTTCCTGATATGAGCCTTACTATTAGTGTATTGAATATGTGGTTGTTCCTTATATAAAAATGGATTTTTGATGCACTTTCGGAGCTTGTATATGTGTATTACAGCATTGAGCTGAGATGTTACATACTTATCCCATTATGTTTCATGTCTTGTCTTGTTAGTTTTGGAGCATCTCTACCATATCATTCTAGTTTTGTTCAATATTATGTACTATAGTTATTTTCTGGAAGAGTATGCGATGATAAGCATCCTTCTCTGAATAAAAGAACAGAAGAAACTTTTTTTTGAAAGGAAGAACAGAAGAAACTTTGACCCCAAAAAAGGAACAGAAGAAACAGTTACAAAGCAAGCCAGATGCATCTGCTTCTAAGTTTAAAAAAAGACACCTTCTTATTCGCACTTCCTGTTCTACCTCCAATTAAGAGATTAAAAAACTTTTTTTTATATCAGAGGAAGATACAGCAGCAAAGCAGTCAGAACTCATCCTCTTGATGGATGAAGTTGAAAGGGCTCAAAGTCGGCTTCTTAGCCTGGAGAGAGAGAAGGTGACAACTGAAATTTGTTCTTCTACTTGGATAAGTTTTGATCCCTTTTGTACTGAATATTTCTCTTGTTGGTTTAAATATGTTTTTATAAATCATATTATCAGCAATTGCATTCATAGATGCCTCATCTTACTAAAAATATATATTTCAAAGTTGGAAGATATATTAAAGCATTCTGAACTTTCTGGACAAATGCATTCTTATTATTAGTGAATAGTGAGGCAGCTAAAGATGACACTCTTACCTGATATCATTTATCAATTTGATTTTCATTACAGGGAGTGCTGCAATCTCAATTGCAGTGTGCAAATGAGGAGAGTGAACCTAAGAACAGGTGAAATGCTGTAGCCGTTCTTTTCTACCCCCACCACACACACACACACACACACACTCCTGGCTCTCGAGAAGCAAAGTTTGTGCATGGAAATTACTTCCTGTAGATATGTAAGGTTGAATTCAAACAACTGCCATGAATTTAAACTGGAAGTCAACTAAAATCTGGAAATCCCTGTATTTCAGTAAGAATGAAATCCCATGGAACTCTCTTTCCCAGCTTAAAAATGCAATTACTTTATGAAGGGGTTGAATATTTGTGACGACTGTTTTTAGTTTTAGTCCTTGAAAGTAGCAATTAGATTGCCACTTGAGCCAATGTAACATGTTTCCGATTGCTACATAATATACTTGCTTATATATGCTTTTAAATTTGGATTGGCAAAGCCTTTGCTAAAAACTCATCATTGTGGTTCAATCTAGCTCACAATATCCTTGTATGAGTCCTTACGAGTTTTCCATGAAACTGCGCCCAAAATCATCTTTGACTTTTCATGTTTAATTGTCTGGTTGTAGTGATACTTCAGATTCCAATAGTGTTCTTGAGAATTCGTTGACTGCAAAGGAGAAGATGATTTCAGAGCTTAATATGGAACTTCACAATATAGAAACCGCATTGGCTAATGAAAGAGAACAACACATCAATGAAATCAAGAAATTGAAAGCCATGCTCAATGAAAAGGTATCCATTTTCATTATGAATCAAAACAGATCTAGAGGAAGAAGATCAATATCTTTCTTTCTAAAATCAATCTGTTCAAATTAGGCTGTGATAAAATGTATTTTGGCTCCCTTGTTTGCTGTATGATTTATGGATAACTCATTTCATGAATCTGATTCATGTATTATATTATGGATCTCTCATTTTAATAATGAACACTTGGAACTTAGGTCCAGTTTTGTGTGATGAGATAAAGGTTGTATGATTAGACTATTAGAGTATTAGGCAGAAACAGTTATAATAAGGCGGACATATGACCAGCTAAGTTTGATTTTATTTGTTTATCAATGGTGCTTCAATACTTCTTTTCATTTATTGCATGATAAATGCTCTTTAGGAGCTCTACTAGGAATAAAAGAATTTCAGGCATGCCTGTCATATTCGGTCTTTGATATTCTTAATACCGAGAACCATTTTTGTGATATTATGATATATAATTGACATTTGTTAGATTGAAAAAGTGCACTCTAATGTAGAAAAACTCTGTCAATTAACATAACATCATAAAGTAGGAAAGTTTTCAACAATCGTCTGCTTATCTTTGTAACTTCTTCATTCAACATCTGTATTTCAACCCTATTTTAGACTGCAGATGCTTGTTTCATTATGTCAAATAAGCTGCTACAGAGCTTGCATAACACAGAGGAGCTATAAATTGGTTTCTGTTTGAAGCGTATTGGCATGGTTATGCAGCAATCAGTTTATTTTCCTTTCTTTTCTAGAACTTTTTATCCCCTTCTTTAGACTGACCCTTGTCTAATCCTACTTCCCCACTATAAACATCATTGATGTGTCTTTTAACAGTGAAAGATCACGAAAATTTTGTCCCTTTTTTAGTCAAAATGTAAAAGAATCATGGTGCCCTGTGAATAGTGTCTCATTTGAACTGTGTGGCTGCCATGTTATTTCATTGGGAATTTGTGCTCATACCCAAATTTGTCCTAGAAGGAGATTAGACATGACCGACCCTCTGATTGAATAAACAGGAAGTTGCTTTTGAGGAGTTGAAGAAAGAGATGCAGTCAAGGCCAACTGAGAAATTGGTGGAAGACTTGCGCAAAAAAGTGAAGATATTGCAGGTTATTACTCAAATCCGTACTGCTCTACTGCGTCATTTTGTCTTGAAATGTTACCAAATTTGCCCCATTGTGTGTGGAATTGCGAGTTCTAGACAAGATTGTTGCTGCCTGACTTCTTTTTTTCCCTTTACTTGGCCTCTCTTTACTTTGCAACCTTTTTAGGATTGAATTTTGTTAGCTCTGGTTTAAGAGTTTGACTAGTATCTGTGTCTTGGCATAATTTCCTCGTAAGGATAGATTTGATTGTGAACTTTGAAAATTTTGGGCTCATAATATGTTCTAGAATACATATAAATGTTAAATATCTGCAATACTACTTATGGATTAGGTCGCTAGATCTTATAAGCTCTGTTCTGACAGAAGATAGGCACCATTTGAAACTTGGAAAGAACCAGTATGTTTGCAGCAGTTGGACAGTGTACAATATATAGCTATCAATTAGGTCTCAAATATTTTCCCTAAACGATGTTATGGAACAAGCAGTCTATGTGCTTTAAACATCTGAAGTCTTTGATGCCGCCATATACTCCTCACTTATAAGCTTTGTTCTGACAGAAGATAGGCACCATTTGAAACTTGGAAAGAACCAGTATGTTTGCAGCAGTTGGACAGTGTACAATATATAGCTATCAATTAGGTCTCAAATATTTCCCCTAAACGATGTTATGGAACAAGCAGTCTATGTGCTTTAGACATCTGAAGTCTTTGATGCCGCCATATACTCCTCACTTTGATGAAGTGAATCAGAAGTATGGTGCTGCAGTTAAGTTTAATTTAGAGATGGCTTTTCAACTTTTGGATCAACTAAAGTATGCATCACAGTTCCTTCTTTGGATAAGAACCTGCGATTTCATTTTGAGGTTTCTAACTACATTTGGCGATTGGAAGTAGGTTCTAGTAGCTTTTATCAAGGGATGGCGAGAAAGATCACTGTTGAACTATCATATTTAAAAGGATAATGATACAACAGTTGTGGTGTATAAATTGTTTCCATACAATGTCTTCACTGCTCTTGCAAATCTTTGTTTGATACAACCATGGTAATTGGTGGTGCTTTCTGAAGCTCTGCTTGGAAGTGTATATATATATATATATATGTTTTTGAGAAAGAAAAAGTTACATTGTAGTTTCCTTGAAATTTTTATGTAAATCATTATTATCTACTCCATGATTGATGGTAAGCTGTGGTTCAATAAGCATTTTCTGCTGATCCCTTACTTCTCTTTTCTTATGTTTCTCCGCTTCCTGGGATGGATAAATGCATGTCTATCTCTGTATCTTAATTGTTGTCATTGCATATCTAGGCAGTGGGTTATAATTCAATAGAGGCTGAAGATTGGGATGTGGCTACAAGTGGGGAAGAAATGAGCAAACTGGAAACACTTTTGCTTGACAAGAACAAGAAGATGGAACATGAACTCACTCAATTAAAGGTAAAATTTTGTCTTAGTATAATGGTTATAGTCTTTCTTATTCTTCAGTTATTGTTTGTTTTTCTGCCAGCTATGTTGGTCAAATAAGCCGTATTACTGTTAAACTGCATACCAATGAACTTATTTCTGCGCTTGTGATCTGTTCAGGTTAAATTTTCTGAGAAAGCAGCATTGCTTGAAACAGCTGAAGCTAAGGTAGCGGAACTTGGAGTGAAGGTTGATGAACAACAAAAGTTGATTCAGAAGCTCGAAGACGATATTTTGAAGGTATGAGGTTTCAGTTCTATCTTTGAGTACTAAGTTCACGCCTTCTGCTTTTTGAAGGTATGAGTCATGTGTCACTTTTCTGCGTACCTGCTTGCACTTCTATTTGCTGGAGAATGTTGAATTTTGGTTACTGAGATGTCTTCTTACAACTTTTTCCTATTTTCAGTATAAAATACTTCATTCTGATGTGCTTGCTCTAGTTAAGAAACATTCCTATGTATAGATTTATACTGAATGCGTGAAGAATAGGGATGTGTGGAATCTTTTTGTTTTAACTAAGATGAATCAGTGATCGATTGTTTTTTACCTTCTCATCCGATGTGTACATGAATGGTACTAAAGCAGAAAGTAGAAATGGCCATTTTCAAGTCAAGAACAACTGGAATGACATGAAGTTATATATTATGTGCATTTTGCTTCATAAATATTGTATATCGAATTTCCCGTTAATTTTGCAGGGGTACAGCTCCAAAGAAAAGCGAGCCTCCTTATTTGAAGACTGGGATATTTCAGATTCTGGTTCAACTCTGCTGTCGGAGGTGTGTATCTAGACGTCATCAGCTCAGATCTGCATGGATAATTTCTAGTTCAACATCGTTTCAGTTTCTCTAAGCATCATTTGAAATTTGAAAGTGAAGCAAGTTCATAATAAAAAAACATCATTTAAAAAGACAACCAGTTCCTTTTGATCAAATATACACACATATATGGTAATGTGGTTCATACCTAATTTGTGTTGTCTGATTATTTTTTCATGTATAAATAAACAAATGAAGTAATTTGTTTGTCAACCTCTGCACACAAACTTTTTTCTCTGTCTCACCGCTATAATTTGTTGGGTGTAACGATTTCTAATACTTGTAATGCTCTCCAACATCTTATAAATATACAAACTTTTTTCATGTATAAATAAACAAATGAAGTAATTTGTCTGTCTCACCTCTGCACACAAACTTTTTTCTCTGCCTCACCGCCATAATTTGTTGGGTGTAACGGTTTCTAATACTTGTAATGCTCTCCAACATCTTATAAATATACCATATTTTATTGCTAGAGAGAAAGAAAAAATGACACCAGTAATTGCCTCTATTACTATTTGCTTCAAGGGCTTCTTACTTATATATAAGTTTCTGAACCAGACTGCAGATCAAAAATCTACTGCAGATCAAGATCAGAGTTCTATGCTTAAGGTGATCTGCAGTCAGAGAGATCGGTTCCGTGCACGACTAAGGGAGAGTGAAGAAGTAAGTTGCTTCTAGTTTCTGTTTCAGTTGGATCTCTGTTTCACCGGAGCTCCTTGGTGATTATTAGGTTCACTTGAATGAAGTAGCATATCGTTTTCCTTATATCTACCCAGCATTTCGACTTTCTTGTTTTAACACCATTCTTCCGATTCAATTTTTAGGAAGTGAGGCAACAGAAGGAGAAAATTCGAAAGCTTAATGAAGAGCTGGAGAAAATGAAGGCAGATAATGTTAAACTATATGGAAAGATGCGTTATGTCCAGGACTACAATCTGGAGAAAGTAGTTTCTAGAGGTTCGAAGAAGGTCTGCTGTCAGAATACTAGGTTATGATTTCTTAATATTAATATTATGCTATCACTATTGACATATTTGTGTATTTTTTTCAGCACTCTGAAGACTTAGAAAGTGGTTTCAGCTCAGATGTTGAATCCAAGTACAAGAAGATGTATGAAGATGATATAAATCCTTTTGCTGCATTTTCCAAAAAGGTTGTGCACTAGAACTTTGATCAACATGCTATTCTTCTTGAACTCAATTATGTGTCTCCAATTTCTGTTGTTTGCTTGTTTTATATTTACCAATTCTGCATTCATGTCTACGTTCAAGTGGGAGTCAAGGGCCTGGGTATTTTGTTGGAGCTTCTAATTTATGCTATTCAATCACTATCAGGAAAGAGATCAAAGGTACAAGGAGCTGGGTATCAGGGACAAAATTACCCTGACAAGTGGACGCTTCCTCTTGGGCAACAAGTATGTCATATTGCTACCTCTTTCTCCAATTTTATCATCTTTTAAAAAAGAAAGCCTGATGCAAAGGGAGAACAAAATAATTAATATAACAAAACAGAGAACAAGAAAACATGTTGTATTTCTTTCATTACAACATCTTGCTGATTTTAAGTTGCACTTCTTGTTGGAATATAAAGTACTGTCTACTGATGGCTGTCTTGTGAGTAGCTCAGGGTAATTTTTTGTACCTGATGAGGATTAAATGACCAAATAGATGATAGGGATGACTGAAAATAGCAGGCTGGAAACCTGGTAGAATATCAATCTTTAGGGCATTACTATTGTTATTCCTTCTTTCCTAGATCAAAGAATTACCCCTCATGAATCAGTTGAGATATACTGTGAAAAAGGATAAGATTTCTTCTTACAAAGAACAAAGTAATTTATAGAGTACAACAAATATTGTCCGTACACTGACAGAGAATGCATAAGTTATCCTCTATGTTGAACTGGACCTCGAGGTTGCTAGGTGCTTTAGGCTCTTTCTCTCTTTTCAATTGCTAGTACTTCCAACTCTCATTATGCTCATGTAATTAAACAGTGCCTTATTCACGTACTATCTTCGGTTTATGGAGGGCAATATATGTCATAATGAGCCTTCAGTATAATTTAGAAGTAATTGGGGCTTTATAATGAGGAGTATACTTGTTAGCTTAAATTTCAAACCTGTGTTCAAAATCTGGTTTTCTGCTTTCTAACAATTCCTTGGCGATTTGGTTATGGAAATGTTAAAAATTATTTGCAGATATGCTCGTACTTTTGCATTCTTCTATACAATTGGGTTGCATATTCTGGTGTTCACGTGTTTATACAGGATGTCAGCTCTGAGCCATATGAGGTATATTGTTGATTCACTCATTTGCATCGCATGTGATTGGAAGATTATCTCAATATTAATTTAACATTTGTTTCTCTGCTGCTGTGACAGCTATGAGAACTTGGACAACAAGGAGATTGTCGCTCGCGCCTTCAAGCTGTGAATTGTCACGTTGGAAGAACATGTAGTATGACCTAAGATCACTAGTTGATGCACTTGGGCAAGTGATTATAGAATGGGCACAGTTTGTGTACATAATGGTAATAACCTCAAGTTTTCATTTCCAAGCTTTTGAGCACTAAAGTTGATTGTTTTGTTGGAGGGGCGCAGTGGTACTGGTATTTGTATGTCAAAGCATCGAAGATTAGCTGATTTTGCGATGTAGTTTCATTTTTAAAGCATCAAAGAATAACTCATAGTTTTAAATAATTTTGCGCTTACGTTGGTATTCTTTAGTTAATAAATATGTAATATTTGACACCAAAATGGACCTCTCGATCATAATAATCTCTTTACTATAGTTAAATCATCTTTTGAATTCTTAAATATTTCTCAATTTTAATAAAAAAAATTACCTATTTATTTTATACTAGATGAATCCTCCATGACTTGTCAATTAGTTGGATTTAATTTTTTTTTTGAAGTTATTATAAAGTGAAGGGGTAGAAAACTGAATGAAGGATGGCTTACATTACATGGTAATATGAAGAGTGAGAAGAGCAACATGATAGAACAAAGTGTAAGTCCTTTTTCGGTGAAAAATATTTTGTGAAATGAAATAAAGTGTCCTTCATTGCTCGATTTGAGTTGACGGATGTAATATGATATATACTAAATACTAATCACTTTATTATTTACCTTGTCTTATTAAAACTAAATATATTAAAATCAAAACAGTTTGTTAGTATTGTCAGAGTAATCATCCGATTATTTTGAACAAAAATCGTAGGATTATTTTGGAATATTTATGATTTATTGCGCAAAAAAAAATTATTTTGAAAAATTATAAACAATCATCTAATTTAGATCACAATAATATAACATTTTTATATAAACCAAGATAATTCTTTTAAATTATTTAATAAGTGTGCATTTTTTATCAATCTTTTTTAAACGATATAGTGTTTTACTTTAGATTATATTAATATTAATATAGCATTTATTTATAGGGTGCGATTCAGGTGCGAAAGGGCCTTATAATACAAAATAAGAAAGAATCCTAGCCGTTAGATCAGATTAAAAGCTAAAAAACAAGTGCAACACGGAGACTCTTTTGTGCATGCCTTTGTTTTTTGAACATTACTGACAAAGTGCAAGCCGGAGGCCTAAAAGTGCAAGCCGATGACTTGAAAAATGCAAGCGAATGCAACACTTTTGTGCATGCAAATGCAACATTTTGTGCATGTATTTTTTTGGATTGGAGTGCAAGTTGTTGGCTTAAATGTGCATGTATAACTCGCATGCACTCTCAGTTGAACTCATATGCACTTTCAGTTGAACTCGCATGAACTCACATGTATTTTTTTGGATTGGAGTGTAACTGTGTAAGTTGTTGGCTTAAATGTGCATGCGAATTATTGTGCATGTATAACTCGTATGCACTCTCAGTTGAATTCACATGTACTCTCAGTTGAACTCGCATGCACTCACAACACATAAAACATGCACTTGATTTCACATGCACTCAAAAGTCAAAAGACATATAAGTACACTCAAAGGCATGCACTCTCAGTTGAATTCACATACACTCTCAGTTGAACTCGCATGCACTCACAACACATAAAGCATGCACTTGATTTTACATGCACTCAAAAGTCAAAAGACATATAAGTACATTCAAATGCATGCACTTCAGTAGAATTCATATGCACTCTCAGTTGAACTCGCATGCACTCAAAACACATAAAGCATACACTTGATTTCACATGCATTCAAAAGTCAAAAGACATAATTACACTCAAAGGCATGCACTTCTGTAAGTTGAACTCGCATGCACTCACAACACATAAAGCATGCACTTGATTTCACATGCACTCAAAAGTCAAAAGACATATAAGTACAATCAAAGGCATGCACTTCAGTAGAATTCACATGCACTTCCGGTTGAATTCACATGCACACTCCTAGTAGAATTTACATGCACCAACTTTTTAATTCGTATGCACTTTTCAGTTGAATTTACATGCACTCCCAATAAAACTTGCATGCACTAATAACATATAAAGCATGCACTAGATTTCACATACACTTGAAAGTCAAAAAGCATGCACACTCATAGGCTTGCACTTCTAATAGAGTTCACATGCACCCAAGGGTGGTCTGGTGGCCGGTGGTGGTTCGGCGACCGGCGATGGTCCGACGGTGGCCCGACGACCGGCGGCGATGGCCCGACGATCGGCGGCGATGGCCCGGCGACCGACGGCGGTGGTCCGGTGGTCGGTGGTGGTGCTCTGATGGTCAACCTTTGAATTAAAGATATGTGCATGACACATGACTTTTAATGAAAGTTCAATCATGACTTTTGATTTATTTCTAATCCAATAGTCTATATTCATTTTTAATACTATAATAATTTTTCTCACATGACAATTATCCTTATTTATAAAAGAAGTATTAGCAAAAACTACCAGATTTCATTAGCCCATTTGCAAAAATATCATATTTTGAAAAGTATTACAAATATGTCATAAAGCTGTAAAACTTAATTTTCTGAAAAAGATAAACTCATATATTTATTTACCTTTTCTTTTGATAAAAATTATACTTTTAACAAAGACTAATTACACTTAACAATTAATTGATAACAGATTTAAGTTTCTCTAAACACAATTACAAACCCCACAACTGTAAACCCTAGTTCTAGACCTCGCCCTTTTTTTGGTTGAAGCCATGGACGATTTGCTTGCTGCTTATATGAATTTGGACTCTGCCCAATCTCCGCCTCCCTCGCCGTCGGCTCCAAGCACCCCGACGCCATGGTCTGCTCAGAGGCTTCTCCGCCCTCACCAGCTTCGATCTCCAATCGCGACTTGAGGTCGAGGACGGAGTAGTCGATGGGAAGGCCGATGACGAGGACCTTCCTGAGTACTCTTCAAAAGAGCAGCTAAGGGACCGGTTGCTTCTTGCGATTCAGAGGTGACTAAGTAGGCGACATTGGTATTCCAGACCTATACATCTGCATCACATGCCGTTCAATGGTTTTGGGAAGAAGTTGGGTCTTTCAAGAAGGAAGATGTAACACCCCCAAATTTATAACTCATTTGGATAGGTATTACCGCCAGTGACCTCGGTTTCCACACCGAAGCCACCCCAGGCTTTACCGGTTTCAACACAATTTATAATCAATCATTAAGATATAAACATCAAAACCATTAAATAAAACAGATGTCTGAGGATTACATTCCAATCCCCTAGGACAAAACAAAGTAGTTCAGCGTAAGTCTTTCAAAATATAAATACATGGGTCTTGATCCTAAAGATCACCCGCCAAAGATCGTAGCCTGATAAACCGTTAAAAACAAATACCGTTTACTCTTATAGTCATTCTAGCCTTCCTTCCTCAGATTCTTATCCGATGTGCTGAATCGAACGGATGACACCAGCCCACATACAGAGAACAAAGTTCGTGGGTTAGTCTAATGAAAGACTATGCAAGGGTACAAAGCAGAGTGGTTCAAGTAGTCGTATTAGTTAGACTCATCGCTCTCCGAATAATAACCGAAGATGATAGTCAACCTTCATACTTCTACTGGAATGAAACAAACTGAAAGATCATGATGAGATTCTGGAGATCAAGTCTCACAGCAATCAACCAAAAGAAGACTCCAAGAGATTGAGTCTTATAGGAAATATGACAATGTTGGGAAACATTCAAGAATCATATAATTGATGATTTAAAACTGACTGAGATGCTTCGATCCACGACCAACCTCACCGTATAATGCGAATCACCGCATGATACGAATCCAGACTGGAAAGAGGACGTACTACATTCAAGTCAGGACGAGTTTTTCCTAACGACACTATTACTTAGCTGCCCTACTCGCCAAAGGTATATTAATTACGTGCACTCGAGCACTTATCTTATTAAATTCCAAAAGCTCATCACGTTATAGGCTTTTAATTATGCCTGCCGATAGCGGGACATATTTATGATAGGGACGGATCCCAAGTTTGTAGCACTAGCTGTGTGCCACCACCTCTATACCGCTAAGTACGGAGGCACGGTCATGACCCACCAAATGGCCTATGGGCCTTACCCCAAGCACCATTTTCTCATTATAAAGAAACGACTGGACCTCAACTCGTCCATCGCTCCTACGAATATTCGTGCTAACTAATTAGTCTAAGCACAGTAATAATCATATCCAAGCCCTTAGGCCAAAATATATATTCATAATAGCGTTGTTCTAGCAGATATACAACCTATTATAATATCATATTCATTTATATCATTTAATAAAACAATTCCCAACAATTCAATAAATCATCCCAAATCAATTAACAATTAAGCAATTGATAATCAATGGAAATATGGAATGATAAGCAAGAGCGAACCGCCACTTGCCTTGAATCTGACGAAAGCTTAGTTTCAAAGAGTTTCTGAGTCCAGAACGGGAACAATTCCCAAATCGAACCCCCTTGGCTTCGATTCTCCTTGGTTTGTTTCTACCACCTTATTAAGCTTCTAACAAGCTTCAAAAGCCCCCTGAGAACAGATCAAAACAAGGCCAGAACAACCACGAAAAATGGATTCAAAGTTCAGCAAAATCACGGATTTTGAAGGGAAAAACAGTGACTTTCAAGGGATTTCTTACCCACTTTCGATCGACCTTGGGTTCGATTCGAACTTGGATATTCTTCTCACCCTCTTAAGCAACACTTCACCTTCAATATGCAACTTTGATCTCGCCAAACGAATGAGTGAATCGATCAGAAATCGATCACGAAGTTCAGCTCATGAAACAGATTTCTGGGCTGTTTTGACAGCAAAAACGTGCTGAGGAGCTAACTTCTGGCCCTTCTCACGACTTGTCCTCTTCTTTTATAGGCAAACAAAGAAGACCAATATGAAGACATGTGTACCAAGAGGTGGACAAGCTATGCCCCCTAGCTTTGGCAAGTCATTAAGGCTAGTTTCCAGCTGCCCCAAGTGGCCTTCCAGCTGCTGATTTTGTGAGCTGTGTGGAGGCTAAGGCATTAGGCCGACCTTGGGCTTTGTCTTCTTTTACCTTAAGTGGTAATTTTCTTAACTCCGGGTTAAATATATTCGTACACGAACGATCATTTAAGCCAAAATACCTTAACTGTATTTTATATTGCTCAGAAAAATATTACAGAAGCCAAACATTTTACAGAATGTTCGTATCTCTTCAATATTAATCTGGCTTGCAATATGGCTTAAGAAAATTCAAAAATTTATTCGTGCAAATATACGGGATATTACATCACTTTCCCCTTAAAGAAGTTTCGACCCCGAAACTTAGGCCGGAAATATCTCGGGAAAGCGTTTACACATATCCTCCTCAGTCTCCCAAGTTTCCCAGGTAACTTCTTCTGTTCCTGACTTGGACCACAGAATCCGTACCAATGGTACGACTTTGTTACGCAAGTGCTTCTCACGACGCTCAAGAATACGCACTGGTATTTCTTTGTAAGTATAATCTGCTTGAATCTCGATGTCTTCATAGCTCAGCACATGAGACTCGTCTGGTACATACTTTCTCAACAAAGATACGTGGAACACATTATGCACTGGATGCGCCGATGGCGGTAATGCCAAACGGTATGCTAGAGATCCCACTCTATCGAGAATTTCAAAAGGTCCCACGTAGCGAGGGTTGAGCTTCCCACGCTTACCAAATCTGAATACTCCTCTGGATGGCGATACCTTAACAAACACTTTGTCGCCAACCTCAAATTCGACATTCCTACGCCTTGGGTCTGCGTAGGACTTCTGTCGACTCTGAGCGGTCAACATTCTTTGTCTGATCACAGCAATGTCTGCAGCAGTTTTCTCGATCAATTCTGGTCCGAGCAGAATCTTGTCGGTGTTCTCATCCCAACAAATTGGCGATCTGCACTTCCGACCATACAATGCCTCAAATGGAGCCATCTTAATTGTAGCATGCCAGCTATTATTGTATGTGAACTCGATTAGACTTAGGCTGTCTTCTCAGCTTGTCAAACGGTCGAGTACACATGCTCTCAGCATATCCTCTAAGGTCTGGATAGTCCTTTCCGACTGTCCATCAGTCTGAGGATGAAAGGCAGTGCTAAATCTCAGCTCGGTTCCCATGGCCTTATGAAGTTCTTTCCAGAATCTCGATGTGAAACGACCATCTCGGTCTGATACAATGGTTTTAGGAATACCATGCAAGCGGACGATCTCATGCAAAAATACTTCAGCCAACTTCTGGACTCCCCATGTTGACTTAATAGCCACGAAGTGAGCGCTCTTCGTGAGCCGGTCAATGACCACCCAAATAGCATCCTTCTGAGATCGAGTCTTGGACAATCCAGTGACGAAGTCCATTGCAATATCTTCCCATTTCCATTCTGGGATAGGAAGAGGTAGTAACTCACCACCTGGTCTACGGTGCTCTATCTTGACTTTCTGACAAGTCAAGCATTTCGTCACAAATTCCGCGACATCCCATTTCATGTTGGGCCACCAGAAATTTTTCCGGAGGTCCTTGTACATTTTACTAGAGCCTGGATGTATAGAATAAGCTGACGAATGAGCTTCCCTCATTACCAACTCGCGAAGTTTATCAACATCAGGTACACAAATTCGGTTTTGAAACCAAAGTGATCCATCTTCTTGAATCACGAAACCGGGAGCTTTCCCGTTTGACACTTCACAACTTAGTTTCACCAAAACTATATCGTCGACTTGCTTTTCTCGTATCTGATCGAGTAGCGTAGCCTGAATTTCTAGCATGTTCAGGTACCCTCTACGTTGATCGTACAAGACTTCAGCTTCGCATACCATTTGGTTCAGCTTAGCTTGAGTAGTGAGAAGAGCTACCACCTTCTCATGCGGTATTTTCCGGCTCAGTGCATCAGCTACTACGTTAGCCTTGCCCGGATGATACAACAATTCAAGATCGTAATCCTTGAGTAGTTCTAACCAACGTCGTTGCCTCATGTTCAACTCTTTCTGGGTGAACACGTACTTGAGACTCTTGTGATCGGTGAAGACTTGGCATTTCACACCATAAAGATAATGCCTCCAAATCTTCAACGCGAACACTACCGCCGCTAATTCCAGATCATGCGTCGGATAGTTTTCTTCATAAGTTTTCAGTTGCCTTGACGCATAAGCAATAACCTTGCCTCTTTGCATCAATACGCATCCTAAACCGTTCTTAGAAGCATCACTATAGACTACATATCCGTCATTTCCCTCTGGTAAAGCTAACACTGGTGCCGAGGTCAATCGTCGCTTCAGTTCTTGAAAACTGGTCTCGCACTTGTCAGTCCAAACAAACTTCTTATGGACCTTGCGGAGTAAACCGGTCATCGGTAGGGCGATCTTAGAAAATCCCTCTACGAACCGTCTGTAATATCCGGCAAGTCCAAGGAAATTGCGCACCTCCTTCACACTTTGAGGCCGCTTCCAACTGGCTACTGCCTCAATCTTCTAGGGATCAACCATTACCCCATCCTTGTTGATCACATGGCCTAAGAAAGCCACTTCTTTGATCCAGAAATCACATTTAGACAATTTAGCATATAGCTTATTTTGTCTAAGGATTGACAGCACAATCCTCAGGTGTTCCTCATGAGCTTCCTCGTTCGGAGAGTAGATCAAAATATCATCGATGAAAACTACCACGAACTTATCCAAGTACTGGTGAAAACATCGATTCATCAGGTCCATGAAGACCGCTGGAGCGTTGGTAAGTCCAAATGGCATCACTACAAATTCATAGTGGCCATATCTTGTCCGAAAAGCAGTCCTCGGAATATCTTCCTCACGAATTCTGAGTTGATGATAACCAGATCTCAGATCGATCTTGGAAAAGACTTTAGCTCCCTGAAGTTGGTCTAGCAGATCATCAATCCTTGGCAAAGGATACTTGTTCTTGATAGTAACCTTGTTCAACTCTCGATAGTCGATGCAAAGTCGAAACGATCCATCTTTCTTCTTGACAAACAAGACCGGAGCACCCCAAGGCGATGCACTCGGCCGTATGTAGCCTTTGTCAAGAAGATCCTCTAATTGCTTCTTTAATTCCTGCATTTCAGCAAGAGCCATTCTGTACGGCGCTTTAGAAATCGGAGCCGTACCTGGTTCCAAATCAATTGAAAATTCTACGACACGATGCGGGGGTAATCCAGGAATCTCCTCCGGAAAGACGTCCGGAAATTCCCGAATTACAGAAATATCACGAACTGAAGGTTCATCTTTCATGGGTTCATCCAGATAGCAAAGGTACGCGACACAACCCTGTCGTAGTAGCTTAAACGCAGCCATTGCATTTATAAGCCTACCATTATTGGCGTCATTCCGACCTTTAAACTTGCACACACTCTGGCCCCCAGATGACACCATCACTGTTCTCGAACTAAAATCAATCACTGCCCCATGGCGTGTCAACCAATCCATACCGAGGATTATATCATACGGAGTCATCGCAATACAGATCAAATCCGTCTCAAACTTCTTACTCTGGATAGTAATTGGAAACTCAGATAGACACTTAGTTCCTACTAAGCGCTCATTATTAGGAAGATTCACAACGAAAGGCTCACAAACCTCGTTGCAAACTAAACCTAACTTACTAACACAATTCTCTGAAATAAAGGAATGGGTAGCACCCGAATCAAACAATATGCATACTGGAGTAGAGTAAAGGTAGATGGTACCTTGAGCAATCGGTGCGTTAGGTCCATCAGCTTCACGCATCTCATACAGGCGTTGACCCTGATTCCCTGAAGTCGCTGGGGCTTTTCCCTTATTCTGAGCAGTTGTCTGCATTGAAGGGCTAGGAGTCATTGTCGGTTTGAACCTGGGTCGGTTGCTCTGACTAACTGACCCATGTTGTGACTCTGCTCCCTTCTGCTTTCCCTGCCAACAGAATTTCTGCAAATGGCCCTCCTTCCCACAACCAAAACACGGCTTCTTCTCTTTCGGACAAACACTACTCTTGTGCCCACTGGCACCACAGTTATAACACAACATCGGACTCTTACCCTGACCTGACTGCTGAGTCAATCCGCCTTGCGTTCCACCCGTCTTGGCCTTGCTGGACTTAGCAAAGTTAGATGGCGGTGCAGGACGTTTGAATCCGCTCGCCTGAGGTTGATTTTGCGTCGACCTCTGGCGATTCTTTGATTCCTCTAGAGTTGCCTCTAGCTTATAAGCCGCGTCCACATATTGCTCCAGAGTAGAGCAATTATGGCTCAACATCATTGGCTTGATCTTGGGATTCATCCATTCATGAAAATGCCAAATCTTTTGTTCCTCTGTGGATACATCCGATCCGGCGTATGGCAACAAGTGGTTAAACTTAATTGCCAATTCAGCAACTTTCAATCCTTCAGTCTTAGGATAAAGGAATTCCTTGCGTTTTTCCTCTCTCATTGCCCGAGAAAAGAATCGGTCGGTCATCTTGGTCTTAAACATTGCCCAAGTCAGGTTCGGGCTATCTGCAAGACCGGTATTCTCCCACCATTCACTGGCATCTCCTTTCAGTTGTAAAGAGGCTATGTGCACTTTCTCAGATTCAGTGCACTCAACGCTGCGGAATAACCGCTCCATATGAGAAAACCACTGTACTACTTCAAATGGTTCACCTTTCCCGTTGAAGCTGTCTGGTCTCATCGAATTAATGGCCTTCAGTGCTCGGCCACAATCACTCTTATTTTTTATCACAGTTTCTTGGTGTCGGGGTACATGAGTTTCTTGCCCCTCAACTTCCTGGGCTGCTGAGGATGTCGGCACATTCTGTGCCTGAGACGCACCTGGGTGTAATACATCAGCCATTGCTTGCATGAAAATCTCTCGAATTTCAGCAACAGCCTCCGCGTCAAATCTCCTCGGGGCAGTACTCCTAGATTCATGTTGAGAGCTAGACTCACGTGCGTTCTCAGGAGTTCTAGAACTCCTTTCACTGTGCCTAGGACGACTACTTGGCACAGCACCAGAACGAGCGTTGTTCCCTGTATTCTCCATCTGTTTGCCAATCAAATTCCAAGGATTTTATACATTAATATTTTTCCAATATACATAATGTGATAAAATCAACTCGGAATAGATCAAACTGGGCAAACTTTCATTAGATGAACTTTATATTTTACATAAAGTTTTACCAAAAAGGGGAAATCTCCAGAGCTTGGGACAAAATTGCTCAAAGAGTTCCCATTTCACTGCATGTCTATTAAAATATTATACAAGGAACTACTTAAGGTTATATCAACTTCATTTACATCTTCCCAAAGCGCTTCCTATATGGTTGACTATCCATACAAGCCTTCTTGGGACGGGGTTCGTTCTCAGGATCGGGTAATAAACTCCTTACCCTACTTGGTCCTGATGAACTCGGTTCGTCTCTCGGTCCTGGCATCCTTGGTCTGAAGGCATACTGATCAGCCTCCCCTGGCTCTTCTGGCCTTACCAAATTTTGGAGTCGTCGAGCTATGTCATTTCTACGACGCTCCTCCTCAAAAGAGGTCTCTTCATCTTGATAAGACATTTCTCGGATTACTGCCCTCCCCTGAAATTGTTCCCACATCTCACCCAACTCACGCTGACCTTCTTGGGTTCTTTGTCGACATTGTTGGATGATCTCACGTAACTCAGGGCTCGACCGTCGTCTCCTTCGAGTATGAAGAGGCGGCACATCCTCTGAGGCGTAACGTGAATCATTACCATCTATAATGCCAAACTCATCATATAACCCTTCCCATTCAGCGTCGGTTAGAGGCGGGTACGTCACTGGTCCTGACGACTGACGTGGATACCCGGTTTGCATTCCTACGCCCTCTGGTACCATTTGGGGTTCATCACTCCTAGTGCCGTTTCCGACCACGAGTGCCCCCCAATCTGTATCAGATAGCGGTGGATATCCCTCTTGGTCGCCTTCTTCTAATCCCTCACTAGGATTCCCCATCTCAACTGGGTCCTCCTCTTCCACAGGATCTTCATCTTCCTCCGGGTCTTCCTCGGGATCTTCTTCCGGATCCTCCTCGGGGTCCACTTCAGAGCCAATCCCGATAATAGATTCGGTCTCAACATTCTCATCGAGATACTCTCCAGAGTACTCAGATGTTACTTGAATGCCTCTAGCATCAACTTCCAAGGTTTCTTCATCACCTTCCTCCCCCTCAGGAATTGTCTCCATCATATAATCGTCATCATAATGACCTTGGGCGTACCTGGACAATTCACTGACAACCTCCACATTCTCCCTTTGCTGCATCGAAGCATCAATTAAAGGAATTTCCTGACCATCTGATCTCGGTACTACTGATTCCGGGAGTACGTACTTGATCTCTTCAGGTGGCTCACTTGATCCTCCGACCTCAAAGGTATGAATAGGAATGGGGAAATCCAGCTCCATCGAAGTAGGCGGAGTTATCTTTTCGTCTTCCTTGTCTCTTGGGAGAGAAAAACAACCACCCATATCCTACGGACGATGAAACAAGAATTAGTCTTTCTAAGTATAGAATTTTAATTCCACAGGATCTTCATCTTCCTCCGGGTCTTCCAACGGTATTTAGAAATTTATTTCAAAAATTTTCAAAGCCTCCAAAGTATTTTCAAAAACGAGTAATTGGTTCATAAATTCCCAAACCCGTTTTAAAAACTTTCGGCTCTGATACCAAATCTGTAACACCCCCAAATTTATAACCCATTTGGAAAGGTATTACCGCCAGTGACCTCGGTTTCCACACCGAAGCCACCCCAGGCTTTACCGGTTTCAACACAATTTATAATCAATCATTAAGATATAAACATCAAAACCATTAAATAAAACAGATGTCTGAGGATTACATCCCAATCCCCTAGGACAAAACAAAGTAGTTCAGCGTAAGTCTTTCAAAATATAAATACATGGGTCTTGATCCTAAAGATCACCCGCCAAAGATCGTAGCCTGATAAACCGTTAAAAACAAATACCGTTTACTCTTATAGTCATTCTAGCCTTCCTTCCTCAGATTCTTATCTGATGTGCCGAATCGAACGGATGACACCAGCCCACATGCAGAGAACAAAGTTCGTGGGTTAGTCTAATGAAAGACTATGCAAGGGTACAAAGCAGAGTGGTTCAAGTAGTCGTATTAGTTAGACTCATCGCTCTCCGAATAATAACTGAAGATGATAGTCAACCTTCATACTTCTACTGGAATGAAACAAACTGAAAGATCATGATGAGATTCTGGAGATCAGGTCTCACAGCAATCAACCAAAAGAAGACTCCAAGAGATTGAGTCTTATAGGAAATATGACAATGTTGGGAAACATTCAAGAATCATATAATTGATGATTTAAAACTGACTGAGATGCTTCGATCCACGACCAACCTCACCGTATAATGCGAATCACCGCATGATACGAATCCAGACTGGAAAGAGGACGTACTACATTCAAGTCAGGACGAGTTTTTCCTAACGGCACTATTACTTAGCTGCCCTACTCGCCAAAGGTATATTAATTACGTGCACTCGGGCACTTATCTTATTAAATTCCAAAAGCTCATCACGTTATAGGCTTTTAATTATGTCTGCCGATAGCGGGACATATTTATGATAGGGACGGATCCCAAGTTTGTAGCACTAGCTTTGTGCCACCACCTCCATACCGCTAAGTACGGAGGCACGGTCATGACCCACCAAATGGCCTATGGGCCTTACCCCAAGCACCATTTTCTCATTATAAAGAAACGACTGGACCTCAACTCGTCCATCGCTCCTACGAATATTCGTGCTAACTAATTAGTCTAAGCACAGTAATAATCATATCCAAGCCCTTAGGCCAAAATATATATTCATAATAGCGTTGTTCTAGCAGATATACAACCTATTATAATATCATATTCATTTATATCATTTAATAAAACAATTCCCAACAATTCAATAAATCATCCCAAATCAATTAACAATTAAGCAATTGATAATCAATGGAAATATGGAATGATAAGCAAGAGCGAACCGTCACTTGCCTTGAATCTGACGAAAGCTTAGTTTCAAAGAGTTTCTGAGTCCAGAACGGGAACAATTCCCAAATCGAACCCCCTTGGCTTCGATTCTCCTTGGTTTGTTTCTACCACCTTATTAAGCTTCTAACAAGCTTCAAAAGGCCCTTGAGAACAGATCAAAACAAGGCCAGAACAACCACGAAAAATGGATTCAAAGTTCAGCAAAATCACGGATTTTGAAGGGAAAAACAGTGACTTTCAAGGGATTTCTTACCCACTTTTGATCGACCTCGGGTTCGATTCGAACTTGGATATTCTTCTCACCCTCTTAAGCAACACTTCACCTTCAATATGCAACTTTGATCTCGCCAAACGAATGAGTGAATCGATCAGAAATCGATCACGAAGTTCAGCTCATGAAACAGATTTCTGGGCTGTTTTGACAGCAAAAATGTGCTGAGGAGCTAACTTCTGGCCCTTCTCACGACTTGTCCTCTTCTTTTATAGGCAAACAAAGAAGACCAATATGAAGACATGTGTACCAAGAGGTGGACAAGCTATGCCCCCTAGCTTTGGCAAGTCATTAAGGCTAGTTTCCAGCTGCCCCAAGTGGCCTTCCAGCTGCTGATTTTGTGAGCTGTGTGGAGGCTAAGGCATTAGGCCGACCTTGGGCTTTGTCTTCTTTTACCTTAAGTGGTAATTTTCTTAACTCCGGGTTAAATATATTCGTACACGAACGATCATTTAAGCCAAAATACTTTAACTGTATTTTATATTGCTCAGAAAAATATTACAGAAGCCAAACATTTCACAGAATGTTCGTATCTCTTCAATATTAATCTGGCTTGCAATATGGCTTAAGAAAATTCAAAAATTTATTCGTGCAAATATACGGGATATTACAGAAGATATGGCAAGATTGCTTCAATTTGTCACTGGAACATCCAAGGTATGTAATTTCTTGCTGCTCAGGCTGGAGTAGCCTTCACTGAAACTGAAATTCTTTCAGCGTTGTTCTTACTAATTAAAGTTGTAGTGATTCTGGTTGGTAGTGGTGAACCATAGAATTGCACTGTCATTCCCATTCTCCTTTCTATGCTATTAAATTAAGCCTTTAAAGAATCCTACTCCCTAATCCTACTCCATTGACTGCAGATTCCTTTGGAGGGTTTTCGAGCATTGCAAGGCATCTCTGGGCCTCAAAAGTTTCAGATTCACAAGGCTTACGGTGCCCCTGAGCGGCTTCCATCTGCTCACACATGGTAAGCTCTGTAAATTCTAGGGAAGTGATTGTATCGGCTTCCATCTGCTAATGACTGAAATCAAGATTGTAAATTCAGGGGAAGTGATTGTAAATTCTGGGGAAGTGATTGGTTAAGCATTCGGCATCAAGGTTTCATCATAGTTCTTTGGACAGGTCAGTTGGCACCAATTTCATCTGTCTTATGCCACTTGTTTGTTGACAAACATAACTGTATTAACTGATTTGATGAGTAATCCTACATTGTGCCCTCATTTCAGTTAAACAACATTGGATCTCAAGTATAATAATGGAATGTCGAATGATCTCAGTCGCCTCCGCGTTATTTCTTGTGGAGGCAAGCATGGCAGTTGGCAGAGTTGAAAAGCAACTGGAGAGGAGGGTCTTGATATCAACAGAACCCTATCATTTTTTGCCTGTTTGTCTAAATCCTCTTAGAGATCTCAAAGAGGGCAAATATACATGCTTCTGCTTTCATTTAGCTCTAGCAGATCCTTTTAGAAGTGGAGGTCTTAACTTTTGGCTTAATCATCATGTATGTGCTGATGCTCTGCTTGAATTACTATAGCTGGTGTTGCTCAGTTACATGAGAATGTCTTTAGGGATGACACCCAAATCGCATAGACAGCCAAAGCAAAGTGAAATGATGCTTTTGGTACATGGGTCACCTCTTGGCGTCTACAAAGAGAACAATAACATGGAATCAATAATTGGTAAGCCCGCGCTTTCACCTGATTTGGCCTGAAAAAGTCATATTTTCATACACAACTGTAAGCAAGTTGTTGTTAGTCGTCTAATTGTTTTATATGAACTTGTTGATTGCAGAATCAGAAGAGGCTAACTTCTTCAGGAATACATTCATTGTTCCACCACATATGCAGATCTAACCAGAGGAAGGCCCTCCACTTGAGTTATCCTGTTGTCATTTTTCTGTTCATAGTGTTGTGTTCCTATAGTGCAAAGCCCTCGTATCTATTCTCATAACTCTTGAATTTTTCTCACTAGATAAGATAATTAATCATATTTTCACTGTTTGTAGTCTACCTTATACTTCATACAAAATGAACGGGACCACCTTAAATCTTGGTAAAAAAAGAACACTAAAATAAATCAAAATGATATTTTAGCTTATTTTAAGGTTTAATATAAGAAAAAAATCTATAATACAGTATTGCTGGATTAATCGATATTTATGTATATTTATTTATAGTTTGGTCTATCGATCTATAATCTCACCAAACAAAGACTATAATTAGTGTACCAAACAATCCCTTATACAATATCATCACCAAACAAAGACTATAATTAGTGTACCAAACAAGTCCTTAAACAATATCGTCCTTAAAGACATATTTCTCTTATCAAAACTCGTAAATATTTTGAGTGGTTATCAATTCAACAAGTAATGACCTGACTACGTACAAATGTGTCCTGATAAAGTGAATATTGCTCTGAAATTTAAAATCGGCTAACATTTTAAATTTTGTGATATAACAGAGCATTGACCTGACATAGTATACATGTGACTTGACTTTGTATAAGTGTGGCCTGACAAAGTAAATATTGCTTTGAAATTTAAAATTGACTAACATTTAAAATTATGTAAAATAAAAGAGCATTGACCTGACATAGTATACACGTGACTTGACTTTGTATAAACGTGTCCTGACAAAGTGAATATTGCTCTGAAATTTGAAATTGACTAACATTTAAAATTATGTGAAATAAAAGAGCATTGACCTGACATAGTATACATGTGACTTGACTTTGTATAAGTGTGGCCTGACAAAGTAAATATTGCTCTGAAATTTAAAATTGACTAACATTTAAAATTATGTAAAATAAAAGAGCATTGACCTGACATAGTATACAAGTGACTTGACTTTGTATAAATGTGTCCTGACAAAGTGAATATTGCTCTGAAATTTGAAATTGACTAACATTTGAAATTATGTGAAATAAAATATCATTGACCTGACTTAATTTCAGAGCAATATTCACTTTATCAGGCCACATTTATACGTAGTCAGGTCATTACTCTATTATATTAACTAACTTTAAATTTGAAACACTTAAAGTTGCATTTATTAGTTGTAATTCTCGTTGAATTGATAACCACTCAAAATATTTATAAGTTTTGATAAGCGAAATATGCCTTAAACCAAGCAAACCATTCAATATAAATTTACAAAAATGATGTTTGAAATGTTAGTAACTTTGATAAGAGAACTATGTCTTAGGAGGTTTCAATTTTTTGAAGAGCTACCAAGTCATGCATGCACACGAGAATTACCTAACCTGATCTCATAATAGCTCTAAATTAATCAATTGTAAGACATCCAACCTCGAGGACTGGTTTGAATCAGTGTCTGAACATTTGGTGCCTGATGCGATTGAAGTTCCCTTATCTTCAAAAGTTTGATTATGCACTAGAAGGGGTTCCTTTCCAACAGCTAATCCGAATGCCCAGTGTTGTTTATGCTTCAACCTCTCACTGCGCAGAAGCTACTGCTTATCTAGCTCTAGAAGATTTTCTATATGCTAGCGTGAAGGGGTTGGGGAGGCATTTTGGAGAGACGGTGAGAACCTTCCCTTCTTGTTTGCTTGCCTCTGCAAGGAAAATATGAAGTTCTACCAAGCAGAGAGAGCTGTTGCTCACGTGAAACTTAATGATCTATGTGCAACTACTATATTGCTGAAGAATGATAGACATCCACATGGGAGATGGGATGAAGTTGTTGAACTAGCCCTCATGAGACCTGATATTGGAACTATTGCAATGGAGAGTGCTCGGCTCCCTCTTCTGTCCACTGTAGGTGAAGAATTAGATAGATGTCCAAGAAACCAGCTAGTCTTGATATTATACACAACAAGAGAAATATTGTACTCACATTCATATAAGAGGAAGTTGACCAAGTCCAACTGGTAAGGACCCTTCAAGAGAATTCAAACTCAAGTTTGTGTCTTCATAAACAGTTAAGAGTATTAATCAGCTTATTGGAAACTATGAAAAAGGGAGCTAATGGAAAAGTTGGTGGATAACAAGCAAGAACAAGAGGTATTTGTGTTACATAACAGAGCATTATGTACTTTATCAGGCCACATTTGTACGAAGCCAGACCACATTTATACGAAGTCAGGTCAATACTCTGTTATATCACAAATTTTCAAATGTTAGCCAATTTTAAATTTCAGAGCAATATTTTCTTTATCAGGCCACATTTGTACGTAGTCAGGTCATTACTCTGTTATATTACTTACCTATAAATTTGAAACACTTAAATTTGCATTTATTAGTTATGGACCATATCATGAGTACCAGCTTTGCACCACCAAGGTATGACACGAATCTTTTAGAATAGCATCGGAAACAGACGAAACATAGCACACAGAATCAGTTGCTAACACACTGTAAATTCGAATCTTATAGTGAACGTTGTAGAAGTTACGGGATAGTGTGTTCCTTGTCTTACGCTCTCCATAATTGGCGACCCAACCGAATCATGTCTTGCAGTGTTCATCTTTTTCACTTCACCCCGTAACTGAAATTACTCTTTTACGGAGGAGCAAAAACCCTGACTTCCACCAATCGATTGCAAGTTCCAAAATTAAATCTTTGATTTCTTCGTTTCTCATACCAAAACGGGTTTGACTCGATGAGACATCCAACTTCAAATTTGGTGATATAACAGAGCATTGACCTGACTTCGTATAAATGTAACCTGACCTCGTATAAATGTGGCCTGATAAAGCACATCATATTCTAAAATTTGAAACCTCCTAACATGAGATAATGCTCAGAATCTGAACTGAAAGGAGAATCTACAAATACATGTAGTAAGAGGATAACATCTGAAGTATACAAAGATCAAATTCTTACAATCCTCGCCTTAGGATAATAGTAAAGGGAGAAGATTCACTGAATTCTCTCAGGAATAAGTTACAAATTACAATGTAAAAGCAATACAAAACTAAGTATGTCAATATAACATCTACGCTATTCTACAAGAAGCCAATAGAACTAAACTGTATGCTCCTTTAAGGAAAAAAACTCAAAAAAGTTTAAAAGCAACCTACCTAGAAGTATGATTGTCTTCCTCTTATCAAATCCTTTCGATGTCGTTCGGAGGTGATTTCAAATGATTCAAGAGTCGGGTTTAAGTAACTTGAGCATGGCGAAGACGATGGTGTGGTCAGATTTTGAATTTAATGAATCGAGAGGTGTTTTTATTGGGGTCGACTACGTACAAATGTGGTCTGATAAAGTGAATATTGCTCTGAAATTTGAAATCGGCTAACATTTGAAATTTTGTGATATAACAGAGCATAGACCTGACTTCATATACATGTGACCTGACGTTGTATAAATGTGCCCTGACAAAGTACATAATGCTTTGTTATGTAACATTTGAAATTCTGTGATATAACAAAGCATTGACCTGACTTTGTATAAATGTGACCTGACTTCGTATAAATGTGCTCTGACAAAGTATATATTGCTCTGTTACATAATAGAGCATTATTTTCGTTATCAGGCCACATTTGTACGATGTCAGGCCACATTTATAAATGTGACCTGACTTCACATTTGTCTTTACTTGATTTGCATTTTGGAATTAGGTTCATGTTAATCAGTCTTCGTATAGACTTGTAATTCACATGCCCTAATCGTTCATGCCAAATATTAAAATACTCAACAACATAAGCAATATGATTCTTTTCATTTATTGAAACATCAGAAACAATAGTTTTTGGGATGACTGTCATTACATTCATTTTGATCAGTTCATCATTTACATATCCCTTGCCCAAATAAACCCCATTCTTAGAGAGAACTAGCTTGTCAGACACGAACTTCACTGCGAAACCGTTTTTTGGATCTGTATTGTGAGGCGAAAGCACATGCTTATCCTCTTTCAGATACTTCTCTAGCTTCAGTGTGGTCAGAAAGAAGAACATCTTCTGCTGCCATGTCTTGAAGCCAGTTCCATCGAACTTTTTTGGCATCAGCCTTGTGTTTACATCATTATGCATATGAACTGTCGGTTGAACAGTCTGATAAGCAGTCGGTTGGACAATCTGATTAGCATCAGTTTTGACCCTCATTGCTTGCAGATTCGCCGCTGGCAGATTTACTGCAGTCAAATTGACTGCTGGTAGACCACTTCAAAACTGAATCTGAGGTGTCGACTCAGCAAGATTTCCATTACCGGCTCCAATAACATTGTTTTGGGGCAAAAAGCCAGTTCCATCGAAAAGATCAGACGACCACATTTGTACGAAGTCAGGCCACATTTATACGTAGTCAGGTCAATGCTCTGTTATATCACAAAATTTCAAATGTTAGCCCATTTGAAACACTTCAATTTACTTCTGTTTGACGCATTCCATGTACATAAAATAATGGCATATCATGATATTGAAAAGGTTAAAACAATAGAAATATCGTACAAACATCAGTACATCACAGTTCAACTTATTTGAACTGGCTTATTACCAATGGGTCCAACAATATAAGGGATATTACTAGCACAAAGAAATCCAACCTCGGGAATTTCTACTTTGTGCTATGTTATGTACTTTATCAGGCCGCACTTGATCAAACAATGGTTCTATTGATAGTTTTTTTGATATTGTTGCGTATGTCAGTGAATAATTATTAGTTACCTCTGGTATATACCTGGTAATATACAATATGGACCAAAATTTAAAGATCCCATCTTGTTCACTTCATGATGTTGCCAAGAGTGAGGTATATTACTATTATCTATTCAATTCCATTAATGTAGTATGGAAATCTCGCTCAATAATAGGGGTTTTCTTTTGAGTTTGTGTTATATGGCTTTTTGATGTCTAGACTAGCAAAATATAAATGCATTCTTAACTAGGCAGGTTCTGGTATAAAAGTGGTTCTGCTTAAAGCTAATATAGCAGAGTTATGACTTGAGTACGTACAAATGTGGTCTGACAAAGTGAATATTGCTCTGACATTTGAAATCAGCTAACATTTGAAATTTTGTGATATAACAGAGCATTGACCTGACTTCGTATAAATGTGGTCTGACTTTGTACACATATGGTCTGATAAAGTACATAATGCTCTGAAGTTTCAAAGCCAACTTGCAAAAAACCCATCTTTTGAAAAGTATTACAAAAGTACCAACTTTTTGATGGTTGAATTTAATTTTTCTTGTAAATGTACAAATCAGATAAAAGATTAACATTTTTAAAAAGAAAAGGTAAAATAAGATCTTAATCCTACTAATCTAATCCTAATTAATTCCAAATCTCATTGTACCTCCTCCTCCTCTGCTTCCCACTTCCTCGCCGACGCACGCAGACTCTTCCTCGTCGGCGACTCTTCATCCTTGTCGCCTCCTCTTCCTCCAATGACGCTCGCGTCTCTCATCATCGAAGCTACTTCTCACTCTTCTCTCTTTGCTTTCTCTGAATTTTTTGCCGTTCACCCACTTGTACAGAAAACCCGCAACCGTCGCCTCTGAAGCCGAGCATCCCCCATGGAGGACCCTCGAATCCTTGTCGTCTACCAGCACGTCCTCCGCCTCATGGTGACTGAGAAGATCGAGCTCGGGCACAACGACAGTAAAGCCAGTCGACGAGACTTGAGCTACGGAGTAGTTGTGCCTCGAGATGTACCTTGCATTTATTCGCTTTGATCTTGAATGAACATGGAGAAGACGATGGTGATGTATATAGGCGATGAACAAGACGATGGTGTGGTCAGGGTTTAAGTAACTTGAGCATGGAGAAGACGATGGTGTGGTCAGATTTTGAATTTAATGAACCGAAATGAATTTTTTTGGGTCGAACAAGGCTTGGTGGTGATGTCCACATGGGTTGCTTTGATCTTGAATGAACACTGAAGTTGAACGCGGATCACTATGCCTCATTCGTGTCATACCTTGGTGGTGCAAAGCTGGTACTCTATAATGGTCCATAACTAATAAATGTAGATTTAAGTGTTTCAAATTTAAAGGTAAGTAATATAACAGAGTAATGATCTGACAACGTACAAATGTAGTGTGACAAAGTGAATATTGCTCTGAAATTTAGAATTGGCTAACATTTCAAATTTTGTGATATAACGGAGCATTGATCTGACTTCGTATAAGTGTGGTCTGACTTCGTATAATGTGGCCTGATAAAGTACATAATACTTTGTTATGTAACACTTTCTTTCTTGTTTTTGCTTGTTATCCATCAGCTTTTCCATTAGCTCCCTTTTTCATAGTTTTCAATAAGTTGATCAATACTCTTACTTGTTTATGAAGACACAAACTTGAGTTTGAATTCTCTTGAAGGGTCCTTACCAGTTGGACTTGGTCAACTTCCTCTTAGTAACCTTTTCAATTTTGTTTCTTTTCTTACGTTAAGTTGTCTGCATTTTCTGCAGTATTTATTATTTGCAATCTTTGTATATGAGTTTCTATATGCGATCTTGTCATGTGATTTGAAACATCTTAATTGTTCTTATGGATTGCACAGCTTCTCTCAGATGAGTTTTACTTGCATTTTGCTGATGAGTTGAGTACTTGAGTTAATTGGAACTGTGAATTCAGATTGTTGAAACTGCAAAGATGGGAATCTTGGTGATTGCTGATGAAGTCTACGGGCACCTCGAATTTGTGTACCTCATTTCAAGCCACATTTATACGAACATATATACATCACTACTAGGCCTTGTTCGACCCCAAGTAAATCACGTTTCGATTCATTAAATTCAAAATCTGATCACACCATTGTCTTCGCCATGCTCAAGTTACTTAAACCCACCTCTTGAATCATTTGAAATCATCTCCAAACGACATCGAATCACCTCCGTATAGGCCTTGCTCCCCACTTTGGCTACCTCCTTGTGGAGTTCTTTCTCGTGAAATTGATAGCCATATTGTACAATGCGTCATTTTCTGGTGACTATATTTCCCATTACCCATATTGTACAATGAGTCATTTTCTGCCTCCTTTCAGCATGACCATCTATTACCAATTACCATACTCACCTTGGTAGCCATAGCCAATTGAAACTTCAACTCCTCTTCCAACAAACTCATCTCCTCCTCACACTGCATCACAGTCCACTGAAGTGACTAAATAACTTCATGATCATACATTTGCTTCTCCTCAGCCCATCTCTGCAACTGGTTCACTTCCATCTGCAACGCACTCTTCTTGTTCTAGAGTCTGAAGATCATGGCCATGGATTCTTCTGCAGCAGAAGCAGCCATCCTCTCCTTCTTCAGATCCCTCAATACAGCATCTGCTTTCCTCTTCTCAGCCTTCACCATTTTCCTCAACTCAATTACACTGAACACTTCATCTTCACTCCCACTTCTTCCTCTTCAAAATCCTCATTTGCCCCATGAAATTCTGTAAGCCCTGCCTCATTATCAGCCGAATTCTCTAAACAGTGGTCCCCATTTGCTTTACTCGAGTTTCTCGATTCCTTAAAAGACGCCTCCTTTACAAGAAATACATCATTGCAAACCCTCTCTAAATCCGTGATTTTTGCCGAAAAATTTGAACTGGGGATTTTGCCCCCAAATTCTTCAATCCTAGAAAGTAGAGGTCCGAGTGCAAAACATTTAAATTGGTGAAGGCTAGAAAGTAGAGGTCCGAGTGTTGAATCTTAATAGTATTAAGATTTCATTAATTAGGGTTAGCTTTTTTCCTCACATTGGATGATGACCGAAAAATTTGAACTGGTGAGCGGGGACAGGAGGGGAAGAACAAAGAATTTGGTGGAGTTGGGGGATCGATTTCCAATTCTCATCCTGTTGGAGTTTGAGAATCTGGACGATTTGCGACACCGGCGACGACGGGTCATCTTCTTCGTGTAGGTGGTATAGGGAAGGTGGGGGATTTGCGACACCGGCGACGACGGGTCATCTTCTTCGTGTAGGTGGACGATTTGCGACACCCTGTTGGAGTTTGAGAGGATGCTCTTGAGATTGAGGGAGTCGGGGCGGTAGCCGCGCAGCCGGAGGCGGAGGTCGAGTCCGGAGAGGATTAGGTTTTTCAGAGAGGTGGGAGGAAGAAGATGGAAGCAGAGGGGGTTAAGATTTGGGATTAATTAGGTTTGATTACTAGGATTAGATTTTCTTTTACTTTTTGTTTTCAAATTTTTTAAAGTTTTATCTGATTTATATATTTAAAAGAAAATTTAAATTCAACAATTAACAATAACAAAAATATCAAAAATCTGATAATTTTGCAATACTTTTAAAAATTTTGGATTTTTGCAATTTGTTTTAGCAAATCTGGTATATTTGCTAATGGGCCTTTATAAAAACCAAATATGAGAATTGTAATTTTCGTTCCCATCAAAACCCACGAGTGAGATGGGTCAGGCCCACGGGCTACAGATTAACGCGTTCGAAACTTTGGAGTCCAAATCGAATCTACCTGGAAAATCCACCTAAAGTCCCCACATTTCTTCCTGCTGTCTCTCGTTCATTCCCGATTCCCGAAAGACTCACTGACGCGCGCGCGCAAATTCACCTACACAGATCCGAAGAGCAACTTGTGAAAGAGAGAGAAAAGGATCTTCAGAGCAACCAAGTGACCATGTATGGCGGTGGTGAGTTACTACTGACTAGCACCTGCAATTTCCCCCTTTGCAAACCCTACCTGCAATGTACACTTGAACGATCTTTCACATTCGACTGAAAATTTTCCCGTATTTCTCGAACTTTTCTGCCGGATAAAGATGAAGTATCAGCGATCGTCTTAGACCTGGGTTCGCATACGTGCAAGGCGGGCTACGCTGGCGAGGATGCTCCCAAAGCTGTTTTCCCTTCTGTAAGCTGCTTTCTCTCTTCTTAGCTTGTTTCTTTTCCCTTTTACGTTCTTCTCTTCTGTAAGCTGCCTTTTGCGGGGATTTAGGGAAGACATAATGTGGAATTGGAGAGATACTGGGTGGGGTTTGGAGTGTTCTGGTGTGATTGTAAGCTTTATTTTTTGTTGATTCTGTGCTTTACTGGTATCAGTCGTGGTTGTGAATCTTTGGTAATTTGGTCTGTGATGTAAGAAAACTGGTGCTTTTAGTCGGTGAAAGTTGGGAACGGGAATCCACTATCCAGAGACATAAAAGCAATAACCATAATTGCAAGTGCAAGGTCTGGGCAACATTAAGTTGTTTGCTAGCTGCAAGTCTTAGTACTGCAGGCTTTTACTACCTTCAACAAATTTCGTTCCTTCTAACTTTTTCTTAATTTATTGGCCCTTCAGCTCTGCATTTTCTCTTGTTTAGCTGTATTGTTATTTGTTGATACAACTTAGTTTGTCATCCTTCGTTGCTCTGGCTAATTCCTCACGTCTTTTTTTGGTGAATGTTTGTCTAAGGTTGTTGGATCAATTGATCAAATGGAAGTTGACGAGCCTAATAATCCTGATCAAAGTTCAGGATCTGCTCCAGATTCTAACAGCAGTGCTAAAACAGTTGAATCAGAGAAAGGAAAGGGGAAGCGCAAACTATATGTGGGATCTCAGGCAATGGGATTTAGGCGTGATAATATGGAAGTAAGTCTGTAGGTCTTTTATTCTGCCTTGAGTTTTTGTGCTAAATATGGTTTCTCTATTACCCAATCATAGACTATGAAGCCTATAAAAAAAGTTTGACATTTACACCAATGATTTCTTTCTTTTCCAATGAAGCTAGGGGATTGATATAAGCTTAATATATTGTTGTTTCTGATTTTATAGGTGTTATCACCATTCAAGGATGGCGTAGTTGCAGACTGGGATGTCGTTGACAGCATATGGGACCATGCTTTCAGGTGAGTACATGATACCAAACCCGTAATGTTCCTCCCTACACCTAACTTATGCTGTAGGTTGATGACAAATTAATTTTTGCCTTGCTTGTAGCAACCAGAGGGAGAGTAACACGAGTCTATGTTTCTAGAAAATAAAACTTAAAAAACAACAACAATCAATCAAGCCAGTATAGTCCCGCCGAAGCAGGGTCTAGAAAAGAAAACTTAGTTGACTAAAATATTTAGGTTGATGAAGAAGTAATTTTTTCGTTCTCTCGAGTCTTGACCTTCGATGCACATTGCACATGATTGGGTTTGTCTGTGGACCTGTGTTGGATACAGTACAGTGGCGGAGTTGATGGTCTTTTGTTTTGACTTGGCTAAGAAAACAATCAGCAGATGACACAATGTTGTTTCGATCTCACTAATCCTTTTGCACATCTGTTTGGAGGAGAATACTAGTACCTATCTGGAA
Source organism: Rheum nobile (assembly GCA_027886185.1). Classification (NCBI taxonomy): domain Eukaryota; kingdom Viridiplantae; phylum Streptophyta; class Magnoliopsida; order Caryophyllales; family Polygonaceae; genus Rheum; species Rheum nobile. The sequence goes on along the minus strand of WOAB01000191.1, from coordinate 629,382 downwards.
TCTGGATTACGCTGACGATTTTTTTTTAAGATCTTCTAAACAATCTAATTTGTTCTGTATTCATTTTGCTGATGCTTTTAGTGGACTTTGCCTTTCACGTAGCAATTAAATTGGTTTTCATGTCTACAGAGGGAATTTGTTTTTTGTTCCTCCTATGTAACCTTTTTTCCTGCTATTTTGTTGTAATATGCATCTCTATCTAAGTAAACATACACAGAATCACGCAACAATTAGAGGAGAGTAATATATGAATTTCTCGAATAACCATTCAACTTTGGATCTCCTTTAGGTGATTCTGGTTCCTTCTACAGTAATAATAATTAGAGAAACGTAACCTCACTATTGAACCATAAGTCAGTTAGTAAGATTTGTTTTGCCTCTCTTATAGCCTGATAACAAAGTTGATTAATTTGTTGAATCTTTTGTACATTCTTTTTAAGCTTAGTTGCTTCTTTGAACCTTTTGCACTTCCTTAACAAACTTCTATATTTCTAATAAGCTTTATCACTGTCAATCCAGTAAATGATTTTGTATTTGTGTTTGTTAGGGAGTGTCTCTTGATTGATTCTAAGGAGCATCCTATGTTGCTTGCAGAACCATCTATAAACACACAACAGCAGAGAGAAAGGTTATATGGAGCTTTTATAGCACTTTCTAGTCACTTTTTTGGTCACTATCTTCTCTAATTATTTATAATCAATCCTTATGCTCATTTTTCGTTTTTGGTCAAATTTGGTGTAAGATCTGTCTTTGAGAATATCATGTTAGGACGTTTATGATGCTATACTATTAATAATGTTAACTGTTGTGTGTGCTTATTCGTTTACATTTATTTAGTTGGTTGGTTTATTATCTAGGTCTGATATTTAATTATGGACTTCTTGAATGCAACTCCAATACTTTTTGTGAAAACTATGTTAGATCCCCAATCTCTCCACTAACTTTTGCTATACTAGTCCCATGGAAAGTTATCAAAGACACCGGTGCTGTTGTTATTTTTTATCACGAGGAATGTTGTCACTCCGACCTTTTTTTATTAGTGTTATTTATGATGCAGTCTTGCTGAAATTCTTAGCCCAAATAGCATAGTAGCTTTTTCCATCATTGGAAGTAGAGTACCATTTTCAAGGGTATGTTCTACCTATTCACTCATAGAACTTTCTTTCAGGAATGCTCTAGCTTAGCCCATGTTACAATAACCACTGCTAGCCAATCTTGCCTCTACATGGCTATATCAATGGTAGTGCTGCTTGCCTCTTCTGTTGCCATCCTTCTATTCTCTCTACCTCTTGCCCTCCACGTCATGGTTGATTATTTGACCTTATCATGTTTAGGATGCTTCACAGCAATGGACCTGGAAGCTTCACCGATGAAATGATCTTCCCTACCAAACTTGCACCAAAATTTATTACATAGAATGATTAGTGCAACACTGTAAATGCTGTAAAAGATGATAACTTTCTGCATGTTGTGCAGAATGGGTACATAGATGACAGCTTTTGCTTCAATATAGACCATGATTGTTGTATTGCTAATATTATTGATTATAATATTCTTAATCATGAAGAACTGATATATTGTTTTGTAGTATGAGTTCTTCTATCCCGTCTCATGCATGTGTGGTGCTCCTTCTGTCTGCTTTGTTGCTTTCTTTTTACCCTCTAGTGCTCCTATTGCTGCATAGTAAATGGAAAATGGCTATCACTGATAACTTATGGGTCGGGTTGTGTTCAGGGGGTCATGTGGCTATTTATACCTGCTCCAAATACTTTTATCTTGAATATGGTTTCTTTGAGATATAATTCATGTCTTCAAGTTGAACAGGGCAGTGGAGCTTATGTTTGAAAAATACAAAGTGCCTGCATTATTCTTGGCAAAGAATGCTGTATGTCTTTCCTCTATCCTACTTTTGGATATGCTGCCCCTTTTCTTTACAAATCTTTTCAGTTTTCTTGGATATATGATTATATTAGTGGAGATGCTCTGAATCAGTGAACCATCTTTAATTCCAGGTGCTAACATCTTTTGCATCAGGGCGAGCAACATCTCTGGTTGTTGATAGGTAGTTTCTTATATCTGATTTATGGTTTCAGAATGTTTGTTCATCGCATATATTTGCCAGGGTCTTCATAAAAAAAAGTGCTCCAGCCAGGGTTTGGGATCTATTCTAGTCATTAACATGCTTAGTTCCTTACATCTTATTTACCATAGCTGGTTCTAACTATAAACTCTTACAGCGGGGGTGGATCAACCACTGTTGCTCCAGTTCATGATGGTTACGTTCTTCAAAAGGTACTTAGTTTTTATTATATTATTTTCATGGTTGATGACTTTTTTTCTGAGAATTAAACAACTATGAGCTAAATGCCCACTTGTTTATGCTAATATGGCATAGGAGCATGAGAATCCCTGCCTTCTGCCTTTGTATGGATACACCAATTCTTTTCTTTTCCATGACATTTTTTTTGTTCATGCTGCCAGGCTGTTTTGTCTTCACCAATTGGAGGAGAATTCCTAAGTGATTGCTTGATGAAGAGCTTGGAGAGCAAGGGCATTGTTGTAAGATTCGACATGAATAATGTCTATTGTCATTTCATTTAAGTTTAGCCTCCAATATATGTTTAGGTGATTTGGTATATCTCAGCTGAGAGTGGCAGGCCAGAATTCAGGTCCTGATGCTCTGAGGCATATCATCCATCAAATTTCCTCATTTTCCCATTCTAGTTTATTTATCTAACTTGTATCTGATTTTGCAGATTAAACCTAGGTATTCTTTTAAAAGAAAGGAAATAAGGCCAGGGGAGTTCCAGGTATTCTTATCTTTCCCTAATAGTTTTTCTGTAATTCAAGAGGTCTTTCACCTGGGTGTCTGTTTAAAAGCAATAATCAAGGATAACTCTACTGGTTATACCATATACCAATATACTTCTATTATCTGCTCTGTATTGTATTTATTTCCCCACACCTTTTTTTATTCATATTTTAAGGCTACTGTGTGTGGATGAAAAGTATAGTGCAGTAAGGTGAAGGGATGTTGTTGAGGACAATTGGAGTCTCTTTGAAGATAGTTTCCATCTGATTCAGATTGACTTGTCCTTCTATCTTGGATGTCCGTAGGTTGAAGATTTGGATGTCCAGGAATAAATTCTTGATTTATATTGTGATGTGTTATATTTTTCTGCATCCTTTCACATGACCAAGAGAGACTGAAGTGGGGTTTTTCATTTTAGACTAGCCTATGATCTGGTTATTAATATTGTTCTTAGCTTGTCGCTGTGATATTAATGGCTCGGTAGATATCAGAATTGCTCTTTTGCTTGCTCTATCTAGCACTTGCCTTCTCAATTTTTGATGCAATTCTTCAATTTGCTTTAATACCACTTACAATAATGCAATATTACATGGAACAATGTTAAAAGTTTATGGTGGTTTCTCTTTGATCCTTCTTTTTCATTTTGGACTTAGGTTCATTTTTAGCTTCTGGATACGCTAAGTAATGTAGTACTGCAACATCATATATGAGCAATACAAATTCTATTTCTGTTTGTGTCCTACTACTAGCTAAAAAAAAAATTGTTTCCCTTTCCTTAAATTTTTTATCTACTTTTATGATGTTCTTGAGGTGAGATTCTGGTTTTTAACGATATATAGAATTGTTTTGATATACAATTTATATATATATTTACCTTTATTTCTGCAAGGTTGTTGATGTTGATTTTCCAAAGACAACAGAGAGTTACAAGCTCTACTGCCAGGTACGAATTTGCCATCTGTCACATCGTCACTATTTTATTGACAACCTTTAATTGATACAACTTGTGCTTTTCAGAGAGTAATTGTCAGTGACATTAAAGAATGTGTTTGTCGAGCTCCGGATACACTATATGATGGTTTGTCTTCTAGCTCATATTTCTATTGATGTGAAGTGTTTTTTTGTTCATCAACAAATTGCTCAATTTAATTGTTTTTTTTAGCATTTGACTGCTAGTATTGCAAGTCGTTTAGATCTCCTGGATAGTATTTTTGTTAGTGGTTGAATTAATTTAATAACCATATATATATGAGGTTCTACCTTTGGTTCTTATACCCCAAAGCTATTTGAATTTTTTCACTTCTGTACAATCGTAGAAAAATAAAACTGGGTTTAAGGAAAATACATCTGCTTTTCTGATGATTATTAATAAGAGATCATTCATTATTTGGACAAAATGAAAATGTGTTAGTTAACGTTACATAGTTGCTACTATGACAAAAGTAATTGTCAATGACATATCCCATCAACTAAAGCCTATCAGGCTTCATTATTTTAATGCTGTCAGTTTTCCCTTATAAGAAAACCTTATCATAATCTGTCTCAAAAGCTTGAAATTATCATAATCTGTCTATGAGATGCTAACGTCACTATTCTAAGAACCAACTCACTTTTTTCATGACAGAAAGTGCATATTCAAATATTCCAACGACTTCATATGAGCTTCCTGATGGACAGTAAGTTCCCTGGACATAACATTTTGGTTTTTCATCTTGTACATGTGAAAAAAAGAGTGAGAGCGCAAAAAAGTGATGGGACCTTATAGCCTAAGTGAGCAGTGAGCTACTAGAAGCATCCGCTTCACAGACTCAAAAGGGCACATTTGCACAAATTGGTTTGATAGGTTAGATTTTGATTAATTGAGGATCAATTAAAATTTTGAATTCAAACAACTAGAACTCATCAGTCATGGCTCCACCTATGCATGTCACTATAATATTGCTGGTTTTGCTTTGTGGAGTAAGTCGAAGGAAGAGAACCTGAGAGAGGTAAGAGCAATGAGGAATCGGGTAACTTGATGAAAACAAGAGTAGTTTCTATTCAAATTCATTGAGACATTCATAGTTTTTTGTTAAATACGGTTACTTGCCTATATTGTTTTTCAAAGAGAGGTTATTTACCCAAAAAGCCAAGTTAAAACAGGTTATAAAACCAAACTTATCTTTAAAAAATGTCCTAGTTTTGATTCTCCATTATACCCTATTCCCTTAGTATTTTTGTGTGTACCCTTTTATGTCCATAACCTGAAGGTACTGTGATTTTGGAGAATTCGTTTCATGCTTGATATTCCTTTAAGTTTTATGTAGTAATTTATATTGATCTGATCGTTTACCGATACAGGACCATTGAAATTGGGGCTGATAGATTCAAAATCCCTGATGTTTTATTCAATCCATTGTTGGCTCAGGTCGGTTATTTTGCTGTGAATTTGAATGATTTTGTGTATAAGTTTCTTTCAGTATATGAGCTGGCAAATAAACTTTGGTCTATTAAAGGTTTTATGTGCCGAGTGAAAACAAAAAAGAGACTGGGTTGACACAAGATAGAGTTTTTTTTGGCAAGCGTTATACGGTTATAGAGATGTACTATGATGGTGTGTTTTTAGCTAGAAATGATAATATTTGTTTTTTAAAAGAGTTGTGTTTAAAAGTGCTTTATCTAAGGATTGTCTTTTGCCTTGTTTTGAGCAGACAATAGAGATGCTGTTGGTGTGATATTTTTACATGCACTTAATTTCATCATATAATCCATAACTTCCCTGGAGAGGTGACCCTTGCCACACTTTTTTTTCCTCTCCTGACTACCTTAGTTTGCATTTGCCTTTTGAATCTGGTTCAACCCTGTATGTGAATGAGGATAAGCAATTTTAAGCAAATAATATGATTTTCTAGGGTCACTGAAAATTTTGGGTTCACTCTTACACCTTGAATATTGTATCTATATCTGCAGCCAAGATAACATGTCTGAAAAGGAGCAAGACAAATTGAAAAGTTGCATGAATAGTTCTACTCTTTGAGTCTGTCATTTAGAAAGCTGCTTCTGTTGCCCATAGAACCTTGTTTTTCATGCCTCAGATTTGCAATATATGACCTCGTGCTTTTTGTTTTAGGTTCCTAAGTTACAATTTCTAGACTGTGCTAGTAGTTGTAAGTCTGAACATTTTCTTTTTTTCCTTTCCTTTATTATAGACTATACCAGGCATGGAAAATGCTGCAGAGGTTGCTTCTTCTGCTCGTGGTTTACCACAAATGGTAAAATCCTATTCTTTGTAGTAGACCTACGAAAGTTATTCATAAGTTGGTAGGCTTTCGTAAGCAAGCTTCCATTTTGCAGTAATAGCATTAGCTCTTCACTTTGAAATTTTAGAGAGAGATTTGGTGCAGGTTGTAGAGAGCATAAATAAGTGTGATGTGGACATTCGAAGGGAACTCTATAGTAGCATACTGGTAATTTTTCATTCATTTCTTTATGTTTCAGTTCCTGTTACTTCTAGTCATGATAAAAAAAAAAATTACCTTGATCTGATGGAAGCATATGCTTGCAAAATAAAGCTTTTTCATATTGAACCTTCTCCTGGTCGCATCTTTACCTACATCTGTGACTTAAAAGGTTGACATGATGTCTAAATTAAATGTGGTCAAAATGTCTTATAGCTTGAGTTAGTTCTCGTTTAATATATCCATTTATTGTTTCTAATCTCCTGCCTGTTTTGATATATATATATATATATTTAAGCGTTCCTACTGCTCTAAATGTTGAGTAGTCTTTCTATCTACATCCAAAATGTTGCGGTTAGCAGTCTAGTCTATTGTTAAGTTCTAACTTGAGTTTATTGGACGTACAGCTTGCTGGTGGTACAGCATCAATGCAACAATTAAAGGAACGCCTGGAGAAAGATCTTGTAGAGGTACAAAATTGTGGTGATGCATTTCTAACCAAATCCTCGCATTTCGTTTGATTGAGATAGTGCTACATTTCATATAACTAAAGTTTGCACTTCCATTGCTATCTTTATCAGTCTGCAAACTTTTTCAACTTATACAGAGATGATGGGTGGGGGGGGGGGGGGGGGGGGGAATCATGAAAAGAGGATTGTCTGATTCCTGCTCTGTTTTGTGCAAGAAAATCGTTTTCTGGCTTTTGCTGTTGGATGCTAGATATTATGAATGAACAAGCTCTGAAGTGAATTGTAGAGCTTGTGGTCTTGAGGAATATTAAATTGGTGTTTTAACTTTTAATTATCGAGTAATTGTTATTTCAGGAGTCACCTCAAGCTGCTAGAGTTAAAGTCCTAGCTAGCGGAAATGCTACAGAGAGAAAATTCAGGTCTGACATTTCGGCTTTGCATTCAGAATCCCAACTTTGTCAATAAAAAAAATTAGTCATTTTGATCATAATAATAGTAAAAGGAATCAATAAAACTTGGTCCTGTTCACTTTATATAATAACAAAACTGGCAGTCTAGCATATCCAATTTTTTGAGATCTGGCATCTCTTTATGCAGCGTGTGGATAGGAGGAAGTATATTGGCATCACTTGGTTCTTTCCAGCAGATGTGGTTCTCCAAGTCTGAGTAAGAATCTTGTTATGCCCATCAGCAGCCTTTTTTGTTATTTTGTTGGTATGATTCAGATCACATATTAATGAATTTTTACGACAATTTAAAAATGAATTAGGAGGAAAAAATCCTTATGGGCGATATATTTTCATGAAAAAGGAACCAGATGCAAAATTTCAGCCTTGTTTATATTTTCTTCTGCTTATTAAAACCTAGTTTGTAAAGACTTTCATAAGATTTTGTTGCAGACAGTAATTTCCAAAGTAATGACTATAATATGAACTTGACAAAAGTACCCATTATTTTGGTCATTTTGCTTGAAACCATCCGTCATTCATGTTAGATTAGCAATTTGTACCGAAATTCATTTTAGTAAGGTGTTAAAAGAACATGAACACTTCAAATTACTTCCCTATACATATTTAGGGTCTTTTTACAAGTGAAGGGTATTTTGAACACTTCACATTCTGTCTGATTAATAGTAAAATGAGATTAAGTTGTGAGTTTCTGTCAAAGTACTATTAATAAATGGGTAAATGCAATTTTCTTTATGAATGGGTGGTTTTGTGCAAAGTAGCTCAAACATAGGTGTGATTGTACAGTATACCCTAACATTTACAGCCTTATTTTTCATGGACATTTGGCAAGACATATCCCTTTGATTCTTTTCCCGTACATTTCAATTTAAGAAGGTTTTCCAATTTTCATTTGCTTGACCGACGAGCTATAAACCATCTGTCTCTAAGCGAAATGTGATTACCATTAAGCCAAGAGCAATTAGGAATGAAGCTAGTTACCATCTCTGGCTGTAAACGATACACATTTTGGCTGTTCCCATGTTTAGTTTCTCACTTTGGCATCTCAGTTCCCTGAATGGTAGAATCAACAGAAGTTTCTTTTAGTTGACAAGCGAACAACAGAACCGTGTATCATATTTGTCAATCAAGCTACTTGAGATGCTCGTGATTGTGAATGTTGCAGGTACGAGGAGCATGGAGGTTCGTATGTTCAGAGGAAATGCCCGTAACAAGCTACCTTGTGTTGTAAAACTGTGTCAGTTTGACATTCTTCAGTCTTTAGAAGCTTCAAATTTTATGGATCTATATATTAGATGCTGATTAAATTATTTTTTTCGGAAAAAAGTCTTACCATTGTGATTTGTGCATCATATGTAATTTGTCTACTTGTTAGTATGATACTAACCCGAGGGACCTTGAGATCCCTCAAGGACTCGGGTGTGAGATGCATTGCAATTTGCGAGCTTTGGTTTGAGATGACTTATCTGAGACCTCAGGGTTAAGTTTATCGAAATCGAGATCCTAAGATTAGATCACAGATGGTCACCTATAATATTATAGAAGTACGTCAAAATATCTTGGTAAAAAAAATTGGAAACACCCAATTCATGAAGCCAACGACTTCCAAGCCACAATTGTGGGTCGTTTATAAAAACTATCGATTGTATTTGTAGGTGTGTGGTTAATTATATTTATTGTATGATTCGTGTAATTTATATATTTCTCTAGTCTAAAAACCATTAAACCACTGTATTTATATTCATTACTTTCACCCATACCATCATCCTCAATATCTTATGCATGTTGCACAACGACGTAGAATACCCAAGTTACAAAGAACATAACCCAAAAAACAATAGTACAACAAATATATACAGCTGTGGATAGCTCTCTCAGTTGTAGACGCATCCCCACAGTGGCGCTGGTTCTCCACTTTACCAAAATCGAACCAGCTTTTCTGCACACAAAAATTGACGCCCCTATGTTTTTGCTATAAGCAAGCGTGGGAAAAACACTTGAACGAAATACCTCTATCCAATAAAGAGCTGCTTCAAATGATCAAAAACTTTGCCAACAAGAGATATCTTAGAGAAACTGCTTCAACCAAGGGCAGTTTTCTGCGTCCTTGTCCAACTCATTTTTCATCTCCCGAACACGCTCCAGCGCCTCATTTATGTCCATTTGGTCTAGTGGAAGCTCGGAAAACTCCTTCAAGAACCGATGAGCTCGGTTTGCGCCTTGGGATGCATCATCAGGATCAAACTCCCTCTTCCTCTTCTGCCCCACCTGAAATGTCATGAATTATGTAATACTGTAATTGCTGGAGATTAACAATTCAGCTCGGTAAAATGTTCATGGCCTACGGATCAAATAACCTCATCTGGGAGAATATTACTGAGCTAACTCTCAGTTAGATGCAAATGCAACGTTAACTTCAAAAGGCAAACAGTAGTACCTCTTTCTCAGACTCGTCCTCGACAATTGTAGCAGGGGAGAAATCTTCCAACTCTGCAGCTTTCTCTTTAGCAAGAGAGACAACACTTTCAGGGAAATTTGCAAATTCCGCAACATGAATCCCGAAACTTTGATCACAAGCCCCAGGCTCCACCTTGACATGAGATAAAATTCGTGTCATCATATATTCAATGAGTCTATATTATCTGCAAATTTTACTGCGAATTTGAAATCTGAACCATAAGTCTATAACTACCTTGTAGAGCATAGTCAGCTTGCGGCTTGATGGGTCTATATGCGCACTGACATGGTAGTTTGCCACACCAGCAATCTGCCTTTCTGAAGGTTGATCCCCACAAGTTTTACGAGCTAATGCGGTCAGTTCATGAAAATGGGTGGCAAACAAAGTTGGTGCTTTAATCACTTCAACAATATGCTCACATATGGCCCAAGCTAAACCTGCATAATAACAGATGATGCAGCAGGTCAGTCCAAAATGCAAATAACCATACAACCCAAGCAACAAAGATATGCTTTAATTCAACCACCACGTGATTAATTGAAAGAAAAGCTTTTTTAGATATAGAATATCAAAGTAGTTCCAGATAATTGATATTTGGATTACAAAATGCCTTTGAAGTTGCAGGTGAACTTACTAAATAAAATACATTTGAGATTAGTAAAGATAACCAAAAATCTGACCAATAAAGCTACCAACATTCTCAAGATGATCCACTCTTAGAAAACATACATATTTTCTTACGAATGCAAAACTTCAAATATTATTGCTTTTAATAAATATTAATATACGGAAGGTATGAAGAAAAAAAAATATTGGTCAATTAAGGTTGACTCATAACAGATTCTCCAGTATGGCTTTATGCAATGAGTGGATACTAAGGAATGCACCATAACAGAAAAGAATCTTATTCTTGAGCTTCCTGAATTTTTAGCAAAATAGACAAGATTATACGAAAAATTCCAGTGACAGCCTCACAGATTAAATAATTAACCAAATCCATCATCCCGAAACTTTGTTTCATAGGTCAGATAACAATTTCCAAATGAGTTATAGCCAGAAGCAAAACTAACCAAATCCATCATAAGTTGATGTTCCACGGCCGAGTTCATCAACTATTATCAGAGACTTATCAGAGGCCCCTTTCAATATTGATGCTGTCTCAAGCATTTCTTGCATAAAAGTGGACACTCCTCGCAGCTACATGAAAGATGAAGTTGACACACGTTAAAAAACAGGGACTGCAATAACAGTTATGAAAACATTCTTTTCAAATATATTATCCAGCTGGAAGAAAAAAAACAGTTTTAGCAATCCATCACCAAGATAAGCTTGCTGCACAACACCATACATACATTGAACAGAGCAACTCAATTCGTGTCCCACATTAAGGATCCAGCATTACCAAAATACCTAATATAATCAGATAATTAGAGAGCTGGCTAGCTTTCAACAATTGCTAAACAAAGAGTGTTGTATATAAAAAATGCTTTGATCAGCACAAATATAAATGGTTACATTTCTCACAAGGTCACCATGCCCATCAAAATACATATCTATATATTAAGATACCTTTAAAGGTACAAGCATGTAAACTGCACAAAGAAGTGGAAGAGATAAGAGAAATTCCTTTCTTAACCCAAGAAAGGTAGTCTTGATCATGTGTGAGCAAAATACATTTCTTCCACCACCAATTATCATTCTAAAAAAAAAAAAAAGGTATTGTATAAGACTGGGACTCACTTGGCAATCACCTGCACCAACACGAGCAAAAATGCAGTCGCGGACAGAAATGCTGGCCTTGTCACAAGGGACATAGGAACCCACTTGTGCCATCAAAATATTGACTCCGACCTGCAGGGCAATAATACATGACATTTTAACATTTCTTAATCAGGTTAGAAATCAAAAAGCACAATGCAAACTAGTAAATGAAGATAGACATCACATGACAATTCTAAAGAAAGTATAGTGTAATTACAAAGAAGGGGGGATTTACAAAAAGGGTGCCTAGGTGTGCCATATATGATATATGACATGTTTAACCAATATATGTGCAGTAAGGGTCCTTTTTATCAAGGTTATAAGTCCAACAAAATACGAGCTCATCTTTTGAATGAGTTGAAGTCAACAAGTCCAGTTCAAACCTGTCTAATGAATGTGGATTTTCCACCCATGTTTGGCCCTGTAATAATCTGGAACCAGCTTTCCCCTCTAACCTGCAGTAGGGAGGAAAAGATCAATCCAAAAAGACAGTTCTGCTGAAACACCCAGCAATATACTTTTTAAGGGATTATGATAATATCAAACTCACTAGTCTACAATCATTTGGTATGAAGTTAACCCAATCTTGAGCCTCTACACATGGATGACGGCTTCCTTCTAATATGATATCTCCAACATCCTATTATGGAAAATACAGTAGTATTCAACCACTTGCATCCTATGAGAAAATTATATATTCTTTTAAAACTAAAAGAAGAAACATGTGAAAGTCACTACCGATGGTGTGATATCTGGTCTTGCATAAGGAGTGGGACAACTAGCTGCCAAGTCAGCAAAACTAAGTAAGACATCCAATTCAGAAAGCAAAGCAGCCACTGACTCGAAAACCTGCAAAGCCAAGCCAAATCTTTCTCAAGGATGGATATCAAGGCACTCCAAAGGAGGAAGGAATTAGAAGATTCATATAGTAAATAGCATTCATGTAATGCATAGATATGTATATACCTCTGAGAAAGTTGCAGCTGTTTGAACAACTCGTTGGACAACCTCTTTCTGGATATTCTTGTATTCTTCGACAATCTCCTGGTACTGATCTCCTAATCTCTTAAGCTTAGAATTTGTAAACTTCACACCATCTTTTCGAGTTTCAAGGACAATGAACTGGCTAATGAGCTTTTTCCTAATCTTGGGCTCTTCCTTCTTTGTGATTCTGAAAACATGTCCAAACTGTGTGCCCTTATCTAATTTTAGTGCTTTTTCAACAGGAAGATCAAGAGCATCTGCAGTCAGCTGGTGTAAGCTATGTATCTCAGATTCAAGCGACTCTCGTTGCTCCTTCAGCTCAAGAAGCTTATGGTCATAACCAGATGAAATCATATATTCTCCATTCTCCAATTGATCAAGGTCAACAGCAGTTTCAACAAGAGCAACAAACTTCTTCAGGTGATCATCATCTGTTAAAATCTCCAGATGTTCTAGAAATCTTTCCTTAAATAATGCTGAGAACTGCCCGTCATATCTCCTTAATGCAGCTATAATATATGGAAGCCTGATGCTAGACTGCAAACATACAAACATCAGACATCATAATGGAATTGCTTATGAGGGATGATTATTAGATAGCGATGCAATGGGTATGAAGTCACAGAGTTATCAGTATACTGCCAAAATGTAATACTTTGAACAAAAGACCCAGCTGAACACATGTGCCTGGTTCTGCAGAATTAGAACTGTAACATGCTTGATCAACTAGGTAGCATACAACAATATTCTGAAAGGCAAACATGAAATGCTCATCAAGTAAATAAAAAATGATACTATGATAGAGCTGTTAGTACCTGATAAAGCTTCACAACATGGTTCAAACCAGCTCTCTTTCTCTGAAGATTGTGAGTCAACCTTTCAATATCTGATATTCGTTTAAGATGTTGCCTCAGATCCAGGCGAAGTTCAGTATCCTCCACAAAAGTTTGTACCAAATCAAGCCGAGAATTTATTTCATTAACATCTAGTAAAGGTTGTTTCAGCCACATGTGCAGCAGTCGTTTTCCCATTCCAGCAGTGCATGTTCTATTCATTAGACCAAACAAACTAAAGTTTTTGTTTGCATCAGTTTTGCTCTCCATGACATTTAATGCCCGCATAGCTGCAGAATCTAACCTCATGTAGCTGCCAAGATTGTATTGTTTGATAGTATAATTCCCATAGCTGCTCTCATCTGAAAGTATTTCTGCATATGATAATAAGGAAGCCAGAGCACCAGATGCCAATTCGAAACCAGAAACTAGATCACGCACAGGCTCAATAGAGCCTTTGACAATCCTACCAAGATCTTGAACCAAATCCCTCGCTTTGAAGTCAGATTTCTTTCTTTCAGTTACCATCACACTGCATCTTGATAATGCATCATTTAAAGCTCTGCATTCAATTGCCTTTGCACTATCAGCAGGAAGCAGGCATTCCTTGCAACCAAGCCCCACTAAAGCTGACTCCACATTGGTAAATTGGGTATCATCCAAAAATTCAGTTAATCCAACTACTCTCTTGGTAAGATCAATATAACTCAGCCCAATTGTACATCCATTCTCACGGAAGTTCGGCACCAATGCAACAATTGCTGCTGAATCTTGCATTTCATTGTTGGCAAACAAAATCTCCTCAAAACTGCCGAGATTTCCAGGGCTCCCACTTTTCACAATCCTCCAATTGGAACCACTGCCCTCATACAGCTCCACTGTGTGATCGGTTCTCTCCAAGAGAAGATCTCGTGCAATTGTTTCAAACATGTTTTTGCTGACACTCACACTAGGAAGCGACTCAGATCCACTACTCAGCTGCCGAAGAGCAGTTGTCGTGTGATAGTATGTTCTTGCAATGAAACTTGCATCATCACCGTGAGCAGTGTAATAGTCCTGTTTCAAGTACACCAAGTGCTTTATTAAACAGACAAAAAGGCAACAGTTGGGCACACAAAACAGATATGTTGAGAGATACAGAACCTCGCAAATGTTGGGGAACAAACTGAAAATTTGAATAGTCAGGTGTAAAGAGGACAAGAAAATAAATTCCATTTTAGGAAATTGACACCCATTTCAAATTCTTATTTCATTTTCAATTTGGTAAGCCAATCTCATTTCACAAAAAAGTAAATCAACTAGTCTAAAAGTGAAAAAATAGCAAATCAATTCACCATATACAACTCAAACAAGAATCAATTTACATTAATTGATAGCTAGTCTAACTTCATAAGTTCACCATGACTCCAAACATCCTTGTTGATAATTTCCTACAAAAATTAATTTTGACATTGTAAACATACAGCATACATTCACGAGTTTAAAGACAAAATAGAAATGAGGCAAACTGACCCGGCGATCGAAGAGCCGTACAACACGGGAATCCTGATTAAAAAAAAAGAAAGAAGCGGTTCACAGAGTAAGAGCTTAATATTTAAACATACAATGATACAATGCAAAAACTATCAAACTGAAGCAGTAGATAGTTGGTTATGTGATATGAGAAAAACTTACACGAGGTAGCGTTTTGTAGAACGAGAGAAACCCTTGTGCCTGCTTCGCATCTGCCACAAAACAATGTAACAAAATATTTTGAGATACAAATGTCTGCAGAGGGTTTGGAGAAGGCAAAATTAGGGTTTTTGCTATAGCTTACCAATCTTGATCTCAGGGAGCTTGCTCTGATCGGGAAAAGCGTCCTCCATTGCCAAGGATTGTATGAAAGTGGCAGGGAGTTTGGGGGGAAAGTGGAAAGGCGAGTGATTGAGCGCAGAAATCCTTTTCAAGGAACGGGGTGATGGGATTTGGCGGGAAATGGACGGCGGGAATTTTGGAGATAGAGAGGGGATTTTAGGGATTGGATTTGGGAATGAATGAAACAAAAGCGCGTGACGTCATTTCATTGACACGCGCTGTTTAGGATGCGGTGTATTTTTGGACCGACTGCCCGGAATCCGAACCGGGTTTTGTCACTAAAAAGGCTAGGAAAGAGAATTCAAACCGGTGGGGTTTATACCGTTTATTTTGTGGTTCGACTCTCATTTTATTCTATTCTAAATAATTAAATTCGCCTCCTATCCTTTGGAATATCATTTTTTAATTAATTTTAGACATGCGCATCTTCGGACCCGGGTCGGATATGGTACGGGCTTGACCTGAAAATTTTGTCCGTTTATTCGAGCCCGGGAATAGGGCTTGAACAACTGTCCAAGCCCGTCCGCATTCACGGGCCCGGATAGCCCGTCGGGACACGTATTCGGTTTTGTATATAATTCACATCTTATAATTTGTGTCCATAGTTAAAAAAAATTATAAGTCTAAATAGTCTTTCCACCTTATAATAAATAACATTAAATATCCAATATCAAAGTCTACACACATGTGAGAACGATGGGTGGACTGGAGTTTGTAACCCATAAAAATTTACCTTTTATATTACTTAGTTTAAGTATTTTTTTTAAGGAATAGTAATAATGTAATATTATATATATAAATAATATTTATATATTATGTATGGGTTGGGCTTACCGGCCCTATAGAGCTTGACCCTTTGTCCATATCCGGCCCTCCCAGTAATCGGGCCGGATATTTTCGGGCCTTTAAGACTTACGAGCTTGTCCATACTAAGGTTAAACATCGGTTCAAAACCGAACCGAATCGAAAACCGAATTTCGAATTTGGGTGAATCGGAAACCGAACCGAATATACTCGATTTGGTTCGATTTCGATTCGGTTTTTTCAGATCGGTTTTAAACCGAAATGAATCGATTATTAATATTAAATAGTGTATTGCGTACCTTGTCACTCAAAAGAAAACATTTCCACATGTATATATATTTTGCAATCCAAAATATACAAAGCTTATAAAATAATAATAATAAAATACATATAAATTAGATCTATGTCAACCATCAATTATATGTTAAGAGATTTAAGCAAATTATGAGAAGTATTAATTGGAAAATGGAAAAATGAAGTGTTGTTCGGGACGAGATCGAGAGGGAAGAAGTGAAGTGGGAGGTTGGCTAGGTGTGGTGCACAAACCAAAAGAGAACTGGAGTAGAAAATAAGGGTTTAGTGTATTTGTATAAAATGATTGGTTTAAACCGAACCAAAATTTCAAAATATGTAAACCGAAAACTGAACCAAAAAATCTCGATTCGGTTCGGTCTAAAATTTCAATTTACCCAAATCGTGCTCAACCCTAGTCCATATTCTCCCATTTATACGGGCGGCGGGCCGGACGGATCAGTCCATGTTTGCCCAGATCTACTTGATAGACTGAGAGATTGAAGGAGACTCGATTATCGAGCAAATCGACATAAAAATAAAGTAAATATAACAATAAGCCGTGATAAAAAAACGACATAAAAAATTGGGAGATGAAATGAATGACATAAAGATGAATTATCAACTTTTAATTTGTTTGTAAGTTCTTTTAAACAATTTTTATTTTATTTTTTGGGAACTTGCGAGATTAATTTATGTTACTCTATTGTGGTATATACATGTTAAATCTTAAAATGGACTTGTGGGCCGATCTTATATTTCACTGTCATACGGTCTTGTTAGATAACGGCATGGCTACTTCCACCATGACACGGTGCTATTTGCACCGTGTCAGGCGCGCGGCATCGCGGCAGTGGGTCTGGCGACAGGTGTCCTGGACGCCGCGTGGAGGGAATTCGATCTGGCGCTACCGTGCGGTGGTGGTATCGGGAGTTCGATCTTGTCGGTGATGGACGATCTCGCTGTTAATGGACGTCGGTGATGGGTTTAGGATAGAATATTCGGTGGATTTCAATCAGAATTATTATTGCGTCCGTGAATGAATTACTTTCGGTGGATTTCAATCACAATTTTTCGGTGAATTTTAAGAACTCGACCCGAACCTGACTCGATATTTTTTAAGACTCGATATAATTTTAAAATTCAATATTTTTTAAATATTGAAGAAGAACTCGACTCGACCTAAACCCGACCCGAACTCAACCCGAAAATTTATACGACTCGATCAATCCACCGCCGACCACCTCCGACATTCACCGCCGGCACCCCACCGCTGGCACCCACCGCCGTGCAGAAGCCACCAGCGCGTGTCAGAGGTACTGTGGCCCGGTGCAAATAGGTTCGCCCGAAGATAATGTTGACAATTTTATATAGGTAATTAATGAGCATAGGCGCAATACGTGATGATTGCAAATGCCTAAGATTGCTTCGTTTGTGCACACTAGTTAATTAACGTGACCGTGAGATACGCTCATTCGTTCATTTTTTTTTGTTTTTTACGCTCAAAAGGGTCACGCATATGTAATGCGAAGGCGAGAACAAAAGGATCATAGTCACGCATTGTGTGACCGTAACTATTTTAATATTTTAAAAAAATATTTAAAAACAAAAAAACAAAGTCACGTCCACGCATTGCGTGAGCGTGACTATTTTCATATTATAAAAATAAAAATAAAAAATAAAATAATTGTTTATTATTATTAAAGTTTTTACTTATTAATTATTTTGTTTTATTTTATTTTTATAAATATTCTATATTCAAGATATGAGATTTATGGTCTTTGGCACCCCGAAAATAAGAAAAGACATGTTATGGACGCTCTATGGATTTCAATATTAAGAGTATGAAAATAATAAGTTAAGTTTAGTGTAATTTTGACTTCATTATCGTATTATTCGAATATCAGTTATACTAAATATAATATAATCAAAAATTCATTTTCGTATTGTTCAAATCTCAGTTATACGAAGTATAATGTAATCACAACTTCATTATAGTAATGTTTGAATATCGGTTATACTAAGTATTGTGTGATTTTAACTTCATTATAGTATATTAAAATATTGGTTATACTACGTATAATTAATCTTAAGTTCATTACCGATCGTATTATTCAAATATTGGTTATCCTAGGATTTCTAGGGTATGGGATTTAGGGTATTCCAGAATCCCAAAACAAGACAAAAATGGTATAAACTCCCTAAGTGCTACAAGAATGATAGGGTATGAAATTAACATAGTTTTGAAAACCCTAAATTCGAAATCCTACTTATCATAAGGTTTATAGGGTATGGGATTTAGGGTATCCCGAAATGTAACACCCCCAAATATATAACCTTGAAAGCCATACCGCCGGTGACCTCAGACGTTCTGTCCGATGTCACCCAAGGCTTTACCAGTTGATTTAAATCATCAAACAACAATTATGATACAAAATATCATAACCTTCGATTAAAATCATTATTTCGGCATTACATCCATAATCCGAAATACAACCAAAATACAAAATCAGGTTCATTACAGCGGAAGTCTTTACACAAAACATATTTAACACAACGGAAGTCTTTTAAATAATTAACAAAGGGTCTTGATCGCAATGATCACCTGCCAAGGATCTCAACCTGAATAAACTTGTCAAAACACCGTTCGCCTCTATAGTCGTTCTAGCCTTCACGGGATGGCAACTTATCTGATGTGCCGAATCGAACGGATGACACCAACCAATCATGTAGAGAATAATTACGGTTGGTTAGTCTTATTGAAAGACTAAGTAAGGGTACAAAGCAGAGTGGTTCGAAGTAGTCGTATTAGGTTAGACTCATCGCTTCTCGAATCAAAACCGATGACGATAGTCAACCACCATACTCCTACTAGAATACATGAAAAGACATGATCAAGAGAAGATTCTGGAGACTGAGTCTCACAGCAATCAATCCCAAAAGAAGACTCCAACGAGTTGAGTCTTATCGGAAGCACGACAAATGTTGGGAAACATTAATAATATCATACAAGCGTTCAAAAACGACTTGATGTTTCGGTTCACGACCAACCTCACCGCCCCAAGGCGAATCCAGATTGGAAAGAGAACTTTACTCTGATCAAAGTCAAGACGAGCTTTCCTAGCTGCACTATACTTAGATGCACTACTCGCCCAAGGGTATATTAATCATGTGCACTAAAACACTTATCTTATTAAATTCCAAAACGCACAACACGTTATAAGCTTTTAGATTCTCTCATCCCTCAGGATAAAGAGATACCGTCGGGAACTAAATCCCTAAAGCGGAGTTGACTCGGGAACTAAATCCCTCAGGAACTAAATCCCAAACAACGGAATCGGGAACTAAATCCCTAGGGAACTAAATCGCTCAAAACGAAATCGGGAACTAAATCCCTACAAGCGACACCAGCTGTGTGCACAGACCCAGAGTAAGGAGGATGGTAGGAACTAAATTCTAACCACCAGATTATCAAGAAACGACTAGCACTCGCAATGAGATACACAGTAGCGTTCATACGAATACTCGTGCTAACTAAACAGTTCAACACAGTAATAATCCACATCAAAGTCATCATGGCCAATAATAGATAAAATAGCGTTGTTCTAACAATATACAACCTATCATAATATCTATATTAAATCATATCAAAATATATATAATAGCGTTGTTCTAACAGATATGCAACCTATTATAATATCTTATTTTAAAATCACAAACAGTTATCAAAACTGTTTCCAACGAAAACAGTAAATCATCCCAAATTAATTAACAACTAAACAATTGATAATTAATTGAAATATGGAATGATGAGCAAGAGCGAACCGTCACTTGCCTTAGATCCGACGAAAGCTTGAACAAAGCTTAGAGACAACGGGTTCCTGGGTCTGAAACTGGGACAGATCTCGGATTATAAATCCCTAAGAAACGACCCATAATGAGACCCTAAGTTAGATTCAATATCTACATATATGAATCTAAAAGAATACTAAAAGAATCGAAGGAGTCAAGCCTCGCCCAAAGCCAAACACCCAAGAACACACAACCCGGACAAGCTCACCGCGGGTGCGGTGGAGCCTCTGCCGCGGGTGCGGCGGGATGACAGAGGCAGGGGAGTTCGACAACGAAGTGGAGAAAACTCACCCCAAATCGATTCGTTTGCCTTCGACTCGATTATGGTTTGATCTCCAAATTCCTTAAACCTTCAAACAACACTGGAGGACACCTTCCCTACTCAAAAGAACTCCGGCGACAACTCCGGCGAAGCTCCAAAACTCAGACAACAATGGAGGTTTTTCAGAGGAGGAAGAAGAAGTTCATCAGCTAATCCTCCTCTCCAGCTCCTCCCTTTTATAGCTCTAACCCACCTCCACTTGCAAGGGAACAGAAGGGACGACTAGGGGCGAATTCAGGCGGCCTAGGCCTGACAACGGCAAGCCACTTGTTGCTGCAGAGGGGAAGAGGATAACGCTGCAGAAGAAAAATATCCCACCGTGGGGTGCGGCAGGGTGCGGTGGTCTCCTCAGACCGCCTCACCTGTTTGGCCTTCACCGCGGGTGCGGCAACTCCACCGCGGGGTGCAGTCAAGGCAAATTTTCACCCTTTTGTCCGATTTAAATCTTGGGTTAATTATCTTAACCCCGGGTTAAATATATTCGTACACGAATGACTATTTAACCTTGAACATGTGTCAACTGTATTTTATATTACTCGGAAAAATATTACAGAGATCAAACATGATACAGAATGTCCGAACTTCTCTGAATTTAATCCGACTTGTAATACGGGAGTTGGAAAATTTTCAAATTATCCTTATAAAATGAGGGATATTACATTACCCCCCCCCCCCTTAAAAGAAGTTTCGACCCCGAAACTTGATTATTCTAGGCCGAAAACAACTCGGGAAAATGTCTAAGTATATCCTCTTCAGTCTCCCAAGTTTCCCAAGTAATCTCGGTCAGACATTGGTAGGGCGATCTTAGAAAATCCCTCTACAAACTGTCTGTAGAAAATTGCGCACCTCATTCACATCCTGAGGCCGCTTCCAAATAGCTACCGCTTTGACCTTCTGGGGATCAATCATAACCCTATCTCCACTGATCACATGGCCTAAGAAAGCCATTTCCTTAATCCAAAAGTCATATTTAGACAACTTCGCATATAGCTGATTTGTCTAAGGACTGACCCTCATGAGCCTCCTTGCTCAGGGAATAGATCAAAATACCACCGATGAAGACCACCACGAACTTATCCAAGTACTGGCGAAAACATCGATTCACCAGGTCCATGAAAACTACTGGAGCATTGGTGACTACGAACTCATAGTGACCATATCTCGTCCGGAATGCAATCCTCGGAATATCTTCCTTACGAGTCCTGAGTTGGTGGTAACCAAACCTCAGATCGATTTTGGAAAAGACTTTTGCTCCTTGCAATTGATCCAATAGATCATCAATCCTCAACAACGAATATTTATTCTTGATCGTGACTTTATTCAACTCTCGACAGTTGATACACAGTCGAAACGATCCATCTTTCTTCTTGACAAACAAAACCGGAGCACCCCAAGGCGATGCACTCGGCCTTATGTAATCCTTGTCAAGAAAATCCTCGAGTTGCTTCTCCAACTCTTGCATCTCAGCAGGAGCCATCCGATACGGTGCCTCGGAAATCGGCGCGGTACCAGGCTCAAAATCAATTATAAACTTCACGTCACGCTACGGGTTAACCGGGAATATCTTCTGAAAAGACATCCGAAAAATTCACAACGATCAGAATATCAAGAACTGAAGGTTCATCTTTCATGGGCGGATCCAAGTAGCAAAGGTACACGACACAACCTTGTCGAAGTAGCTTAAACGCAGCCATCGCAATGATAAGCCTGTCGTTATCAGCATCATTCCGACCCTTAAATTTGCACACACAATGGCCCCGAGATGACACTGTCACAGTCTTCGAGCTAAAATCGATTACCGCCCCGTGACGCGTCAGCCAATCCATACTGAGAAAAATATCGTATGGAACCATGGCTATCTAGATCAAATCTGTTTCTAACTCCTTATCCTAAATGGTAATCGGAATTTCCAAAAGGCGCTTGGTTCCAACTAAATGGTCACCAATTTGGACTAGCCCATTACATGGTTCACAGACGGCCCACTAGTGGCTCCGAGCCCAGGCTCAGCCATTACCAGCGTCCACTGTTGCCATGAGTCGTTGTCCATACATCTCAACCCATCCTTGGTAGCTCCACCTAATTAATAGGCAGCCATCTCCAAGAGGTTGTTGGTGAGTCTTGAACACGAGACCCCACCCTTTACCAAGCAGCGAAACACTAACTTGGTATCAACCAAATGTTCATATATAAGAAGAGTTACAACAAAAGGTTCACAACCTCGTTGCACACACAACTTAACTTACTACACAACTATCCAAAACGAAAGACTGGGTAACACCCAAATCAACAACATACCAACAGAAGGTAATAAGCACTTTAAGCATATGGAGCATCGGGTCCATCCGCCTCACACATCTCGTAAAGGCGTTGACCTTGACTCCCAGAAGCCACTAGGGCTTTCCCCTTGTTCTGCGCAGTTGTCTGCATTGAAGGACTAGGAGCTTCCACCGAACTGAACCTGGGTCGGTTGTTCTGATTAACAGACCCCTGCCGTGACTCAGCTCCTTTCCACCTCCTCTGTTGACAGAACGTCTGCATATGGCCCTCCTTTCCGCAACCATAGCACGTCTTCTTCTCCTTCGGACACGCATTACGCTTGTGCCCGTAAGTACCACAATTGTAGCATTGGATCGGATTATTGCTCTGACCCGAACGTTGCGTAGACCCATCATGAGTCATATCCGTTTTTGCTCGGCCAGATTTGGCAAAATCATATGGTGGCGCGGGACGTTTAAATCCACTCGCCTGAGGCTGGTTCTGCACTTACCTTTGGTGATTACGCTTCTTCATTGACTCTTCCAGAGTCACTTCCAACTTATAGGCTGCATCCACGTACTGCTCCAAAGTAGAGCATCCGTGATGCACCATTAGTGGCTTAATATCTGGATTCATCCACTCGTGGAAATACCAGATCTTTTGCTCCTCGTTGGACGCTTCCGTCCCAGCATACTGCAGTAGATGGTTGAACTTGGTCGCTAGCTCAGTCACTTTTAATCCCTCCGTCTTTGGATAGAGGAATTTCTTATGCTTTTCTTCCCTCATAGCTCGAGAGAAGAAACAATTTGTCATTTTAGCCTTTAACATTCCCCAGTTCAAATCAACACGATCAGCTAGACCGGTGTTCTTCCACCATTCGCTAGCATCTTCCTTCAATTGAAGGGAAGCAATGTGCATTTTCTCCGCTTATGTGCACTCTACATTGCGGAATAACCGCTCCATGTGGGAAAACCAATGAGCCACCTTGATTGGCTCTCCTTTTCCATCGTAGCTGTCAGGCCTCATAGAGTTAATGGCCTTTAGTGCTCAGCCATAATCACCTCTATTCCTGACTGCCTCTTCTCGGTGTACATGGACATCTTGTTCCTCAAGCCTAGGAACTATTGGAGGAATTGGCACAGCCTGTGCCTGAGGCGCGTTTGGTCGCATTATTTCCGTAAATGCTTGCATTACAATACCCCGTATTGCCTCAATTGTTGCTGCATCAAACACCACTGGAGCGTCGACCTGAGCTTGGCCATTGCCCTCTAGATTATTGTGAGAAACATACTCGTGTTCCTCCACAGGGTTCGCAACATTCCTCACGTTTGGTCTGGGGTCAATACTCGGCCCAGCACCAGCACGGATAGTGTTCCTCGTGTTCACCATCAATTTACCAAATTCCAAGGATTTCATACATTAATATCTTCCAATGTACTTAACGTAATGAAATCAACTTAGAAGAGATCAAACTAGGTAAATTTCATTAGATGAATTTCAAACCGAGTTACTAGGTTCTACAACCTCAAATCATAACGAGGGAACTGAGAATTCAAGCCTTACTGGAGATGGCGAAACCACCTCGGCTTCTTCCGAGTCCTTCTGAAGAGAAACGAAAGCACTCAGAATCTACGAGTGACGAACAGAGAATTAGTCTTTCTAAATATGGAAGTTCGTTTCCATATCAGACTAAAGAAGAAGGCACGACTAGAACGGTAAAAAATTTCTTTGAAAATTCAGAGCCTTCGAAAACATTTCTAAGTTCCAAACGAGTAAACGGTTTTATGAAAATTTTCGTTCCAAGAAAATGTTTTAAAACCCACCCGAAAAATTTTCGGCTCTGATACCATCTCTGTAACACCCCCAAATATATAACCTTGAAGGCATTACCGCCAGTGACCTCAGACGTTCTGTCCGATGTCACCCAAGGCTTTACCAGTTGATTTAAATCATCAAACAACAATTATGATACAAAATATCATAACCTTCGATTAAAATCATTATTTCGGCATTACATCCATAATCCGAAATACAACCAAAATACAAAATCAGGTTCATTACAGCGGAAGTCTTTACACAAAACATATTTAACACAACGGAAGTCTTTTAAATAATTAACAAAGGGTCTTGATCGCAATGATCATCTGCCAAGGATCTCAACCTGAATAAACTTGTCAAAACACCGTTCGCCTCTATAGTTGTTCTAGCCTTCACAAGATGGCAACTTATCTGATGTGCCGAATCGAACGGATGACACCAGCCAACCATGCAGAGAACAATTACGGTTGGTTAGTCTTACTGAAAGACTAAGCAAGGGTACAAAGCAGAGTGGTTCGAAGTAGTCGTATTAGGTTAGACTCATCGCTTCTCGAATCAAAACCGATGACGATAGTCAACCACCATACTCCTACTAGAATACATGAAAAGACATGATCAAGAGAAGATTCTGGAGACTGAGTCTCACAACAATCAATCCCAAAAGAAGACTCCAACGAGTTGAGTCTTATCGGAAGCATGCCAAATGTTGGGAAACATTAATAATATCATACAAGCGTTCAAAAACAACTTGATGTTTCGGTTCACGACCAACCTCACCGCCCCAAGGCGAATCCAGATTGGAAAGAGAACTTTACTCTGATCAAAGTCAAGACGAGATTTTCTAGCTGCACTATACTTAGATGCACTACTCGCCCAAGGGTATATTAATCATGTGCACTAAAGCACTTATCTTATTAAATTCCAAAACGCACAACACGTTATAAGCTTTTAGATTCTCTCATCCCTCAGGATAAAGAGATACCGTCGGGAACTAAATCCCTAAGGCGGAGTTGACTCGGGAACTAAATCCCTAAAGTCGAATATGGAACTAAATCAATCGGGAACTAAATCCCTCAAAACGAAATCGGGAACTAAATGCCTACAAGCGGCACCAGATGTGTGCATAGACCCAGAGTAAGGAGGATGGTAGGAACTAATTCCTAACCACCAGGTTATCAAGAAACGACTAGCACTCGCAATGAGATATACAGTAGCGTTCCTACGAATACGCGTGCTAACTAAATAGTTCAACACAGTAATAATCCACATCAAAGCCATCATGGCCAATAACAGATAAAATAGTGTTGTTCTAACAATATACAACCTATCATAATATCTGTATTAAATCATATCAAAATATATATAATAGCGTTATTCTAACAGATATACAACCTATTATAATATCTTATTTTAAAATCACAAACAGTTATCAAAACTGTTCCCAACGAAAACAGTAAATCATCACAAATTAATTAACAACTAAACAATTGATAATTAATTGAAATATGGAATGATGAGCAAGAGTGAACCACCACTTGCCTTAGATCCGACGAAAGCTTGAACAAAGCTTAGGACAACGGGTTCCTGGGTCTGAAACTGGGATAGATCTCGGATTATAAATCCCTAAGAAACGACTCATAACGAGACCCTAAGTTAGATTCAATATCTACATATATGAATCTAAAAGAATACTAAAAGAATCGAAGGAGTCAAGCCTCGCCCAAAGCCAAACACCCAAGAACACACAACCCGGACAAGCTCACCGCGGGTGTGGTGGAGCCTCTGCCACGGGTGCGGCGGGATGACAGAGGCAGGGGAGTTCGACAGCGAAGTGGAGAAAACTCACCCCAAATCGATTTGTTTGCCTTCGACTCGATTATGGTTTGATCTCCAAACTCCTTAAACCTTCAAACAACACTGGAGGACACCTTTCCTACTCAAAAGAACTCCGGCGAAGCTCCAAAACTCAGACAACAATGGAGGTTTTTCAGAGGAGGAAGAAGAAGTTCAGCAGCTAATCCTCCTCTCCAGCTCCTCCCTTTTATAGCTCTAACCCACCTCCACTTGCAAGGGAACAAAAGGGACGGCTAGGAGCGAATTCAGGTGGCCTAGGCCTGACAACGGCGAGCCACTTGTTGTTGTAGAGGGGAAGAGGATAACGCTGTAGAAGAAAAATATTCCACCGCGGGGTGCGGCAGGGTGCGGTGGTCTCCTCAGACCGCCTCACCTGTTTGGCCTTCACCGCGGGTGTGGCAACTCCACCGCGGGGTGCGGTCAAGGCAAATTTTCACCCTTTTGTCCAATTTTAATCTTGAGTTAATTAGCTTAACCCCGGGTTAAATATATTCGTACACGAACGACTATTTAACCTTGAACATGTGTCGACTGTATTTTATATTACTCGGAAAAATATTACAGAGATCAAACATGATACATAATGTCCGAACTTCTCTGAATTTAATCCAACTTGTAATACGGGAGTTGGAAAAATTCCAAATTATCCTTATAAAATGAGGGATATTACACGAAACCCCAAAACAAGAAAAAAATAGTATGAACTCCCTATGTACTACAAGCATAATAGGGTATGAAAATAACATGGTTTTGAAAACCCTAAATCTGAAACCCTACTTACCCTAGGGTTTCTAGGATATGGGATTTAGGGTATCCCGAAACCCTAAAACAAGACAAAAAATTGTATGAACTCCACTCCCTATGTGCTACAAGCATGTTACGATATGAAAATAACATGGTTTTGAAAATCCTAAATTTGAAACCCTATTTACCCTAGGGTTTTATAGGGTATGAGACTTAGGGTATCCCGGAACCCCGAAAAAAGATTAAAAAAATGGGAATGAACTCCCATTATGCTACAAGAATGATAGGGTATAAAAATAACATGGTTTTGATACCCTAATTCTGAAACCCTACTTACCCTAGGGTATGGAATTTAGGGTGTCTCGGGACCCCAAAACAAGACAAAAAAGTATAAACTCCCTATGTGCTACAAGCATGATAGGGTATGAAAATAATATTATTTTGAAAGTCCTAAATCTGAAACCTTGTTTACCCTAGGATTTCTAGGGTATGAGATTTATGGTATTCCGAAACCCTGAAATACGACAAAAAATGTATCAACTCTGTATGTGCTACAAGCATGATAGGGTATGGAAATAATATGATTTTGAAAGTTCTAAATCTAAAACCTTGCTTACCCTAAGGTTTCTAGGGTATGAGATTTAAGGTATCCTGGAACCCTGAAACAAGATGAAAATTGATATCAAATCCCTATGTGCTACAAGCATGATAGGGTATGAAAATAAAATCGGTTTGAAAACCCTAAATCTGAAATCCTACTTACCCTAGGGTTTTCTAGGGTATGGGATTTAGGGTGTCTTGGGACCTGAAACAATACAAAAAGTGGTATGAACTCCCTATGTGTTACAAGCATGATAGGGTATGAAAATAACATTATTTTAAAAACGCTAAATCTGAAAGCCTACTTACCCTAGGGTTTTCTAGGGTATGGGATTTATGGTCCGAAATTCGAATAATACGATCGATAATGAACTTAAGATTACATTATATATAGTATAACCAATATTTGAATAATAAGATAATTGAGTAATAATTACACAATACTTAGTATAGGCGATATTCGAACAATACGATAATGAAGTTGTGATTACATTATACTTAGTGTAACCGATAATTAAACAATACGATAATGAAGTTTTGATTACATTATACTTAGTATAACCAAAATTTGGATAATACGATAATGAAGTTAAGATTACATTATACTTAACTCATTATTTTCATACTCTATAATCTTGAAACTCATAAAGCGTCCATAACTTGTCTTGTTTTGTTTTCAGAGTCTTAGAGACCTTAAATCTCATATCTTAAACATATAATTAAAAAAAAAAAAATTATAAATAGTTATATATATATATATATATATATAAGTCACGCCCACGCATTGCATGAACGTGACTTTTTTTTAATTTTTTAATTTTTTTTTACTTTTTAAATATTTTTTAATATTAAAAGAGTCTCGCTCATGCATATGGATACCCGTTCAATGGGTCTCGCTCTCGCTTCGCGTAGGCGTGAATGTGCTCGCGCTTTCGCTTTCTGTCCGCGTGAGTAATTGAGCTTATTTAGTGGGAAAAAATGAGTGTAGCTAGTACCTCCCTTAATTAATATATTTACCTCCCTTAATTAATATATTTAGAGTATGTATAAGGTCACCCTAATTTGGATTACAACTTCATGTATTCAAAGCCTTAGCCCAACCGGTGACGTAGGCTTTTGCAACAGCCATTCCGAGACAACTTTAATTTGTCATGTGTAATGACTTCTTATTTGGTGTGTTGTCTTATATTCAAGGGCATGAGAATAATTTCCTAAAAAGTACGGAGTATAAGATAAAATAGCATCAGTATTTAATGGCCCACCTGGCCACCTTCATGAATGTTAGGAAATTCAGTAATTAGAGGCTTTCTGGGCTGTGGTAAACAATTTATAAAAATAAAAGTATTTATTTTTAATTTTTATAAAATTTCATAATATTTAAATTTTAAAATTTTAAAACTATATTTTCAAAGGAATACGTTATTAAGTCTTTATAGGTACCCTCATCAAACAAACTCTTGGTGTACGCTAATTAAATTAAGTCTAGACACTTCAATCACTTAATTAAGTTTTGACTTAGGGTTCGTTTGAATCGCTTTCCATAATACATTAAATTGTACTCCCTCCGATCGGTAATTTTTGACGTTTTAAAAAAAGCACACATATTAAGAAACCTCCACTTAACCACTAAAACACAATAATTACCTTGATAATAATGAGATTAATTCTCCACAACTGCAGAGCCGCCAGAACGTGGGTCCAATTTTCTATGGGAGTCCAATTTTCTATGGGAGTATTTTCTTTATCACTTCTCAACTGCAAAGAACCCATGCACGACCAACTACAATTAAGAGATGAAAATTTTGGAGCCAAAATTTGGAATATTTTCATCCGAACATGCCAAAATTTTGAGTATAAAATTTTCAATGTGGAGCCAATGTTTAAATTTTTAAAATGAAATAGCATGTATATATAGCTAGGCATACTTAAACATTCATTAAATTATGCATAGAGAATTAGAGAAGTTGTAAAACTACACATCAATCATGTCTTCCATAAATAATTTTGATTTGAATGTCACCCCTGATGTATTTCCATTTGATCTAAATGAATTACCTTTGGAGTTTGAAGAAGTTGAAGCAGATCTATACGATGATTTCATTTTGGAAGCCGATATGGAGGTCGAAGGAGAGCTCGGAAATCTCGTTATTGATATCGATCTAAACAGCGAAGATGATGAACATGACTCAATTACTTCTCCTAGTAAGTTGATTTTTTTACTTCATAATCCTTTGGAAAGTTTAGGTTAACATAGCTTTTATAATGGTTTATTTTTGTTAGCTTAATTAAACAAGATTGCATTAGTACTTCGTAGCTTGTTAAAATATTGTTTGGAGCCAAAGCATATAGTAGTACAAGTTTGAAGCATGCAAATATTGTTTGGGCTTTTTTATATGTAAACTACTCATATAACATGTATATATACTACCACCACTTTCAGTTGAGTATAGCATTTCCATATATACTGATGTTTTTGTGATGTGCATTGTTAAAATATTGTTTAAAGCATGCATATATACTCCTTTGAAGCATGCATACATACCTACAATTGTTTAGGTCACCAGTGGCTTATCTACCACTATTTTTGTGGTGTGCATTGTTAAAATATTGTTTGAAGCATGCATATATACACAACCGGAGGTAAGGAGAAGTCGAAATAGAGTAGCCGGAACCTTGGAGACGAAGCCAATTTTATCGGTGGCGAAAGATATAATACGATCCTATCTAGTTGAGAAGATTATTCTAGCTATTCAAGCAAAGTGGCCAACTGATGATTCAAGACAGACAATTTTCATTCAGCAGGACAATGCAAGAACACATATTCGTCCAGATAATGAACAATTTCTAAATACGGCATCACAAAACGTCTTTGACATCAAATTGCGTTTTCAGCCAGCCAACTCTCCTGACTTGAATGTTCTTGACCTGGGATTTTTCAATGCGATTCAGTCATTGCAAGACAAGGAGTGCGCAACAAATGTGGATGAAATTATTCATGCCGTTGAGAAGTCGTTCCAAGAGTACCCGACATCAAAGATCAATCGTGTTTTCTTAACTTTGCAGTGGTGCATGAAAGAAATTATTGGAATAGATGGGGGCAATCGTTACGAGATTCCACACAAAGGCAGGGATAGGTTAGAAAGGAATGGGATACTTCCTAAACAAATCCATTGTGAGTATTCTTTAGTTGAAAACGCGATGAATGTACTAGCAACAAGAAACAGATGATGATCATTACACTAGTGTTTTGTTATCCTTATTTTGCGATTGGGTTGTCATTTTCTTGATGAGTTTATAATTAGAGCAAAATTATGGTTTGAACATGTTTACCTCAATAAGTGTACTCCAATATTTAAAGGAGGTAAATAATAGAGCAATAAAAATAAAAACATAACTAGATCAAATTATGGAGCAAGTATTATTGACGACATCCAAAGAGTAAAAAACGTAACTACTCTCATCAGTCGAGTTCATTACTCATAGCATTTGCTAGTACAACTTTGTTAACTTTCATATAGTCCAAAATATGGTACCGTCACTTCGTACAATAAACAACAAAGGTTAATGCTATGACATCCAATAGTACAACTAAAACTTTTTTGCTGAGGTCCAATAATATCCTGGAAATAAAATATTGAGAAACTCAAGTACATTTTTTTGGTACTCTTCGCTTGAATTAGGATTTCCTATCTCCACTGGAAACTTGTTCAAATCAAAGTCATAATACACATCATTACCATCCTTAATTGGTGATGTGTTCATAGTGGAACCATGCTTGACACCCAAATTAACACTATTGTCCAATGAAACGCTTCGATCACAATCATGCTTCTCCGATGGTAGTGAGTTCAAATCGAACCCATGTTCGGTTTTGTTAGTTGAAAAATCCATGATGATAACACAAAATTGTGCTTTAATCCAATACCACTAGACAAAAAATACAAATAAAGAATAAGACAACAAAATAAAAAATATATCGATGCAAAAAATACTGTAGAAGGTAAGGAATGGAGAAAGACAACATGAATGCATACCTGCACAAGTGCAGAGATTGTAGATGAGAATAGAATGCCACGCCACACTGGATTTTACCATATGGAATATACATGAGTACTTATAAAGAGTAAAGAAAGAAAATGAGAATTTAGGAGTTAAGGGAAACCTGTAGTGGAATATGGAAAGTTGGGTAGGGAAGCATAAAAAGTTAAAGTAATAAAGAGGAGAGAGAAAAAGAAGTACTGCAAACATATCAAATCAAAAAGAAGTGATTAGAAAGGGGGTAATTAATGTGATAAAGGCTCAAACGATAATCAATTTAAAAATAAGTCTAGCCTTTAAAACGTCAAAAATTACCGATCGGAGGGAGTACTTATTTTACATTAAACTATATTATTTAATACAATGTCATATATCTTAATGCAACTTAATGCATTATGAGCTATGATCTAAGTGCACCCTTAATTATTTAGGACTTGTTTAGTAGCTATGTGAGTTTGTTGTATTGATTCCTTAATAGTTGTTTTAAACTTAATAGTTGTTTTAAATGCTAAAATGACAAGTATTATTAAATACAAAGAATAGCCATAATTTCATAATATTCCCTTATGATAAATTGTAATATAACTCTAATATTTCCATATATAAGAGATTTGTTTGACATACTCGTATAAGTTATTATACCCATATGTTTCACGATATTTGGGTTCTTACTCATTTCACACATTTTATGACAAACTAAAAATAAAATAAAAATGGATTTTTGAGTTAATTAAAAAAATACTCCATAAATGCTTTGAAATAAAGCCTAACTATTTTCAGAAAATTTGAGTACTAATTACATATAAAATGCCAAATACTATGAACCAATAATCATAACTATAAAGACCAAATATGTGAAAGTAATATAAAACTTAAAAATGGTCCCCAATTAATGCATGGCTTGAAACGATTATCTGCAGCCTTTCTGTCTTAAATTGTTTTTTTGTTGTTGCTCTTAAGTAGTTTTGAGACTCTAAGCTCATACTCCGTACAACACAATACTGCAGTAAATATATTTACTAAAATCAAGAAAGAGACTACTTAGCCAAATTGAAATAGATTCCAAAATACTAAAATCAAGAAAGAGACTTTAAATTTGCCGACCTCGAGAATTAAGTTTTAATGGCAGGTTGTGTGAACAAAAGTCCAACTTCAAGTGCTCCAAGAAAGCTAGATCCACATGGGCTCAACTTATAACTGGATAAGATTCATTCATATACATGTGTGTGTGATTGTGATGAATTATTGGGATGAGAAATTATAAGAAACTTCAAACTTGAATTGGTAGATAACATACAAGTATATATATTTACTACTTAGGGTAATGACTCGTTTTCTGTAGCTAAGAGTCCAATCCAGGTACGTACAGCAATTTCATCAATAATAGAGAGAGATAGTGAGTGGTCACTAAAGCTTCACATTTAATGTGTACTTTTCTGTTTGATTTATACTTTGGACTTTTTTCAAAAATGGAGGTGCTCTCATCTTACATGGGTTAGTGAAAAAAAAGGAAAGATACATTTTGACCCATTCTACTCACAATTTTTTCTATGATCGTTAATACAGGATTGTCATTGATCTAAGAAAGTTTATACAAGGAAAAATCGGATATAATTCTCCCGCCATTTAACAAAAAGATAGTAAACGACTAACTAATAAGTTAAAACCAATGGGAGAAGATTTACGGATGTATATGAATGGATCACTTGCATGAAGAGAATGAAGAGGAAGAAGACGTTTGCCTTTTTCTTCTGGGTTACATGCATGAGCTCGATGATGTATTACATCTGGATTGCCAGAAACTTGAAAATCTTCCAACAGACAGAGATTACTACAACAGAATGTGCTTTCATTACGATCAAACATGTTAAGAATTGTGTGAAACCTAAATGGCTCAAGAGGAACCGCAAAACCAATTGTTGGTTAGTGAAATTGGGATTGGAAGATCCTTGTAACACCTAGGACTCTAGGTTGTAAGTTTTTATATTTTCTTACCATGAATCATGAATGGAAATTTCCTTTCATTCAAAAAAGAAGAAGTTAAAACCAATGTTTTGAGTTAGGTTAATGTGTACTGCATCGTTATTTTTCCTTGATTAACTCGTTGAATTAACTTGTAGCTAAAGGCATATGACATGTATATGTGGTGGTGGGTTGAAGTGACTCAACTATAGGCAAATTGGCTAGGGCATAAGCTAAATATATTCCAGACAAGTGTGTAAGAGTTTGAAAAAGAGCGGCATGTAAATAGAGTAATACAAATTTACCATACAGGGATGGACGGTAAAAAAGGAGTGGATGAAACTGGAAGGCATGTGATTGGGGCTAGGGCTAGGACTCATATACAGAAGAATACTGCAAAGAATTCAAATTTCCTTTAGACTCTTGTGTGTTGCAGTACATACCATACCAAACGATTGTTGAAATATAAATATTGCATATCTAAAGTTGTGATATAATTTGTCTAGTATATAAGCTTGATGAACTACTATTTATATTGCTAATTGGTTTTAGGATGAAATCCCATTGGACTTATGTACTGAACTTATCTGCGTTTATACACTCGTGTCCGCACGATACCCAGTCTATGAGCCCACGGACGACTTTCATTTGATCCACATGGGAAGGGAAGGACACAAATAATGGAAATGAAAAAAGAAGATGATAAAATGCGTTTTTCGGGAGCTTTCATATAAGTTGTGTGAATATTGCAAGTTTTTGTGTGTATCGACAATTTAAAGAGGAAAAAAAGGGAGAATAAGCACGCCTCAAGGTTAGAAAAATATCCAACCAACAAAATTCGTCCATATATAACATAATTTATGGATAGATATGTGTTGTTTGATAGTTTGTCGTTATTTATCTTTTGATAGAAAGTGATAATATAACAGACTATTAACTATATATCTAGACGAGTGAAATTTCAACAAAAGATAGACAATCCAGGCAGGCAACTGCAGGCCAAAACCCAATCGTTGTGCTCCATAATTGCTATTACACTTGGGATCCATTTGATATTGGTTTGGAGTTTTGCGAACGGGCCGGTCAACTTTGAAACTTGTAAAAGAGTGTCTTACTTAGCTATTTAAATGGGTCTATATATGAGATAATTAGTGAGTTACCACTGGTTTAGAGTTTAGACTAGACAAATATATAGATTATCAAAGTATATGAATTCTGCTCTTGTATTAATATAATATTTTTTTTTTCTAATTTATGCTTTAGGACATAGTATTAGCATTTTAAAAATTATTAAATTCTTTTAAAAAGTTTTAAACATTCCTTTAAAAAAAAACAAGAAGTCTTAATCTATGTCCTAATACGTAATCTTATTTTAAACACCAAGTATATGATAATTGTTTCCAATATCATGAAACAGGGCCGTCCAATGGATTTTGGAGGCCCTGTGCAAAAACTTATATTTATTTTCGTAAATATATCGAGAGTTAATAATTTAAGAGTATTATAAACTAATTTTTAATTTTGTTTTGTATTTTATCACATAATATTTATCATTTTTTTCCCTTAACAAATAACAATTGACCTCCTATGAAATAAAGTACGAAATAAAATATATTTTTTTGTTTTAGGGCCTCATCTCTTACATGTAACAAGTAACATTCAATTTAATAGTTGAGTTATATTTTTTAATAAAAAATATAGTAGTCAAATAGACATTTATTAATATATACATAAGTGTATTTAATATATTTTTTATTAACAAAGACAACTAACCTCGTGCAAAGTAAATAATATTTTTTTAGGGCTTAATTTCATAATTAAGAAGCAACGTTCAATCAAGTAGTTTTGTTATGTTTTTTTTATAATTTTTGTAGTAGTTAAGTAGACACTCATTAATATAAATAAGAGTATTTTTTTGTAGAATAAGAAAAATTGAATAAGGGAGAGTGGGCCCCACATGCTGCTACATTGATGAAAAATTAAATGGAAGGACTATAATAGGAATTGAACGCTGATCAATAAACATACTCTAATTCTCCATGAACCTTACTACCTGAATGTTCTTAATTAAATTTGGCACTGTCTATGAGATATTGAAATGTTAATTTCTGATATCATGTATGTTTTACAATTATTTTCTTTAGTGTAAATTTCTCACGTCTTTCGAAAAACAAACGTGGTGGCCGATTTCATCGCTAAAACAGTCCAACAGAGTTCATTGAAAGATTTTCGAAATAGTCTAGAATTTGTAATTCTCATCCGTAAGGATGCTATAAACTGAAAAACCGGCTCTTCTGTGATTTCCAATCTAATTCTTACGTGATCAAAAATAAACAAATAATAATAATAATACTCCATGAACCTTTATCAGCTTAGATAAGTCCATTTTTTAAATACTAAACACAACTTTAAATATATTTGGAGCCCTAGAATTTTGGGGGCCCAATGGGCCACTTTGAACATGGCCATGGACGGGCTGTCATGAAACTCAATCAATGCCAAACGAGTCATTATCAACTTCTTTTAAAAATATTAAGGGTTTAGTAACACGTGTCATTGATATATTCCTCTAAAACTAGGGGGTATATAACCCTAGCTCCAGTATTTGAAGGGAAATCAACAAGAAAATGGAAATGAAAAAAAAGGAGAAAAAAAAGATTGTCTTTAAGGAGATGGAGGGATGAATTCCAAAGAATAAGTTTCTTGATATATCCCACGTGAAGAGCATCCCCACATGATATGATAATGTGGCTACCTAGTTTGCAGTTGCTCCTCCTTCCTCTCCCTTTCATGTCTCCACACTTTTTTCTTCTCAAAGACAAGATCGATGTGCCAAAAAGTTAGGTTTTTTCTTTTTCTTTTTCTTTGGAATTGTATCTCCAACCATAAATTGCTTCATCATCCTCATCTCTTCTCAATTTGCTTTTCCATCTTAATCTCTAAATAGCACCTGGTTTACTACTGTTTTCCCCTCTCTCTTTCCCTTTCACCTCTCTTTAGTTAACATACTCCAAACACACCAAGATTCAAGATGATGCATGAGATCATTCAGATGTGTTTCTTCACTTCTTGTGGCTTGTGTTAGGTAATTAATTGATCATCAACAACCCTCTCTTTTAATTTTCAATGTATAATTGCTAGCTAGCTATCAAAAAGTGAGATAGATTTTATTTATTAAATTAGTTTCAAAGAGCATGAAAAAGAGTGTGCTAGCTAGCAAGGTCTATGTAGATTGACAAAATTTCAGTTACATTCTGATTAGAAATGGTTTGAGTTTGGATGCATAACTAGAGAAAACACACATGTATATATATATATATATATATCTCCTAACAAGGTTATAGTTCTTTATGTGCAGGGAATTAGTATTTGGTACAAAGAAGCTTTGTTGTCTTGATAAGTAAAACCCTTTTGGAACTTGCTATCCATTGTTTGATTTAGTACACCAAGTTAATTTGTAGCAAATGATGTTCACATCCACTAATGATCTTGAGGATCCCATATATTTTATGGAACCTTATAACTCATCTCTCCCTTCACCTTTGAGCTACTTTGAATTTGATCATGGCTCAATCCTTCAGTGGGATAACACATCTCAGTTGCCTCTTGTTGATGAGCCAATTAGTACATCTAGTAAGTTGGTTTTGAGCAAAGGAGAGATCAAAGGAATAGTACTAGAACAAGACAAAGGTACAAGCAGCTTCAACAATGGATCAAACAAGAAGGCGGTTTCAAAAAGAAGGCCTTCTAAAGGAGATAGGCACAGCAAGATTCCAACAGCCAATGGATTAAGAGACCGGCGAATGCGACTGTCTCTTGATGTTGCAAGGCAGTTCTTTAAGCTGCAGGATATGTTGAGTTATGACAAGGCAAGTAAAACTGTAAAGTGGTTGCTACAACAAGCGAAATCGGCTATAGAAGAGCTGAACAAAGGCAAGAAAAGCCCTTGTGAGGTGGCCACAAAGAGCACTGCATCATGTACTTCTGAAGGGGAAGTTGTGGAGAGTGCAATTGATGATCATGAGATTGTGAATGTTTTGCCAAAGGTTGAAA
Source organism: Rheum nobile (assembly GCA_027886185.1). Lineage (NCBI taxonomy): Eukaryota > Viridiplantae > Streptophyta > Magnoliopsida > Caryophyllales > Polygonaceae > Rheum > Rheum nobile. The sequence continues at coordinate 591,712 of WOAB01000191.1, read as the reverse complement.
CTTTTAAGGAGAAGGGTATGAAGAAGAGGAAGAATGAGTCGCGCCCGGTTGCAAAGCAAGTGAGGAAGAAGTTGAGAGAAGAGGCAAGAGAAAGAGCCAGAGAAAGAACTCAGAAGAAGAAGGATGATTGGAGGTTGAGTGAGTTAGGAGGACTAAGAAATGAATCTGCAGATTCTCAGACCCAAATCTTGGAGCCATGTTCAGATGTTGTGTTTGAGATTGAACAACAGATTGATGATGAAATAACCACTTTTGGCACAACCTTGGCTGTAACTACAAGTTGGAGCTCACTCATGAGTCTAAGTTATCATCAGGAGGATAATTCTTGCCAAGTGGTAAGTCGTATTTCCTCCGTTTAATTATATTTGTCATTTTAGTTTTTTAATCGAGTTCAAGAATTAGTCTTTTTAGATTTTTTTGAAGATTTATTGATGGGGAGATATGATAATTGTTATAACACTTTGATTATGTTGACTCTTTCCTCTCTATCCATGGAGTGGTGAAAAAAATAACTAATGGTAAAATAATTAAAAAAGCTTTTATGAGAATTTCTATAAGAGGACTAATATGGAGAAAGTGTGGAATATGTAAATAAACCTTTTTTTAATTTTCAAGCAATGATACATTATGCACTTCAAAGATGGTTAATCTAACTGTATTTACATTGCAATGTTGTTTACAGAACCCTATTCCAGAGTGTCAACAATTTCATGGAACATCAAGGGAATCCTACAGCCATCCAAATCTGGGTCAGAGCTGGTATTACTGATATCATCAATTTAGTTAATGTATTTACCTCCTATTTGAAGATGTGTGTCTCTAACTCAGCATGTAATGTAAGCTCTTATTAATTCTAGCTTATTAATTCTTAATTTGCTTATTAATATAAGCTCAGCATGTAATATAGGCTCCTATTTGAAGATAATCAAGTCTGTATATATTCTAGCTTATTAATTCTTAATTTGCTTCTGTCTAACTTAAATAGCCATTTATACATAATATATATATAGTCCAGTAAGTAGTTCATATAAAGCTTAAAATTGAGAGAGATCTTGTACGGCTATAGCCTGGGGCGGATCTAGGGGGGTTTGCGGGGGCGCTTCTCCCGGCGAACCCCTTAGAATATATTGAATATTTGATTTAAGTTTCTTTTAAATTTTAAATTTTCATTATGTATACATAAAATAATAAGTAAATTATAATAAAAATATATTAGTCTAGTGATTTTTGTTCTTATAAGAGGTCATGGTTTAAATCTTCAATCTCTCCTAACTCTTCATTTTTTTCCCATTTTTTGTTAAAAAATTGTGTCTTAATAACCTTATTAAAATCCTTAAGCTTATTAAACATGTTTATTTCTCTTTTGTTTTTTCTTTCATGTTTTATTTTTTTATTAAAAACAAAATTAAAAAGCTTACATTAATAAAAAATAATTTTTAAAAATGCAAAAAGATAGAATATGTATTAGTCAAATTTTAAGAGGTGGATGTCATACTTTTTATAGTTTTAAAATATTAATATAAATGTTGATCCATTAAGCGCGAAAAACAAACTTCGAAGGAAAATCGTGTAACACCCCCAATTTACACCGAAGATATTACATGCCAGTGACCTCAGACTTTACCGTCCAAAGTCACCCCAGGCTTTTTCAGAACAGACATGCTTAAATACATACACAATTACATATTAATTGAAAGATTAAACAACGGAAGACTTTAAATAGCCAACTTATAACATGGCTTAAATTATGACGATACATCAAGGTAACACTTAACAAACTTAAAACACTTAACAACTTAAGTACTGACTTTAAATCTTCGTCTGCAAGCTTCTTATCCTTCAATAAGTTACTTAAACTCCGGGAATCAACTCCTGATGTGCCGAATCGAACGGATGACACCAGCCCACATGCAAAGAACAAAGTTCGTGGGTTAGTCTACTGAATAGACTAGCAAGGGTACAAAGCAGAATAGTTCGAGTGATCGTGACCGTTTACTATCATTGTCCCTTGAATAAAAACCGAAGGAACGATATATAACCCGACACTTTCACGGAATGATTTAACAATTAAGATATGCACTGAAGAGAAGACTCCAACTGAAATGAGCCTTATAGGAAATTATGACAACTGCTAGGGAACATTAAAGTTACACACACAATGATTTAAAAGTTGACTGAGATGCTTCAGTTCACAACCAACCTCATCGCATATAGCGAATCCAGATTGAAAAGAGAACGTATTATGATCAAAGTCGAGACGAGTTTTCCTAGCTGCACTACTCGTCGAAGATTTATTAATCATGTGCACTCGGGCACATATCTTATTTAATTACCAAACACACTTTACTGAAATACGTTAATGTTATTAAGAGCGGCACAAAGCTTAAATCTCAGGGTGACAATCATGTCGACCCAAATTAACACAACACACAAACACACACACGAGACTTAACATTATTCCGAGAACAACGGAGTTATTATTACACAGGGTGATCTTACGTTCACCCAGATTGCACTGCCACAGTGCTTACACTTTAATTTACAGGGTGACAGTACGTCCACCCTAATTGCACTAGCTAAGTGCTTAATACACAGGACTGCAATTATGCTCATCCAATGACGCTTGCAAGGCGCTTAAAACACTTCAGATCCTTAACGGTGGATAAGAAGCATAGGTCATGACCCTTAAATTATTATCCGTAAATTAACCCGAGGAGTATTACGATTTAAAGAAACGACAAATCCTTACTTGGATTAGCGTTCCTACGAATATTAAGTTATAAAGAAACGACTAATCCTTACTCGGATTAGCGTTCCCACGAACACTCGTGTTAACTAAACAGTCTAACACAACAATTATTCACATTAAAGCCATCCAGGCAATCAACTTAAACATAGAGATAATAGAAACGGCTAATCCTTACTTGGATTAGTTTTCCTATTAACCCACATGCTATTCTAGCATTAAGATTAAATTCACAATAATACCATCACGGTAATTATCACATATAATAGCGTTGTTCTAACAGATATACAACCTATCATAACATTACTTTAATCACGTTTATTTATGAAATTAGTTCCCAAACAAAACAACAGTTCACTCCAATTTAATTAACAATTAAATAATTGATAATTAATGAAACATGGAATGATTAAGCAAGAGCGAACCGCCACTTGCCTTAATCCGCAGATCTGGAACAAAGCAGAGACAACGAGATTCCGGGCTCGATACAGGTATAGCTCCGACAGCACAACGACCTTCGAGTCGACCCATAAGGAGACCCTAAGTTAGATTCGACATAAACTAGTACGAATCTAAGGAAAGACGAAAGAAACGACGCCACAACGACGACCACCAAGACCAAGCCAACAAAGGGGCTTCTGGCCACTGGCGGCGGTCGTCGTGTTCATCACGGCGGGCGCCACCACGAACACGGCGGTCGCCGTGAAGAACGGCGGCCAACAGAACGGCGAGAAAACTCACCAACACACGCACGAGGGTCACTCCTTTGGCCTGGCTTTGGGTTCAGACCTCCACTAAGCTTCCAAAGGGACCTCTAGGCTACTGGAAAACACACCAAACGACACCAGCGAGCACTTGCACAACTCCGGAGAGAGATTTTGGAGGGATTTAAGCTTGATTATGTGCTCAATCCGATCCCAAACCTTCTCTATTTATAGCCAAATGCCAGGGAACATCATCATGGCTAGCAAGGCGACGTGGAGGGGCTAAATCGGCGATGTCAGAGGCTCGCCGGCGACCTTCGGGCAAGGACCTCCAGACAACAACGACGGCGGACGCCGTCATAAATGCGGCGGGCTCCGCCATCAATGCGGCGGGCACCGTCATCAATGCGGCGGGCGCCGCCATAGGCCTGGCGTCCCCAGCTAGGAGAAGACCCGCCGGCTCCTCGAGCCCAGCGACGGTGGGCGCCGCCATACCCATGGCGGGCGCCGCCACCCTGGCTTCGCCTTCATTGGCCTTGGACGAAATCAACATTAACCCGGGATCAAAATTAATCGTACACGAACGAGTAATTAACATCCAAAGCACGTCGTCTGTATTTTATTTCACTGAGAAAAATATTACAGAGATATAGCACATTACAGAATGTCTTAAACTCTCTGTATTAAATCCGACGTACAAAACGGGTGTTCGGGAAAATTCTAAAAATTCCCAAAATAACCTTACAAAAATACGGGGTATCACAAATCACCCCCTTCGATAAATTCCTGGATCCGCCACTGGTTGTAACTAGCTATGTACTTGAAGCCTTGAAGGGTAGATATACTTGAAGCCATGTGTAACACTAACATAGATATATTGGTATACTGAAAACTGAATGAACTTTGGTCAAGTCAAAAAGATGTCTTCTAGCTAGCTACCTAGTTGCAAAGTTGTAGTTGTGGACTTAGGAAATTAGTTATAAATCTTAGTGCATTCGCTTAAGCTATCCATCTGAAAATGTTGAATAGACTGACCACTCAAAATACTGTCTAGATCACTAATTAATAACATTGTCAGCATCAATCTTAATTTCTTGGTCTTGATGTTGGAGAAAGATTCTAAGATAATACAATCTTATCAGCAAAAGTGGAAACAACAACTATAATGTTTAACTGATGAATTCAAGCCAAATTCCTGAAATAGATTTGTTTAATTATATTCTATGAGAGGTAGACATAGACGTAGACATAACGTAAATAAATTGACCTCCTTCAATGAATTATATCTTATAGTCCAATGTTGAAAGATAAGCACTTGCAAATTATGGCATTGTATTTACTATTCACAAGGATCATTATCCAAACTTTCACTATCATTGTATCAACATGTTTCCATATTGCTTTACTCAGCTGACTGTCTTTAATTAATGGGATATTTCAATCAATATAAGTCCCCAAAAAGAAAAGAAAAAATGAGAGGGAGGGTCAAACTTGGTGATTTAAGTTCAAGTTTTTTTTTTTTTTTTTTATATATAGTAAGAATTCAAAGTTGTAAAAAACAACTTTGAGAGGCCGAAAACATCGACTGTCGGAACAATCGACAAAATAACAAATCAAAGACAACCCAAAAACAAAAAAAAGTGAAGGGAAAAAACAGAAGCTACAACAACAAGAGAAACAAACTAGAAGAAAATAAAGCTAAAAAAACCCAGAAGTGAGGTGATTAAAGCACAAATGAAATCCGCGCTGCCGGATTGATGGTCTTCCTCGACCTTGCCCGGAACTACAACTCGATTCACTGTCTAGGAAAGCTCCATCCTCTGAAGAATACATCTGAAGCCGAGAGCCGTGGTCTGAATTTTTATGAGAGTCGTGGAGAGGTTTGATTTGAGGGTATCGCCGAAGCTTCTCGCTCGGGGTTGGCCGAGGTCACGCCGGAGAGCCTTAGTATGGAATTCAAGATTTTGAATCCGAGGTTGGGGTTGGTGGTGACGGCTGGTAATCTAGGGTTCGGAGATCTCAAATTTGGGAGCATTTTCAGTTTTTTCCTTTCATCTTTGCTTTTCCATCCTGTTCCCAAATCTGAAGAAGAGGGACCCAGATCTGAGCTTAGGATGGAAGCAGGGGGCTCGTCGTCTTCATCCTCCGACAGAAGCCATGGACAAGATCGTCGACGTTGTAACACCCCCGACTTACGTCGGTAGTGCCACACGTCAGTGACCTCAGACGTTGCTGTCCGATGTCACCCTAGGCTTTAATCGGAACAATTAATCTTAATTAAACATGTTAAATAACGAAGGATTTAACAGCGGAAGACATTTTTAAATGAAACTCAACCATTTATATTAAAAGATCTCTCATCAAACGAGAGAAGTGTTTTTACAACAGAGTGAAATTACAGCGAAAGACTTTAAGAATAAACCTATTACATGACTTAATGATAAGAATATATTACAATAATATTTGACAACCTTAAAAATACTAATACTTGAACCTTCAACTGCAAGTCTCTTCTTCAATTGGTTACTTCAAGTCTTCGGGAACCAACCACTGATGTGCCGTATAGGACGGATGACACCAGCCAACCATGCAAGGAATAAAACCCGGTTGGTTAGTCTAATGAAAGACTATGCAAGGGTGAAAACAAAATGGTCCTAGTAATCATAACCGTTTACTATCATTGTCCCTCGAATAAAAACCGAAGGAACGATATATAACCCGAAACTTTCACGGAATGATTAGAATTTAGTCATGCACTGAAAAGAAGGCTACAAAGGAATTGAGTCTTATGGGAAAATATATGAAGAGAAGACTCCAATAGATCGAGTCTTATGGGAAAATATAACAAATGTTTGGGAACGTTAAAGTTTTCATACAATCATTTAAAAACGACTTGACTATTTGGGTCAACGACCAACCTCACCGCGCAATGCGAATCCAGATTGGAAAGAAGACTTACTCTAACCGAAGTCCGGGCGGTTTCCACGTTGTACTCCTCGCCCGATGGTATAATAATTATGTGCATAATCACACTTATCTTGTTTAATTCCAAAACGTATATTCACATTAAAGCTTTTATCATATATCATCTCGATACGAGAGATATCTTGGGAGCAATTCCCGAATGTTTGGCACCAGCTGTGTGCACCTCCCCTATACTCGGATAGGGGACATTCATGACTAGGGGGAAGGGTGTTAGGGCAAAATCCTCCTAAGCACCACGGTTATAAAAAAACAGCCAGCACTCGCAATGAGATACATATCGTTCCTACGAATACTCGTTCTAACTATAATGTATAAGTTCACACATAAAATCCACACCAATACCATCATGGTAATAACAGATATAATAGCGTTGTTTCTAGCAATATATACAACCTATTATAATATCACATTTTAAATCATATTATTTATAAAATTTTGTTCCCAATTAAAAACAACAATTCATCCCAATTTAATTAACAATTCGAAATAATTGATAATTAACGGAAACATGGAATGATAAGCAAGATCGAACCGCCACTTGCCTTAGTCTAGACGAACGATTGAGCGACGACGGATTTCTGGGTCCGGAATGGGAACGGAAATCGGATTACAAATTCCTATGACGACTGTGATACCCCATAATTTTGTAAGGTTATTTTGGGAATTATGGAATTTTCCCGAGTAACCGTTGTGTACGTCGGATTTAATTCAGGTAGCTTGAGACATTCTGTAATGTGCTCTGTAATATTTTTCTCAGTGAAATAATATACAGACATCATGCCTTGAAGTTTAATTGTCGTTCGCGTACGATAATTTTTATCCCGGTTTAATGTCTTATCCGTTCAAAGCTAAACGGGCGGGAAAAAGGGTCACGGCGACCGCCGTAAAGTCGCGGCGACCGCCGTCGTGAGACCCAAGCACGGCGACCGCCGTAAAGATACGGCGCCCGCCGTTCCAACGCCCGAGGAGGCAACTGATGTGTCATGCTGCGGCGACCGCCGTAAATTACGGCGACCGCCGTAAGTACCGTCATCGTTGCCCAGCAGTCGTTGCCCGTTGGTCGTCGGCGTTGTTTCTGGCGAGCGCCGCAGTAGCTCTAGGCCCTCGTCTTCGAACTCCAGATGTGTTGGCTATAAAAGGAGGTGCTGGGGGTGAGGTTTTGAGCCATCCAAGCACCAAACCTCTGCCAAATTCGCCTCTCGCCGGAGTTGTGCTTTCACCGGAAATTTCGAAGCTTTCGTCGGTGTTGTTAGTGGTGTTTCCAGCAGCCTTTGTGAAGCCTTGTGGTTGCCTTGGAAGGTCAGAAACCAAGCCAGGCTGAAAGGGGTCGAAACGCGCTTTGTTTTGGTGAGATTTCTCTCGTTCTGTGTCGTCTGAGTTCTTCACGGCGACCGCCGTGTTCTTCGCGGCGACCACCGTGATGAATACGGCGACCGTCGCCAAGAACAACGACCGCCGCCAGAGCCGAGAACGCCTTCGTGGCTTTGGCTTGGTTGGTTGTCGTCGTGGCGTCTTTCCTTTCGTATTCTTTCGCCGTGTTTAGATTCATACTGTTTATGTCGGATCTAACTTAGGGTTCCTTTTATGGGTCGACTCGAAGGTTGTTGTGCTATCGGAACTATACCGTGTCGAGCCCGAAATCCAGTTGACGTCGTTAGACTATTCTGCGGATTAAGGCAAGTGGAGGTTCGCTCTTGCTCATTCGTTCCATATTTACATTAATTATCAGTAGTTTATCTGAGTAATTAATTTGGAATGAATATTCTGTTTGTCTGGAAACGGTTTTGTTAAACTGTTTTGAAAATCATATAATAGGTTGTATATCTGTTAGAACAACGCTATTATCTGTGATCGCCTTTCGGGCCTTTATGTGGATTTATCCAGTAACTGTTGTTGTGCTATACTGTTTAGTTAGCACTAGTGGCTAGGAACGCTATGTACCTTGAGGGGGTTTAGCTGTTTCTTTATAACTGGTACTTGGTGGTTCATCCCCAATACTTTCTCTTTGGTCATGACCATATCCTTTCACAGGGTAGGCGCACTTCGCTAGTGCCAAATCTTTCAGGGTTCATCCCTTCTATAACTCTTGTGAGGAGATCTGATATCTCTTGTGAGGAGATCCGATATCTCTTGTGTGGAGATGTAAAAGCTTATAACGTAATGCTCGTTTTGGAATTTAATAAGATAAGTGCCCGAGTGCACATGATTAATATACCTTGGGCGAGTAGTGCAGCTAAGTTCAGTGCAGCTAGGAAAACTCGTCTTGACTTGAATGTAGTACGTTCTCTTTCCAATCTGGATTCGCTGTAGGCGATGAGGTTGGTCGTGAACCGAAGCATCTCAGTCAGTTTTAAATCATTGTTGTATGATCCTGTAATCATTCCAGATTTGTCATATTTCCTTAAAGACTCAATCTCTTGGAGTCTCTTTTCGAATCGATTTCTGTGAAGATGAAGTCTTCCAGAATCTTCTCTCATGCATACCTCTTGTTGTTATTCCGTGAAAGTGCCGGGTTATGTATCGTCCCTTCGGTTATTATTCGAGGGACAATGATAGTAAACGGTTACGATCACTCGAACCATTCTGCTTTTTACCCTTGCTAGTCTATTCAAGTAGACTAACCCACGAACAGTGTTCTCCGCATGTGGGCTGGTGTCATCCGTTCGATTCGGCACATCAGATAGAGTGAAGATTTGAGGAGACTAGATTGACTATGAAGACGACGGTTATTTTTGGATGTTTTAATAATTGCTTTTAATCAGGTTGAGATCCTTGGGCAGGTGATCATCACGATCACAACCCCGTTTGTAAAATCTTTTATTTGTCTTCCGCTGTACTTTGTTTGAACTCTGTGTTTGGCCTATTCGGGATTGGGTTGTAATCCCGTAACTCTTGTTTCCTCGACAATGTTATGTTTTGGAATTTAATGCTTGATCTTTGTGTGTCAATTGCATTTCATAAATTGTATTTTTTTTGGTAAAGCCTTGGGTGATCTCGGTAAGGAACACTAGGGTTACTGGTGGTAATACCTTTCCAAAAGGGTTAAGTTTTGGGGGTGTTACAACGATGACCCACAACGAAACCCTAGGTTAGATTCGACAATCAAATAGTACGAATCTAAGGAAAAACGAACGAGATCGAAAGAACAAAAGTCCTGCCCGAGACCGGATCGTCCAAGGCCAAGATCGCGATTGCCAAAGCAATCCGCGGTCGCGGTAGGGATTCCGCGGCGGCCGTCGAGGACTTCGTCCACGAGTGTCAAAGACAGCGGCCGCGGACAACCTTGTCACTGCCGCGGTCGCGGCAGTTCATGTCCGCGGTCGCGGCCATGAACTCCGGCGACCCTAAATGGAGAAAACTCACCGGCGACGACTCGGACGGGCTCGATTCGAGGGGGTTTCGATGCCAATCTTCATTGCGCCTCCAAAGCACTACTCCAAGGCCACCACGACCACCAACAAAAGCTCCGGCGACACCTCGAAACTCCGGCGAGGGAACGAAACTCCGGCGAGCAAGAAAAACGAGCGAGAGAGAGAGAAAGGAGATCAGATTTCGGAAACCCTCCAAACTCGCCACTATATATAGCCAAGGAGAGGAGGCCAGCCCCGACAAGATCGACGGAGGAGCAGGCGATCAACGGCGGGGTGGAATACGAAGCGTCGCTGGCGTGTTGCAAATTTTCCGCGATCGCGGAAAAAGTACCGCGGTCGCGGAAAATTCTTGTGCCCAGCTTCGCTGAGCATTATTATTCCGCGGTCGCGGAATTGCCCTTTTCGCGTCTGTTTGTCCGGGAAAAGGTTTGACATGGGTTTAAACCCCGTATTTTAAATATTTTTACCCGAACAAATATTCTAAGCCTCGACAATACGTCGAATGTATTTTCCAAGGCTCAGGGATTTTTACAGAGATCATACACGTTACAGAAATTCCAAATTTTGCCAAATGCGTCTTGCTTTCCCAACGAGAGTTGGAAATTTACCCAAATACCCTTACTAAAAATGAGGGGTATTACAAACGTCCTACTGGAGAAGGAGACGATGATCCCAAGGTGGCTCGTCTTTCTCGGTCGGAGCGGGGGGCTCGGTCGGAGCGGGGCTCGATCGGAGCGGGATTGTTCATCTGAGATGGCTTCCTCTGCGGAGTCGAAGGTGTCGAGCCAGAGCCTCGTCTTGTTCTAAGGGAGTCTGATCTCCGCCACCCACTCCCCCCCTGAACAGCTTGTGCTTCGTCGGAGCTCCGACATGCTTCATCGCCACGGGCTTCGGGGAGAGGAAGTTGAGACGATGCGGATTGGGAGATCTAGAGCATCTGAGATGGTGTTAGCTGGTTGAGCCCGATCGGGTCCGTCATGAAGCCTGAAAAAACCCGATCTGGGCTGGAGGAGGCAGTGTCCTTTGCAAGAAAGGAGAAGGGTAATGGTGAGGTGGCAGTGGTGAGGGGGTGAAGGTGGCGGTGGGTAAAGATAGTTTTAGGATTTCATGTATGCCCTTCTAGGGTCGGCTCCATTGGGAGCGTTTTGAGTTTTCGGTGGTTGTTTTCTAACAGTAGAAGAATTGAAACTTCTAGTTTAAGGGTATTTTGATTGGTGTCTCAAGATTAAATTTTTTTTAAGTTGATTTTTGTAAGATTTTGGGCTTGTTTGCTTCGTAACCAAATTTCTCTATATTCATACCATTTCGGTTTAGTTTAATTGATCAAATTCAAGTCCATCATTGTGTTCGTCACCCTCAACCTAGTAGAATTCGACTCATAAAACACCACCCATATCTGAACAATTTGAATTTGAATTCCAAAACAACCCATTTTGAACCGGATTTCAAATCGGGATAGGGTATGGATTTAGGTATTTTAGGAGTCGACATGTCGAATCTTATTAGTTTGAGGGTGAGGAACACGATGGTGGACTTAGATTTGATCAATTCAAACCAAAATGGTACGAATACAGAGAAGTTTGATTACGAAATAAACAAACCCAAAACCTTACAAACACCAATTGAAATTAATAATAATGTTGAGACACCAACTAAAATATCCTTAAACTCAGGAACACTAACCAAAATTTTACTTAATTAATTATTGAGTAGAACTCCTTTTTAGTGATTGGTAGAAACACTTTAAGCTCCCAAGTTATCAATTCAAATTAATTTCATTGTTGTTTCAATTGCTCGCTAGTGATCCAGATCCATACATATCCAATGTCAAAGTAAGATCGAGTACTTGGCATGAAAGTGAAACTGGCCAATTAATTAATTCCATGAAATCACAATCACATATTCATGTATGTGAAACACTTAATTGAAAAGGACTACTTATTAATGATCATATGTGAATGATTAAAGCTATAAACTTTGCTGGGAAGCTTATGGTTTCCTAAGTGACTACGTGGCTCACTAGGTGAAGAGCCTCTTTTTCCAGTCATGTCTAAATATAGGCAATGCTCAATTGCTCATTACATTCTGTTTTAAGAGTCCGTTTCACGTGCGAAATATGTTTATCGTGCGAAATGCGAAACGGTCGCGTTCATTTGAGTTCATAAATAGACACCACATGTTTATTTTCTGAGCGATAATGTTCATTATCTGGGGGTAATATTCAAGGGCACTGTACTGTTAAAAAAAGGGGGATAATGAATAGTGACGCGGTGGCATAACCGTAAATATGGCGATTTTTTTTCCCGGTCAACAATTTATTTTTTATTTTTTTATTGTCTCTGATCGTTCTGGAATAGACAATTATTAACGTTCACATATAAGTACTATATATTCATTGTATGTGCCGTATAAGTTCACATATAACATGATCATGTTCCAACACATGTCATTGAACATTCAGTGTTTATTTGTGAACGTGAATGTACAAATAAATGAACATCTAGTGCTTATTCGTGAACCTTCTATATAGGCTTTTCCAGAATGATCACGGGACGAAAATGAAAAAAAAAGAGTTGTTGACCAAAAAAAAAAAAAAAAAAACGTACGGCCGAGATTGCTTCGCATTTCGCACGGAAAGCCTATTTCGCACGGGAACCCAAATCTCTGTTTTAAATGCTAATTGTACGGTAATTGCAGTATTGGTAAATGCATTATCTTTTTCTAATGTGTCCATGACACACAATAAAAATCTTATATTTAATAATAATCTCTTTTAACTATTAATTTAATTTTTTTATTAGGAGTTCATCCCTTCTATTTTAAAAAATATTTTTTAAAAAATAAATAAATTTGACCTCTTAACATATACACATGAACACATACCAATACATATATACTTGTATGTTTGAAATCATTTGTACACATATATACCTGATCTACTGTGCTTTACTAGTCATAAAGCTAGGATATATCAGATGGAAAAAGTAGAATTTTTTACTCAATCAATTGGTTCTTGTTTGTCCAAAATTTGTTTCTTAATTCTTACGTTTATGATTTTCATTTTCCTTTGTAAAATTTGTTTTTTCTTAATATTTTACTGTAATATTATACTCTCTATTCAAATAAGGTTGTTATTTTAGCTGCTTATAAATCATGGTATAATTAAATAACAAATATATATAGGATATATAATTAGTCAAAAGAGATAACATAAAATGCAAATTAAAGCAATTATTAGAGCTCTAGAAATCTAATGAGGCTATGTTAATTTAACTAAGTGAAGTATACAAATACAAGTGTCTGATATAAACATGTCAAAGTCGGTTAAATAAGTAACAGTGCAATCAACATTTAGAATTAAGAAAGTGTAAATTAGGGATAATATATACGTACAGACTGAGCAAAGACCTTGATTATTAATCTATTTAATTAGTCTAAGTTTATTTTTACGTTCTCCTTGCAGTAGAAATATATATCAAGCACTAAAATACGAACAATAAACACCACTAAAAAGGACTTTGGGCGACAAAATTTCTAAATTAGGGCGACGGAAGTTTCCGTCGCCCAAACAGTGATTTTGGCGACAAACCAAATATTCATCGCCTAAATTTTCATATTGGCGACAAAATTCGTGATTCGTCGCCCAAAATAGACAATGGACGACAAATATATATTTTTGACGCCTAAAGTTTTTATGTGCAACCAAATACTGATTTTGTCGCCCCTATTTTTAATATATTAATTTTTATTTATATTTTCGGCGACAAAATTATGTTTCGTCGCCCAAACTAACAAAATATAAATAATATTATTAATATTTTTGCGACAACCATTTCCTTTTGTCGCACTATGTATATTTGGGCTACAAATATTATTTTCGTCGCCCATATTTATCATTATTTATATATTTTTATAATTTTGTTAAGCTTTGGCGACAAGTTTATCAATGTCGTCGCCGATAGTTTATGCGGGGAGCGATTTTTTTTTGTGGGAAATAGAAAAAAGGGTTTGATATTTGACTGAAAAAAAAATCAAATTTGTCTCAAACCCTTCAGATTTCTTTTTCCCTTCTATGTGCTTCTGTTCGAATTCCATGGATGCTGAGCTCTCGCTTACCCTCTCCCTTCTACTCTATCCTTCCGATCGCCATGGTTGACATGCTCAAACCCTCAATCCATCATTTACTTCCTTTTCTTCATCAGTTTGCTTCCTAATTTTTTCCAGTGTCTCCTATTTTCTCTCGGTTTTTTGTCCGATGAAAAAGAGGTTGTTTTGGAATATTTGTGTGTGCTAGTTGCTTGGTCCTCTGTCCCCTTAAGGTACACTCACTCAAATCCCTTCTTCTTCGTCTCTACTTTTGTTCAAATTGGAAATTTTGATTAGGGTTTATGCTGAGGCTTTCGGAATCTGCGTACATGACATTGCAACACATTTTCCTAAAGCCGATCTCTTATAAATTGGAGATTGCACAATTTTTTTAGATAACTCTTTGACTTTGTAATGCCATATCTGACAATGTTAGTTTCTGTAGAATATGCAAATTGATTCCTTACACTGAGAATGTTGTACATGTATGCATAATTGTAGTAGTTGAGTTTTCAACCAACCTCTCGTGTGCTTTGCAATTGTAAGACCAAGTCATACACCTATTTAGCCACCAATGCTATGATCTCCTCCATAGTCCATAGCCAATCGCCACCATAAGAAAGCGCCTTCACATTTTTTTAAAATTAAAAACAATGAAATTTATCAACGAGTACTTGTCTGACAACTTGATGTCTTCATGAACAGTCAAGTTATACAGAAAAACTGTTAATGCTAGCTTCTCATTGTCTATTATGCTCTTATCAATATACAATATTATTGATATAGTTAATTAGTCTAGAATTGTATGCTAAAGATGAAAAGTAAAATATTTATATTTTCTGTCTTAAGATACCAGAAGATATTCCTCCGGTTGAGTACATTAGATAGAATCTACTGCTTAGAACGACATTTACAGAGACATCACTCATGAAAATAGAGACAGTGTGGCCCATCATGTCAATTGAATTCAGGTTTCCTACAAACTGATTTCCATGGTTAACTGATTGCTCAAGGTTAATCATCCTCTCTGCTGCCAGATCACTGAATATACCAGGACCCTTGTTCAAAAGATACAAGGTGAATCATCCTCTCTGCCGCCGTATTGATTTGTGGATTGTTTGTCACAATATGCAGTTAGTTAGTGCTTATGATGTTATCTCAGGACAAGGCTTCTTCCGGACACAAGCTTAATTACTTCTTACATCGGGGCATTGTTTAATACAATTTTTTTGGCACTTCCTGGCAGTTTATAGGCATCATTGATGCTGATAAGCGATGGCTATTTTCTTGGTGGCTGCTGTTGGTTTTATAATTAATATTTGTTTTATTGAGAATTCAATTAGGTATTTAGGTCATCAAATATTAAACTTTGGTAGATAGGTCAGTTATGGCTACAGTTGTGATAAACAACTCCGGTTTCCAATTGTGATAAACAACTCCGGTTTCCAGTTGTGGTATTTGATGCAATTGTGCACTGATGGAATAGATAACATGTATCTCTCCTTGTATTATTTTCATGTTCCTTGTTTTAATTCACTGAAGCAACTCAGATCATTTGTGTTAATGGCCTGCCAATCTGCCATACTTTCACTAGCTTGTTCTATGTCCAACCAATAAGACACGTATTTACTTTATTATAGTTCCCTAATAGTAGTGATCTTTGTGGATAGATCTGCACACTCTTTTGAAGTTAAGAGGAGGAGTATTGAAGCTCTTGCTGCTTTTAAAGAAGCTGCCATGCAGTATACAAATTCATTTCTAAAAAATGTCCAAAGTATTGATTGCCTAAAAAAACCACTAGACCAAACTTTATTTCTTTTCATACAAAAATTTTCAATATCTATTTGTGTCTTTTCATGAGCTATCAGTAGTGCTCTTTGTTTCTTTTCATATAGTTGATCAAGTAACTTGATTCAGCTCCTAGTCCTTGGTATATTAGATGATTCTTTTGTATTTATCAGATTAATTTGTAATTAGTTTCTTTTCATACAAAAAATTGTTTCTATTTATGTGGTATTTATTTATTTTCCAGTATCATATGATAAACCAAGGTAGTTAGTTGAGATGTTATTGTTGTCATAAGTATTCCTTTTATCATGTTTTGATTTGTATGAGAAGTATTCCTTTTATCACCAGTATACTGAAATTTAATTTGGGCCTGAATTCAATAATTCCACTGCAAACTGACTACATCTTGGAGTAGGGGTTGAAAATAATCTAGAGTTCAGAAAAACACAATTCTGTATGCAGAGATTTCTGAACCCTTTGACTGAGTTTTGGGGAAAAAAAACCTTGGAGGAGGAGAAAGACGAAGCATGGGAGAGAGGTTTTAAAAAAAAATTATGGCTTTGTTGAAGATGGAAGAAGGGAAATAGGAAGTGGCAAGAAAAAAGTCCAATCAAGAATTCTATAATTTGCCGATCTTCCTTCTATTCTGTCTATTTGTTTTGGTGAAGTTGCCAAACTTCAAGGTTTTGTGCCTACTATGAGGTACACATCTAATTGGATGTGTTATTGGTTAGACCACTTCAGTTCCTTTACTAGTATCCATTTTCAGGATGTTAAATGTGATTTGCTGTCATAAGTCCCCCCCCCCCCCCATTGTAATTGCTATATGTAACTAAATTCTCCCTCTCTGGCTGTTTAATGACTTAATGCCATTGCTGACACCACTTGGTGTGGTTTGCCTTTGTTGTATTACTTGTCCTTCTCTAATACCTACTTCACTATTATCAATTAGCTACATCTAGATAGAAATGATGAAATATGGACCTCCATGGCTGACAAGTTCTTGAAATCATCAATCTTGGGCATGTTAGGGTTATAAGATTCAAGATTTGGGATATGAGTTGAGGTTTAGGGTAGATCAATTATCTTAGGTTCTAGATTCACTGAATTCAATTGCTCTTGATATAGGATAGATCAATTATCTTTTCTTTTTCTGGAAATGAGGTAGGTTCATCTTTTTTAGCAGGGAGGCATTAGAAGTTGAACACATCTCATTCTTACCTTCCTATATTATGTGAACCTATTGAGCTTTTTGAGGTGTTTTGCTCTCATGTTGCTGTACCTATTCGAAAATTTTGTTTTGCATTCAACTTATAACACAAACATGTGGAAGCATCTACCAAACTTTGCATACCAATTTCAGGTTGATATGAATATATGATATACTATTGCCTGATATGTGCTAGCTGACTAGTTTGTGGTACTTGTAAGTTCATGAAATCTTAAGAATGCTAACCTTCATTGGTTACTTAATGTTGTGAGGTATCCATAATGATGACTTCTTTCTTGCAGCGATGTTAAAAACAATAGTTTGACGGACATCATTCTTGACAATATTGGCAATTGCACTGCTTTCCAAGTTCTGTATATGATTGTTCTATTCTCTCTTGGTCCTTAATGTGATGAATGGATGTATATACTAATCAACTTGTACCACTTAGTAAAATGACTCTTTTGTTTATATCATTAGAGATTTGCCCTACAATCAACTCACTGGAGAGATTCCATTCAACATAGGGTTCTTACAGGTGGCCACATTTTAAGGACACGACTCTTTTCTTTTTGTCTGTTATCATTGAAGCTCTCTATAAAGTCTATATAAACAACATATCTCATAATTGCGACTAATCCACCTTTGATCATAGATCTTTGCAGGGAAATCAATTTTGTGGTCCTATTCCTGCGGTTATTGGGTTGATGCAGGCTCTTGCCGTGTTGTAAGTACTACTACAACTGAGTCACTGAATTCAATAGTCAGTCACCCAGACCCTCTTATTTTGATAGCCTTTTTCATTGCTTTTCTGTTCATGCAGAGATTTAAGTTGCAACAACTTGAGCGGGCCTATCCCTCCCATCTTGGGAAATCTAAGCTATATAGAGAAATTGTAAGTGTGGTATTCGCTCTGAAAATTGTGTAATGAATTTTGGTTCATGATTTTGGAAGTTGAACTACATTATTGTTCCATTTTACTATATCACTCATAATTGTCTTGCGCTTTATATATAGGTATTTGCACGGTAACAAGCTGACCGGTCCTGTTCCTCTAGAGCTTGGGAATATGACAACTTCATTACTTGTACACTTACCTACTCTCTTATGTATATCTTTGATTTATTACAAAGCTGATACCCTTGCAAATGTGACTCATTCAGAGAGTTGAATGATAATGAATCTCAAAGGACGAATTCCACCAGAACTAGGAAAGCTCACTGAGTTATTTGATCTGTAAGTTTGTGTCATGGATGCTACTACTGTAAACTTGTAACTATATGCATCATGAATTTTATTTTAAATGCTTTTGTTTTGTACTTTTCTTGAGTTGGTGGCTACTTGATATTATAAAACATTGTTGAAAACTATAGTAGTAGCAAATTTATGTGTGAGGGTAACAAATTCTCTAATTGTTTTATATTTCTGAGAGTTTGCTGCTTACATCATTTTTTTGCTGACTTCTTTTAAGAACTTGATTTCTCCTTTGGGGCATGAGTGCATGCCACATGGATAGATTCTGATTCAAAATGTATATGATGTTTGGTCCAAGCATACGTAGTTGTACATCACCAATTGTCAATGCATTCTGTTAGGAAATGGAACTCTGGAACTTCAGTTTCCCTGAGAGTTCCTTTCCTCAGTTTCTCTACTTTTGAAGATGACAAATATTATGATACTAATGTTTTATCTCAAAGATGTGCTTTAAGGAACCACATGAATATACCGAAGGCAAGAAAGCCAAACAGGACAAGAGAACCAAAGGAACAAGACAAATGAAGGAACCCAGGTGTGCCTAGAAACATAGCATGCGAGGTTGCGATTCCCGAGAAATCTGGGAACATCAACCTCGGACAAAAGGAAGTCGAAAATGACTTGTGCGAAGCTTCCAAAAGCCTGCCAATGTCCAGAGCAAAACAACAAGACACCTAGAACGCCGAACCTCGGACAGAGAAAGGTGAAAGCGATAGGACATGGAACCTGTCGCTGTCCAGAAGTCAGTTCCCAAGCGCCCAGAGTGTCGAACCTCAGACAAAGGAAGCTGAAGAATGACTTGGCTGAAGAGGTTGACTAACCTAGAAGGATTCTGAGCTGCCTAGGTTGTTTGCACATGCCAAGAACAATATGGACCAAGGAGAACCACTTATCCTAGGACAAGCTCAATCTGTGGGAACCCAGAGAAGATTAAGTTGCGAAGAATCCTCTATAAAAGGAAGACTAACTCAAGGGTTATCTTCAAGCACAAAAATACGACTCACACACATTAGCAAATATCTAGTGTGAACCTTCAAACAAGATCATCAAAGCAAACCGAGATCAAGAGGAACCAGTCAAGGAATAGAAGAGCTGAGTGCTAAGTTTCTGTGACTGTAAGTGATAGTTCCTAGATGCGAATGTCTGTTTCTTGGATTGATTATTGATTGTGTTAAGTTATCTAGGATTGCCTAACTATGTGTAAGGCAAAGAAACTGTGTGTTTGTTCCTAGGATAAGCTGTAACCAAAAGAGATAAGAAATCAAGAAGTAGACCTTGAAATCCTTTCAAAGAAAGGTAGTGGTTTTTATCCTGGATTGCTAGTTGGCAATCAAAGGTTTCTACTATAAGGAACTTGTCATTTGTTTGATTGTTTATTTCCGCTGCGAAGGGAACTTAGAATCGATATTCTGAGTTCCTTAAGTTATTATCTAATAATCACGATCCTACAATTGGTATCAGAGCAGGAAAAGCTCTAGATCTTTGTTAAGTTTGCAGATCATGTCTCAACCAAGCAAGTTTGAGCTCAGAATCTCCACCAACAAACCACATCTCCGAAAGAAAGGAGAAGAAACATGGTGGGAAAAGTGCATGGAAAGCCACATCAAGACCAACGACTACCAATGCTGGAGGATAGTCGAAAACGGAGATGGCCATGTCGATCTCACCATGAAGGAAGAAGACTGGAAACCAGAACACTATGTCATCATGGAGAAGAATGCCAAGGCCAGGCAGTTCATCCTCAATGGATTGGACATAGAGGACATGGACAAGGTCATAGGCATCAAGACGGCCAAGGAGATGTGGAAAGCTCTCAAGGAGATGCATGAAGGAAGTGAGGAACTAAAGCAAATCAGCAAGTTTGCTTTGGAAGGAGAATACCACACCTTTAAAATGATGGAAACTGAGACCATCTCAGAGTACTACTCCCGCTTCAACAGATTGATTGGAAAGTTGACAGCGACGGGAGTCGATCTGGATGAAGTTTCCAAGTCCCTAGTGGTCATCAATGGACTCTACTCCAAGTTCACCCTTCTCAAGGGAATCATGAAGAATACTATAGGCATCCAATCCCTTCCCTTGACCCAAGTCATAGGGAAACTGGAGGTTGAAGAAGGAGAGCACACCAAGGCCAATGCCGACAAGAAACTGGAGAAATGAATCGCCCTTAAGATCTCCAAAACCTTCTCCAGGCTCGAGATGGAGCAAGAGAACTCAGACCTGGAAGAAGAAGAGGATGAGCTAACAACCCTCTTCTCAAAGAATATCAAAAAATTCTTTGTGAAGGGAAGGTTCCAAAAGGGCAGTTCTTCCCATAATGGACCCAAAAGGGATCTCAAAGAAGTCTCTTATTACGAGTGCAAAGAAAAAGGACACTATGCTAAGAACTGTCCCAACAAGGAAGACTTCAAGGAAGAAGAAAGACCTCAGAAAAAGAAGGCTCTCGTAGCCTCATGGGGAGAAGACTCAGATGAGGAACTGGATCTGAGTGGCTTCTCTGGAGGAAGATGTCTCATGGCAAAAGGAGACTCAAGCGACTCAGAAGACCTTGAGGTAACTTCTGACGATCTCTTAAAATCCCTAGCTGATTGTGATAAGAAACAACTTCTTAAGATCATAAAGAAACTAGGAAAGGAAACCAGTTCCCTTCAACAGAAACTTGATGATTGTGAAGATGAAATTGCTTGCTTGACTGTTGAGAATTCTGTTTGGAGTAAGAAACTTGATGAAACTGAGAAAGACCTAGCTGAAACTCACTCCAAACTCATTGATATTAGGAATGTGCATACTAGTCACCTTAAAACTTACAAATCTTGTGATGAAACTAGCATAGATTCTGTCAAAGTTCCCTTGCATGCTAACTTACCTGGAAATGACATGCTTCAATCCATAATTGATAGATTGGACATTCTCACTAATTCTATTAATGAAAAAATGATAAATCAAACTGCTTTTGTGAGACAACGTCATGGAATAGGATATGTCAACAACAAAGGGAACAATGATGCTGAAAATGAAAAGGCTAGGCGATAACTTGTTGAGATGAATGAGAACCTCAGTACTGCTCTTGCCACTTCTCGTGATAGGAATCAATTCCTATCAGAGAAGATCATGGTTCTTGAGAACAAGGCTGAGGTTGCCAAACGTCTAAATGAAAGTTCTCAAAGTCCTAAGAAGGAACCTAAGGGAAAAGAAAAGATGGTTCCTGAAAACCAATGATTCGCCAATTCCTTTGCTCACAAAAGATATATTGACATGGCCCATAGCAAGGTTAGAAACAATGTTGATTTTAACAAAAGGAAAACTGAAAAACCTTTTAGGCCAGGAAAAGGAAAATATGGACATGTTGTTTACAATCGTTTGTGTACCTACTGTGGTAAGAATGGTCATTACAACACTGATTGTGCTAAGAAAAGGACTTTGAAAAGGAGAAAAGTACTCATTACCATGAAAGGAACCAGTTCCCTGGTTATTCACAGACTCACAATGCTAATCCCCCCAGTAAAGCCAAGCTTTGCTGGGTTCAGAAATCTTAGTTCCCTTATGTGCAGAAAGAAGAGAGACAACCTCAACTATGGTACATCGACAGTGGTTGCTCATGCCATATGACTGGAAGAAGAAATCAAATGACCTCTCTTCAACCTCTCCAAGGAGGGAACATATCCTTTGGAGACAAAAGCAAAGGGAAAATCTGTGGAATAGGAACTGTGAAACTCAACGATCACATTCAGGTAAACAAAGTTCACCTTGTTGATAATCTTGGTTTTGACCTAATAAGTGTGTCACAACTGTGTGATCAAGGAGACAATGAAGTTAGATTCAGATCAAACGAATGTTCAATCCTTGACTCCTCGGGACAAATCATCCTAAAAGGGAAAAGATTCAACAATGTCTACATAATTGATCCATCCTTTGTTCCCAAGGAGAAACTTTGTCTCTCAACTGTGAATGACCAAGCTGATTTGTGGCATCAAGTCATCAACGCCTTGGTCATGCTAGCACCAAGCTGATTCAAAAGCTACACTCAAAGGAGCTAGTCAGAGGGCTGCCAAAGCTAAGTGGCACATCTAAGGAACTGTGCTCTGATTGTGTAAAAGGGAAACAAGCTCGTAGTTCCTTCAAGTCCAAAAACATGGTAAGCATCTCAAGGCCTCTTGAACTCATCCACATGGATCTGTGTGGACCCATGAGAGTTCAGAGCCTAGGAGGGAACATGTATATCTTTGTTCTTGTCGATGACTTCTCTCGCTTTACTTGGACCATCTTTATTAAATCTAAGAGTGAAGTTATTGACCGCTTTAAAGATCTGGTTCCCTTGTTAGAAAAATCTCTTGATTGTTCACTCAATGCTATTCGGTCTGACCATGGTACCGAATTCGAAAATGGAGAATTTCTAACCTTTTGCAGTGAGCATGGAATTGATCACAACTTCTCTGCACCATACACTCCTCAACAAAATGGAGTAGTGGAGAGGAAGAACATAACTTTGGAAGACATGGCTCGGACTATGCTGATCTCAAGTGGACTCTCTCAATCATTTTGGGCTGAGGCGATCAACACAACTTGCTACATCATCAATCGAGCCATGCTTCGCCCAATCACAGAAAAGACACCCTATGAGCTCCTAAGAGGAAGAGTTCCCAACATCTCACATCTGAGGGTGTTCGGATGCAAGTGCTTTGTGCACAACAATGTGAAGGACAATCTTGGCAAATTCGACCCAAGAAGTGATGAATGAATCTTCATTGGATACGCCTCGGGTAGCAAGGCGTACAAAGTCTTCAACAAAAGGACTAAAAAGGTAGAAGAAAGTATTCATGTTATTTTTAATGAAAAATCACTTGGAAAGATTGTGCAGAACACCACCAATTCCTTTGAAGACCCGTTTCCCAAGTCATATCAAGAAGATCCAGATAAAGATGTCACTCTACCCAGTTCCTGTCCTGCTGCTCGGAACCCTCCAATGGCTCCTCCACCAGTTCCCATGAATAATGAACAACAATCCATTTCTGGGAACCATGAACATGACGACAACATCTGTGGAGACTTCAATGATTCTTCCTCTCACATGATTTTCAATGGAGAAGGTGATCCCAACCAGGAAGCTGAATGCTCAACTCATAATGTCTCCACATCAAATGCTCTAGCTCCCAACAGAGAAAGAAGAATCATCAAGCCTCCAGTCAGGTTTGAACATCTAACCTTCTTTGCCTTCAATGCCTTTCTGTCTATTGTGGAACCAAAGAACATAGGTGAGGCACTAAAGGATACAGACTGGATCCAAGCTATGCAAGAAGAGCTCCATCAGTTTGAAAGGAACAAAGTATGGCATCTAGTTCCCCGCCCCAAGGATAAGCACATCATAGGAACTAGATGGGTTTTCAGAAACAAACTAGATGATACAGGAGCGGTGATAAGGAACAAAGCAAGACTTGTTGCTCAAGGATACAATCAACAAGAAGACATTGACTATGATGAAACCTATGCTCCAGTGGCGAGGATTGAAGCAATAAGGTTGTTGATTGCTTTCGCATCACACAAAGGGTTCAAGTTGTTCCAAATGGATGTAAAGACGACCTTCCTAAATGGAATTCTTCAAGAAGAAGTCTATGTCAAGCAACCACCTGGTTTTGAAGACGATGATCATCCAGACCATGTCTACTTCTTAGACAAAGCACTGTACGGCCTCAAGCAAGCTCCCAGAGCTTGGTATGATCGACTTGCCCAGTTCCTACTCTCAAATGGCTACAGGCGTGGAGTTATTGGCAAAACTCTCTTCATCCTAGAAGAAAAAGGTAATATCTTAGTGGTTCAAATTTATGTAGATGATATTATTTTTGATTCCACTGACCTGTCCCTTGTAGACAAGTTCAAAGACTTGATGAGCAGTGAATTCGAAATGAGCTTAATTGGGGAACTCACCTTCTTCCTCGGATTACAAATCACTCAAAAGGAAGATGGTATTCAAATTCACCAACAGAAGTATGTTAGGGAACTACTAAAGAAGTTCAAAATGGATTCAAGCAAGCCTCTCTCCACTCCCATCTCCACCATTGCTCATTTGGACAAGGACCACTCAAGTCCTCTAGTGGAAGAGAAACTCTATAGAGGTATGATAGGCTCACTCATGTACCTAACCGCTAGTCGCCCAGACATTGTTTTTGCTGTTGGTTTGTGTGCTAGGTTCCAATCTTGTCCAAGAGAAACCCACTTGGCTGTTGTGAAGAGAATACTTCGATATCTCAATGGAACTGACTCCCTCTGTATTTGGTACCCCAAAGAATGTCCCTTTGAGCTGATGGGTTTCACTGATGCTGATTATGCTAGATACTTGGTGGATAGGAAGAGCACCTCTGGAATGGCACAGTTCCTAGGCCCTTGCCTTGTGTCATGGGGATCAAAGAAACAAGTCTCAGTCTCCCTCTCCACCACAGAATCCGAGTACATTGCGGCTGCCTCATGCTGTTCTCAACTTCTCTGGCTAAAGCAATAACTCGCGGACTTTGGTATGTCTTATGGCCCTCTCAATATTCTTTGTGATAACACTAGTGCCATAAACATTTTTAAGAATCCTGTGCATCATACTCGTACCAAGCATATAGACATAAGACATTATTTTCTTAGAGATCATGTTGAGAAGGGAAACATCATTATGAAATTTTGTAGAACTGAAGATCAGGTTGCAGATATATTCACCAAAGCCTTGAATAGAGTTCCTTTCGAGAACCTTAGATTGGAACTAGGAATGATTCCTATAACCTAGCAGTGACCTTAGTTTAAAGGCTCCCTTCCAGTTCCCCTGATTGACTAGTTTAAGATCTTTAACTTGTTGAGTCTTGATATCTCTATGTAATATATTTTGCTACAGACCCTCTTTTCATAATGACTTCTTAAAAAGGCTTAGATAAATTTTTCTGGTTCGTCTCCTTTTGGTCCTCATTATTCTTTCAACTCCTTCATTGTTCAAAATTTCTTTGATGGCCCAAAAGTCACAATCTGACCATATTTCTAACCCAACAATACAAGCCGAAATGATGATTGTGTACTAAGACCTTTCCCTGCCTCATTGCTCAATTTAATTCTCTATGATCCATCTCTAAACCCTCTCTGAGAATTATTGTGCAATTCGATAAATGGCATACCCTGATTCCTTATATGAGAACGTATTTTCTTAGGTTCCATTGTTTAAACCCACATCAAAGATTCCCATATGTCCCTCTAGCACGCTGAATATATCGCCAGAAAGGAACCAGGATGAAACGTTCTCCTAATGGATAGTCTAGCGATTGAATTTCCCAAGACTACATTTATGGCAACTTCTCAGTGCTCAGACGCGTCTCGTCAGTTGGCAGAACCCCCTCTTCTCTGTATGGGTTAATTTTGAATATATGTTGTCCGTTCCAAAAAGCTGCAAGAGACTTCAATGCTCAAGATTTTCCCTGATCTCCTCAATGGATAGATCTACTTCAACGGTCCTTTCAGCCCTCTCACCGCCTTTAAGAGATGCCCTGTTGATCCCAGCCATTCCCACAACTTGCCATCTCTCTGATCTTCTGTTTCGCTCTCTCTCTCAAACACAAATTTCTAGCTCCTCAAAAATGGCTGACCAAAACCCTAACCTAATCCAAGACGAGGAGGAAGCTGCCCTTCTCTGAGCCTTCCGAGAAAAGAAGGTAGCATCGTCTTACAAGCCCATTTCTGCCACCACCTCCCAAAACCCCCAACCTGAGGAGAAAGTTGAAGAGCAACCTGAGGAGAAAACAAAGGCGAAGGCTAAGGAGAAAGCGATAGACATCACTCCGGCTTCGACATCGGCTACAAAATCAGTCTCAGAGGGAGGTTCTCATGACTCCTCCCCTGATAAGACTACCCAAGAGATCCTTAGCCCAGTGCCCTCTCCTGCTAGCCTCAAATCTAAACCCGTCTCCAACCCTGACCCCTCTGTCGCCACAAGGCTGAAACAAAGAAAGAGAAGCTCCCAAACTCTAGTTTCCTATGAGCCCAAATCCACAAAAAGGGCTAAATCCACCACTCTCTCTTCTTCCTCCCTGGGTCAGGTCTCCTCTCTCTTCTCTAAGAGAAAGATCCTCAAACCGATCATCATCGGCAATGAGTTTTGGACCCAAGCCCTAGAAGAAGAAGATGATGAACTGTTCAGTGATGCCCTAAGCGAGTTTCTCTCTCTGCTGCAGTATCAAGGTTGGGATGAGCTTTTGGTTGAGCCTTTCTCCGCCTCTGATGAAGTTGTCCGTCTGTTCTACCAGTCTCTCACCTTTGTACCCGCCAATGATAACTCTCCCTGCAACGATGCCATATTCCAGTGGAAGGGAACCATGTACCCTTTGTCCCCCAACCTCATAGCGTCTGCTCTTGGGATCGAGTCCAGATCTGGCTTTGACATTCTGCATCAAAAAAAAGGCATGGCCCAAAGGAAAAGGTTACAAGTCCAAGGGAGAAGTGGTGAAGAAACTCTATGACGGCGACTACCCCTCAACCTTGGAAACAAATGACCTCTCCATCGCCAACAAGCTTCTGCACTTCTGAATCATCCGAAATCTAGTTTCCAGGCAGGAGCACCGAGCCTCAGTTCTCATCACAAATGCCATTCTAATGGAAAAGATACTATCTGGAGTACAAGTTGATCTCCCCCGTATTGTGTTAGCTCATATGCAGTTTTGCAAGTCCCACACATCCCATGCCCTACCCTTTCCCCATCTTATCAAAAATCTCCTCTCCCTGCTACACCAGTACCGTGATGATTTGCCTGAGACTGTCTATAGCAAGGTTCTCACCATAGCCACTGTTCGAAAATTGAAGACAAGGGATCCCCAAGCCACCCCCTCTGAAGTTCAAGCTAACTCGCCTAAGGAAAAGACCAGTTCCCAGGGCCCTTCAAGCTCCCTACCACAACTCAACCCCACTCAAGACTCCTCTACGATCCTTTCTTCTCTGGGTCGTATTGAAAAGGCCATCATGAAAGGCTCGACTGTCATCACAGTTGCTCTTCGTGATCAAGTAAATGAGCTGGGAAAAATGAGCTCTGCTGTCTTAAGTTTGGTGGAAGTTCTTCAGAAAACTTGGGAAGATGCAACCGGTACTAACAAGGCTGTTGAAAGGAGGCCGCTGCATTGCCATAGGAACGCTTCTTCTGGTTTCTAGTGTTGTAACCTCACAGTGTGCTAGTAGTTCCCCTAGGATCCTACTACCCTCTTCCATCCCTTGTTATTTTCTTTAAAGGTTGCTTATGATGTTGTCTTTGTAGGTTGTTGGTGTGTTGTTTTTATGTTGTTTTGTGATCTGTCTTACCCCACCTTGAACAATGTTAAGCTTTTGTTAAGTTAATGACTACTTTTGGCTTCGTTTCTATGATTACTTTGTCTTTGCCTTAAGTTTCCATTATGTTTCTGTTATGGGTTTGCTGCAATTGTGTATTTACTTGAATATCCCGTTCTTAACTTGTCAACTGATTATTTCGATGATGTCAAAAGGGGGAAGAGGGATATGAACCTTGAACTTTGGAAACTGCTGGACTAATAGGAACTCTGAACTCGTTCTACTTCTAAGGGGGAATTCGAATAAACTTGTTCATTTGCTTAGGGGGAATTTGCAACCATTTGAATGTTCTCGCATTAGTTTATAATGTTGTAAATCCCTTAAACTCAATATGGTCTCATGAAATTCAAGTCCTATTATGTTGCCAGGTTCCTTGTATTTGTCATCATCAAAAATGGGGAAATTGTTAGGAAACGGAACTCTGGAACTCCAGTTCCCCTGAGAGTTCATTTCCTCAGTTTCTCTACTTTTGAAGATGACAAATATTATGATACTAAAGTTTTATCTCAAAGATGTGCTTTAAGGAACCACAGGAATATACCGAAGGCAAGAAAGCCAAACAGGACAAGAGAACCAAAGGAACAAGACAAAGGAAGGAACCCAGAGGAACCCAGGTGTGCCCAGGAACCCAGGTGTGCCCCGAGAAATCTGGGAACACCAACCTCGGACAAAAGGAAGTCGAAAATGACTTGTGCGAAGCTTCCAAAAGCCTGACAATGTCCAGAGCAAAACAACAAGACACCTAGATCGCCGAACCTCGGACAAAGAAAGGTGAAAGCGACAGGACATGGAACATGTCGCTGTCCAGAAGTCAGTTCCCAAGCGCCCAGAGTGTCGAACCTCCGACAAAGGAAGCTGGAGAATGACTTGGCTGAAGAGGTTGACTAACCTAGAAGGATTCTGAGCTGCCTAGGTTATTTGCACATGCCAAGAACAACGTGGACCAAGGAGAACCACTTATCCTAGGGCAAGCTCAATCTGTGGGAACCCAGAGAAGATTAAGCTGCGAAGAATCCTCTATAAAAGGAAGACTAACTCAAGGGTTATCTTCAAGCACAAAAATACGACTCACACACATTAACAAATATCCAGTGTGAACCTTCAAACAAGATCATCAAAGCAAACCGAGATCAAGAGGAACCAGTCAAGGAATAGAAGAGCTGAGTGCTAAGTTTCTGTGACTGTAAGTGATAGTTCCTAGATGTGAAGGTCTGTTTCTTGGATTGATTATTGATTGTGTTAAGTTATCTAGGATTGCCTAACTGTGTGTAAGGTAAAGAAACTGTGTGTTTGTTCCTAGGATAAGCTGTAACCAAAAGAGATAAGAAATCAAGAAGTAGACCTTGAAATCCTTTCAAAGAAAGGTAGTGGTTTTTATCCTGGATTGCTAGTTGGCAATCAAAGGTTTCCACTATAAGGAACTTGTCATTTGTTTGATTGTTTATTTCCGTTGCGAAGGGAACTTAGAATCGATATTCTGAGTTCCTTAAGTTATTATCTAACAATCACGATCCTACACATTCATATATGTACAAATTTTAAAGTAGGTTATTAGTTAACTAATTGATATGCTATATATGTCTATTTTTCGTAGGAGGACAAATGAAGACTTCAACAAAAGTAACTAACTACTTGGGGAGATTATTTTGGTATACATTGTAATTTCCTTTGTTATCAGTTATCATGGCTAGCAATATGGCATAATGATATACATCTATGTTGATGGTATTTTGGCTTGAACTAAGCAAGCTTCTTATGAAATGTATTGGATGATTTCCTTAATCGCATTTTTGTTGAAACAAGTATCTTATTAATATATTTTTAACTTTATATGTTATATTATATGTGTAGGTGCAATATAAAATAAAATAAAATACCGCTCATCTTGAGCAAATTATCCAAAAACATTTGTAAACGTTGCCACAAAAAGCTGGTTTCGTAGCACAAGATATTGGACGACAAAAAGCTGATTTCGTAGCACAAGACATTGGGCGACAAAAAGCTGGTTTCGTAGCACAAGACATTGGACGACAAAAAGTTGGTTTCGTAGCACAAGACATTGGGCGGCAAAAACTAGTTTTGTAGCACAAGACATTAGGCGACGAAAAACTAGTTTTGTAGCACACGACATTGGACGACAAAAAACTGATTTTGTAGCACAAGATATTGGGCGACAAAAGTTAACCTTCGAAGCACAAGATATTGGGCGACAAAAGTCAACTTTTATAGCACAAGATATTGGGCGACAAAAGTTAACCTTCGAAGCACAAGATATTGAGCGACAAAAGTCAACTTTTATAGCACAAGATATTGGGCGACAAAATATAGATTTTGTCACAAAAAAAAATTTTGGGTGACAAACTCTTTTTTCGTCGCCCAAAACAAAGGGCGACGCGCCTACGGCAACGCCTCCGCGACAAAATAATGTTTACGGCCGTATATATGAATGAGATGGTTGAGATATATATGATGTCTTAATTCTCGGATTCCTAATTTCCTAGTGATCCAAAAGTTTCTTGCAACAAGATCGACAAAGTTACACGTATTATATACATCAAAGTAAGGTATCCTCTTCGACCAAAAAGAAAAAGTAAGGTATTCTCAACGATTTGCGTTAAAACACATTCATTCTGAGAACTCGTTCATATCCTAGCTAGATAGTCATCAATAGATCAGTACCAAATTGGAAGAAGAAAAATTCGGTTTATATTATGGAAAGGCTGGGTTTTGCCTGGTTTACGGTTTTTTCTAGTTTGTGTTCATGATACATGCTAAAAGTTTGAATTTGAAAATTATTTTCTAAAGTGAAATAGATAAATCCTTGGAGAAAAAAGTTAACTAATTGCTAAAAATTATTATTGCTAAACATATAATTTTTATTGTGTGTCCGTGACACACATTAGAAATAACTTTGGTTTAATGTTTATTTTTCACAAAGTACTACTTAATTTAGATCTAACCAGCATGGTGTCAGTGCTATGCGCTGGACTGAAATTACCAAATTTTTTTAGTATGATCCTGAAATACTCAAAGTCAAATATCTTTCATGATTATGATTACCATAAGATTGATTTTTATATATCAGTACCCATAACAAATGTCATATGGTAGGAAAGACAACAATAACTAATTGATTTTTTCCTTAGAAATTTACACTTTCTACAAATTACAACAATTACATTTGGTTGTAGATATGAGTCATACAAATTTTTTTGTTGTAAATAGTAAATTTCTCAATTACTAAATTAGTACAATGTCAAATAACTCTAAACAAAACATAAATATCTACTTCCCATGAAATTCAATTCTGAGTAAAGTAACCATGCTAACCAAACGAGGGGTAAGGACATGTCTAGTTAAATAATTTTTTATTAGAGGGAGTTTATGATTTGGATGCTGCTTTGAAGGGAGTGGAGAGGAAAATAACACCAGCCATGAATGTTGAACTTGATGCTCTTCCCAAAGTTGCGGAAGTCCGTTTTGCATTATTTCAAATGCATCCCACTAAGTCTCCTGGAATTGATGGTATGCATGTCATATTTTTTCAGAAGTTCTGGGATGTGGTCGGAACGGATGTGGTATCCTTTGTCCAACGATGGTGGCAGGGTGAGATAGATTTAAAGGAAGTCAATCATACCATTGTTTATCTGATTCCTAAAGTAAAACATATATCCAAAATTAATCAGTGAATATCGCCCCATTAGCTTGTGCACTATCCTATATAAGATAGCTTCTAAAACTTTAGCTAATCGGTTGAAACCTTTGTTACACTCTTTGGTCAGTGAGACACAGAGTGCTTTCGTTTCCAATAGGTTGATCACTCATAACACTCTTGTGGCTTTTGAAGCTTTCCATCATATGAAGAATCACTATAGGATCGTGATTGTTAGATTAATAATAAGGGAACTGAAAAAACAGATTACAGTTCCCTTCGCAGCGGAAATAAACAATCAAATAAATGAATAAGTTCCTTATAGTGGAAACCTTCGATTGCCAACTAGCAATCTAGGATAAAAACCACTATCTTTCTTCCGAAAAGATTTCAAGGTCTACTTCTTGATTTCTTATCTCTTTGGTTACAAATTATCCTAGGAACAAACACACAGTTTCTTTGCCTTACACACAGTTAGGCAATCCTAGATAACTTAACACAAATTATAATCAATCCAAGAAGCAATCCTTAGCACCAAGGAACTAACTCACTTACAGTCACAAGAACTAGCACGCAGCTCTCAGGTTCCTTGACTGGTTCCTCTTGATTTCAGTTTGCTTTTATGATCTTGTTTGAGAGCTTCACACTTTGATGTTTGCTATGGAGTGTGATTCTTGTGGTTGTGCTTGAAGTTGTCAATGAAGTACAGTCGCCTTTTATACTTCAAAGGCTGGTTTGCTTCCAGTTCCCATTGGATCGAACTAGAAGCTCAAACTAACGGTGATACACAAATCCCGTCAACTAGGTTGTCATAGATGTTTATGTGTGCAAGACAACTTCCTTAATGAGCTAGGAAACAACATGGGTAGTTAATAGCCGTTTGTGTCAGTCCAACGATGATGGGACTGTTGCTTTCCGCTTCTCTCTGTGGCTCCAGGATTTCTGCTGACACATCTCACCTACTCTGGTTCCTACCAGCAGTGATGAGGTTTCCATGTGCTAACTCCTTTGTGGCTTCGCCACTCTTCTCAAGTCTTTGCATCTTCAATAGACTTGCTTTGTGCTTGTTCCCTTGTGAGCGCTTCCTCGCTTCACTTCTACTGAGTTCCCTTGCTGGCGAACTCCAGTTCCTATCAGTGCAAGCTTCTTGCTTCGCTATCCTTCTTTGTCTTGTTTGGCTTTTATGGTTTCAATAACTGTCCTGTAGTTCCTTTAAGCACATCTTTGAGATAAAACATTAGTATCAAATTATTTGTCATCTTCAAAAGTAGAGAAACTGATGAAATGAACTCCATGGGAACTGAGGTTCCTGAATTCCATTTCCTAACAATTTCCCCCTTTTTGATGATGATAAATATAAGGAACCTGACAACATAATAAGGACATGAAGTTCATGAGAATAGTTGAGCAAAGAGATTTACAACTTTATGAAATAATGAGAGAACATTCAATAGTTGCAAATTCCCCCTAAGCAAAGGAACTAAGTTATTCGAGTTCCCCCTCAGAAAGAGAACGGGTTCAGATTTCCTATAAGTTCTATAGTTCCAAGAGTTCAAGGTTCCTATACATTCTTCCCCCTTTTGACATCATCGAAAAGATCAATTAACTTATCAAGTGTAGGATATCAATGTGAAATAAACAATTGCTTTAAACCCATGAAAGTCACCATAATAGAAACTTAGGCTAAGACAAATAATGCATTAGAAAAACTCCCGGAAATGTTCATTTAATCATGAAAACCAACACATTGTTCACAGATGCATAGAAGAAAGACAAACAAAGATCACAATCAACTTGAAACAATCAAAA
The DNA here is from genome assembly GCA_027886185.1 of Rheum nobile. NCBI lineage: Eukaryota > Viridiplantae > Streptophyta > Magnoliopsida > Caryophyllales > Polygonaceae > Rheum > Rheum nobile. The sequence goes on along the minus strand of WOAB01000191.1, from coordinate 558,774 downwards.
GAAAGGATAGGAGAGGAAGGTGGAATCCTAGGGAACTACTAGCACAATGTGTTGTTACAGCACTAGGAACTAGGAAAATCATTCCTGTCGCTCTGTAGTTTCCTCTTCTTCTTTAGTATCATTCTTTTTCTCAGTTCCCTCATCCTTGGCCTATAGCCGTCTTAGACGTATCCTTCAACCCAGCTGCCTGAGCTCCTCCAATTACAGCCTCCATTTTTTTTTTTGGAAAGGGCAAAGCATGGGAGTCATTGGACTGACAAAATTGCATGTGGGCTAACACCAGCTTAGGCAGATCAACTTATTTCCCAGACATAATCTTTTCCATGAGGATGGCATCCGTGATGAGGACTGAGGCTCTGTGCTCTTGTTTGGGAACCAGATTCCGAAGCGAGTTTCTACTAGCCGTTTGAGAGTACTGCCTTTCCTAGTTCCTTTCTGGCGATTTCTTCATTGTGCTAGAGGGATATATGGGAACTTCTAGTGTAGGGATATAAGACACAAGACATGAAATGACGTTCCCATAAAAGAAATCAGGGAGGGCCATTTATCACATCGCATTCTAATTCCCAGAGAGGGTTGAGAGATGGATCATAGGGAACTAGATTATGCAATGAGGTAAGGGAGGGTCATAGTACACAATCATCATTTCGGCTTGTATCATCGGGTTAGAATATGATCAGATTGTGACTTTTGGGCCAACAAGGAAACTTGGACAATGATTGAATTTCAATGAAAAAGAAACATTCAAGGAGAAAAACTAGAAAGATTTATCAAAGCCTTTTGAGTAACCATTATGGATATGAGGGTCTATTGCAAAAGATATAACACAATGATTCCAAGACACAAATAAGCAAAAGGATCTGAACTAGTCAATCAAGGGAACTGTAGAGTAACTTTAAACTAAAGGAACTGCTAGTTTATAGGAATCATTCCTAGTTCTAATCTAAGGTTCTCGAAGGGAACTCTGTTCAAAGCTTTGGTGAATATATCTGCAATCTGATCTTCAGTCCTACAGAATTCCATAATGATGTTCCCTTTCTCAATATGATCTCTAAGGAAGTGATGCCTTATATCTATGTGTTTGGTCCTAGTATGATGCACATGATTCTTAGAAATGTTTATAGCACTGGTGTTATCACAAAGAATAGTAAGAGGACCATAAGACATACCGAAATCCGTGAGTTGTTGCTTTAGCCATAAGAGTTGGGAACATCAAGAAGCGGCTGCAATGTACTCAGATTCTGTGGTGGAGAGGGAGACTGAGATTTGTTTCTTTGAGCCCCATGACACAAGGCAAGGGCCTAGGAACTGTGCCATTCCAGAAGTACTCTTCATATCCACCAAGTATCCAGCATAATCAGCATCAGTGAAACCCATCAGCTCAAAGGGACACTCTTTGGGGTACCAAATGCAGAGTGAGTCAGTTCCCTTGAGATATCGGAATATCCTTTTCACAGCAGCTAGGTGTGTTTCTCTTGGACATGATTGAAACCTAGCACACAAGCAAACAGCAAACACAATGTCTGGACGACTAGCTGTTAGATACATGAGGGAACCTATCATACCTCTATAGAGCTTTTCTTCCACAAGAGGACTTGAGTGATCTTTGTCCAAATGGGCGATTGTAGAGATAGGAGTTGAGAGAGGTTTGCAAGACTCCATTTTGAACTTTTTCAACAGTTCCCTGACATACTTTTGTTGGTGAATTTGTATGCCATCTTTCTTTTGGGTTATTTGCAATCCGAGGAAGAAAGTGAGTTCCCCTATTAGACTCATTTCAAATTCACTACTCATCAAGTCTTTGAACTTCTCTATAAGGGACATGTTAGTGGAACCAAAAATGATATCATCAACATAGATTTGAACCACTAAAATGTTACCTTCTTCTTCTAGAATGAAGAGAGTCTTGTCAATGATGCCACGCCTGTAACCATTGGAGAGTAGGAACTAGGCGAGACGATCATACCAAGCTCTAGGGGCTTGCTTGAGACCATACAATGCTTTGTCTAGGAAATAGACATGGTCTGGATGATCACTATCTTCGAAACCGGGTGGTTGCTTGACATAGACTTCCTCTTGAAGAATGCCATTGAGGAAGGCGGTCTTGACATCCATTTGGAATAGCTTGAACCCCTTGTGTGATGCGAAGGCAATCAATAACCTTATTGCTTCAATCCTTGCCACCGGAGCATAGGTTTCATCATAGTCGATTCCTTCTTGTTGATTGTATCCTTGAGCAACAAGCCTTACTTTGTTCCTTATTACAGTTCCTGAATCATCGAGCTTGTTTCTGAAGACCCATCTAGTTCCTATGATATGCTTATCCTTGGGGCAGGGAACTAGATGCCAGACTTTGTTCCTTTCAAACTGATGAAGTTCTTCTTGCATGGCTTGGATCCAATCTACATCCTTCAGTGCTTCACCTATATTCTTTGGTTCCACAACAGATAAGAAAGCATTGAAAGCATAAAAGGTTAGATCATCGAACCCGACTGGAGGCTTGATGGTTCTTCTTTCTCTATTGGGAACTAGAGCATTTGATGTGGATGCATCTTGATTTGAACATTCAGCTTCAACTTCTATGTTGGGATCACCTTCTCCATTTAAGAACATGTGAGATGATGAATCATTTATTTCTCCACAAGTATTGACTTCATGCTCATGGTTCCCAGAAATGGATTGTTGTTGATTATCCATGGGAACTGGTGGAGGATTTTGTGCAGCAGGGTAGGAACTGGGTGGTGTGATGTCTTCATCTGGATCTTCTTGAGGAGGCTTGGGAAATGGATCTTCAAAGGGGCTGGAGGTGTTCTGCATATTTCTACCAAGTGATTTCTCATTAAAAACAACATGAACACTTTCTTCTACCTTTTTAGTCCTTTTGTTGAAGACCTTGTATGCCTTGCTGTTTGAGGCATATCCAATGAAGATTCCTTCATCACTCCTTGGGTCGAATTTGCCAAGATTATCTTTCCCATTGTTATGCACAAAACATTTGCATCCGAACACCCTAAGATGTGAAATGTTGGGAACTCTTCCTCTTAGAAGTTCATAGGGTGTCTTCTCTGTGATTGGGCAAAGCATAGCTCGATTGATGATATAGCAGGCTATGTTGATTTCCTCAGTCCAGAATGATTGAGAGAGTCCACTTGAGATGGGCATAGTTCGAGCCATGTCTTCTAAGGTTCTATTCTTCCTTTCCACTACTCTATTTTGTTGAGGAGTGTATGGTGCAGAGAAGTTGTGATCAATGCCATGCTCACTGCAAAAGGTTAGAAATTCTCCATTTTCGAACTCAGTACCATGGTCAGAACGAATAGAATTGATGGAACAATCGAGAGATTTTTCTAACATGGGAACCAGATCCTTAAAACGTCCAATGACTTCACTTTTAGATTTTATGAATATTGACCAAGTAAAATGAGAGAAGTCATCAATGAGAACAAAGATATACATGTTTCCTCCTAGGCTTTGAACTCTCATGGGTCCACAAAGGTCCATGTGAATGAGTTCAAGGGGCCTTGAGGAGCTTACCATATTTTTGGATTTAAAGGAACTCCGAGCTTGTTTCCCTCTTACACAGTCTGAGCATGGTTCCTCAGATTTGCCACTTAGCTTTGGGAGGCCCCTGACTAGTTCCTTTGAGTGTAGCTTTTGGATCAATTTGGTGCTAGCATGACCAAGGCGTTGATGCCACAAGTCCGTTTGATCATTTACAGTTGAGAGACAGAGTTTCTCTTTGGGAACAAAGGATGGGTCAATAACATACACATTATTGAGCCTTTTACCTTTTAAGATGATTTGTCCCGAGGAGTCAAGGATGGTGCATTCATTTGATTTGAATCTAACTTCATTGTCTCCTTGATCACACAGCTGTGACACACTAATTAGATCAAAAGCAAGATTATCAACAAGGTGGACTTTATTTACCTTAATGTGGTCATTGAGTTTCACAGTTCCTATTCCACATATTTTCCCTTTGCTTTTGTCTCCAAAAGAGATGTTCCCTCCTTGGATGGGTTGAAGAGAGGTCATTTGATTTCTTCTTCCGGTCATATGGCATGAGCACCCACTATCAATGTACCATAATCGAGGTTGCCTCTCTTCTTTCTGCACACAAGGGAACTAAGATTTCTGAACCCAGTGAAGCTTGGCTTTACTGGGAAGATTAGCATGTGATTTATCATTTTGAGCCTGTGAATGACAAGAGAACTGATTTCTTTCATGGTAATATGCATTTTTCTCATTATCATAGTTCCTTTTCTTAGGACACTCAATGTTGTAATGACCATTCATACCATAATAAAAACACAAACGATTGTACACAACATGTCCATATTTTCCCTTTCTTGGCCTAAAAGGTTTTTCATTTTTTCTTTTATTGAAATCAACATTATTTCTAACCTTACTATGAGCCATGTCCACGTACCTTTTGTGAGCAAAAGAGTTAGTGAACCACTTATCTTCAGGAGATACTTTCTCCTTTCCCTTAGGTTCCCTTTCAGGACTTTTGGAACTTTCTTTGAGACGCTTGGCAACCTCAGCCTTGTTCTCAAGAACCATGATCTTCTCTAATAGGAACTGATTCCTATCTCGAGAAGTCGTAAGAGAAGTACTGAGGTTCTCATTCATCTCAACGAGTTCACGTCTAACCTTTTCATTTTCAGCATCATCATTCAACTTGTTGTCAATGTATCCAACTCCATGACGTTGTTTCACAAAGACAGTTTGATTGATCGTTTTTTCATTTATAGAATCAGTGAGAGTATCTAACCTGTTAGGAAACGGAACTCTGGAACTTCGGTTCCCCTGAGAGTTCCTTTCCTCAGTTTCTCTACTTTTGAAGATGACAAATATTATGATACTAATGTTTTATCTCAAAGATGTGTTTTAAGGAACCACAGGAATATACCGAAGGCAGGAAAGCCAAACAGAACAAGGGAACCAAAGGAACAAGACAGCTGAAGGAATCCAGAGGAACCCAGGTGTGCCCAGAAATGGAGCTTGCGACATTACGATTCCCGAGAAATCTGGGGATACACAACATCGGACAAAAGGTGTCGAAAATGACTTGTTGAAGCTTCCAAAAGTCTGCCAAGGTCCAAGAGCTAAAGAACAAGAAGCCTAGAGAACCTCTACCTCGGACATAGACGATGAAAGCGACATCACATGAAGACGTCGTTGTCCAACAGACGGTTCCCAAACGGCCAGCTTACTCAACCTCGGACGAAAGCGTTTTGACAACGACACCACAAGGCTCGTCTGAGGTAGTTGACCAACCAAGAGAGATTCTGAGCTGCCTAGGTTGTTTGCACATGCCAAGAACAACGTGGATCAAGGAGAACCACTAATCCTAGGGCAAGCTCAATCCGTGGGAACCAAGAGAGGATCGAGCTGCGAAGAATCCTCTATAAAAGGAAGACTAACCCAAGGGTTATCTTCAAGCACCAAAACAAGAACTCACACTCATTAGCAAATATCTAGTGTGAACCTCCAAACAAAGATCATCAAAGCAAACCGAGATCAAGAGGAACCAGTCAAGGAAGAAGAGCTGAGTGCTAAGTTCCTGTGACTGTAAGTAATAGTTCCTAGGTGCGAAAGTCTGTTTCTTGGATTGATTATTGATTGTGTTAAGTTATCTAGGATTTTCTAACTGTGTGTAAGGCAAAGGAACTGTGTGTTCGTTCCTAGGATAAGCTGTAACCAAAAGAGATAAGAAATCAAGAAGTAGACTTTGAAATCATTTCGAAAGAAAGGTAGTGATTTTTATCCTGGATTGCTAGTTGGCAATCAAAGGTTTCCACTATAAGGAACTTGTCATTTGTTTGATTGTTTATCTTCCGCTGCGAAAGGAACTGAGAATCGTTATTCTGAGTTCCTTAAGCTTTTATCTAACAATCACAATCCTACAATTGGTATCAGAGCAGGAAAAGCTCTAGATCTTTGATAAGCTTGCAGATCATGTCTCAACCAAGCAAGTTTGAGCTCGGAATCTCCACCAACAAGCCACATCTCCGAAAGAAAGGAGAAGAAATATGGTGGGAAAAGTGCATGGAAAGCCACATCAAGACCAACGACTACCAATGTTGGAGGATAGTCAAAAATGGAGATGGCTATGTCGACCTCACCATGAAGGAAGAAGATTGGAAACCAGAACACTATGTTATCATGGAGAAGAATGCCAAGGCCAGGCAGTTCATCCTCAATGGATTGGACAGAGAGGACATGGACAAGGTCATAGGAATCAAGACGGCCAAAGAGATGTAGAAAGCTCTCAAGGAGATGCATGAAGGAAGTGAGGAACTAAAGCAAAGCAGAAAGTTTGCTTTGGAAGGAGAATACCACACCTTCAAAATGATGGAAACTGAGACCATCTCAGAGTACTACTCTCGCTTCAACAGATTAATTGGAAAGTTGACGGCGGCAGGAGTTGATCTTGATGAAGTCTCCAAGTCCTTAGTAATCATCAATGGACTCAACTCCAAGTTCACCCTTCTCAAATGAATCATGAAGAACACTCCAGGCATCCAATCCCTTCCCTTGACCCAAGTCATAGGGAAACTGGAAGTTGAAGAAGGAGAGCACACTAAAGCCAATGCCGATAAGAAACTGGAGAAAGGAATCGCCCTTAAGATCTCCAAAGCTTTCTCAAGGCTTGAGATGGAGCAAGAGAACTCGGACTTGGAAGAAGAGGAGGACGAGCTAACAACCCTCTTCTCAAAGAATATCAAAAAATTCTTTGTGAAGGGAAGGTTCCAAAAGGGCAGTTCCTCCTACAACGGACCCAGAAGGGATCTAAAGGAAGTCTCTTGTTACGAGTGCAAAGAGAAGGGATACTACGCTAAGAACTGTCCCAACAAGGAAGACTCCAAGGAAGAAGAAAAACCTCAGAGAAAGAAGGCTCTCGTAGCCTCATGGGGAGAAGACTCAGATGAGGAACTGGATCTGAGCGGCTTCTCTGGAGGAAGATGTCTCATGGCAAAAGGAGATTCAAGCGACTCAGAAGAACTTGAGGTAACTTCTGATGATCTCTTAAAATCCCTAGTTGATTGTGATAAGAAACAACTTCTTAAGATCATAAAAAAACTAGGAAAGGAAACCAGTTCCCTTCAACATAAACTTGATGATTGTGAAGATGAAATTGCATGCTTAACTGTTGAGAATTCTGTTTGGAGTAAGAAACTTGATGAAACTGAGAAAGACCTAGCTGAAACTCACTCCAAACTGATTGAAATTAGGAACGTGCATGCTAGTCACCTTAAAATCTGCAAATCTTGCGATGAATTTGGCATAGATTATGTTAAAGTTCCTTCGCATGCTAACTCTATTGGAAATGAAATGCTTCAGTCCATTATTGATAGGTTAGACAATCTCACTGATTCCATTAATGAAAAAACGATAAATCAAACTGTCTTTGTGAGGCAACGTCATGGAATAGGATATGTCAACAACAAGGATAACAATGATGCTAAAAATGAAAAGGCTAGACGAGAACTTGTTGAGATGAATGAGAACCTCAACATTGCTCTTGCCACCTCTCGTGACAGGAATCAGTTCCTATCAGAGAAGATCATGGTGCTTGAGAACAAGGATGAGGTTGCCAAACATCTCAATGAAGGTTCTCAAAGCCCTAAGAGGGAACCAAAAGAAAAAGAAAAAATGACTCCTGAAAATCAATGGTTCACCAATTCTTTTGCTCACAAAAAGTATGTTGACATGACCAATAGTAAGGTTAAAAACAATGTTGATTTCAACAAAATAAATGAAAAACCTTTTAGGCCAGGGAAAGGAAAGTATGGTCATGTTGTCTACAACCGCTTATGTACCTACTGTGGTAAGAATGGCCATTACAACACTGATTGTGCTAAGAAAAGGAACTTTGAAAGGGAGAAAAGTGCTTATCACCAGGAAAGGAACCAACTCCCTGATTATTCACAGACTCGAAATGCTAATCCCCCCAGTAAAGCCAAGCTTCGTTGGGTTCAGAAATCTTAGTTCCCTTATGTGCAGAAAGAAGAGAGGCAACCCCAACTATGGTACATTGACAGTGGTTGCTCATGCCATATGACCGGAAAAAGAAATCAAATGACTTCTCTTCAACCTCTCCAAGGAGGGAACATATCCTTTGGAGACAAAAGCAAAGGGAAAATCTGTGGAATAGGAACTGTGAAACTCAACGATCACATTCAGGTAAACAAAGTTCACCTTGTTGATAGTCTTGGTTTTGATCTAATAAGTGTGTCACAACTGTGTGATCAAGGAGACAATGAAGTCAGATTTAGATCAAACGAATGCTCGGTTCTTGACTCCTCTGGACAAATCATCCTAAAAGGAAAGAGATTCAACAATGTTTACATTGTTGATCCATCCTTCGTCCCCAAGGAGAAACTGTGTCTCTCAACCGTGAATGACCAAGCTGAGTTGTGGCACCAACGCCTCGGTCATGCTAGCACCAAGCTGATTCAAAAGCTACACTCAAAGGAACTAGTCAGAGGATTGCCAAAGCTGAGTGGTACATCTAAGGAACCATGCTCTGACTGTGTAAAAGGAAAACAAGCTCGTAGTTCCTTCAAATCCAAAAACATGGTAAGCACCTCAAGGCCTCTTGAGCTCATCCACATGGATCTTTGTGGACCCATGAGAGTTCAAAGCCTAGGAGGGAACATGTATATTTTTGTTATTGTCGATGACTTCTCTCGCTTTACTTGGACCATTTTCATTAAATCTTAAAGTGAAGTCATTGATCGCTTTAAAGACCTGGTTCCCTTGTTAGAAAAATCCCTTGATTGTTCACTTAATGCTATTCGGTCTGACCATGGTACCGAATTCGAAAATGGAGAATTTCTAACCTTTTGCAGTGAGCATGTCATTGATCACAACTTCTCTGCACCATACACTCCTCAACAGAATGGAGTAGTGGAGAGAAAGAATAGGACCTTGGAAGACATGGCTTGAACTATGTTGATCTCAAGTGGACTCTCCCAATCCTTTTGGGCTGAGGCAATCAACACAGCATGCTACATCATCAATAGAGCCATGCTTCGCCCTATCACAGAAAAGACACCCTATGAACTCCTAAGAGGAAGAGTTCCCAACATTTCTCATCTAAGGGTGTTCGGATGCAAGTGCTTTGTGCACAACAATGGGAAGGACAATCTTGGCAGGTTCGACCCAAGAAGTGATGAAGGAATCTTCATTGGATATGCCTCAGGCAGCAAGGCATACAAGGTCTTCAACAAAAGGACTAAAAAGGTAGAAGAAAGTGTTCATGCTATTTTTAATGAAAAATCACTCGGAAAGATTGTGCAGAACACCACCAGTTCCTTTGAAAATCCGTTTCCCAAGTCATCCCAAGAAGATCCAGATGAAGATGTCACTCCTCCCAGTTCGTGCCCTGCTGAACGAAACCCTCCAATGGCTCCTCCACCAGTTCCCATGGATAATGAACAACAATCCATTTCTGGGAACCATGAGCATGACGACAACATCTGTGGAGACCTCAATGATTCATCTTCCCACATGTTCTTCAATGGAGAAGGTGACCCCAACCAGGAAGCTGAATGCTCAACTCAGAATGTCTCCATATCAAATACTTTGGCTTCCAATAGAGAAAGAAGAGTCGTCAAGCCTCCAGTCAGGTACGAACATCTAACTTTCTTTGCCTTTAATGCCTTTTTGTCTATTGTGGAATCAAAGAATATAGGTGAGGCATTGAAGGATGTGGACTGGATCCAAGCCATGCAAGAAGAGCTTCATCAATTTGAAAGGAACAAAGTCTGACATCTGATTCCTCGCCCCAAGGATAAGCACATCATAGGAACCAGATGGGTTTTCAGAAACAAGTTAGATGATACAGGAGCTGTGATAAGGAACAAAGCAAGACTTGTGGCTCAAGGATACAATCAACAAGAAGGAATTGACTATGATGAAACCTATGCTCCAGTGGCAAGGATCGAAGCAATAAGGTTGTTGATCGCCTTCGCATCTCACAAAGGGTTCAAGTTGTTCCAAATGGATGTGAAAACAGCCTTCCTCAATGGAATTCTTCGAGAAGAAGTCTATGTCAAGCAACCTCCTGGTTTCGAAGACGACGATCATCCAAATCATGTCTACTTTCTAGACAAGGCACTCTATGGCCTCAAGCAAGCTCCCAGAGCTTGGTATGATCGTCTTGCCCAGTTCCTACTCTCAAATGGCTATAGGCGTGGAGTTATTGATAAGACTCTCTTCATCCTAGAAGAAGAAGATAACATCTTAGTGGTTCAAATCTATGTTGATGATATCATTTTTGGTTCCACTAACCTGTCCCTTGTAGATAAGTTCAAAGACTTGATGAGCAGTGAATTTGAAATGAGTTTAATTGGGGAACTCACATTCTTCCTCGGATTACAAATCACTCAAAAGGAAGATGGTATTCAAATCCACCAACAGAAGTATGTCAGGGAACTACTAAAGAAGTTCAAAATGGATTCATGCAAGCCTCTCTCCACTCCCATATCCACCATTGCCCATCTGGATAAGGACCACTCGAGTCCTCTAATGGAGGAGAAGCTCTATAGAGGTATGATAGGCTCACTCATGTATCTAACCGCTAGTCGACCAGACATTGTCTTTGCTGTTGACTTGTGTGCTAGGTTCCAATCTTGTCCGAGAGAAACCCACTTGGCTGCTGTAAAAAGAATACTTTGATATCTCAAGGGAACTGACGATCTCTGCATTTGGTACCCCAAAGAATGTCCCTTTGAGCTCATGGGTTTCACTGATGCTGATTATGCCGGATACTTGGTGGATAGGAAGAGCACTTCTGGAATAGCATAGTTTCTAGGCCCTTGCCTCGTGTCATGGGGATCAAAGAAACAAGTTTCAGTCTCTCTCTCCACCACAGAATCCGAGTACATTGCAGCTGCCTCTTGTTGTTCCCAACTTCTCTGGCTAAAGCAACAACTCGCGGACTTTGGTATGTCTTATGGCCCTCTCACTATTCTTTGTGACAACACTAGTGCCATAAACATTTCTAAGAATCTTGTGCATCATACTAGGACCAAGCATATTGATATTAGACATCATTTTCTTAGAGATCATGTTGAGAAGGGAAACATCATTATGAAATTTTGTAGAACTGAAGATCAAATTACAGATATATTCACCAAGGCATTGAATAGAGTTCCTTTTGAGAACCTTAGATTGGAACTAGGAATGATTCCCATTACTCAATAGTGACCTTAGTTCTGAGAATTCTTTCCAAGTTCCCCTGATTGACTAGTTTAAGATATTTAACTTGTTGAGTCTTGATGTCCTTGTGTTATATCTTTTGCTACAAACCCTTCGTGTCATAATGGTTTCTTATAAAGGCTTAGATAAAATTTTCTGGTTCATTTCCTTTTGATTATCATTATTTCTCAACTCCTCATTGTTCAAATTTCTTTGATGGCCCAAAAGTCACAATCTGATCATATTTCTAACCCAACATTACAAGCTGAAATGATGATTGTGTACTAAGATCTACCCTTGCCTCATTGCTCAATTTAATTCTCTATGATCCATCTCTAAACCTTCTCTGAGAATTATTGTGCAATGCGATAAATAGCCTACCCCGATTCCTTGTATGGGAACGTACTGTTTTTGGTTCCTTTGTCTCCACCCACACCAAAGGTTCCCATACATTCCTCTAGCTCGCTGAAAATGTCGCCAGAAAGGAACCAGATCACCGCGTCTCTCCAACGGCTCGCTTGGCTCTCCTAGACGCTATTTATGGCATATTGGCAGGGATAAGCCACGTCTTATCAGTGGCAGACCTCCCAAAAAGGCTACAACTCTCTTCAATGCTTCGGATTTGCCTTGATCTTCTCAACGACTGGATTTGCTTCAACGGTCACCTCAGCTCTTGGTCATCCCAGATCTTCAACGCCCTTAAAGAGGTGCTCAGTTGCTCCGAGTTGATCACATAAGCTCTCCATCTCTCTGATCACACAAGCTCTTCACACAGCAATCCTCTTAGCTTCTCTCAAATGGCCAACCCTAACCCAATCGTTGTTATGGACGAAGAGGAGGCTGCTTTTCTTCAAGCATTTCGCGAAAAGAAGGCTAAAGCCTCCTCCTCCAAGCCTGTTTCTCCCTCCACCTCTCAAAAATCCCTCCCCAAAGAGAACCCTGTGGCGAAACCGGCAGAGAAACCAGAAGAGAAGCTTGAGGAACCACCAAAGGCTAAGGAAAAGGTGGAAGAGGAACCAACCATGCCCAAAGAAGAGGAGCAAGCCATCACTTTGGCTTCAGAATCAGTCACAAAATCAGTTTCTGAAGGCGGGTCGCATGATTCCTCTCCGGATAAATCCCTTCAAGAGATCCTTAGCTCCGAGTCTTCCCCGATCAGCCTCAAATCCAAAACTTCCAACCCAGGCCCCTCTGTCGCCACAAGAATGCAACAGAGGAAGAGAAGCTCCCAAGCCATTGTTCCCTATGAAACCAAATCCACAAAAAAGGCCAAACCCTCCTCCCTCTTTGTCTCCTCCTCCTTCTCTAAAAGGAAGATCCTAAAACCTCTCATTATCGGCAGAGAATTCTGGACCCAGGCATTAGAAGAAGAGGATGAGGAACTCTATGGAGAAGCTTTGGATGAGTTCCACTCTCTGTTGCAGTTCCAAGGGTGGGATGAGATGCTGTGCGAGCCCTTCTCTGCTTCCGACGAGGTTGTCCGGATATTTTACCAGTCCATGGAGTTTGTACCCCAGAAAGAGAACTCTCCCTGTCATGACGCCATTCTCATATGGAAGGGAACCAACTTTCCCCTGTCTGCCAATCTAATCGCGTCTGCTCTAGGGATTGAGTCGAGGTCTGGGTTTGGCATTCTGCCTCTGAAGAAGGGATGGCCCAAGGGAAAGGGCTTCAAGTCCAAAGGAGCAATCGTCAAGAAAATTTATGATGGCGCATCCCCCTCATCTTTGGAGACGAAGGATCTCTCCATCGCAAACCGGCTACTGCATTTTTGGATCACTCGCAACTTGGTTCCCAGGCAAGAGCACAGGAACGAAGTCCTCATCACCGACGCCATCTACATGGACAAAGTGCTCTCCGGCGTTCAGTTAGATCTTCCCCGTATTGTGCTGGCTCACATGCAATTCTGTGCATCCCATGACTCCCACGCTTTACCCTTCCCTCACATCATCAAAAGGCTACTCTCCAACCTCAATCAGTACCCAGAAGACTTCCCCGAGACTGCCTACAACAAATGTCTTACAATGCACACAGTTCGGAAGCTGAAATCTAAGGAACAACAACCCAACCCTGCTGAAATAGAAGAAATCCCGCCTAAGGAAAAGGCGAGTTCCCAGGGCCGTTCTAGTTCCCACCCTCAGCAACCCCCCTCTTCAGACTCCTCTGCGATCCTCCTTGCGTTGGATCGTATTGAAAAAGCTATCTTGGAAGGCTCGACTGCCAACACGGTCGCCATCCATGATCAAGTAAGAGAGTTGGGGCGTATCAGTTCTACTGTCGAGAGTCTGGTGGAAGTTCTGCAGAAAGACTGGCAAGGTGCAATCAATGCTCATCAGGCCGCGGGCCAAAATGTAGGAACCGATGACAAGGATGCAGAAGAGGAGGCCGCTACTACGCCATAGGAACGCTTGTTCTAGGTTCCCAGTGCTGCAACGCCACAACGAGCTAGTAGTTTCCCTTAGGATCCTACTCCCCTCTTCTATCCCTTTTGTTGTCTTTCTTAAGATTGTTGTTGTTGCCTTTGTAGTCTTTGTGTTGTTATCTTTTGTTGTCTGTAGTTTTTTGTTGGATGTTGTGTGTCTTTGAACAATGATCAGTGAAGCTTTAATGTTTACCCTTAGTTTCGTTCCCATGATCGATTTGTCTTTGCCTTAAGTTCTCATTATGCCTTTTATGGGTTTGATGCAATCGCATATTCACTCCGATATCATGTTCTTAACTTATACTTAATCTTTTCGATGATGTCAAAAGGGGGAAGAAAAGGATAGGAACCTTGAATTTTGAAGACTACTGAATTAATAGGAACTCTAAACTAGTTCTATTTCTAAGGGGGAATTTGAAATAAACTTGTTCACGTGCTTAGGGGGAATTTGCAACCATTGAATGTTCTATCACTAATCTGTAATGTTGTAAATCCCGTTATCTCAATATGGTCTCATGAATTTCATGTTCCTATTATGTTGCCAGGTTCCTTATATTTGTCATCATCAAAAAGGGGGAAATTGTTAGGAAACGGAACTCTGGAACTTCGGTTCCCCTGAGAGTTCCTTTCCTCAGTTTCTCTACTTTTGAAGATGACAAATATTATGATACTAATGTTTTATCTCAAAGATGTGTTTTAAGGAACCACAGGAATATACCGAAGGCAGGAAAGCCAAACAGAACAAGGGAACCAAAGGAACAAGACAACTGAAGGAATCCAGAGGAACCCAGGTGTGCCCAGAAATGGAGCTTGCGACATTACGATTCCCGAGAAATCTGGGGATACACAACCTCGGACAAAAGGTGTCAAAAACGACTTGTTGAAGCTTCCAAAAGTCTGCCAAGGTCCAAGAGCTAAAGAACAAGAAGCCTAGAGAACCTCTACCTCGGACAGAGACGATGAAAGCGACATCACATGAAGACGTCGTTGTCCAACAGACGGTTCCCAAACGGCCAGCTTACTCAACCTCGGACGAAAGCGTTTTGACAACGACACCACAAGGCTCGTCTGAGGTAGTTGACCAACCAAGAGAGATTCTGAGCTGCCTAGGTTGTTTGCACATGCCAAGAACAACGTGGATCAAGGAGAACCACTAATCCTAGGGCAAGCTCAATCCGTGGGAACCAAGAGAGGATCGAGCTGCGAAGAATCCTCTATAAAAGGAAGACTAACCCAAGGGTTATCTTCAAGCACCAAAACAAGAACTCACACTCATTAGCAAATATCTAGTGTGAACCTCCAAACAAAGATCATCAAAGCAAACCGAGATCAAGAGGAACCAGTCAAGGAAGAAGAGCTGAGTGCTAAGTTCCTGTGACTGTAAGTAATAGTTCCTAGGTGTGAAAGTCTGTTTCTTGGATTGATTATTGATTGTGTTAAGTTATCTAGGATTGTCTAACTGTGTGTAAGGCAAAGGAACTGTGTGTTCGTTCCTAGGATAAGCTGTAACCAAAAGAGATAAGAAATCAAGAAGTAGACTTTGAAATCCTTTCGAAAGAAAGATAGTGGTTTTTATCCTGGATTGCTAGTTGGCAATCAAAGGTTTCCACTATAAGGAACTTGTCATTTGTTTGATTGTTTATCTTCCGCTGCGAAAGGAACTGAGAATCGTTATTCTGAGTTCCTTAAGCTTTTATCTAACAATCACGATCGTACATAACCTATCAATTATAGATTGAATCAAATCATTTCCAAATAGGTTATCATGCATAGGAACTGTAACCGATTCTATCTTAGACTCACTACAAGATTGGCAAGTTTTAAGGGAACTGTCATGCACATTCCTAAGTTCCATGAGTTTGGAGTGAGTTTCAGCTAGATCTTTCTCAGTTTCTTCAAGTTTCTTACTCCACACAGAATTCTCAACAGTCAAGCAAGTAATCTCATCTTCACAATCATCAAGTTTTTATTGAAGGGAACTCGTTTTCTTTCCTAGTTTCTTTATGATTTTTAGAAGTTGTTTCTTATCACAATCAGCTAGAGTTCTTAGGAAGTCATTAGAAGTTACCTCAAGTTCTTCTGAGTCGCTTGAGTCTCCTTTTGCCATGAGACATCTTCCTCCAGAGAAACCACTCAGATCCAGTTCCTCATCTGAGTCTTCTCCCCATGATGTCACAAGAGCCTTCTTCCTTTGAGGTCTTTCATCTTTTTTGGAGTCTTCTTTGTTGGGACAATTCTTAACATAATGCCCATTTTCTTTGCACTCATAGCAAGAGACATCCTTGAGATCTCTCCTTGGACCATTGTTAGAGGAACTGCCTTTTTGGAATCTTTCCTTCACGAAGAATTTTTTGATGTTTTTCGTGAAGAGAGCTGTAAGTTCGTCCTCCTCTTCTTCTAGGTCTGAGTTCTCTTGCTCCATCTCAAGCCTTGAGAAGGCTTTGGAGATCTTGAGGGCAATTCCTTTCTCCAGTTTCTTGTCGGCATTAGCTTTGGTGTGTTCTCCTTCTTCAACCTCCAGTTTCCCTATGATTTGAGTTACGGGAAGAGATTGGATACCTGGGGTGTTCTTCATGATTCCTTTGATGAGGGTGAAATTGGAGTTAAGTCCATTGATGACCACCAGTGATTTGGAGACTTCATCAAGGGTGACCTCAGCCGCGGTTAACTTTCCAATGAGCCTATTGAAGCGAGAGTAATACTCAGAGATGGTTTCAGTTCCCATCATTTTGAATGTGTGGTATTCTCCTTCTAAAGCAAACTTTCGGCTTTGCTTCAGTTCCTCACTTCCTTCATGCATGTCCTTGAGTGCTTGCCACATCTCTTTTGCCGTCTTGATTCCTATGACTTTGTCCATATCTTCTCTATCCAGTCCATTGAGAATGAACTGTCTAGCCTTGGCGTTTTTCTCCATGATGACATAATGCTCAAGTTTCCAATCTTCTTCCTTTTTGTTGAGATCGACATAGCCATCTCCATTCTCGACTATCCTCCAGCATTGGTAGTCATTGGTCTTTATGTGGCTTTCCATGCACTTGGCCCACCATGTTTCTTCTCCCTTCTTTCGGAGATGTGGCTTATTGGTGGAGATTCCGAGCTCAAACTTGCTTGGCTGAGACATGATCTGCAAACTTAACAACGATCTAAAGCTTTTCCCACTCTGATACCAATTGTAGGATCGTGATTGTTAGATTAATAATAAGAGAACTGAGAAAACAGATTACAGTTCCCTTCGCAGCGGAAATAAACAATCAAATAAATGAACAAGTTCCTTATAGTGGAAACCTTCGATTGCAAACTAGCAATCTAGGATAAAAACCACTACCTTTCTTCCGAAAGGATTTCAAGGTCTACTTCTTGATTTCTTATCTCTTTGGTTACAAATTATCCTAGGAACAAACACACAGTTTCTTTGCCTTACACACAGTTAGGCAATCCTAGATAACTTAACACAAATTATAATCAATCCAAGAAGCAATCGTTAGCACCAAGGAACTAACTCACTTACAGTCACAGGAACTAGCACGCAACTCTCAGGTTCCTTGACTGGTTCCTCTTGATCTCAGTTTGCTTTTATGATCTTGTTTGAGAGCTTCACACTTTGATGTTTGCTATGGAGTGTGATTCTTGTGGTTGTGCTTGAAGTTGTCAATGAAGCACATTCGCCTTTTATACTTCAAAGGCTGGTTTGCTTTCAGTTCCCATTGGATCGAACTAGAAGCTCAAACTAACGGTGATCCACAAATCCCGTCAACTAGGTTGTCATAGATGTTTATGTGTGCAAGACAACTTCCTTAATGAGCTAGGAAACAACATGGGTAGTTAATAGCCGTTTGTGTCAGTCCAACGATGATGGGACTGTTGCTTTCCGCTTCTCTCTATGGCTCCAGGATTTCTGCTGACACATCTCACCTACTCTGGTTCCTACCAGCAGTGATGAGGTTTCCATGTGCTAACTCCTTTGTGGCTTCGCCACTCTTCTCAAGTCTTTGCATCTTCAATAGACTTGCTTTGTGCTTGTTCCCTTGTGAGCGCTTCCTCGCTTCACTTCTACTGAGTTCCCTTGCTGACGAACTCCAGTTCCTATCAGTGCAAGCTTCTTGCTTTGCTATCCTTCTTTGTCTTGTTTGGCTTTCATGGTTTCAATAACTGTCATGTGGTTCCTTTAAGCACATCTTTTAGATAAAACATTAGTATCAAAGTATTTGTCATCTTTAAAAGTAGAGAAACTGAGGAAAGGAACTCCATGGGAACTGAGGTTCATGAGTTCCATTTCCTAACAATCACAGGGTAGGTGCGAAGGGTTATTTCGGACTGAAGTTAGACATGATGATCGAAGGCTTATGATCGCGTGGAATGACTTGTTTTAAGGATGCTACTGTTGAAATTTGGTTTCTCAGATGCTTGGGTTCAGCGTGATATGAGTTGTCTTGAGTCGGTCTCTTTCTCATTTAAATTCAATGGAGGGATTCATGGCCAGGTTATTCCTACTCGGGGAATTAGGCAAGGGTGTCCCTTATCGCCTTATTTGTCTATACTATGCGCTGAAGTTTTCTCTTCATTGTTGTCCGAGGTAGTTCATAGTGGCCAGTTGCATGAAATCCAGGTTTGTCGGGGATCACCTGCTTTGTCACATCTTTTGTTTGTTGATGATAGTATGTTATTTGCTAGAGCGAATGTGCAAGAATGCTCTGTTTTAGCTGGGATACTCAGTGTGTATGAAAGGACAGCTGGACAGAAAGTCAATATGTCAAAATCGGAGATTTGCTTTAGCAAGAATGTGTCGTCGTAACGAAGGACTGAATTAGCACAGTTTCTATAGGTCAGAGAGGTGGATCGATATTCTCGTTATCTAGGATTGTAGGCAAATCCAAAAAAGATTGTTTTTGCCTCTATAAAGGATAGAATGTGGAAGAAGTTGTATGGTGGAAAGAAAAGTTTTTTATCCCAAGTAGGTCGAGAAACACTTATAAAATATGTCCTTCAGTCTATTCCTGTGTATATCATGAGTGTCTTTCGGCTTCCGGATTGTTGGTAAATGAGTTGCACTCTATGCTTGCTCGTTTCTGGTGGGGTGCAAAGGAACATGAACGTAAGATCCATCGGAGGAGTTGGGAGTATCTATGTCGTCCTAAATGTCAAGGTGGTATGGGCTTCAAGAATTTGAAAGTATTCAATGTTGCTCTGTTGGCTAAACAAGGATGGCGTTTGCTTCATCATCCTAACTGTAGGATCGTGATTGTTAGATTAATAACAAAGGAATTGAGAATACAGATTCCAGTTCCCTTCGCAGCGGAAATAAACAATCAAATAAATGAACAAGTTCCTTATAGTGGAAACCTTCGATTGCCAACTAGCAATCTAGGATAAAAACCACTACATTTCTTTCGAAAAGATTTCAAGGTCTACTTCTTGATTTCTTATCTCTTTGGTTACAGCTTATCCTAGGAACAAACACACAGTTTCTTTGCCTTACACACAGTTAGACAATCCTAGATAACTTAACACAAATTATAATCAATCCAAGAAGCAGCCCTTAGCACCAAGGAACTAACTCACTTACAGTCACAGGAACTTAGCACACAGCTCTCCGATTCCTTGACTGGTTCCTCTTGATCTTGTTCTGATTTGATGATCTTGTTTGAAGCTTCACACTTTGATATTTGCTATGGAGTGTGATTCTATCTCAATGCTTGCAGATAACAGCGGAGCTTATCTTCCTTATATAGTGGATGCTCGAGGTTGGATCTGCTCTTGGTTCCCACAGAGCGAGCTTGCCCTAGGATGTGTGGTGATCCTTGATTCACGCTATCTTTGACATGTAACAACAACCTAGGCAGCTCAGAATCCACATAGGTTGGTCAACTACTTCGGACAAGTCTGCCAAGTCGTTGTCCAACTCCTTTCGTCTGTGGTTCAACAAGCTCGGCACTTTGGAACTGTCCTCTGGATGGTGACATCTCTATGAGCTGTCGCTTTCAATACCTTTGTCCGAGGTTCATCGTTCTAGGCATCTTGGAGTCTTGCTCTTGGATGGTGGCAGACTTTTGGAAGTTTCGCTCAAGTCGCTTTCACCATCTTTTGTCTGAGGTTTGGTGTTCCCAGATTTCTCGGGAAACGCAAGATCACGTGTTGCATTTCTGGGCACACCTGGGTTCCTTTGGCTTGCTGCTTGGTTCTTTTGTCTTGTTTGGCTTCCAAGGTTTTGACAATTGTCTTGTGGTTCCTTAACACACATCTTTGAGATAAAATATTAGTATCAAAATATTTGTCATCTTCAAAAGTAGAGAAACTGAGGAAAGGAACTCTCAGGGGAACCGAAGTTCCAGAGTTTCGTTTCCTAACAATTTCCCCATTTTTGATGATGACAAATATAAGGAACCTGACAACATAATAAAGACATGAAATTCATGAGAATAGTTGAGCTAAGAGATTTACAACTTTATAAAATAATGAGAGAACATTCAATAGTTGCAAATTCCCCCTAAGCAAATGAACAAAGTTATTCAAATCCCCCCTTAGAAATAGAACGGGTTCAGAGTTCCTATGAGTCCAGTAGTTTCCAAAAGTTCAAGGTTCCTATCCATTCTTCCCCCTTTTGACATCATCGAAAAGATCAATTAACGTATCAAGTAAATGATATCAACAGGAAATAAACAATTGCGCTAAACCCATGGCAGAGACCATAATAGAAACTTAAGGCAGAGACAAATAATGCATTATAAACGTAGCCAAAAGAGTCCATTAGTCATGAGAGCTTAATACATTGTTCAGACACAGAGTAGAGAGAGAGACACACAAGATCACAAAAGAAAACTTTAAAGCAGACAAAAGAAAGGATAGAAGAGGGGAGTAGGATCATAGGGAACTACTAGCACACTGTGGCATTATAGCACTGGGAACTAGGAGAGACGTTCCTATGGCATGTCAGTGGCCTCCTCTTCATCATCCTTCTTGTCATCAGTTCCTTCATCCTGGATTGTGGCCTGATTTGCTCCAATTACATCCTCCCAGGTTTTCTGAAGCACCTCCACCAGACTGGAAACAACAGCTCTAGTTTTCCCAAGTTCATTTACTTGATCACGGAGGGCAACTGATATAGCATGGGAACCATCCGTGATAGCTTTTTCAATATGACCCAGAGAAGTTAGGATCGCAGAGGAGTCTTGAACGGGGTAGAGCGGAGGCAAGGAGCTTGGAGTAGCTTGGGAACTTGCCTTTTCCTTAGGCAGTTCCGCTTGTACATCAGAGGGAGCATCCAAATAATCTTTGGTTTTGAGCTTCTTGACAGTGGCCATGGTTAGGAACTTATTGTAGGTTGTTTCCTTGAGGTTATCTGGATACTGGTTAAGCATGGAGAGGAGGTTTTTTATGAGGTGAGGAAAGGGCAGGGCATAGGAATCATGAGATTGACAGAACTGCATATGGGCTAACACCAGCTGGGGGAGATCAACTTGGTCACCAGACAGAATCTTATCCATGAGGATTGCATCGGTGATGAGAACTGTGGCTCTGTGCTCCTGCTTGGGAACCAAATTCCTTATGATCCAGAAGTGCAGGAGCTTGTTGGACAGAGAGAGCCCCTTTGTCAGCAGATTCTTTGGATTGTCGTCATCATAGAGCTTGCTGACCACCTCAGTTTTGGTTTTGTACCCTTTGCCTTTGGGCCAAGTCTTCTTTTGATGCAGAATGTCAAAGCCTGATCTGTGTTCAATCCCTAGAGCAGAGGCGATGATACTTGGGAACAGAGGAAACATGGTTCCCTTCCATTGAAGGATGGCATCATTACAGGGAGAGTTCTCCTTGGCTGGCACAAAGGTCATGGACTGATAGAAAAGACGCACCACTTCGTCGGAGACTGAGAATGGTTCCACCAATATCTGGTCCCATCCTTGAAACTGTAGCAGAAAGTGGAATTCACTGAGGGCTTCACCGAATTGAGCTTCATCTTCTTCCTCTAAGGGTTGGGTCCAGAACTCTTCACCAATGATGAGGGGCTTGAGTATCTTCCTCTTAGAGAAGGAGGGAGACACTTTCCCCAGAGTGGAGGTGGAGGTTATGGCTTTGGTGGACAAGGAAGAGAGGGCTGCTGATTTGAGATTTTTAGAGGGAGTCGGCTCTTCGGAGACAGGGTTGTAAGGAACCAAGGCATGGGAACTGCGTTTGCGAAGTTTGAGCCTTGTGGCAACTGAGGGAGTATGGTTAGAGGCATGTTTGGATTTAAGGCTTGCAGGCGACGGCTCTGAGCTGTGGATCTCCTGGGTGTCCTTGTCCGGAGATGAGTCGTGGGAGCCTCCTTCTGAGACGGTGTGGGTAGCAGATGCGGACACAGGAGGGAGTTCTTTTACTTTCTCCTCAGCTTGCTGGGCTATAGGGTTTTGAGAGGGGGTGACATCAAGGGATTTCGAGGATGAGGCTGCTTTCTTTTCTCTGAAAGCTTTGAGGAGTGCAACTTCTTCCTCATCCTGAACAAGATTAGGGTTAAGGTTTTTGTCGGCCATTTGAGAAACTGGGTTTTTTTGAGAAGTGAGAAATAGAAAGGGAGAGTTTGAGAGAAGGAGAGAGAGCTGGAGAGAGCAAGGTGGAGAGCTTGGTTCAATCAACATGAGCCCTTTAATAATCGTTGAGTGTTGTTGGTGCCGTTGGAGAAATCAAACCATTTAGAGAGATTCTGGGGATTCTGAACCATGGAAACGACTCTAAGGATTTGCAGCCTTTCTGAATTTGAACGGTCACAGATTCAAAACTCAACCACTCAAAAATGGAAACTGTTCACAGCTGAGATGACATTTCTGACGCTGGAAGATTTGCCATAAATGCCGTCTTGGGAGGAACAATTCTCTTACTAGCCGTTAAAGGGGTAGTCCATCCTAGTTCCTTTCTGGCGATTTTTTCAGTGTGCTAGAGGGGTATATGGGAACCTTTGATGTGGGGTTTTAAAAACATAGGACCTGAAAGTACGTTCCCATAAAAGAAATCGGGGAAGGCCATTTATCGCATTACACAATAATTCCCAGAGAGGGTTAAGAAATGGATCATAGGGAATTGAATTGTGCAATGAGGCAAGGGAGGGTCATAGTACACAATCATCATTTCGGCTTGTATTATTGGGTTAGAATATGATCAGATTGTGACTTTTGGGCCAACAAAGAAACTCGAACAATGATTGAGTTATAATGAACAATGAAGACTCAAGGACACGAACTAGAAGAATTTATCAAAGCCTTTTGAGTAACCATTATGGAGAGAGGGTCTATTGCAGAAGATATAACACAGAGATTCCAAGACTGAACAAGTAAAAGATCTAAACTAGTCAATCAAAGGAACTGGAAAGAAACCTTTAAACTAAAGTCACTGCTAGGTTATAGGAATCATTCACAGTTCTAATCTAAGGTTCTCAAAGGGAACTCTATTCAAGGTTTTGGTGAATATATCTGCAACCTGATCTTCAGTTCTACAAAATTTCATAATGATGTTCCCTTTCTCAACATAATCTCTAAGAAAATGATGCCTGATATCTATATGCTTGGTCCTAGTATGATGCACAAGATTCTTAAAAATATTTATAGCACTGGTGTTATCACAAAGAATGGTAAGAGGACCATAGGACATACCGAAATCCGTAAGTTGTTGCTTTAGCCATAAGAGTTGGGAACAACAAGAAGCGGCTGTAATGTACTCGGATTCTGTGATGGAGAGAGAGACTGAAACTTGTTTCTTTGAGCCCCATGACACAAGGCAAGGGCCTAGAAACTGTGCCATTCCAGAGGTGCTCTTCCTATCCACCAAGTATCCAGCATAATCAGCATCAGTGAAACTCATCAGCTCAAAGGGACACTCTTTGGGGTACCAAATGCAGAGCGAGTCAGTTCCCTTGAGATATCGGAATATCCTTTTTACAGCAGCTAAGTGTGTTTCTCTTGGACAAGATTGAAACCTAACACACAATCCAACAACAAATACAATGTCTGGGCGACTAGCGGTTAGATACATGAGAGAACCTATCATACCTCTATAGAGTTTCTCTTCCACAAGAGGACTCGAATAATCCTTGTCCAAATGAGCAATGGTGGAGATAGGAGTTGAGAGAGGCTTGTATGAATCCATTTTAAACTTTTTCAGTAGTTCCCTGACATACTTCTGTTGGTGAATTTGTATACCATCTTTCTTTTGAGTGATTTGCAATCTGAGGAAGAAAGTGAGTTCCCCTATTAGGCTCATTTCAAATTCACTGCTCATCAAGTCTTTGAACTTATCTACAAGAGACAGGTTAGTGGAACCAAAAATGATATCATCAACATAAATTTGAACCACTAAGATGTTACCTTCTTCTTCTAGGATAAAGAGAGTTTTGTCAATAACTCCACGCCTGTATTCATTTGAGAGTAGGAACTGGGGGAGACGATCATACCAAGCTCTAGGGGCTTGCTTGAGACCATACAGTGCTTTGTCTAGGAAGTAGACATGGTCTGGATGATCATCATCTTCGAAACCAGGTGGTTGCTTGACATAGACTTCTTCTTGAAGAATACCATTGAAGAAGGCGGTTTTTACATCCATTTGGAATAGCTTGAACCATTTGTGTGATGCGAAGGCAATCAACAATCTTATTGCTTCAATCCTTGCCACCAGAGCATAGGTTTCATCATAGTCGATGCCTTCTTGTTGATTATACCCTTGAGCAACAAGTCTTGCTTTGTTCCTTATCACAACCCCTGATTCATCTAGCTTGTTCCTGAAGACCCATCTGGTTCCTATGATATGCTTATCCTTGGGGCGGGGAACTAGATGCCATACTTTGTTCCTTTCAAACTGATGAAGTTCCTCTTGCATGGCTTGTATCCAGTCTACATCCTTCAGTGCCTCACCTATGTTCTTTGGTTCCACAATAGACAAAAAGACATTGAAAGCAAAGAAGGTTAGATGTTCGAACCTGACTGGAGGCTTGATGGTTCTTCTTTCTCTATTGGGAGCTAGAGCATTTGATGTGGAGACATTTTGATTTGAACACTCAGCTTCAACTTCTATGTTGGGATCACTTTCTCCATTGAATAACATGTGAGAGGATGAGTCATTGATGTCTCCATATATATTGTCTTCATGTTCATGGTTCCCAGAAATGGATTGTTGTTGAATTTCCATGGGAACTGTTGGAGGAGCTGGTGTAGCAGGGTAAGAATTGGGTGGTATGATGTCTTCATCTGGATCTTCTTGAGGAGGTTTGGGAAATGGTGTAATATCCCTCAATTTTTAGTAAGGATATTTGGGTAATTTTCCCAACCTTCGTTCAAATTAATTATTTCGCTTTCAGTGGAGTTTGGATTTTCCGTAACATCCATGATCTCCGAAATAATTTCTTGAGTGGTATAAAATACATTCAATATATTTTCGGGACTTAGAATATTTGTTTGGAGACAAACATATAATTTCCGGGGTTTAAAACCCATACCAAAAGCCAATTCTCTTAAACTTTGCCACGAATTCCTGCTTGTCTTGCCATGATACTCCCTCCGTGTAATTGTTGTCCGGGCACTTGTCAATGCATTGGCTGGAGGAGCTGATGAGTAACCCTTCCAAACGTCTCCTCCCCTGGGCTATTTAAGGATCTCGATGGGAGCAGCCATCAACCCACAACTCTCTCCTGTCTCTCTCTCCCTCTCGGTTTTCTTCTCACCGGAATCCATGGAGTTCGCCGGCGTTCCTGGGTTCGTTGGAGTGTTGCCAGAGGAGCCCATGAGGTGTGATTGCTACGGTGGTTGAAGGCAGCCCTCGTCCGATCCATCACCGTCGTCGCCGGCCTTGCTCGAGTTCGCCGGAGCTGCTGCGATTCGTCGAAAGTTGTTGCTGTCTTTCCCGGCATCGTGGGCTGCTGCTGAACCACGAGCCGCTGCTGTCCGTTGCTGGCCGACGGCGACGAAGCGTCGAGAAGCCCCGGCGAAGCCCCGTGTGGTTATTGTCGTTGTTGTGTTGTTGCGTTGCGCCGTTGTGCTGTTATTATTATTTGAGGAAGAAGAAGCAGTGGGGCCCTCTCCTTGTTTAATTCTTGTTGGGCCGTAAAAGCCCAAAACTCTTCCAGTCCAAATTTAACCCGAAATTATTCGAGCGGTATAATTTCGATCCCTTTTCGTCCGTATTTTTCTTTAGGAAAATTTAATAAATATTTTTATGATTTATAATCATAAAAATTTATTAAATTTAATTCCTTAAGTTCGTCCAGGCAAATTAATTGATAGTTAATTAATTTGTTAGTTAGAACGTGATTCGCTGGATCGCGTGTGGACTCGTAATCCGTTGGAGCTATCTGAAGCTTAAGCCATATCCTTGGAAAGGATATTTTCGGTAGTCGTCTCGTCCAGATTCATCGCCGAATCTATTCCAGGCAAGTGGCGGTTCGCTCTTGTTCATCATTCCATATTTCAATTAATTATCAATTGTTTAGTTGTTAATTAATTTGGGATGATTTACTGTTTTCGTTGGGAACAGTTTTGATAAATGTTTGTGATTTTAAAAGATATTATAATAGGTTGTATATCTGCTAGAACAACGCTATTATATATGTTATTGGCCTTAATGGCTTTGATCTGATTATTACTGTGCGTTAACTGTTTAGTTAGCACAAGTATTCTTAACGTTGATGTGAATTATTACTGCGTTCGTAACTGTTTAGTTAGAACGAGTATTCGTAGGAACGCTATGTACCTTGTGGGGGTTTAGCTGTTTCTTTATAACTAGTACTTGGTGGATTTTTCCCCAGTACTCTCTCTGGTCATGACCATGCCCTTACTCAGGGTTGGTGCACTTTGCTAGTGCCAAATCTTTCGGGATTTATTCTCTCTGATATCTCTTGTGAGGAGATCTGATATCTCTAGTGAGGAGATCCGATATCTCTTGTGAGGAGATTTAAAAGCTTATAACGTGATGATTGTTTTGGAATTAAATGAGATAAGTGCCGTTGTCGCACATAATTAAATATATCCTCAGGCGAGTAGTGCAGCTAGGAAATAGTGCATCTAGGAAAGCTCGTCTTGACTTTGATCAGAGTACGTTCTCTTTCCAATCTGGATTCGCCCTGGGGCGGTGAGGTTGGTCGTGAACCGAAACATCAAGTCATTTTTGAACGCTTGTATGAAATTATTAATGTTCCCCAACATTTGTCATATTTCTGTTAAGACTCACTTTCATTGGAGTCTTCTTTTGGGTTGATTGCTGTAAGACTCGGTCTTCCGGAATCTTCTTTTGATCATGCTGCTTGATATATTCCAGTAGGAGTATGGTGGTTGACTATCGTCATCGGTTTTAATTCGAGAAACGATGAGTCTAACCTAATACGACTACTTCGAACCACTCTGCTTTGTATCCTTACATAGTCTTTCATTAGACTAACCAACCGTAATTGTTCTCTGCATGGTTGGCTGGTGTCATCCGTTCGATTCGGCACATCAGATGAGTCGAGGACCCATGAAGGCTAGATCGACTATGAACATGAACGGTATTTGAAAATGTTTTAATCAGGCTACGATCTTTGGGCGTTGACTACTGAAGTCAATACTCTTGTAAATTATTTTAAGTCTTCCGATGTATTGTAATAACTCTGTATTTTGTCGTATTTGGAATTGTGTTGAAATTCCGCGACTATGTTTAAATGAAAGTTATGGTAATTTTGTATCATAATTGTTCTTTATGAATTGTGTTTCAATGGTAAAGCCTGGGGTGACTTCGGTGTGGAAACCGAGGTCACTGGCGGTAATACCTTTCCAAATGGGTTAAAATTTGGGGGTGTTACAAATGGATCTTCAAAGGAACTGATGGTGTTCTTTTTGGTCCTTTTGTTGAAGATCTTGTAGGCCTTGCTGCTTGATGCATATCCAATGAAGATCCCTTCATCACTCCTTGGGTCAAATTTGCCAAGATTGTCCTTTCCATTATTGTGCACAAAGCACTTCCATCCGAACACCCTAAGATGTGAAATTTTGGGAACCCTTCCTCTTAGAAGTTCATAGGGTGTCTTCTCTGTGATTGGGCGAAGCATAGCTCGATTGATGATGTAGCAGGCTGTGTTGATTGCCTCAGCCCAGAATGATTGAGATAGTCCACTTGAGATGAGCATCGTTCGAGCCATGTCTTCTAAGGTTCTGTTCTTCCTTTCCACTACTCCATTTTGTTGAGGAGTGTATGGTGCAAAGAAGTTGTGATCAATGCCATGCTCACTGCAAAAGGTTAGAAATTCTCCATTTTCGAACTCGATACCATGGTCAGAACGGATAGAATTGATGGAACAGTCGAGAGACTTTTCTAACATGGGAACCAGATCCTTAAAACGTCCAATGACTTCACTTTTAGATTTTATGAATATTGTCCAAGTAAAACGAGAGAAGTCATCGACGAGAACAAAGATATACTTGTTTCCTCCTAGGCTTTGAACTCTCATGGGTCCACAAAGGTCCATGTGAATGAGTTCAAGGGGCCTTGAGGAGCTTATCATATTTTTGGATTTAAAGGAACTCCGAGCTTGTTTCCCTCTTACACAGTCTGAGCATGGTTCCTCAGATTTGCCACTTAACTTTGGGAGGCCCCTGACTAGCTCCTTTGAGTATAGCTTTTGGATCAATTTGGTGCTAGCATGACCAAGACGTTGATGCCACAAGTCCGTTTGATCATTCACAGTTGAGAGACAGAGTTTCTCCTTGGGAACGAAGGATGGGTCAACGACATACACATTGTTGAGCCTTTTACCTTTAAGATGATTTGTCCCGAGGAGTCAAGGACAGTGCATTCATTTGATTTGAATCTGACTTCATTGTCTCCTTGATCACATAGCTGTGACACACTAATTAGATCAAAGGCAAGATTATCAACAAGGTGGACTTTATTTACCTTAATGTGGTCATTGAGTTTCACAGTTCCTATTCCACAAATTTTCCCTTTGCTTTTGTCTCCAAAGGAGATGTTCCCTCCTTGGATGGGTTGAAGAGAGGTCATTTGATTTCTTCTTCCGGTCATATGGCATGAGCAACCACTATCAATGTACCATAGTCGAGGTTGCCTCTCTTCTTTCTGCACACAAGGGAACTAAGACTTTTGAACCCAGTGAAGCTTGGCTTTACTGGGGGAATTAGCATTGCGAGTCTGTGAATGACCAGAGAACCGGTTCCTATCATGGTAATAATCTCTTATTTCATTTTCAAAAATCCTTTTCTTAGGACAATCAGTGTTGTAATGACCATTCCTTCCACAATAGTAACATAAGCGATTGTAAGCAACATGTCCATATTTTCCCTTTCCGAGCCTAAAAGGTTTCTCAGTTTTTTCTTTTGTTGAAATCAACATTGTTTCTAACCTTATCGTGAGCCATGTCCACATACCTTTTGTGAGCAAAGGAATTAGTGAACCACTTGTCTTCAGGGAAAGCTTTCTCCTTTCCCTTAGGTTCCCTAATTGGACTTTGAGAACTTTCTTTGAGACGCTTGGCAACCTCAGCCTTGTTCTCAAGAACCATGATCTTCTCTAATAGGAATTTATTCCTATCTCGAGAAGTGGCAAGAGCAATACTGAGGTTCTCATTCATCTCAACAAGTTCTCGTCTAGCCTTTTCATCTTCAGCATCATTATTCGTCTTGTTATCAATATATCCAATTCCATGACGTTGTCTCACAAAGACAGTTTGATTAATAGTTTTTTCATTTATAGAGTCAGTGAGAATGTCTAACCTATCAATTATAGATTAAAGCATATTATTTCCAGGTAGGTTATCATGCATAGGAACTTTAGCTGAGTCTATGCTAGTTTCATCACAAGATTTACAGATTTTAAGGTGACTAGCATGCATATTTCTAATATCAATGAGTTTGGAGTGGATTTCAGCTAGATCTTTCTCAATTTCATCAAGTTTCTTACTCCATACAGAATTCTCAACAGTCAAGCAAGCAATTTCATCTTCACAATCATCAAGTTTTTGTTGAAGGGAACTGGTTTCCTTTCCTGGTTTCTTTATGATCTTTAGAAGTTGTTTCTTATCACAATCAACTAGAGTTTTTAGAAAGTCGTCAGAAGTTATCTCAAGGTCTTCTGAGTCGCTTGAATCTCCTTTTGCCATGAGACATCTTCCTCCAGAGAAATCACTCAGATCCAGTTCCTCATCTGAGTCTTCTCCCCATAAGGCCACAAGAGCCTTCTTCCTCTGAGGTCTTTCATCTTCTTTGGAGTCTTCCTTGTTGGGACAGTTCTTAGCGTAGTGTCCATTTTCTTTGCACTCATAACAGGAGACTTCTTTGAGATCTCTCCTTGGTCCATTGTGAGAGGAACTGCCCTTTTGGAACCTTCCCTTCACAAAGAATTTTTTGATATTCTTTGTGAAGAGAGTTGTAAGTTCGTCCTCTTCTTCTTCTAGGTATGAGTTCTCCTGCTCCATCTCAAGCCTTGAGAAGGCTTTGGAGATCTTGAGGGCAATTCCTTTCTCCAGTTTCTTGTCGGCATTGGCTTTGTTGTGTTCTCCTTCTTCAACCTCCAGTTTCCCTATGACTTGAGTCAAGGGAAGAGATTGGATGCCTGGAGTATTCTTCATGATTCCCTTGATGAGGGTGAATTTAGAGTTGAGTCAATTGATAACCACCAGTGACTTGGAGACTTCATCGAGGTTGACTCCAGCCGTTGTTAGCTTTCCAATTAGCATGTTGAACCGAGAGTAGTATTCTGAGATGGTTTCAGTTTCCATCATTTTGAAGGTGTGGTATTCTCCTTCCAAAGCAAACTTCCTGCTTTGCTTTAGCTCATCACTTCCTTCATGCATGTCTTTGAGTGCTCTCCACATCTCTTTTGCCGTCTTGATTCCTATGACTTTGTCCATGTCTTCTCTGTCCAGTCCATTGAGAATGAACTGTCTAGCCTTGGCATTCTTTTCCATGATGACATAGTGCTCAGGTTTCCAGTCATCTTCCTTCTGATTTAGATCGACATAGCCATCTCTATTTTCGACTATCCTCCAGCATTGGTAGTCGTTGGTCTTTATGTGGTTTTCCATGCACTTTTCCCACAATGTTTCTTCTCCCTTCTTTCGGAGATGTGGCTTGTTGGTGGAGATTCTGAGCTCAAACTTGCTTGGTTGAGACACGATCTGCAAACTTAACAAAGATCTAGAGCTTTTCCTACTCTGATACCAATTATAGGATCGTGATTGTTAGATTAATAACAAGGGAACTGAGAATACAAATTTCAGTTCCCTTCGCAGCGGAAATAAACAATCAAATAAATGAACAAGTTCCTTATAGTGGAAACCTTCGATTGCCAACTAGCAATCTAGGATAAAAACCACTACCTTTCTTTCGAAAGGATTTCAAAGTCTACTTCTTGATTTCTTATCTCTTTGTTACAACTTATCCTAGGAACAAACATACAGTTTCTTTGCCTTACACACAGTTAGACAATCCTAGATAACTTAACACAAATTATAATCAATCCAAGAAACAGCCCTTAGCACCAAGGAACTAACTCACTTACAGTCACAGGAACTTAGCACACAGTTCTCCGATTCCTTGACTGGTTCCTCTTGATCTTGTTCTGATTTGATGATCTTGTTTGAAACTTCACACTTTGATATTTGCTATGGAGTGTGATTCTATCTCAATGCTTGCAGATAACAGCAGAGCTTATCTTCCTTATATAGTGGATGCTCGAGGTTGGATCTGCTCTTGGTTCCCACAGAGCGAGCTTGCCCTAGGATGTGTGGTGATCCTTGATTCACGCTATCTTTGACATGTAACAACAACCTAGGCAGCTCAGAATCCACATAGGTTGATCAACTACTTCGGACAAGTCTGCCAAGTCGTTGTCCAACTCCTTTCGTCCGAGGTTCAACAAGCTCGGCACTTTGGAACTGTCCTCTGGATGGGGACATCTTTATGAGCTGTCGCTTTCAGTACCTTTGTCTGAGGTTCATCGTTCTAGGCATCTTGGAGTCTTGCTCTTGGATGGTGGTAGGCTTTTGGAAGCTTCGCTCAAGTCGCTTTCACCATCTTTTGTCCGAGGTTTGGTGTTCCCAGATTTCTCGGGAAACGCAAGATCACGTGTTGCATTTCTGGGCACACCTGGGTTCCTTTGGCTTGCTGCTTGGTTCTTTTGTCTTGTTTGGCTTCCAAGGTTTGGACAATTGTCCTGTGGTTCCTTAACACACATCTTTGAGATAAAACATTAGTATCAAAATATTTGTCATCTTCAAAAATAGAGAAACTGAGGAAAGGAACTCTCAGGAGAACCGAAGTTCCAGAGTTTCGTTTCCTAACACTAACTCTCTTGCATCCCGAATTCTGAAAGCTAGATATTTTAAGCGATGAGAGTTTGTTGATTCTCGACTTGGACATAACCCAAGCTTTACCTGGTCAAGCATTTGGAATGCGAAATCTCTGTTGCTCGATGGCCTTTGTTGACGAATTGGTTCTGGAGAGTCAATAAAAGTTTGGATGGATAATTGGATTTCTGATGGGTCTAGTTATCGGAAGCCTGCTGATGTGGGAAATATTGAACCTGGTCTATTAGTGAAAGGCATGTTTAACCATGGTTCCCATGCCTGGAATGCGAGTCTTATGTCACAGATTTTCCCCCACAATGATGTCCCTTTAATATTACAAATTCCACTTGTTAATCGCGGATGTTCATAGATGGGCTCACACGTCCAATTAATGGTGTGGACTTCTGGGTCGACCACGACTTCCTGTTAACCCTCAACAAGGGAATTCACTTTGGAAGCATGTTACATGTACCGCCTAAACTGAAGGTTTTCTCTTGGCGTGCTTTGTCAGGCTCATTAAGTGTAAAATCGGGACTAGCAATGCCAATCTGGAACTTGCGATAGATGTCATTAAACGGTGCCTGAGACAATTTCTCATGCTCTATTAGCTTGTCCTGCTGCAAAATCAGCATGGGAAAATTCATCTTTGTGCCCTATGCTTTCTGGTCTTCAGTCCGAGTCCGAGAATCTTCTATATGTGGCTGAATAGGTGTTGGATTCTAAGGGTGTTTTGGGTTTGACTGATTTCATGCTGCGTTGTTGGGTGGCTTGGACAGTCCGAAATCAAACCATTTTCCAAGGTTCAACTGATAAAAGCACAACTCTATTTTTTGGGATTTACTTCGATGTTGACGACATATAAGGTTGTAGTTGAAGCATCTTTTCCATTTACATGTAAAGCATAATTCAAAGATATATATAACCTAAAATGTGATATTATTATTATTCTCCCTGGCCTACAGCTCCACATGCATGGAAAGCAAAGATTGACTATATATATAATCAGACATATGGAGAAAATTTAACCAAACTTTATCATCAAAAGTACTATTGTTTCAAAAACCAACAAGATAAAAAGTTGGGTAACTTTAATCAGGTAGTGCGCTTATACACAAAAAAATTAGCACCACAAAGGACGGAAGTAGGTGAAGACAATGGAGCTATAGGTTAAAATACTTCTCTTTCATCAAAACATCAACAAACACCGCATTTTTTTTCCTATTTCTAGGATACATACATTGTTTTTTCCTCTTTTTTATCAAATTTCAAGTGCTCCAATTTACCATTAATTGATTGAATTAATTCAAGGTAAGGAGGGAGTGGAGGGAAGATATAATTAGTGAGGTGGATGATGAATTGATGACTGATGAGTGAGTCGCCTGCAATTATTAAGTGCAATCAAGAGATATTAAGCGATCGAGAGACCAAAATTAAGTTCAACTCTGCCCTAACTAAAGTAATAGAAGGTCAAGCAAACCCTAATTAAAGGAAATCCATATCAAAAAATTTATACTATTTAAAAAAACAAAACAAAGTCTTGTTGAATACTCCCTCCGTCCCATAATAACGTGCCTAGTTTGACTGGATACATTTGTCGATGCGAGTTTTGTATCATTAATATCTTTAATTACATATTAATAAAAATTATAATTTTTTGATATTATCAAAGTACTCGTTGAGAGCAATCAAACAAGACCCCACATGACTATGATTTTTCTTATATATTGAAAGAAATCTCAAAGATTTTCTTCAATTGTAAATAGTGTATAAAGTCAAAACATGAACTATATTTTGGGACGGAGGGAATACTATTTAGTATTTATTTAGAGATTTTTATGTTTGTTACAGGATTAAACATTTTTCCATGACATAAGTTAGAACAAACATATATTTAACTACTTTTTTCTATCGCGAGTGTATAGGATAAGGTTCATTTCTTATTTTCTATCATAGTTGCGTGTATGAAAAAACATACTCCGTAGTATAGTACATTAGTACACAATAAATTACATGGACAACAAAATCATAGCAATGGGCATCACATGGTAGCTAGGTTCATGCATCTTTTGCCAGTTTGAGATACAAACACCCCCCTTAAGCAATGAACCAGGACCACATGTATACTGTACTACTTTCTTGTCCGCAAAATTGATCCAATTCCTATCTCCATATACTAAGCTATATTAGCTCTATCACATCACTAGATTACAATTTTCTCCCTATTATCTCCTTTGGGATTTGATAAGGGTAAAAATGATTATTGTTGTGTAAAATTAAAATGATGTACATATAGACAAAAACTTATGCACATACGGGCAAAAACTTATGCACTTTAGAAATTCATGCACATACAAGTAAAACTTTATATACTTTAGAATGTGCACAAGCTTTTTACTGTGAAAACATCAATTTATACACATTTGAAAAGTGCATATTTTTTGCTTATATGTGCATGAGTTTTAAAAGTGTATAAGTTTTGTTTGTATGTGTATCATTCTTATTTTACACGGTAATAATCATTCTCACCTGATCAGTGCTCTATCTCTTTTTTGTAATTTATAAAATCTTAAATAGTTTCAAACCTAATGTATAAGATAAGTTTTAATTTCCATCATTCCAATCAGATCATGGTTAAAACCCCTTCACATGGTAGCTAAGTTACTTTAGGATGCCAAATAGTTACTTTGTTACACACTTGCGCCACTATTTTTTCAAGATATTTTTAGACTGCATGAAAATTAAGATGAATATATGCTCACAGAAATACAAATATATACAATTAAAATAGCAAGGGAAAGATGAGTTGTGTCAGAAAGTACGAACAGATGTGTCAAAATAGTGAACAAAAGCAGTTGGCAAGATTACTACAACAGTAGATCATCATTGCACTTCTTTTTTCTTCCTAAGAATATTCGATGGGAGATAATTTTGAACGAATTCAGGATGTATATAATCTATTGAGAGATTACAACAAATGACAGATGAGGGTTCTCTTTCTTAAATCTTAACCCTAATATATGATTTTGATTTATGACTGAAAACCCTAATTGCAGCTTTTCAAAAGCAGAACATGCTGTTCACTTTTGCAGAAGCTGGCCAACAGGGTTGTTACTTCAGAATCTTGTTCCTTCTACTTCGATTTGTCATTCTGCTATTGGCTGGTATTGTTTTTATATAAAAATCGTCAATTCAAAGATAACTAGGGCAGAAAGTAGTACAAATTAATTAGAGCACATTTGTATTTATATTAATTAATAATGAATAGTAGTACATATATAAAACTGAGGAGTATAGACTGCATGTATAGTACAGAAGGGAAGTGCAAATTACAGATTGAATTTTGGTGCAGGAGAAGTGCATATACAGAGAGGCCTTAAAGAAAGATCGGAAATTGGTGTACAGCTATAATTAAGTATATGAACTAATTAATGAAGTCATGTTGATTATGATTGATTTACATATGCGGCAGATGCACTACACTTAATTGCTTCAATAAATGTGGTAAGAATGTTAATTATACCATGCTATATTTATATAATGAGTATAAATTTTTCAATCATTAAATGTTTAGTTAAATATTTGGACTTTTTGGTCAGTTTATACTTTTTAAGACAAACTAAAAATAAAAAAAATGAGTTTTTTTTATGATAATTAATAAAGAATGTGAATATTGGAGTTAAAGAACAAGTACTTTGAATAGACTTAACTATTTTTTTAAAAAATTGAGTATATAAAAGACCAAATATTATAAACTACTCCCTCCGATTTAAATTAACTGTCATTTTAGCATTTGAATTTTGATATATTTTATATGTCGTTTTAGGATTTCTAGGCAATAATTTAAGAGTGAGTTATAGTAAGAATTGTTGTTGGATTTTTTGTTTTTGTTGACTTTTCTTGTTCTGAACTCTCCATTCATTGGCTCAAAAGTATAGTGATTATTTATTAGGAGAGAATATTGATAAAAAAATATAAGATTCTAGATATACTTAATATTTTTCTTAAATATTGTGTCCAAGACTAAAACGACACTTATTTTTGATCGGAGGGGGAGTAAGAATTATAGTTATAAAAGCCAAATATTGCGGAAAGGAGGTAGTAGCCTGTAAGCTGTATCTAATAACAACATGGTGCAAAATCAATCATTATAATCACTATTTTTCATGAACTAAAGCATGCATAATTCTGCAAATTAAAAAAATTCAAACCGAAGCCTATAATGCAGCAATATGTTTCATTTTTTACAATAGGTTAATTTACAGTGGATGGTCTTTAAGTTCAGCCCAAGAGCCAACCTTTCTTCATGAATATGGCCCATTATAAACCAATGGGCTTTACACTCCTGGGAACAGGCTTATAACCTAATTTGTAAACCAAGCAGTCAATATCTTACATGCTATTATATATAATCAAAGACAACCTTCTTGAAAACCGAATAATAACTCTAGCAACTGATTTGGGATGCAGCAGAATTTGTGCATTAATTTCATATTTTCCATGTGGAAAACAAGTTGAATTGAATTACACCATAAATTACGACTTACAGAGCGAAATCGGTAGAAGATTGAAGAAGATTCCGACCGATGGAGCAGAAAGGAGCGATCAGTGGAGAACAATCTGTTTACTGACGCCATAATCGATCTTAGCAAATGTATGAAAAGAGAGAGAGAAAGCGCAAACGCTTGCAAGAAAGCGCGATTGAATGGAAGAGAGATTGGATCAAATTATCAATGGAGGTGAGAGAGCGAGAAATTCGGGATAGAGATGGAGAGTTGAATCCAAATTACTGTTTAGAATAGGTTTTTCCTGACATTCAACGCCTCCATTGAATAGTTAATACACTGAATTCAAGTTGCAGTTACCTCGATAGACGAGCACTTCATTTGCGTTTTTGTAATAGCCGACCCCCATTCCATCTAAATTGCAAGTGTGCGCGGTGTAAACTGTAAATAAATAAGTGGATGCAATGGTGTAAGATCTCACGTAAACAGAGTTACCTGTATTTCAAGTTTTCAACTCATATAAACAAGCGTGTACGTTTTCTAAATATATGTGTAGTGTCTACGATATTTCTTAGCAATTGAGTCGTTGTTACGTACATGATTAACATCATATCATTTGTGCTACTCCTTATTTAAAGAATTGTGTCCTTTAATCAA
Source organism: Rheum nobile (assembly GCA_027886185.1). Lineage (NCBI taxonomy): Eukaryota > Viridiplantae > Streptophyta > Magnoliopsida > Caryophyllales > Polygonaceae > Rheum > Rheum nobile. Next base: position 521,702 of record WOAB01000191.1, on the reverse strand, counting down.
ATGTATAATTATTGATTATAAAGTGGGACCGTTTATAGAAATATTTAATCCGATGATTTTAGGTAGTCATAGTGATTTGCTAGAATCCAATTATGATTTATAGACCATATGTTATAAAGTATGTCATAAAGTTTATTGCTATTACTACCGGGTCCTACGAGGTCACACCTTTAGAGTTTGGACTGAGTCAGTTTAATGGGAGACATATTATATAAGGTATATGATATAAAGTTATATATGATATAACTTGGGAGATAAAGTTTATTAATAATAAAGTGTTATTATTAATAATAAAAGATATATTTATTTAGGAAATAAGATATCTATACATGACATTATAAAAGGATGACTTTCTAAGAGAAAACCCTAATCCCATTTTTACACAAGGTTGCCGCCCCCCTCCCTTGCTCTCTTCCTCGTTCGCCTTCGATCCTCGCTCTAGCAACCGAGTCCTAGGTGATCTAGATCCAAGCTCGGATGGACCAAATAGAGGAGTCACACGTGAGACTCTTTTCTCTCCACTCCAACAACTTGAAATACGCATAAAAAAGTATTTAATTCTTCCTATCTATGATCTATTTGGTTTATGCATGAGATCCTTGGTTAGATGTTAGGAAATTATTTCCTGAAATTCCGCTTTACGCATCTAAAATTCCTATAGTGGTATCAATTGCCTCTTGCATAAATTGATTAGATCAAGTTTTAAGTTTTAATTTTGATGCATGTCTTGATTCAAATTAAGTGGAAACATGATATGTAGGTTAATTTGCATGATTAAAATCTTGTTTTAATTGATTGGATTAGTAAGGTTGTAGAACTTTATGAACACATATGCATGAAAAATTACTCTACCCAATAACCATACTTGATTCATATGATTTAATTATGCAAGAGATATGATTTTTGGCATGTTTTAAATCATTAGATGGAGATTTTGATTTTCATAAGATGGATCAATTACCCAAAATTATGTTTTTTATTTTATTTTATTAAATCTGATTTTCTTTTTTTACTGAAAAAAAAAACAGAACCGAACCGGAACGGATTCGGTTCGGGTGCGGGCTCATGGGGATGAGCCCACATGACGGGGCTACAGCCGACGGACCGAACCCGGCTCATGGGATGAGCCCAGTGGACCACGGTTCTGCACTGTGCAGAACCGCAGTATGCGCAGATGCGGTTCGGGTCCGCGCGGTCCAGACTGGGTTGGACCCGATTCTGCAGTCTACGCAGGCGCGATCCAGACCGGGTTGGACCCCGGTATGTGGGTGCTGGCCGATCTGGGCTGGGTCCGTGTGGGTCTGCATGGCTCAGTGCGGTTCGGTGGGCATGGGTCGATCCGGGTTTGACTCGGGCGCGACTCGGTCCAGTTAGGTAGATTTGGCATTTTAGGATAACTTCCTAAATTATAAGATAAGATCTTATTTACCTAATTGGATAATATTTGATATTATCTAAATTATATAATTTACTAAAAGTTGTTAGGATAGATTCCCACTAGATTAATATAAGGATATTTGATATTTTATCTTGTTTATGCATATCTTATCCAATAATGTATTTTAATGATTAATTATGATTAACTCTATATATATTTTTTTTAATTTGAATTAAGAATTTGATATTAAATTATTTATGTCATGAGATGATTTATTTCATTTGATATGATTTTATTTAAATTAGTTATTGTTATTAATTAGATTAATACTATTGATAATATTTGATATTATTATTACATGCATGTTTTATGATATTATGATATTATTGCTTGCATGAGGTGACTAGTATGGCCCACATTAGGATAGATAAATACGATATGCGCATCATTATGTTTTTCTTGTACACGATCTGCGTATCGTTATGTATTTTTGTAATTTAGATTTCTGCAAGAAAGTTTATTCCAATTATATGTAAGACAAGAAGAAAAAGATCCTAAGAAGACCAAATGATGGAGATCCATGGAGGGTACTAAGGATGGAGATCCAACAGTAACAAGACCCATGAAGATTAGATCTTTAATTTTGGTTTTTAGGGGTCATACTAGGATCGCATTTAATTACTGCATTACTTGAATGCTTTATTATTTCTCACTTTGCATGCTTGCTTGTTTGTTTATGCTATTTTGTTCACTAGTAAATAAACAACCATTGCATGCTTAAGTCCCTTAACAGAATATTGAGATAATGCCTTTCCATATCATAACCATGAGGCCCTTGAAATTCGTTGGATAGTTTTCGCCCTAGCGAGGTGTCCTTCCTTGACCTTGGGATAGTGCGGGTATGTCTAATAGGGGCATGTTGCCTTGGTATGGTTACACTCAATAAGAGACCAAAAGACTCAGTTTTGGATCTTGAGGCATAAGGATGAGTCTAACATAAGATGTGACCATCAACCAAAAATTATAAGGTGTTATAATTAGTAACAGGTTTACTTACCTTGATTACATGAGACTTGGGGAAGTGCCCTAGTACGCTCGAGTTTCATCTAAGATAGGATCTTGAAATCATTTTACTCACAAGGGAAAATATAATTGAGTAGAATGGGCAATAACTTATTGTTTATAGCTTGTCTAAATTTTAAGTTCTTGCATGTCAAGTATAACTTATCTGCATGTTTTATTCCGTTTTTGTAATTACTATGCCTTCTGAACACCTCAAATTCACTCTCCGCTCAATAGTTGAGAAAAACCGATTGAACGACAAGAATTTCCTTGATTGGGAAAGGAATCTGAGAATCATTCTCAGGTCTGAGGGACAAGAGGATGTCCTTGAAACCCCCATCCCAGAGCTGACTGCCACCTCATCTGATGAGGACAAGGCACGTCACAAGACAATATGCGAACGGGCAATGAACGTCACTTGCCTGATGCTGGCTGCTACGAAACCTGCTCTTCAACAGAGGTTTGAAGATAAGGATGCTCATACCATTATGAAGAATCTTAGAGATCTCTTCAAGGAGCAAGCCAGAATTGAGCGGTACTTGACCCTCAAGTCCATATTGTAATGCAAGCTCGAGAAAGGGAAATCAGTTGGGCCACGTGTTTACAACATGATAGGCTTGTTTGACAAGATGGCTCGATTGGGTAACCCCTATAATGTTGAGACAGCTACATATATGATCTTATACTCTCTGCATGATGGATTTGCCCACTTTAGGCAGATGTATCACATGGGAGCCATGAGCAAGACTCTCAACGAGCTGCACGTGATGCTCAAAACAGCTGAGCAAAACATCATGGTTGACCCATTGAAGGAAGTTCTAATGGTCAAGGGAAAAGAGTTTAAGAAAGGGCCCCAAAAGAAGCAACAACACCAAGGGAAGGGAAAACAAGTTGCCCAACCCAAGGGGAACACCTCCAAGGTGAAATTGGCTGCTGAGCACGACTGCTTCTACTGCAAGGCCAAGGGGAACTGGAAGAGAAACTGTCCCAAGTACCTGGAAGATAAGAAGAGGGGAATAATCTCCACTTCAGGTATTTACATTACTGAAATCTTATCAACCAAATTTTATCCTTGGATATTAGATTTCGGATGTGGTTCTCACATTATTTCGAATGTACAAGGACTCAGAAATAGGAGACGGTTACAGAACGGTGAGATAGATCTGCGCGTTGGAAATGGAGCAAGGGTTGTGTTGCACTTGCCATTGGAGATTATAGTCTACCTCTACCTTCTGGCTTAGTTTTAGAACTTTATAATTGTTATTTTGTTCCTTCTATTATAAGAATTTGATTTCAGTTTTGAACCTTGAGGGTTATGAATTTGTCATTAAGGATTGTTTTCCATTTATAAGAATGATATTTTCTATGCTCGAGCCCATGTGAGTAGTAGTGGACTATACATATTGGATCTCAAATCTGAAATTTATAACAATGATACAAAGAAGCAAAAGTCGAATGACATAAGTGAAGCCAATCTATGGCATTGTCGCTTGGGTCACATCAGCATCAAACGCATGAAGGAACTCCAAATAGTTGGTAGCCTAAAGTCATTTGATTTAGAATCATTTGAAACATGTGAGTCATGTCTGATGGGCAAGATGACAAGATCACCTTTCACTGGTACGCGTGAGAGGACTACTGAGCTCTTAGCTCTCATACATACCGATGTGTGTGGACCTATGAGTACAGAAGTTAGGAGAGACTATCGATACTTCATCACATTTACTGATGATTTTAGTAGATATGGGTATATCTACTTAATGAAGCATAAATCTGAGTCTTTTGAAAAGTTCAAAGAATTCCAGAATGAAGTTGAGACACAGACTGACAAGAAGATAAAGGCACTCCGATCAGATCGAGGGGACGAATATCTGAGCCAAGAATTCGACCATCACTTGAGAAGTTGTGGCATTTTAACACAACTGACTCCGCCAGGCACGTCACAGTTGAATGACGTATCTGATAGGAGAAACAGGACATTGTTAGACATGGTCCGCTCAATGATGAGTTTTGTTGATCTTCCTACATCCTTTTGGGAATATGCCCTCACCACTACTGCGTTCACACTAAATAGGACTCCGTTATGATCAGTTGACAAGACACCACATGAGATATGGTATGGAAAAGTTCCTAGCTTGTCATTTCTGAAGGCCTAGGGGTGCGAGGCTTATGTAAAGCATTTACTGTCTGACAAGCTAGCACCCAAATCAGACAAATGCTTCTTTATAGGTTATCCCAAGGAAACAAGTGGATATTATTTCTACAATCCCGCTGAGAACAAAGTGTGTGCTGCTCGGGATAGTGTCTTTTTGAAAAAGGACTTCTTTTCCAAGAAGCCAAGTGGGAGAAATGTTCAGCTTGATGAGATTCAAGTTGAGCAACAAACCCAACAAAATGAGGACATAGACGATGTCACTGAGGAACTTGACTTTGGGGGCGTACCTTCTCAAAGGGAAACCGCCCAGATCCAAGATGCAATTCCTCAAGTTGACGAAGCACCTGAGGTCCCGCATACAGATGTGGTCAACCCAGCAGCTGAAGTCTCTCCCATTGTTGGACCACATTGGAGATCAGACATGCTAATGCAGCAACCTAGGCGTTATGAGGATTACGTCTTGACTGCTAGCATCGATGTTCTACTTTTAGAGAACGGTGAGCCTGCGACCTATAAGCAAGCGATGCCGGACCCCGACTCCGAGAAATGGCTGATAGCCATGAAATCCGAAATGGACTCCATGTCTGAGAATCAAGTTTGGGACTTGATAGATTTGCCTGATGGGGTAAAACTCATTGGATGCAAATGGGTCTCTAAGATCAAGACAAACAAGGATGGAAACGTTTCTGTCTATAAGGCAAGACTAGTTGCCAAAGGATTTAGACAGGTTCATGGTACTGACTATGATGAAACGTTCACACCGGTCGTTATGATCAGGTCCGTTAGGATACTCCTAGCGATTGTCGCTTATCATGATTATGAGATTTGGCAAATGGATGTCAAGACCGCTTTTCTAAATGGGTATTTAGAAGATGATGTATACATGATGCAACCAGAAGGTTTTGAGGATCCAGAAAACCCTAGGAGAATATGCAAGCTTAAGAAGTCCATTTATGGACTTAAGGAAGCATCCAGGAGTTGGAATCTTCGCTTTGATGAAGTGGTCAAAAAGTTTGACTTCATCAGATGCGAAGAAGAGCCTTGTGTCTACAAGAAGTTTAGTGGGAGCAAAGTGGTCTTCCTAGTTCTATATGTGGATGACATATTATTCATTGGGAATGACATTCATATGCTGGAGACAGCTAAGGAGTGGCTTAAGAAGTATTTCTCAATGAAGAACTTGGGAGAGGCCGAGTACATATTAGGCATTAGGATCTATAGAGATATTTCTAAGAGACTTATTGGTCTGAGTCAGGAAACTTATGTAGATAAGGTCCTTGAGAGATTCAATATGATGAACTCTAAGAAAGGGTTCTTGCCTATGCAGCATGGCTTACACCTCAGTAAGAACCAGTGTCCTAAGACACCAGGTGAAACTGAGAGGATGAGCAGGATTTCCTATGCCTCAGCCATAAGATCCATCATGTATGCAATGACTTGTACTCGCCCAGATGTTGCATTTGCTTTGAGCATGTGTAGCAGGTACCAATCAAACCCGGGTGATGCACATTGGTGTGCAGCCAAGAACATCCTGAAGTACTTACGAAGGACTAGGGATGATCTCTTGATATTTGGAGGTGATGACGAGCTGGTTGTCAAGGGCTATACTGATGCGAGTTTCCAGACAGACATAGATGATTTTGAATCTCAGTCTGGATATGTCTTCATTCTGAATTGAGGAGCCGTCAGCTGGAAGAGCTCGAAGCAAGGGACAGTAGCAGATTCTACAACGGAGGCAAAATACATTGCTGCTGGTGAAGCGGCTAAGGAGGCTGTCTGGATTAGGCAGTTCATAGCTGAGCTCGGTGTTGTTCCTAGCACTTCTAGAGCTATTGACGTCTATTGTGACAACAATGGCGCCATTGCTCAAGCCAAGGAACCTAGCTCTAGCTCCAAGTCCAGACACATTCTACGGAAGTATCACTTGATCAGACACATTGTTGATAGAGGTGATGTGAGGATGTGCAAGGTGCACACATACGACAACATTGCAGATCCTTTAACCAAGCCCATGTCTAGGCCCAAGCATGACAGTCACACTCGGGCCAAGGGACTCAGACACATTAGAGAGTTCTTTTGAGACATTGTTTGTTTTATGATAAACCTTGTTTATTGTTATTACAGACAGTTATACTTGATTTATATATGAGTTTCATATTATTATTTAATCAATGCTTGGGATTAGATAAAGTATCCAAACAGTTTAATAATTATCAAATGGGCTCATCAAAACTGTTTTGGTGAATGAAACCCCATTAAGTGAACTGAAATTATAAAATTGTTAGAAGTTCATGGTCTAAGTCGTTAACTTGGATACAAATGACTTAATCAAAAGACCATATTGTGAGATTGATTGATAACACCAGGTTTCATGTGTTATAGGGACATAGATATGTCTAATCGATTACATAGATGTGTATACCGATACATATCGGACATACCAACCTTAGGACTCCTCAAGACTTTATTGCGGAGTTCTAGGATTATTCATGATTAGTGAGTTCCTTAGACATGAACATGATATAGTTATCATTTGACTGTTGGTATGTCTTTGACGCTGTCAAACGCTGACCGTAACAGAAAGTTATAAAGGCAGTGATTGGGATTGCCAAAAGTTGAGTGGGAGATGTAGTCTTACAAGATTGAATATGTCCTCCTATTCCATGTATAACACGATACATTTGGAAATGATTGGTGTCTCGGACACTTGAAGAGTGAGAACTGTGAAAACACATGGTCATGCTCGGATGGATTATTAGTAATCATCCGTACTGACAGTTTGATCTCAAGAGTTCAAGAAACGTATTTGGCGGTAAGGATGAGTTTCATCATATAGTCAAATAAGGCACTTTGTGACAAATGAATTTTAACATTGCACACTTGTTTTAAGGACAAGTGGGAGATTGAAGGAATTGTGTCCTTTAATCAAATGTGCAATTACTGATTATGAAGTTGGACCGTTTATGGAGATATTTAATTCGGTGATTTTAGGTAGTCATAGTGCTTTGTTAGAATCCAACTATGATTTATAGACTATATGTTATAAAGTATGTCATAAAGTCTATTGCTATTATTATCGGGTCCTACGAGGTCACACCCTTAGAGTTTGGACTGGGTCAGTTTAATGAGAGACATATTATATAAGGTATATGATATAACTTGGGAGATAAGGTTTATTAATAATAAAGTGTTATTGTTAATAATACAAGATATATTTATTTAGGAAATAAAATATCTACACATGACATTATAAAAGGAGGGCTTTCTAAGAGAAAACTCTAATCTCATTTTTGCACAAGGCTGCCTCCCCCCTCCCTTGCTCTCTTCCTCGTTCGCCTTCGATCCTCGCTCTAGCAACCGAGTCCTAGGTGATCCAGATCCAAGCTCGAGTGGACCAAATAGAGGAGTCACGCGTGAAGCTCTTTCTCTCCATTCCAGCAACTTGAAATACGCATCAAAAGGTATTTAATTATTCTTATCTATGATCTATTTAGTTTATGCATGAGATCCTTGGTTAGATGTTAGGAAATCGTTTTCTGAAATTCCGCTTTACGCATCTAAAATCCCAACATTTAGATGGGCGATGAGTTTTCATATTATATAATATCCATACATTACAAATTAGTATTACAATATATTTATGTTGGGAAAAATAGTATTTTTACTCTTCATGTGATTAAGATGGGCAATACGCGGAATATAAACACACTCGGTTTTTTTATATAGAAGGAAAGAGACAAAGTGGGATATTCACCCGAACTTTAACTTACACTCTTCACCCTTAATAGCTCGATCACTACAAACCTCACTCACTCATTCACACTTGATTGTTTCTTGTTGGCTTGATGTTCCAATTTGCCAACTCCTTTTCCTATTTATAAGAGTGGTAGATTGGTTCAAATGGATAAACATACACTAGTTACAAGGTAGATATTTTTTATACTAATCCTTATCCATTTGCCTAGTTAATCTAGTCATTTATCTTGATAATTCTAAACACTTCTTCTTTTTGATCTTTCTTTACCTTGGACATGGGCTTTGATTTTGTTCTTGGGCCAAGTTCACTTCCTAATATAACCTAATATAAGGAGGGAGCCCAACAATTTAAGTAGCTAGCATAAGTGTTGAACGAATCAACACATACATTATATATGCTGTATAATAAGCGTGTTTCACACAATAGTCAACAGATCGTTTACACTTTTTATTAACATTTATATATATCGTGTCACTTAACATGAATTTAGGGATCCTGAGTAAGAAACTATTGGACACACATTTTACACATTCCTCCTACCCATAAGCTACTATTTTATTACATGTTTGTTTCTCATAGGACACTATTTTAACTATTCCAATATATATACTGTTAGTGCACCATAATTTGGGATATATATATTTCTACCAATTTTTTTTTGGAATATATAGGGAGTGTTCGGGTTGGATGAAAATGAGGTGTAAAGAGCATTAATTTGATTGAAGTTTATTAAATGAAGGATCGTGATTCAATCAAGAACTTCCATTGAAGAAATAGAGAGAAAGAGATGGAGAATTTCCTATCTGTATTGATAGTTTTGAAGCATACGAAACAGAGAGATAAAATGTATCTCTATATACAGCTAAGGTGACAGCTAAGATTCAACCTGCTAAACAAGTTAACTAACCACCATGACCGGTTATCAACAGTAACAACTTGACAAACTAATTGTAAGCTACCCCAGTGAAGGTCCATATCGCTTCTCTTCAGCTGAAGGAGGAGGCTAGCGAGTGGTGGGAGAGCACTGGTTTGGCTGAGAGCCCAGTGTTGACTTGGTCGATGTTCAAGACCAAGATGGTTGATCGCTTTTTCTCTCGTGCTATGAGAGAGGAGAAGCATAAAGAGTTCTTGTACCCTCAGACTGATGGTCTGAGAGTGACCGAGTTGGCATCTAAGTTCAACCATCTTCTACAGTACGCCACTGTCGAGATCACCAGCGAGGCTCAAAAGATCTGGTACTTCCACGAGTGGATGAACCCGGATATCAAGCCATTAATGGTGCACCACACATGCTCTACCTTGGAGCAGTATGTGGATTGTGCCTATAAGCTGGAGGTAACTCTCGAGGAGTCGACCAAGAGGCGCAACCGACAGAAGTCGATGCAGAATCAAAACCAGGGAGGTGGTTTTAAACGCCATGCGCCACCGTCTAACTTCGCCAAGTCTGGCCGAGCTAAGACGGAGATGACGCAAGGGGGATCGACTCAGCAGTCAGGGCAGACCCGGAGTACAGTTCAGTGTTATAACTGCGGTACTGCTGGGCACAAGAGCACTGAGTGTCGGAAGGAGAGGAGGCCATGCTTTGGGTGTGGACGTGATGGTCATCTGCAAAAGTTCTACAAGCAGGGGAAACAGAAGGGAGTAGAGTCGCAACAAGGGTCAGTTCATCAGAGCAACCGACCTAGGTTTAAGCCTACCGAGACTCCTAGCCCTTCAGTGCAGACGACTGCTCAGAACAGGGGAAAGGCCCCACCTGCTTCTGGAAGTCAGGGCCAACGCTTGTACGAGATGCGTGAGGCAGATGGACCCAACGCTCCAATTGCTCAAGGTACTTTATACCTTCACTCTACTTCAGTGTGCATTCTGTTTGATTCTGGTGCTACGCATTCCTTTATTTCGGATAGTTGTGTTAGCAAGTTAGACTTAGTGTGCAATGATTCGTGCGACCCTTTCGTCGTTAATCTTCCTAATGGAGAACGTTTGGTGGGAACCAAGCATTTGTCCGACTTTCCGATTACCATTCAGGGTAAGGAATTCGAGGCAGATTTAATTTGCATAGCCATGGATCCATACGACATTATTCTCGGTATGGATTGGCTGACGCGTCACAAGGCGGTGATCGACTTCAGTTCAAGAACGGTGACGGTGTCATCCGGGGGCCAATTCGTGTGCAAGTTCAAAGGTCGAAATGACGCTGATAACGGCAAGCTGATCAATGCGATAGCTGCGTTTAAGCTACTACGACAAGGATGTGTCGGGTACCTTTGCTACTTGGATTCGCCCGAGAGGGATGGACCTGAGGTTCTTGATATTCCTGTAGTTAGGGAATTTTCGGATGTCTTTCCGGAAGAAATTCCTGGATTACCCCCGAACCGCGACGTAGAGTTTTCAATTGATCTCGAACCTGGTATGGCGCCGATTTCCAAATCACCGTACCGGATGGCTCTGACTGAGATGCAAGAATTGAAGAATCAACTTGAAGATCTTCTTGATAAAGGTTATGTCAGGCCGAGTGCATCGCCGTGGGGTGCCCCGGTTTTATTCGTCAAAAAGAAGGACGGATCGTTCCGACTTTGTATCGACTACCGAGAGTTGAACAAGGTGACGATCAAGAACAAGTATCCTTTGCCTAGGATTGATGACTTGTTGGACCAGTTGCAAGGAGCAAAGGTTTTCTCCAAGATCGACTTGAGATCTGGATATCATCAGCTCAGGATTCGTGAGCAGGACATTCCTAGAACTGCGTTTAGGACCCGATATGGTCATTACGAGTTCGTAGTGATGCCTTTTGGGCTTACAAATGCTCCAGCTGTCTTTATGGATTTGATGAACCGATGTTTTCACCAGTACTTGGATAAGTTCGTGGTAGTTTTCATCGACGACATCTTGATCTATTCTCCGAATGAAGAAGTCCACGAGGAACATCTACGGATTTCCTTGTCGATCCTTAGACAACATCAGCTTTATGCTAAATTGTCTAAATGTGAATTCTGGATAAAGGAAGTGGCTTTCTTAGGCCACGTGATCAATAAAAATGGGGTTATGGTTGATCCCCAAAAGATAGAAGTGGTGGTTAATTAGACACAGCCCCAGAGCGTGAAGGAGGTACGCAGTTTTCTTGGACTTGCCGGGTATTATAGAAGGTTCGTAGAAGGATTTTCAAAGATCGCTCTACCTATGACCAATCTACTCCGCAAAGTCCACAAGAAGTTTGTCTGGAATGACAAGTGCGAGGTCAGTTTCCAGGAGTTGAAGCGACGATTGACCTCGGCACCCGTGTTAGCACTCCCAGAGGGGAATGACGATTATGTGGTCTATAGTGATGCTTCCAAGTGTGGTCTTGGTTGTGTTTTGATGCAAAGGGGCAGAGTCATTACTTACGCATCTAGACAACTCAAGACTTACGAAGAAAACTATTCGACCCACGATCTTGAGTTAGCAGCGGTTGTATTTGCGCTGAAGATTTGGAGGCATTACCTCTACGGTATAAGATGCCAAGTCTTCACTGACCACAAAAGTCTCAAGTATATATTTACTCAGAAGGAGTTAAATATGAGACAACGCCGCTGGCTAGAGTTGCTCAAGGACTACGACATGGAGTTGTTGTATCATCCGGGCAAGGCTAATGTAGTAGCTGATGCACTAAGCCGGAAGACAACGCACGAGACTGTGGTTGCTCTACTTACTGCTCAGACCAAGCTAAGCCAAGAGTCATGCGACATTGAAGTCTTATATGACCAGCGTAGAGGGTACCTGAGTATGATGGAGATTCATGCTACACTGCTGGATCAAATCAAAGAAAAGCAAGTCGATGACATCATCTTGGTAAAGTTAAGCAGTGAAGTGATGGATGGGAAAGCTCCCAGTTTTGTGATTCAGGATGATGGATCACTTTGGTTTCAGGATCGGATCTGTGTGCCTGACACAGAAGGTCTTTGTCAGTTGGTGATGAGAGAAGCTCATTCATCTGCTTATTCTGTGCATCCTGGCTCTAGCAAGATGTACAAGGATCTCAGGAAGAAGTTTTGGTGGCCAAACATGAAGTGGGACGTAGCAGACTTTGTGGCGAAGTGCTTAACTTGCCAAAAAGTCAAGATCGAACACCGCAGACCAGGTGGTGAGATGCTACCTCTCCCCGTGCCAGAATGGAAATGAGAGGACATTTCCATGGACTTCGTCACTGGGCTACCCAAGACTCGAAGTCAGAGAGATGCTATCTGGGTAATTATGGATAGGCTTACGAAGAGTGCTCATTTCATAGCCATCAAGACCACATGGGAAACCCAGAAGCTAGCCGAAGTTTACCAGAAGGAGATTGTCCGCTTACATGGCATTCCTAAGACCATTGTATCGGACCGAGATGGTCGTTTCATGTCAAGATTCTGGAAGGAACTTCATAAGGCTATGGGAACCGAGTTGAGGTTCAGTACAACATTTCATCCTCAGACAGATGGCCAGTCTGAAAGGACCATCCAGACTCTGGAGGATATACTTAGAGCTTGTGTGCTCGATCGTCCGACTAGCTGGGAGGACAGCTTGAGTCTGATTGAGTTCACGTACAACAATAGCTGGCATACTACAATCAAGATGGATCCATTTGAAGCTTTGTATGGTCGCAGATGCAGATCTCCGATTTGTTGGGACGATAATGCCGACAAAATTCTGCTTGGACCAGAGTTGGTCGAAAGGACGGCTTCAGACATTGCTTTGATCAGACAAAGAATGTTGACCGCTCAGAGTCGATAGAAGTCCTACGCAGATCGAAAGCGCAGGACTGTCGAGTTCGAGGTCGGTGACAAGGTTTTTGTCAAGGTATCGCCATCCAAAGGAGTTTTCAGATTTGGTAAGCGTGGGAAGCTTAACCCTCGCTACGTGGGACCATTCGAGATTCTGGATAGAGTGGGATCTCTAGCGTATCGTTTGGCGTTGCCGCCATCGACACACCCGGTGCATAACGTGTTCCACGTATCTTTACTCAGAAAGTATGTACCAGATGAGTCTCATGTACTTAGCTACGAGGACATCGAGATTCAAGCTAATGGTACTTATGAAGAGTTGCCCGTGCGCATTTTGGAGCGTCGGGAGAAGCATTTGCGCAACAAGATCGTACCTTTGGTACGAGTGCTGTGGTCCAAGTCAGGGACCGAAGAAGTTACTTGGGAGACGTGGGAAACCGAGTCAGATATGCTCAGGCGTTTTTCCGAGTTATTCTCGACCTAAGTTTCGGGGTCGAAACTTCTTGTAAGGGGGAGGAGATGTGATACCCCGTATTTTTGTAAGGTTATTTTGGGAATTATGGAATTTTCCCGGGTACCCGTTGTGTACGTCGGATTTAATTCAGGTAGCTTGAGACATTCTGTAATGTGCTCTGTATCTGTAATATTTTTCTCAGTGAAATAATATACAGACAAGGTGCCTTGGAGTTTAATTGTCGTTCGCGTACGATAATTTTTATCCCGGTTTATCGTCAAGCTCGTTCAAAGCTGAATGGGCGGGAAAAGGGGGAAACGGCGACCGCCGTGGTTGGGCCCGAGATGTCAGCGTGTCAGCTTCTAGCTGGCCGCGACAGGCCTAACGACGGCGACCGCCGCATTTACGGCGACCGCCGCGTGCCCACCGCAGGCAAAAACGGCGACCGCCGTGATTGTCCAGTAGGCATTGTCCGTTGGTCGCCGGCGGAAATCGAGGGCGCCGATCTTGCTTTCGGCCGCGTCTCAGGGTTTGGTTGAACGCTTCAGACACTTTGGCTATAAAAGGAGGTGTTGGGGGAGAGGTTTTGAGCCATCCAAGCACCAAACCTCTGCCAAATTCGCCTCTCGTCGGAGTTGTGCCTTCGCCGGAATTTTCGAAGCTTTCGTCGGTGTTGTAGTGGTGTTTCCAGAGTGCCTTTGTGAAGCTTTTGGTTAGCCTTGGAGGTTAGAAGCCAAAGCAAGTCGAAGGAGGCCAAACCACTCGTGTTTTGGGGTGAGTTTTCTCTCGTTCTGTGTCGTCTGAGTTCTTCACGGCGACCGCCGTGTTCTTCACGGCGACCGTCGTGATGAATACGGCGACCGTCGCCAAGAACAGCGACCGCCGCCAGTGCCCAGAACGCCTTCGTGGCTTTGGCTTGGTCGGTTGTCGTCGTGGCGTCTTTCCTTTCGTGTTCTTTCGCCGTGTTTAGATTCGTACTGTTTATGTCGGATCTAACTTAGGGTTCCTTTTATGGGTCGACTCGAAGGTTGTTGTGCTGTCGGAACTATACCGTGTCGAGCCCGGAATCCAGTGACGTCTTTAGACTATTCTGCGGAGTAAGGCAAGTGGCGGTTCGCTCTTGCTCTTTCGTTCCATATTTACATTAATTATCAGTAGTTTATCTGAGTAATTAATTTGGAATGAATATTCTGTTTGTCTGGAAACGGTTTTGATAAACTGTTTTGAAAATCATATAATAGGTTGTATATCTGTTAGAACAACGCTATTATCTGTGATCACCTTTCGGGCCTTTATGTGGATTTATCCTGTAAATGTTGTGGTGCTGTAACTGTTTAGTTAGCACTGTTAGATAGGAACGTTACTCGGACTCTGTCCAGTCGTTTCTTTATAATCTGGTATCGGGATGGCTCGTCCCCATCTGGTACTATTCTATGATCATGATCGGTCTCTTACACATGTGTGTAGAGACAGGACACTTAGCTGGTGTCACAAACCTTTCGGTATATGTCACTCTCGACGAAACGTATACTAAGATGTGTCGTCCCATTGGTGGGGTACACATGTAAAAGTCTATAACGTGATGTGTGTTTTTGAAACATAAATCAGATAAGTGCTACCTTGACGCACATAATTAATACACCTTGGGCGAGTAGTGCAGCTAAGTTCAGTGCAGCTAGGAAAACTCGTCTTGACTTGAATGTAGTACGTTCTCTTTCCAATCTGGATTCGCTGTAGGCGTTGAGGTTGGTCGTGAACCGAAGCATCTCAGTCAGTTTTAAATCATTGTTGAATGATTCTGTAACATTCCAGATTTGTCATTACTTCCTTAAAGACTCATTTCCGTTGGAGTCTTCTTTCGAGTCGATTTCTGTGAAGATTCAGTCTTCCAGAATCTTCTCTTGTGCATATCTCTTGTTTATTCCAGTAGGAATATGATGGTTGACTACCGTTATCGGTTATTATCCGAGAAGCGGTGAGTCTAACCTAATATGACTGCTTCGAACCAGTCTGCTTTTTACCCTTGCTAGTCTATTCATTTAGACTAACCAACCAATATTTTCCCTTGCATGGTTGGCTGGTGTCATCCGTTTGATTCGGCACATCAATTAAGAAGTAGCTCAGAAGATTAGAAGGACTATGGAGTCGGCGGTGGTTTTTGAATGTTTTAATTATTTCTTTAATCAGGTTATGATCCTTTGGACAATAACTCCGATTGTAAAATACTTTCTTAGTCTCCCGCTGTGTTTGGTTTAAACTATGTTTTGACCTATTCGGGATTGGGTTGTAATCCCGTAACTCTTGTTTCCTCGACAATGTTATGTTTTGGAATTTAATGCTTGATCTTTATGTATCAATTGCATTTCATAAATTGTATTTATTTGGTAAAGCCTTGGGTGATCTCGGTAAGGAACACTGGGGTCACTGGCGGTAATACCTTTCCAAAAGGGTTAAGTTTAGGGGGTGTTACATACCCTCCCCTCAAGTTGGAAGCTCACAGAGACCCAACTTGACAGAGAAAAACTGATGTGACTGCTTCCCCAAGGCTTTAGTCATTATATCTGCAATCTGCAGACTAGTATGGATGTAGGCAGTTCGGATGAACCCAGATTGAACCTTTTCACGAATGAAATGTGTATCAATCTCCATATGTTTGGTTCTCTCATGTAGACACGGATTAGCGGCAATTTGTTGGGCAACTTTGTTGTCACAGAAGAGTGTGAGAGGAAGAGGAACTTCAACTGAAAGATCTCCCAAGATGAAACTAGTCCAAACAAGCTCAGCAGCAGTGTAAGCCATACTCCTATACTCTGCCTCAGTAGAAGATCGACTGACTGTGGCTTGTTTCTTGGTCTTTCAAGACACTAAAGAATGACCAAGGTATACACAATACCCAGATAATGACTTGCGTGTAGACAAACAAGCTCCCCAGTCTGCATCCGTAAAGCCAGTAATTTTAAGATCCTGCTGCACAGGATAGAACAAGGCTTTGCTAATGGAACCCTGAATATATCTGAGAACATGTAGAATGGCTTGAAAATGAGGTTCACGCGGCTGACTAACAAACTGAGACAAATGCTGAATATCATACGAAATGTCAGGTCGAGTGAGAGACAAATAGAGTAATCGACCAACTAATCTCCTGTATAACTCTCCATCTGGTAGCAACCTACCCTCTGTGAGTTGCAATTTCAAGCCAGTAGGTAGGGGAGTAGCAACAGGTTTAGCTTGAGACATCTGTGCAGCTTGTAAAGTATCTCTGATATACTTTTGTTGAGTCAGAAAAGTCCCATGTGCATCACGAAATATCTCCATCCCAAGGAAATATCGAGCACTGCCTAGATCCTTTATAGTGAAAGCTTGGTGTAGAGCAGTCTTTACTTTCTGAATGCCTTTAATATCATCACCAGTAATGAGGATATCATCAACATAAACTAAGATGATCAAAAAAGAATTCGTCTCACTCCTAACAAAGAGTGAGTAATCATTAACTGACTGAACAAATCCCAACTGCACCAGGAAAGTAGATAACTCTAAGTTCCATTGTCTGGAGGCTTGCTTAAGCCCATAGAGTGATCTTTTCAATTGACACACCTCACCGGGATTTCCCTTGTTGTACCCCTCAAGTATTTGCATATAGATATCTTCGTCCAGATAACCATGTAGGAATGCGTTATTGACATCTAATTGATGCAGGGGCCATGCCTTGGCAGTAGCTAAAGCTAGAATAATCCTCACAGTAGGCATCTTTATAACTGGACTGAAGGTATGTTTATAATCCTTTCCTAGCTTCTGATTGTAACCCTTTACAACCAATCTAGCCTTGTGTCTTTCAATGGTTCCATCAGGTTTAAACTTAACCTTGAATACCCATTTTGACCCAATAGCTGTGTGTCCTTCAGGTAAAGGTGTGAGCACCCAAGTCCCATTAGACTCTAAGGCTTCCAACTCCCTGGCCATAGCCATCTCCCACTCAGGAATTCCCTGAGCAACTTTGTAAGAAGCTGGTTCAGTAGTGGACAACACCTTAGAAAAAGAAGCACAAAAATGATCAAGATCTTCCACGTGATCATTGGTGCTCTTAACTGTCATCACATAGTCTGAAGTCCATCGAGGAACTCTCCTTTCTCTCTGAGATCGAATCTCCATAGGGGGAGATGAAGTTGTGACATACTCTGGCTCAGGTGAAACTGAATCAACAGTTGTATCAGCAGAAACTGGAACAGCATCAATCGGAGCAGATGTATCTCTGAACTCAGCTGGCCTCAATTCAACATGGAACTCATCAACCAAAGAATCAGGCATAAAAGACTGTGACTATGAGTTTCCAGCAGGTATTACTCTCTGAAGTGCAGCATTATCTTTGTAAGGAAACTTATCCTCACAAAATACTACATCCCTGCTAAAACAAATCATCTTTCTTTCCAGATCATAGACCTTGTAACCCTTTTGATTGACTGGATAACCCAGCAAAATACATCTCCTAGCTCGAGGATCAAACTTGTCTCTTCCTCTTCTGACTGTAGCTATATAGCATAAACAGCCAATGACTCGTAAGTTATCATAAGTTGGTGACCTTTTAAACAACATTTTGAAAGGTGTTTTCCAGCCTATGCTAACCAATGGCATCTTGTTAATCAGATATGTGGCTGCAAGTATACATTCACCCCAGAAATGTTTTGGCAACCCAACATGAAAACTCAAAGACCGAGCTGTATCAAGGAGGTGCCTGTGTTTCCTTTCAACAATGCCATTTTGTTGAGGAGTATATGCCATTGTTCTCTAATGTATGATCCCATGACCTGACAAAAAACTTTTGCAAGCATCATTGACCAATTTTGACCCATTATCTGATCTAATGATCTTAGGAATTTTCCCAAATTGTGTTTTGACCATGGCAACAAAATCCTTTACAATGTCAACAACTTGTTGCTTACTATGTAATAGATAAGTCCATGTAGCCCTGCTCATATCATCCACAATGGTGAAGAAAAATCTTTCTCCATTAATACTAGGAACACCAAAAGGTCCCCAAACATCCATATGCAGTAAATCAAAGCTGTCTACAGATCTGTGCCCACTTAACTGGAAGGGCAATCTGTGAAATTTTGCCAATTTACAAGTGTCACAAAAAATATCTCCTAAAGAAGAATGTTTAAGACCAGGCACATGTGTCATTCTAGAAAATGAAATGTGACCTAATCTATGATGCAACAAATGCATTTCTTTATCACTATTGGCTATGCAACAAGCCTTCTTATTCCTTTCCTCTGCAGTATGCTCAACCTCCATCTTGTACAGTCCACCACAAGCCTTGCCTACTGCCATTACAGCCTTACTCAAAAGGTCTTGTAATATACAAGAATTCTCATCAAACCAAGCAAATAATCCCTTCTGTTTGACAATCTTGCTAACTGATAATAAGTTGAATTTGAAATCAGGCACATAAAGCACATCATCAATCACAAAGTTCTGACTCAACACTGCTCTACCTGACTGTTCAACCTTCTTAACAGTCCCATCTGGCAGTCTAACTAACACAAGAATGCTCAAAGTTTTCATCTCAAATAAGCAATCAGCAAAAGGACTCATGTGATCGGTGGCCCCTGTGTCAACTATCCACTCATACTTGTGTGAAACTGAAGCAACAAGATTGAGATAAGATATACCTGCATAGTTTACTGAAGATGAAGGTGCAATTCCCTTTCCTTTGTGCATCCGCATCATTTCTTGATACATTGCATGTATGAAAGCTGGATCAATGCTTTTATATTTGTCGTTGGCACCATCATCTGCTCCCAGAGGTGTTTCCTGGCTACATTTCTCTTGATTAACTGATGCAGCCATCTTGGAACTCTTTTTATTCTTATTTCCCTTGTACCAATCAGGATAACCAATAACTTCGAAACACATGTCTGAAGTATGGCCATCCATATTGCAGATTGTACAATGTTTCTTTTCTCCATTCGAATTCTTCTTTCCTTCCTTCTTGCGAGATGAATTGTCTTGTGATCCTGCCATAAAAGCTGCAGGTTCAGGTACAGTGAAAGAGATTTGTTTCTGCCTTTCAACCTGAAGAACCAGATAATAAGCTCGATTGAGCGTAAGAATAGGATCCATAGCCAAGATCTGGCTTTTGATTGGATCGAAGTCTGGATTAAGGTTCACCAGAAAGTGGAGAAGTCTGTCTTGGTTCTCCAACTCAAGAACTCTCTCAATCACTTTGCAAGTACACTTTGCAAGATTACCACAACAGCACGGAGGAATGGGATTGAGAACATGCAGTTCATCCCAGCAACGCTTCAATTTTGTGTAATAGCTTGTTACATACAAGCTCCCTTGGACGATCTTCATCAACTCTTGTTTTAATTGAAAGAGCACCGGTGCATTACTCTGACTGTAGCGATCTACAATTTATGTCCACAAATCCTTAGCAGTGTTCATTAAAATGAATGAATTGGACAGCTCCGGCACCATTGAATTCAGAATCCAACACGCAACCATTTCGTCACAGCGAATCCACCTCGGTAGATCCTTGGATTCCGGTTCTGGTTTCTGTACTGTTCCATCAATGAAACCTAATTTCATTTTTGCTCCTAAAGCCCTGCGTATTTGTCTACTTCAAGCGACGAAGTTCATGCCGTCAAATAACATATGTGTTATATGTGCATTTGGATTCTCCGAGTTGGAAATGGACAAAGGATCACTGGAGTTCATCACTCCTAGTTGTAGAAGTTGTTCGTTCGCCATAGCTCCTGATTTCAAAGCTTCGTGAATTTCTCTTTCTCCGCTGTCGATTGCAAAGAAGAATCAGAAAACAGGAAATCTATCGCTCTCTCTCGCTCAATCGAATCTACACAAGCTCTGATACCATATTAAACGAAGGATCGTGATTCAATCAAGAACTTCCATTGAAGAAATAGAGAGAAAGAGATGGAGAATTTCCTATCTGTATTGATAGTTCTGAAGCATACGAAACAGAGAGATAAAATGTATCTCTATATACAGCTAAGGTGACAGCTAAGATTCAACCTGGTAAACAAGTTAACTAACCACCATGACCGATTATCAACAGTAACAACTTGACAAACTAAGTGTAAGTGCCACGTAAGATAGCTAACTATAGCTAACTCTAATAAAGTTTAAGCAAATTATCTAATGTTATCCTCTAATATTAAGAAAAACGGAGATGAAATAAGAGTGGAAGTGTCTCCTTCCATTGTAACTGAACGGATCTATTTAAGGATGAAAAAATGAAGAAAATTTGTAATGGATTGAAAATATAGATGCAATCAGCAATCCGTATTACGCACACTAACCCCTCCTTAGCATATCAAGAACTACTTTCGTATACCCTTCTTCTTCTTCTTCTTTTTAACGGAAAAAACTTCATATATTCTCATCAATACTATATTGTTTTCTAACAAAAAAAATTCAAAATCTTCTAAATCAAATGAAGTTAATTAAGAAGGTAACATAAATGCGAGATATCGTTGGAGCCACACACAGCATGAAGTAGTTAGGAGTGGGCTCCAGAAGTAGAACGGAGCTTTCAAGGCAAGCAAACCACCTGGCTGATATTTCCTAATCCCTTGATCCAGTTCTTCATCCTCCATAATAGATTCTTTTTTATCTATTTTAATTCAATTTCTGCAAATAAAAAGCTTTCACTTAAATTAACTGAGATAGGTTTTTTTAGTGTGTTCATGGTCATACTATAATAATTTTTTTTTGTAATAAAATTTTATTTTTAGTAATAATTTTTTTAGTCATTAGTTTAATTTATTTTTACTAAGAATTCATTTAAAAAATATTTTGAATATAATTTTTTAATTTAACTTATTAGCATGTGTATGGACACATACTAGGAAATACTAGGAAAATCGATTAAGATAAAAGAGAAAGAGTGTGATTCAGGTGCGAAATGACCTTATAATACAAAATAAAAAAGAATCTTAGCCTTTAGATCTAAGAAAAAGTGCAACACGGAGGCCCTTTTGTGCATGCCTTTGTTTTTTGAACATTACTGACAAAGTACAAGCCGGAGGCCTAAAAGTGCAAGTGAATGCAACACTTCTGTGCATGCAAATTCAACATTTTGTGCATGTATTTTTTTGGATTGGAGTGCAAGGTATTGACTTAAATGTGCATGCGAATTATTGTGCATGTGAATTTAACGTTTTTGTGCATATATAACTCGCATATAATGCACTCTCAGTTGAATTCACATGCACTTGAGCTCGCATACACTCACATGTATTTTTTTGGATTGGAGTGCAACTGTGCAAGTTGTTGGTTTAAATGTGCATGCGAATTATTGTGCATGTATAACTCGTATGCACTCTCAGTTGAATTCACATGCACTT
The DNA here is from genome assembly GCA_027886185.1 of Rheum nobile. Lineage (NCBI taxonomy): Eukaryota > Viridiplantae > Streptophyta > Magnoliopsida > Caryophyllales > Polygonaceae > Rheum > Rheum nobile. Next base: position 499,794 of record WOAB01000191.1, on the reverse strand, counting down.
TCAGTTGAACTCGCATGCACTCACAACACATAAAACATGCACTCAAAAGTCAAAAGACATATAAATATACTCAAAGACATGCACTTCAGTTGAATTCACATACACTCTCAGTTGAACTCGCGTGCACTCACAACACATAAAGCATGCACTTGATTTCACATGCACTCAAAAGTCAAAAGACATATAAGTACACTCAAAGGCATACACTTCAGTAGAATTCACATGCACTCTCAGTTGAACTCGCATGCACTCAAAACACATAAAGCATGCACTTGATTTCACATGTATTCAAAAGTCAAAAGACATATAAGTACACTCAAAGGCATACATTTCAGTAGAATTCACATGCACTCTCAGTTGAACTCGCATGTACTCAAAACACATAAAGCATGCACTTGATTTCACATGTATTCAAAAGTCAAAAGACATATAATTACACTCAAAGACATGCACTTCAGTAGAATTTACATGCACTCTCAGTTGAACTCGCATGCACACTCAAAGGCTTATACTTTTAATAGAGTTCACATGCACCCAAGGGTGGTCTAGTGGCCGGTGGTGGTCCGACGACCGGCGGTGGTCCGACGACCGACGGCGGTGGTTCGGTGGTGGTTCGACAACCAGCGGCGGCGGTTCAGCGGTGGTGGCCCGACGACCGACGACGGTGGTCCGACGACCGGTGGTGGTGGCCCGGTGGTCGGCGACGGTGGTCCGATGGTCGTGGTGGTGTTCCGATGGTCAACCCTTTGAATTAAAGACATGCACATGACTTTTAATGAAAATTCAATCATAACCTTTGATTTATTTCTAATCCAATGATCTATATTCATTCTTATTTTTTATTATAATGATCTTTACACTTATACAAAGAGAAAAGATAAGAGAGAGACTAGGAAGCGAGGAAAGATCGATCGATCCGAATCACCATGTATGCAATTCAATCGGGCCTCAATTTCCCCTCTCGAATCCAACCGATCCGATCCAATTCCTCCTGGAGCGGGCGCCGTCAGTCGCCGTCGGCAAACACCGTTACCGTTAGAGTTGCAACCGCCAAGCCGCCCATTTGCACCGCTGACGAGCTCCATTACGTCTCCGTCCCCGGCTCCGATTGGAGCCTTGCTCTCTGGCGTTACCTCCCTCCTCCTAACGTCTGTCTCTAATTCGATCAATAATTCAATTAATTTTCCAAATTCTTGATCCGAAATTTGAGATTGTATCTGAAATCGCTGTGCAGGTAGATCGGAGAAATCATCCTCTGCTGTTACTCTCTGGAGTGGGAACGAATGCGATTGGATATGATCTCTCTCCACCCGGAGTATATATATCTTAATCTCTTTACATTCTATTCCTGATTATTAAAGATAACAATTCAATTTGAACATTGTTTCATTGTAACAGTACTATTTTGCGCTGTTAACAATTGGTACTCGAATCGTCTCTTCTGGTTGCAGGCCTCGTTTGCTCGACATATGTGCGGCAAAGGATTTGATACATGGACTCTAGAGGTTAGAGGGGCTGGATTAAGTATGCGAGGAGTCGAAAGTTTACGAGCTGAGGATCTCACCAATCACCTGTCCAAACAAAGTGTAGAAGGTCAGTTGTTAGGGCAGAATAAAAGCTATAGGCCATTCAAATGGAGTTTGAATGCTTTGAATTTCAGGGCTAATAGAAGCGTGGCGTAGCTCTAACATTGGGAAAGAGATAAAACAGATGAGTCAAAGGATTTGTAGTGCTGTGCAAGGCTGGCAATCTCTTCCACCTGCTGTTTTTGAGTTGAATGAACGCATCTCATCAGCTGTGGAGGATTTTCAGATGCAGGTCGATTTGCTTTTGAACAATGATTGGGACTTGGATGAGTATCTTAAAGAAGATCTTCCTGTTGTGGTATAACTTGCATCTCTAGTTAACATTTTTTTGAATTGATGAAGGCATCTTATCAGATGAGGGTATTTCTGTTGTGGTATGATCAGATTTCCCAACAGTATAATCTACTGCTTTGTGGGATATGATTGTAAATTTGTAATGTGGTCTTGGTGGATATAATACAACAAATCCTATTTAGATTATTTTTTAATTGGTAAATGATAATTCTATCTACTACAGATGGAATACATCAGAAGCATAAGCAAACCCAGAGATGGTAAACTGCTGGCAATTGGCCACTCAATGGGTGGAATTTTGCTATATGCATTGCTTTCCTCTTGTGGTATGTCTGACTCTTGTGTGATTTCTCCTCCTTTTGAAGTGTTTAGTTGTGATAAGATACCCGATCTTTCAATTAGGGTGCTAGGGATGTTGTTGTTAATACGAGTTACGGTGTAATTAAACTGCAATTGACTCTTGTTTATAACTGATATTATTGCTTTCCATGGCCATGACTGATAGGGAAAAGAATGAAAAGAATTGATATTGAAGAGGTTATGATTATGCTTTCCTCGTATGTCATATGCATAAGCTGTTACTGCATGCTATTCCGGAACAATTACACAACATTCTGTTCAAAGATGATAGACTTATATATATAGCCACTTTTGTAAGCATGTAGATTTCAAAAAGGATAGTACTTTGCATTATAACTCTGTAAGTTCAGTTCATTCTAGACTAGTTTAAGCAAATTACAGGTCTGAAAATTTCTTAGAACATATGATTTTGTCATCTATGCAAGAGCATAATTGATAGATCTCATCAATTACAATATTACACCCTTAACAGGTTTTGAGAGACAGGAATCTGGCTTAAGAGGAGTGGTTACCCTGGGCTCATCGCTCGATTTCTCGTCATCAAAATCCTCAATGAAACTTCTTTTGCCTTTGGTAAGTGGAGCTTCTAGCATCACAGAGAGTGCTTCATTTTACATTCTTATTTCGAATCCGATACTTGAAGGTTCAATTTTTTCATTCAGACAGAACCAGCACAAGCTCTGAAAGTCCGCGCTATTCCACTAGGTGCACTCCTTGCAGCCTTACATCCACTTGCTTCTCGCCCCCCTTACGTTCTATCTTGGTTGAGCTCCCAGATCTCTTCAAAAGATATGATGCTCCCACACTTGATTGACAAACTCATCATGAAGAACTTCTGTAAGCATTCAACTCTACTTGTCTAATTAGAACAGATGAAATGGGTCTATATCACTTTCGTTGTATAGGTTGCACTGAAAAACTAATCCTTTAGAGGTAACTTAATTGAATCTGCATCTGTAACATGAATTTGCAGGTACAATACCTGCTAAGCTTCTCTTGCAATTATCAACAGCCTTCCAAAAGAATGGCTTGTGTGACAGAAGCAGAACATTCACTTACAAGGATCACCTGCACAAAAGCAATGTTCCGATCATGGCATTGGCCGGTGACCAAGATTTGATCTGTCCTCCAGAAGCCGTATATGGTGAATGACACTTGGATTCTTCTCACAATCTTCTTCTTTTCATTAATTCACTCATATATCTTCAACTGAAAGCTTCACATTCTTCGTCTTCTATGTGCATTTGATGGTGCAGAAACCGTAAAGGTGGTTCCTGACCACCTGATTACATATAAGGTGTTCGGAGAACCAGGCGGTCCACACTATGCTCACTATGATATCATTGGAAGTCACATGGTACGTCTTGTACCGTCTTCTTCACAACTATAATAAGATTGCATGAATCTCGCAAAAGCGTTTGAGTTTCATTCTTATGACTTTGGTGCAGGCTGCAAAGGAAGTGTATCCTTGCATTATTGAGTATCTTGGCAAACATGATTCAGTATGACTTTTTGCCGAAACAGGAAGCGTGTTGTTCTTGTGTATCTAATCTATGGAGGATTATTCTGAAAATGACTGAAATGAGAAGAAGAAGTAAAAGAATTATACATAGAAGGGAAATCTTACACTTGTAAACTGTGAAGTCTGTAAAGTGATTGCAATTGGCAACAAAGAAGAACATAGTGTGTATATAATATCAATGAGATCTAAAGTTTTGTTAGCCTAATAACGTCTAATAGAGAGGTGGCTTTTGTTTAACTAATTTTAAATGGGTGGGGTGGCTTTATACATCTTTTGTTTTCACGGGTGGTTTTGTGCAATTCACCATATTTAAAGGGTAACGCAGATCTTGCTCTGTTATGGCAAACAGATATTGTTTACAGTGCTTTTTTTTTTGCATAGGGCAACATTAATAAAAAAGAAGTGTGTACAAGTTAAATATGTTGGATATTCATGATCCAACTTGAAAAGTTAATACACATAACATATTAAGAAAGATTTCTCATTAGCTCATCATCTCTTTCTTCAAAAAGGCAGATAATCTAGCTATAGGAATAGAGGGCACTAACTAATTTGAGCACTTTCTCATTCTCCCATTAGGAAATGCAGCATCAAAAGTGTCTTCAATGTCAGAAAACGAAGAATAGTCTGCTGCAAAAACTCTCCTATCAGCACACCAACAACACACTCGCTTCTTGACAATGTGCCACCCAATCTCGCACGGTAGCTTGATCAAGCACCATGCTATTGACACGGGGCACGAAACGCATAGCAAGCACACGTTGCACGTGATTTCTACAGCTTTCACTCTAGGGCTTGAGAAGTTGGGTTTCTTTGACGGACAAGAAGAGGAAGAAGGCGAATACCTTGTATGATTCATGCTCGATTCATCAACGGACCAACTCGGTTCCGTTGCATTAAAAGGAATAGACTGAGCCCTGAGGAGCAAGTGGATGTAGGATAGATTCGGAATTTGGTGAATTCTGCCGTTTGGATGAATTAGCAACAAAATCATGGCGTAAAAGAAACAAAAGGAGCAATACTCAACCGAAAGCTCGGAGGAATCAGATTCTAAGAGCCTAGCTATAAGCATGTGTAATGCTTTTATAAATAAATAAGTTTGGAAATTATTATCAAACTATTTCTTAATGTAAAAATGGTAAAATCTTTTTTTTATAAAATGAATTAGTGGCTAAAAAACATTATTGCTTCAATATGAAAAAGTTAGTATGTGGGCGACAAGTATCAAAATAGATGAAGATGTTTTCATATGATTATAATTCCACAATTACTGCAAATATTAGTGTTTGGGAGAGAGTAATTGAGGCTAGTCGGTTGGTTGGACATTAGGATGTTGAAAGGAAACAACTTATATGTATTTGAGGTTGTCATAGGAGGAGAATAAACAATATAGTATTGTAAATCTCACAGAACAGATCCAATCGATCCCAGACACAATCTCACAATTCGCAAAGCAAAACAACGCTAAAGAATCGCAGAAGCATAAAAGACACAAAAAAATATTCACGCAGTTCGGCAAAGCCTACTTTGCGGAGTCTCAGCGGGGAGACTCACCCCAAGCATGCACTAATTTCCAGGGAGTTTAAGCACGATTACAAGCCAAGAGACAAGAACGGAAAACCACACAGAGAACCAGAAAACTAGAGACAAAGAAACAGAGACGAAGGAAGAAGACGAGTGAAAGGGTTTCGGCCCCCAATCAAGGCTGAGAAGCTTCGAGATAGAAGCTTCTTAGAACTCGTCGCTGAAGATGCCAAGTAACACCGCCGGGAAGATCAACCACCAAGGAGACCACCGCGGGCAAGGCGAACACTTCTCTTCTCTCTCTTTTCTCTCTGTGAATGGAAGCGAGGCAGAATGCTAGGGTAAGCAGCAATCGAGCCATGTGAGAGCTTTTATAGCTAGGTCAAGGGAGGAGCTGAAGATAAAACGCAGCGTTCCACTTAACAGCAACAACTGGATCAAGCCCAAGGCTCATGGGCCTATTCTGAAATCGGCCCAGTAACACATCTGGAGAAGTCAAGCCGGGAACAAGCCATCCAACCGGTTGGGCCGGGGTTGCTTGTTAAACCCGGTTCGACTCCTCTAATATAATGCCTGATTCACCTGTCTCGGACCCGGTTCTCTAGCAATTCGATCCGGTTCTCTGACTCTATTGGCTCGATCTACCATATGCTTAATTACATAGATACAAACTATAGATTATAACATTTACAAATGCCCTCTTAATCTAAGTTTGATTAATCTTCATCACTGGAAACTTCGTGCATACTCTTCTGGGTGAGTGACCCCTTTCATCATGGACTCAAGGCCACATCTCACGTTACATCATCGATGTGGAGTGCATTCCTGCAGAACACAAACTTGTTAGTTGGTACAATTTTGGTACCAAAATCAGCAGAGTTAATATCACCTTTTATTTTCTTCACAGAAATAGCCTGCTTATCCACCATATCTCTTATAAAGTGGAACCTGACATCTATGTGCTTAGTTCTTTCATGGTACACAGGATCTTTGCACAGATATAAGGCACTTTGACTGTCCATATTTAAAATAGGCAGATACTTTTTACCTTCAACCTCATACAAGATACATTACAACCAAACTGCTTCCTTAGAAGCTTCAGTTGCTGCTATGTACTCAGCCTCTGTAGATGAAAGAGCAACAATGGATTGTTGTTGACTCTTCCATGATATGCAGTTCCCAACCCAAGTGTAGTAGAATGTAGTAGTGGATTTCCTATTGTCTTTGTTGCTTGCATAATCAGAGTCAACATATCCAAGTAATTCGTTCCTGGAGCTGTGCTCAGAATACACAAGTCCAATGTTATCAATACCACATACATATTTAAGCAAGTATTTCATGGCTTGCCAATGTCTATCACCAGGATTGGACATGTTCTACTTAGCACACTAATGGAGAAAGCAAGAGCATGCCTAGTACAAAGCATAGCATACATAATAGAACCCACAACAACATCATAAGGAACATTTTCCATCTTTTTCTTGTTAGATTCAGAGACAGGACAAAACTGTTTAGAAAGATCAAGGTGCCCTCCTAAAGGTATAGGTGCAGGCTTGGCATTGGTCATAGCAAACCTATCAAGCACCTTGTGCAGGTAATCACACTGAGACAAACACATAGTCTTTTTCTTTCTATCTCTTACAATCTTAACACCAAGTATTTTCTGGACATGACCCAAGTCTTTCATGTCAAAGTGGGTTTTTAAATCCTCTTTAACACCAGAAATTACAACCTTAGAGCTACTGATCAGGAGAATGTCATCAACATATAACAGAACATACATGGCAGTTTTAGTCTTGACATTTTTGAAATACAAGCATGTATCATATTGGCTCCTATGGAACCCCAGAGAAAGCATGCAAGAATCAAATTTCTTATTCCATTGTCTAGGTGATTGTTTGAGACCATAAATGGACTTATTCTGCAAGCACACATGATTAGGTTTATCTTTATTAACAAAACCTTTTGGTTGGCTCATATGAATAGTTTCAAGTAAATCACCATGCAAGAAAGCTGTCTTAACATCCATTTGTTCTAACTCCCAATCATACACAGCAGTCATAGCAAGCAAGAGTCTCATGGTTTTATATTTAACTACAGGAGCAAATATGTCATTATAATCCACACCTTCTTTTTGTGTAAAGCCTTTGGCAACTAGCCTGGCTTTGAATCTAGGGGGATCATGCAATTTATTTCATTCCTTAAGTTTGAATATCCATTTGCAATCTATTATTCTAGCCTTAGCAGGTCTAGCAACAAGTTTCCAGGTATTATTCACATACATGGATTGAATTTCCTCATGCATTGCTTTCAGCCAATCATTAGCCTGACTACACTTAATAGCTTGATCATAGGTTTCAGGGGTGTAAGACTTCACAGTTTCAGCAACCAGAAATGCAAACTCAACAATTTTCTCATAACTCTCAAGCAAATTCATATCAAATTTTCTGTTAGGGATTCTTATTCTTGGTTCTCTATCCCTAGCAAGTTGATAATCAGCTAAGTCATGCACATTTTCATTTAAAGGAATATTAGGATTCACATTTTCAGACAGTGCATCAGAAGACTCAGCCATGGAATTTGTGTTAGAGTTACTTACTTCCCCACCTAATTGGTGAGGGTGCAGAGCTGCATTGTTGTTATTCTGATTGTCATCTTCTATGGATTGCTCATTTCCATTTGAAGGAGAGTCTGCCACATGGGGCTGACTGTTGTAGGAATGACCAATGTCGAATTCCTCTTCATCATTCTAGGGTGGGTCATCTTCTGCAAAGAACTGTCCTTGAGATGTCCCAAGTGTGTGTGATGGGGTACTTGCATTCTCAGTTGGGGGTGTCAGTCTATTTTTAAAATAAAAATCCTTCTCATTGAAGGTGACTGATCTAGAGGTTATGACTTTGTAACCTCCAGGTTGTATTAAAAGCAATATATACCTTTTGACCCCTTCTGGGTAGCCCAGCATTACAAACTTCAAGGCTCTAGGTTGTAACTTGCCTTGTGCCACTTGAGCATAGGCTGTACAACCAAAAGGCCTTAGGTGTGCAATGCAGGGCTTCTTGCCTGTCTACATCTCCTGTGGGGTTTTGAACCCAATCACAGAAGATGGGAATCTGTTAATGAGGTAGGCAGCTGTAGTAACTGCCTCTCCCCACATAACATTTTTTATGCCAGAGCTAATTAACATGCATCTAGCTTTTTCTAGAAGGGTTCTATTCATCCTCTCAGCAGTCCCATTCTGCTGAGGGGTACCAGGAACAGTAAGATGCCTTTTAATCCCATTCAATTTGCAGTATTCATCAAAGGGCTTGTTACAGAATTCTAGGCCATTGTCAGTTTTGAAATATTTCAATTTGTGATCAGACTGACTCTCAACCATGCTTTTCCAAGACTTGAAATTTTCAAATGCATCACTTTTAGCTTTCAGTAAGCATATCCAAACCTACCTAGAATAATGATCAATAAGTGAGAGAAAGTAGAGTCTACCTCCCACAGTGGCAACCTGGGTTGGGCCCCACAAGTCTGAATGCACATATTCAAGAGGTTTAGTAGCAACATAAGCAGATTTACTGAAGCTATGAGCATGTTTCTTGCCAAGAATGCAATTTTCACAAAAGTAAGGTTTTTTTTATCAATCATGTCATTCACAAATAATTGATGCAGGCCTTTATTCCCTATATGCCCTAATCTAGCATGCCAAGACTTTGTATAACTCAAATTATCACGATTAATAGTTTCATTTGAGACATTCAATTCAGGAGTAGCAATAGCATAGTAAAGTCCTCCCTTTTTAATGCTCTTAATAAGGACAATATTATTTCTAATAACTTTCCTTATTCCATTGAAAGTGTTAATATGACAATCCAAATCATCAAAAGCAGATTCAGACAATAAATTTCTCCTTAAATCAGGCACCCACCTAACATTCTGCAAAACTCTAATTTTTCCATCATGCATCCTAAGAGGAACACTTCCTACACCCTTAATCGGCAGGGAGGTATGATCACCTAACATGACCTTCCCCCATCATGCAAATTCAGAGATTTAAAGAAGTGCTTATTAGGAGTAGCATGCATAGTGCATCCTGAATCCAGGATCCAGGAATCACAGTCAGTCATAGAGCAAGCAACAAGGAGTTCATTATCATACTGATGGCAAGTTTCACACACATTAGAAGAATTAGTCTGAGAGTCTTTATTATTTTTCTCTTTGTTCTTCTCATCTCTTTTCTTTTTATGACAGTCAGAAGCATAATGACCCATTTTACCACAGTAAAAACACTTCACATTAGATGTGTCATTATCATGTTGTTTCTCAGAGTTGTTATCTTTCTTGAACTTCTTCCCTTTCTTCTTATTTTTGTATTTACCCTTAGTCATCATGACTTCATTTTTAGTCTCAGTTTTAGACCCATTTTTTTTCTTAAACACTTTTAGAGACTCATTTTTCTGAATGATAGACTCAGTAATTTTAGTCATAGTAAGTTCATCACGACCATATTGAATCACATCTTTCAGGGAATCAAATTGAGCAGGCAAAGAATTCAGTAATAACACAGCTTGATGAGTTTCCTTAATCTCATCCTCACATCTTTTTAGGTATTGTGTCATTTTCAGAAAGATCTCAAAATTCTCTTGAACAGTCATATGCATATCCATTTTGAAAGTAAACAGTTTGCATAACAATGATATGCGACTAGGCAAAGATTTTTTCAAGAAAATAGTTTCAAGGGCATCCCATAATGGTTTAGGTTTAACATGACTCACCACCTGACGAGCTATGTCGTCAGTTAGTCTAATCATTATTTCAGAATGGGTCAGATCCTGTAACTCCTTTTTGTCATCAGTAGAGACATCAGCAACCCATTCATCAACCACAGCCAATAATTGTTAGTAATAGGCAGATGAGGAGTTTTACAGAAACCAAAAACAAGTTCTAATATCAAGAAGACACAGAACTTCAACCTAGGGTTACAAGAATCCACAAATATCAAGCTTGTAGTGAACAAGAAACTTGATACCCAACAGTAAACCCTAGAAATGAGATCTTGCTCAACCAACTAGATCAAGTAACAAGAAATCACAAAACACAACTAAAGCGCAGCGGAACAAAGTTAAACACAGAAGAACATGCTCTGATACCACTTTGTAAATCTCACAGAACAGATCCGATCGATCCCAGACACAATCTCACAATTCGCAAAGCAAAACAATGCTAAAGAATTGTAGAAGCATAAAGGACATAAAGAAATGTTCACAAAGTTCGGCAAAGCCTACTCTGTGGAGTCTCAACGGGGAGACTCACCCCAAGCATGCACTAATTTCCAGAGAGTTTAAGCACGGTTACAAGCCAAGAGACAAGAACGGAAAACCACACAGAGAACCAGAAAACTAGAGACAAAGAAACAGAGACGAAGGAAGAAGACGAGTGAAAGGGTTTCGGCCCCCAATCAAGGCTGAGAAGCTTCGAGATAGAAGCTTCTTAGAACTCGTCGCTGAAGACGCCAAGTAACACCGCCGGGAAGATCAACCACCAAGGAGACCACCGCGGGCAAGGCGAACACTTATCTTCTCTCTCTTTTCTCTCTATGAATGGAAGTGAGGCAGAATGCTAGGGTAAGCAGCAATCGAGCCAGGTGAGAGCTTTTATAGCTAGGTCAAGGGAGGAGCTGAAGATAAAACGCCGCGTTCCACTTAACAGCAACAACTGGATCAAGCCCAAGGCTCATGGGCCTATTCTAAAATCGGCACAGTAACACATCTGGAGAAGTCAAGCCGGGAACAAGCCATCCAACCGGCTGGGCCGGGGTTGCTTGTTAAACCCGGTTCGACTCCTCTAATATAATGCCTGGTTCACCTGTCTCGGACCCGGTTCTCTAGCGGTTCGATCCGGTTCTTTGACTCTATTGGCTCGATCTACCATATGCTTAATTACATAGATACAAACTATAGATTATAATATTTACAAGTATGATATTGAAATGATATATATCAACATTTTTTTTAGGTTGATCGCCTGGTTCGATCGGACAGAGCCGCTATACGTCCAGACTGAAGTATTGTTGGCTCACGAAGGGGTAGAACCCATCGAACATCGGCGTCTCCATACATGCTTCCAATATAAATTGAGCCCGAAACCTTTAGATAGAACTCTTAAAGGAGCCTAACCTCAAATTTGGAGTACATACAAAAGATATGATCTTTTTATTTAGAAATGACAAAATTTTGATTTTTTTCACCCTTTGAATTATCAAGTTATGAAGTTTCCTCTCATGATAATTAGCCGTCTATATATATATGCCTTCATGAGGTTATTTCAAATGATAATTGGCCGACGAAAGTACATACACAAGAAGCAAATTTGAGACACTTAATAGAGATTTTGTTCTTGAATCCGATCACTTCCTCTTCTTCTCTCGTCTCGGACCCCTCGGAATTCTTCTTAGGACACTCGAATCGAGCTTCTCGTACAATGTCATGAGCTCTACAATCAGTTTCCCGGCTAGATTATCGATATCATCCTCGTACTTTTCGTACAGAAACGGCATTGATTGTAGGGAGAGATAACCTTCGTATATGGTAAGTCAAATTTTATAAAATTAAACTAGATAACTACAATATTAATGTGTGTATTCAAATGTAATTAATTAGGATGAAAACACCTTACCAATGTAGAGGATGTTCAAGGCGCTCACATAGTTTCCAGCTATAGACATGAACCACAATATTCCTATTACCTGAAACTTTATAATGATAAGTTCACATCATATGCTATGTTATGATGTATGTACATAGTTTACATTAATTAATTATCGTTATCTCATGGCGGATTATAAGAAGATACCAAAACAATTCGATTTTTATCCGCTACGTTGTTGCGGACAAATTTGTGTCCACTACATCGTTGCGGACAAAATATTGTTTTGTAGCAGAAAAAAATAATAGACCGGAATTGTTTACATACAAACTCGGATTTTATTTTTGTCCGTTATATAATAGCGGATATATTTTTCTTGGTGCGTGAATTTAATTAATGCTAGATAGATAGGAATAAGATTGAAAGTTGTAGATTACCAAAATGAAGGATTTGGAGTCTCTTCCGGCAGCAATGTCCAAGAACTTGGCCAAGAACCGGTTCAAACTTTGATACAAAACGGTTGCAACACCTTCCATTGTCGATTCATCTAGCGCGATGGTAGACGCTTGTGGCATGTTCCTGTTATGATGCAGTATATATACCAATGGATCACCGAATCATAATTCATAATTACATGGTTTGATCAATTAAGTAGTAGATTATGAGTTGTTATATTACCATTTGAAGATATCTGCAAGAGTGCACCATATGAAGGAAACAAGCATGGTGGTTATGAGGACATGGCAAAAGAAAGTCACAAGATTGTATTCCATTACTTCAAATAGAAGCCATATGAAGGTCACTCCTATGAGTACTAGGAATGACACTTTTGGGTTCCTCCATAGCAATAGATTGGCCACTGCAAGCCAACAAAAACGCGACTTACATGTATTATTAATATAACGTTACATGGGTAAAATATGCACGAAAAATTGTTCACACACTTTACCTTTTCCGCCTCCAAGAACATCATGAATTGGCCTTTCGCGGTGAAAGAGTTTCACTGGTCGTGTGATCTGGCCGTTGTGGTTGGGATCATCAACCGAGCTTGACATGTTTTGGTTCCGATTGAGGTTTGTGTTCTAGGGTTTTTTGCATTTGTTTATGTGATGTGAAGCTAGCTACTATATACACAAATGTGATGAAGAATGGATCGTATACATAATGAAGGGAAATCAATTAGATTGATATAGATGAAGCCAATAAACATGTGTATAGTGGCAGGGTAATGGGAAACTTGGCATCTAAGAAAGCTCATTGGCAAAGCAAGGAATGGCTTGAGCTGGATGTATGTTTGTATTATGTGCACTTTCACTTGCTTTACATTTTCCTGCTTTTCTAGCACATTCTACTATATGTCTGAGTCAAGTCCGGCCTAAACCCGGTCCGAGCCGCTTTTGGTTGGGTATAGCAATGCGGAGTAATTAACAAGTGACTGTTTAATGGGTCCAAAATACAGCAATTGGGCCAGTTTGCACAAGCCCAAAACCGTGTTTCTCTTTGTGCCGAAGACGAACTTTCCTTTGCATTTGCAGGTACACACTAAGGGTCCTTTTGAATTTTCTTAAAAATGCATTACAATCTTGCATTAAATGGATGATTTTTAATACAATTTTATACAAAATAATGCATTTTACAAGGATATCCAAACACACCCTAAGCCTAAAATCATATTATGCAAATCAGGGTTCATCAAGATCGAATATTTTTTGCTAAAAAAAAAACAGGTTGAGGTGTTAATTGATCATAAGCGCGGGTCAGTTGTGTGAGCGCAGTTGTATTAAGCAGCTAGAACATCAAAAACTTATATGGCACATTCTTTGTTTTGTTGCTAGATATTTATATATTCTTCTCTTTATGGGCTTATGGTCATATAAAGCCATTTGAGAATGTAGCTAGTTAACTTGCTTAATTGATTAAAATATATGTAATTTTCCTTTTTTTCATACAATAAGAATAAGAGGGAGTTGAACCATGTCCTCATCATGCACAAATTAATCTAGTAATGTACGTGTTTTGACCTAACTGCATGATGGACTGTACTTTTGTAAATTAGTTGCACATTTTTTATTTATAGTTTTGGTTGATATATATCTCATACCAATAACGTACTAGGTTTTACAATATTTATAGTTTTGGTTGATTTATATCTCATACCAATAACGTACTAGGTTTTACAATATTGTTCAATTACACATAAACGGATGGGTCATGGGAAGGGAAAAAATAAAGATGCGCACATTTGGATCGATCGATGAGCGTGGAATTAAGTGCGGAAGTATATATGATGATAACATCATTGATAAGCAAGCATGATTATATAAGCATGCATTTTATGGTGGCCAAAATTATGATCATTAATATTCATTGGATCTTCCTAATTATAGCGCCCAATATATATGTTTTTTTTTCCTATTATGAACGGATCGATCGAGTATATATAATGGGGGCCGGGGCAGATGGAAAGTAATGATGGAGGTGATGTGAGTGCACATTCACATCAACATCAACATCGCCGAAAGATGAGGAAAAGCCAACCACGGCGGAAAAAGGTGAGTGAATGTGTGCTCCTTTTGGTGCATGCCTAGCTTACTGATTGTCATTGTGATCCCATATCGATCAATATGTAATTTATGTTACATTTTCACATCTTACTAGCTTTTTCAATATGATCGAGTGAGCATTTACATTGATTCATTTACATGTATAATAAAATATAAACCAATTTTCAATTTATGATAAAAGCCGTACTAGGATATATGCGCGCGCTCGTTTGTACACGACATTTAGTGTTTGTTGGATCTCCTCAAATAATACATTATCTTATTACATTAAATTAATGATAATATATTTTAATGCATTCTAATTGAATTTTAAACGGACCCTTAGTCTACCAGCTCACCGATAATACTAGAACTTGTTCGATCTTGGGCCCATTTCATGAATTGTTTGGGTCGGGCTTAGCAAAATACTACAAACACGCTCATTATCGGACTATCTATGAAAAATAATGGTCCGTTTGGGTTTCCAAGGATAATGTATTAAAATATTACTCTAATACAAGATTATACAATTTAATGCATTATATCAAGAATTTAAACAAGAGGTAATTGGTTTTGTGTACCAATTACATAATAATAGGCTTCTAGTAACTACTCTCCTTCCTATTTTCACTAACTAAATATACCCTAATATGATGTGTGGACTAATATACTCATAATTAGTTTTATCAGATACTAGGAGATTATGTAGAACAAAATCTATAACTACGTGAAACTATCACTCCACGACCACCATCACACCACCGAACACCATCGCCGATTTTGTACAGCACCAACTCACTTTCTATTCCACGACCACCATCACATCAGCGAACACCATCGGCGAGACCACCAAATCACCGTTAAGACAATCCGGCGGTTAAGAACATCACCTCGGCGATTCCCATTGCCAAGATCGTATCCAGTGGCGGTTTCACCGACGGTTTTCCTCGTTTCTAGCAGCGCCAAGATCGTGGCCAATTGTGGTTCTCCTCGTCCCTAATTCTTGTTTGTACCACCGCATTTGCTTGTCCCACCAACGGTAGAATATTCTTGTATCTTTCTTGTAGGTATTTATTGTATACGGATCTATATATATTCTTGTTGGTAGCCTTTATCTTGTAGGCTTATTGTATCTAAATTAAGCTTATTGGTATTTGTTGTCTTGTAGGTATCTTGTAGGTGTCTTATAGGTGTTTTGTACGTGTCTTGTACGTGTCTTGTAGGTGTCTTGTAACTTATTGCTATTACAAGTGGGAATTGGATAAAATTTAGGGAAAATGTTAGGGTTTATATATAGTCTTCGATTTGGAGAAATTAATAGTGGAAATTGGATAAACTTTAGGTGTCTTGTATATAGCACTCTTAAAGATAAATATATAGCACCTTGATATATCACGCTAAGCGATTAGTTCATCTTGTATACAACACCTCGAATTATTCTTGTATTAATCTTGTATGTAGCACTCTTAAAGATACGTAGCACCTTGTATATAGCACTCTTGTATTAAAGATACGTAGCACCACCTAATAAAAAAAAAGATACGTAGCACCTTGAATGATTATTACTCTTATATGTTTGGATCATATGCGGAGCACTCTTCCCGTGCGGACGTGCGGAGCATGCACTTTAGGGCCTTATTTGTGCACTTTAACGTCTTATTTGTGTACTTTTTCAAAAAAAAAAAATTAAAATAATTCTTTTTCACATTTTTTTCCAAACATTTTTTAATTTTTTTGCAAAAGTGCACAAATAAGGCCCTAAAGTGCACAAATAAGGCCCTATAGTGCATGTCCGCACGTCCGTACAGGAAGAGTGCTCCGCACCGAAACCGCACTCATTAATCTTGTATGTAGCACCTTGAATTAATCTTGTATCTAGTCCTCAAATTAATCTTGTAGGTAATGTTAGAGCATTTTTTATGTATTGTCCAATCACTCTAACAACAGATAATAATTAATGTGGGTTTGACGTTGGTAATAAGGGGTAGTTTTATTATATTTTAACTTATAGTTGGTTTGCTAAATAACATATGTTGTATATGGTGAAGGAAATTGTCGACCATTATTAATGCGTAGAGTAGACTAATGGTGGTAGAGTGATGCTTAGCGGGAGATTGTCGACCAACATACAATGGTTGATGGTGAAGGAAATCGTCGCCGTCGGTGTTCGATATCACTGGTGCTCTACAACCTATGAAGAAAGTTACCAACCTATGAAGAAAGTTACCGACCGTGGTAGAAAGTTATTTTGTTGCTCGATATCAGCAGTGGTAAAAGATTGAAGATTCGGTACGTATTAGATTCGGGTAATTAATTAGGTTAACCAACAAGATTTTAATTTAAGGTTATTTTTGTCATTTCAATATACTAGAGTATATTTAATGGGAGAAAATTTCAATGGGTATATTTACTCTTAAAGATAAGACAAAGGCAGGGGCGGACGCAGGTGGGGCCCCCAATGGAATTTTGATTTTTGTATTTTTTTTTTAAAAAAATATACGGGATTTCTTTTCCCTCACCGAAGTTTTTTAATTTTTTTTTTCAAAATATTTCTTCAAAAATTTCAAACTAATTTTTGTATTTTTCCAATTTTACAAATATTTTTTACATAGGATTTATTATGTATAATTCTCAAAAATACTAAAATTTATCCAAATTTGCACACAATTTTTCAATAAGATATGTAATATTTTCACTATACTTATCCTTATTTGTGTTAAAATTTTTAAAATTTAGGGTTTATGGATTTGTGTATTTTTTACAAATTAATTTTTATACAAATTTGTTGAGATTACGCAGTGAAAGTAGTCTGTAATGATGAAATTTGTTTAATTTGTGTAATTTTTGGTCAATTTTGAGTAAAATTTAATTTGAAGTTTGGATATAGAGTGTGTTGTTTGAAATTGAGATTGTTTGTGTAAAATAGATGGTAGAATTAAAAATTACGGTTTAGGATTTTGTGTAAGGTAGACGGTAATATTTTATTCTTCAAGGTTTTAGCCCCCACTGGACTACAATCCGGCCTGCGTCCGCCCCTGGACAAAGGGTATATTTCCTCCATTTTTTCTTCAAACAAACCCTAAAATTTTATTCTCCCTCCGTTTACTTTTAGGTGTCCTTTTAGCCTTTAAAATTTGTTCATAAATATTGGTTCTTATAGGATTTCAAGACAATTTATCACATATAAATCATAAATTTTATATTGGAATTTGGTTATGTTGATTTTTCTCTCTTCATCTATTGATTTTAAAGGTTGGTGAGTGATTAATTTGAGAAAAAAATGAATTTTTAAAATACATTCAATGACTTTTTTTTTGGAGCCTCATTCAATGACTTTCTTAATAACTTAATATATGTGTAAAACCCTAAAACAATAGATAAATCCTAATGGAATGAATATTAGGCCTTGTGCAATGGTGGTTTCATAATTATCTTTTAACTTTTTCATTTTCTTTATCTCATTTAAAAAAAAAATTATTACTAAAATAAATGCAAGATTCAACCCTTTATATAAAAAAAATGACCCATTATCTTGTTGTAATTTTTTTTTTGGGTTTGATATCATGAAACTTTTTTCCGGTTGCATTTGCGAAAGCATTTTGGGATATATATATATGCATGCGCCCGTACTTATTAGGCACGTACACGAGTAAAGTGGGGCCCAATGCCCTTGCATTCCACCACCACCACTATAAAAAAAGAAAACCCCCTTCACAAAAAACTACTCCTCATAGCTGTCTTAGCCACATGCACCACTAGACAACCAAAGGGTCCGGGCAAAAATGAAGGCGAACGCAGGAGCAGTAGTGGTAGCGGCGCTGGTGGTGGCAGTGGTGTTGATCGGGGGAGGAGCTGGAGCCGAGGCGGCAGTGACGTGCAGCCCGATACAGCTGAGCCCGTGCGCGGCGGCGATAACCTCGGCGAGCCCGCCGTCGGCGGTGTGCTGCCAGAGGATACAGCAGCAGAAGCCGTGCCTGTGCGGGTACATGAAGAACCCTACTCTTAAGAAGTTCGTTGATACTCCAAACGCTCGCAAGGTTGCTAATCAGTGCAAAACTCCCTTCCCTAAGTGCTGAATAATCATAATTATAAGCCCGTGGATTTAATTAGTACAACTTAAATTCTGCCACCTGAATGGCTTTAATTAATCATCGACCGGTCTAGTTTTTATATTTTTGTGATTTTCTGTCTGGGTTTTTAAATATGTGTATTTAGGTATGTTCGTCGACCTTATAATTTGTTGCATGTTTCGTTATTACTAGAAAAGGGGATATGTATTTAGTATGTGTTTGGTGTTGTATAATATATGAGTGGTGCATTGTTCTATATATTGCTTTTCAATTTGATATAACCACAATTTAAAAATTTACTCACGTGTATGCAGTGGCGGATCCAGAAATTCTTCGAAGGGGATCACAAAATTTTCTATGAAAAATTATATAATATTATTTAGTATTAATTACATTACTATTTGTATAAGTTTTTTACAAATCTTATATACTAGGTGAATTATTATGTTTAACTAATTTATAATTTTGAAAATATTTTTGGACAAATAGTAAGGAGAACTACCTAGAAAATGTTAGTATCAAATATATTGTGAGAATTTTAAATAAGACTAATTCAACTACTTTACAAAAAAATTAACTTATTTCATAATCATGATGGACAAAAATAGGAAATACAAACATTTGTATAAAATAGAAAAATAAAGGATATAAATTGTTATTTATTTTAAAAAAAAACACAAAAGATGGGAGATGGGGGCTTGAACCCCAAACCTTTGAATTAAACTCATGTTTCACAATCAATTGAGCTAGTAACGATTTTTATTTCTATACACAAGACATTAATATATATATATTTTTTAAATATTTTTTTTAGGATATAATTTGATCGAGAAGAAGGGGGGTCATCGGAACCCCAAGACCCCCTGTATCCACCTCTACGTGTATGTATACGGAAACAATAAGCAGATAATTTGTACCAGACCATACGTAGTAAATTAATTTTTTAAATTCATCGTTGGACTTGCAATTATTTCATACTAGATATTCATGCTCGTGCTATGCACGAGATTGACTTTTTTATATTAATATAATTTATAATTTTTATTTTGTTTATTTAAATTTTTAAAGATTAATTTAATCATTTTTAATGTTAACTTAACATAGAAATAATCTTTAAAATTAAAAACATCCAAATTAGATAATGGAAAAAACGTTGAGTTTTCAAGTTTTATATTAAAGAATGTTTATTTTTTATATATATGAATTTAATATAGAAAAATTAAAATAGAAATTTATATCTAACATTATTTTTTCCTTTAAAAGTAATACAAAATTTTATATCTTCAAGGATGTTGAGATGGAAGTATGGAGATTTGTTTTCGAAAGACGTCGTGACAAATAATTATTAACAATTATCTCGTGTATATTTTTACAATATTAAAAATTATAATATGTTTTTATTTCAATTTTTGGCGTAATAGAGTTTCTTGAGTCCTTAAATGAAAGTAAAATTAGTCTTTAGGAGCTACACTAATTAACAATTGATATTGAACACTATATCATTATTCACGTTCATAATAATTTTAATTTTGAATATGATCACAATTTACAATGCAACATAAATAGTAAGTTTTTACTTTCGTTCATTATATAACATATTCATGTAAAACATATAAATCACTAAATCCGGATTAACTTTTAACATAAGTGTGGATATTAATTTTACAATTTAGATAATTGACCAATGTAACTTCTCCATAAGTTTTAAACTTATTCCATTGTGATCTTGTAAACTTCTTATGTCTTTATTAGTTTTTTTATCATGACTTTTTTATTTGAATTGAATGTTGGGCTATTATCTTTTTATATTCATATTTGTTATTATTTTTATAGTTTTTTCCTTATTGACAAAGAAACTCAATATATAAATGATGTAGAATGACATAATATGTAGGACAAAGTGGTTAAACACACATAGTCACTTACATTCAAATTCTAGAAATTAAGAAAATCAGGACCTAAATATTTTTAATGAAAAATAATTTCTAAATCGATGTACCTAATTTTCATTTCAACTAAATAATTAATCTTTATATAAAATAATGTTAAAAAATTATGAATTTGTCAAAAGGCAAAAATATTAATTGAAGCAACATATACATCATAAAAAATTTGAGCATGTAACATCATATATCGTAAATAACCACTTTAACTATTGATTCTAAATCCTTACAAATATATCTATTATAAATAGCATAAAAGTAAATAAATAAATAAACATAGATTTTTTTACCTAGATTTTTATACAACCTAACATTTTTAATAAAAAAATGGTATATCTATAGATAAAAATAGAGTTTAAAAATCTTTTGAAAAAAGAATTTATTCCATATGTATATTAGTATATCTTAAGTCTTAACACATACATGGGGTCAAATCATCAAAGTAAATGATGATACAAAAGAAAATAAAATGATCCTATTTGACATTTCTTCTACAATGTTATTTTTATATTAAAAAAAATCAAAATAATTAATAGTAATCTGGTATATTTTCAATTTTCAATTTTTTTTCTTCATGGTTTATGTTTACTAATTTTAAATTTGTATTTAATTGATCTTTATCTAATGAAACATTAATAAAAATATATGAGCTGAAAATCATTTTATTACTCTTATATAAATCAGTATATCTTATGTAAAACTTTACTATGTTTTGTACTATAACGAATAGAATACTTTAATATACTTCAATATTGAAATTCCATATGTATATCAATATATCTTATGTAAAACATTACTATGTTTTGTACTATAACGAATAGAATACTTTAATATACTTCAGTATTGAAATTGCAAACCGGTGTTATGATAAAATGAAGTTTGTACCCATTTTATTGTACATTTAGTATTTCTAAGTTATTTTGAGTAAATCATTTCACATGTTATTGTCAAATTTAGAGGTTTTAACATGGTGTGAATTCAATAATTATACATTCATGATATCATTTTTATTTATTCGAATATTACCATAATTAAGCAGATTATTAGGAACTATATATACACTAAAGTATTTATTAGTTACATGTTTGCAAAATTAAGTAGCATATATATGCTAATTCAATGTTTTTCAGTTATTTTTCCATAATTTAATGTACGTTAGATTTTTAATTTTATTAATAGGTTGACATGTTAATGTTGTTTTTTATATTCGATGAAATCAAAATATTTATAAATCATCCGATAATTCTATAATGTTATTGTGTACCTACTCTCAATGTGTTTGTTAGTTTTGTTAAAGAATTAATAACTTTCTTATCAGGTTTTTAAATTTATACTTTTTTTTTCCACACTTCTAGTAACTAATAACTTTTATGAGTAAAAAAATTAAGGTATTTGGAGTCTGGTTGGCCTTATAATTATTTATATCAATATAACAAGGACTTCGATGATACTTTCCTAGAATTTGAAAAAAAAAATCATATGTTCACAGTTCATAGTATCATAAGATAATTCATTTTTATTTTTTTTCTAAGAAAAAGGGATAATGAAAGTTTTCATTGTTAAAATGATCAATGATATTTTGTATTTAATGGGAATAAAATTGAACAAAAAAAAACAATGGGTTATTTTTAAAAATAATAATTTTGTAGTCAATTTTACTATTTTATATTGTGATATTGTAAGCTAAAATGTATTATATCAATCAAAAGCAATATTTCAAAATGCAAGTCTTAACATATATACTTATAAATCAAATAAAAGATTTTTTGTCAAAAGCAAATAACAGGATATAAGCATACATTTTTTTGCATAACAATGCGTACAATAATTTAAGAAAAAAAGAACATAAAAGTATAGATAAAGAGATTGAGGGCATTAAAATTAAAAAAACCTCAAATTGTGGTGATCCGTTGCACCAAAGTCAATGTCAAATGGGATTGTAATTTCACTTCGATAATAGACGATGATGATAATAGTAATAGAAAGTTGATTGTGCGTGTCATGCTGGTTGCTTGTGTTCTACCCCCTCCCATGCAATACCAATTATATAGATAAATGTTATGTTCGAAATATTAATAGACATTTGATTTAGAATAGTTTTGAAATATTAATGGGTATGTATTGTGATTGAAATTAAGTTATGATCGACAAAATAAGTAATGTAAAAAAATTAGTAACGTAATTTGAGTATTAATTGGTAATAAAAAATGCGTTCAAACAAAATATAATTGGATTAAAGGCCAAGCAATCAAGGATACAACCATTTGAGATTAGATGGAAACTATTTTAATTGACAAAATTGATGGAAGGTAAAAAGTGAAAGACAATTAAATTTGAAGGTTAAAAAAAGAGCATTGATTATTCAAAAAGTCTTCTTTATATGTTTATAGATAGATATAGATTGATCGTGTATATTAGAATTTGAAAGATGTAACAAATGGATTGTAATTGAGAAATTGTGTAATTTGAAGACTAAATAATGAGTTTTTAATTGGAAAATAACTTTTATAACTTTTAATTGGACAATAATGAGTTTTGGAATATTAATGGGTATGTATTGTGATTAAAATTAAGTTATGATCGACAAAATAAGTAACGTAAAAATTAGTAACGTAATTTGAGTATTAATTGGTAATAAAAAATGCGTTCAAACAAAATATATTTGGATTAAAGGCCAAACAATCAAGCATACAACCGTTTGAGATTAGATGAAAACTATTTTAATTGACAAAATTGATGGAAGGTAAAAGGTGAAAGACAATTAAATTTGAAGGTTAAAAAATGAGCATTGATTATTCAAAAAGTCTTCTTTATATGTTTATAGATAGATATAGATTGATCGTGTACATTAGAATTTGAAAGATGTAACAAATGAATTGTAATTGAGAAATTGTGTAATTTGAAGACTAAATAATGATTTTTTAATTGTACAATAACTTTTATAACGCTAAGTTTTTTTATTGAACGTGTACATTAGAATTCGAAAGACTTAACAAATGAATTGTAATTGAAAATTTATTTTATTTAGAGGCTAAATTAATGAGTCATTAATTGGACAAAAGCTCTATTTTATATGTAGAAGATATATAGATATAAAGATTTGACTAACTAATTAATATAAAAAAGAAGAAAGATAAAATAGTAAAACAAAGTTGTTAAGAAGGGTGTTTGAACCCTAGACCTTTTGTATTATGACTTTATGAGAGTATTTTTAACCATTAAACTATATTAGAAGATATAATTTATAATAAAATATTAATAAAAAACATGAAATAATTTTTTATATTTATTGATTATTAATTATACCCTTAATTTACTTTATATATTTATAGATATAAACATGTTTATATATGAAACATCACATGACGAATAGTCCCTGATTCTCTAGGTCACGTAATCAATAATTGCTCCCAGTGTCCCGCTAATTATATGCCGCAATAGTGCCTTATTTTCCTTTTTTCGTTTGGTAATAGTATTGTAGATGATCGACATTATAAGTTTTTTTCTTTAAGAAAAAAGTATTCTCTAGCTTGCGACAACAAAGTAGGTTAAAAGTTGAGGATTCTTTTTCGCATCCGTTTTTTTTGTGGCGTAACCCTTTTTTTTCAAAAAAAAAAACAATTCTTTGGGCGCAACCTGATTGTGTCCAAAGTTTGGGTGAATTTTTTTTTATTTTGAAAAATGATTTTTTAAAGATTATTGAACCGGTTTTGGGGTCTGAACCGGTTGATTTGTAGTTGCGCCCAAGGAAAAAAAATAATTTAAAAATAAAATTGGACGCAACTACGTTGCACCCAGAAAAAAATAAAAAACTTTGATGTATTAATGTTGTTATATATCCAATTTGGTTATTACTATGGTTATATCCTATAGTTATATACTATAATTATATCCTATAATTATATATTATAATTATATCTTATAGTTATATCCAATTTAGTTATATCTATGGTTATATCATATAGTTATATATATGAGTATATCTTATAGTTATATCCAATTTATTATATCTCATGATTATATTCTATATTTATATACTATGGTTATATCATATAGTTATATACTATGATTATATCTTATAGTTATATCCAATTTGGTTATATCCTTGTAGTTATATCCAATTTGGTTATTACTATATAATATAACCATAAGGATATAGCCAAATTGGATATAACTATAAGGATATAACCAAATCACATATAACTATAAGATATAGTCATAATATATAAGTATATGATATAATCATAGTATATAACTAAATGATATAATATAGGATATAACTATAAGATATAATCATAGTATATAATTATAGGATATAACCATAGTATATAACTATAGAATATAATATAGGATATAACCATAGTATATAACTATATAATATAACCATAAGATATAATCATAATATATAACTATAGAATATAACAATATGATATAACCAAATTGGATATAAGTCATATAACTATAAGATATAATCATTGTATATAACTATATGATATAACCATAGTATATAACTATGGAATATAACCAAAGTATATAACTATAGAATA
This sequence comes from Rheum nobile, assembly GCA_027886185.1. NCBI lineage: Eukaryota > Viridiplantae > Streptophyta > Magnoliopsida > Caryophyllales > Polygonaceae > Rheum > Rheum nobile. The sequence continues at coordinate 474,772 of WOAB01000191.1, read as the reverse complement.
TAACCGTAGTATATGACCATAAGACATAACCAAATTGGATATAACCATAGTTATATGTGATTTTCGAAGAATATAATCATAGTATATAACTATAGGATATAACGATATGATATAACCAAATTGGATATAACTATAAGATATAACTATAAGATATAACCATAGTATATAACTATAAGATATAACCAAATTGGATATAACTATAAGATATAACCATAATATATAACTATGAAATATAACCATAAGATATAATCATAGTATATAACTATAGAATATAACGATATGATATAACCAAATTGGATATAAGTCATTTAAGTATAAGATATAATCATTATATATAACTATATGATATAACCATAGTATATAATAATATTATTTTATGGATTAAACTCTATTTTATGGACTAAACCCCAAAACCTAACCATAAACCCTAAAAAACACTAGAAACCCCTTGGACACAACATGGTTGCGCCCAAAAACCCTAAACCACCCTAAACCCCATAACCTAACCCTAAACCCTAAAAAACACTAGAAATCCCTTGGGTGCAACTAGGTTGCGCCCATAGTTCTGGACGCAATATAGTTACGCCCAAAGGGTGTGTGGGGATTGGTTAGGGTTTTTTAGGGTTTAGGGTTTATACTTGAATGGACGAAAACCCCAAAACCTAACCATAAACCCTAAAAAATACTAGAAATCCTTGGACACAACCTGGTTGCGCCCAAAAACCTTAAACCACAAATCCAAAACCCCAAAACCTAACCCTAAACCCTAAAAAACACTAGAAACCCCTTGGGCGCAACTAAGTTGCGCCCATAGTTCTGGACGCAATCTAGTTGCGTTCAAAGGGTATGTGGGGATTGTTTTAGGGTTTTTTAGGATTTAGGGTTTAGGGGTTTAAGGTTTGTACTCGAATGGACGAAAACCCCAAACCCTAAACCCCAATACCTAATCATAAACCCTAAAAAATACTAGAAACCCCTTGGACGCAACTTGGTTGCGCCCAAAAACCCCGAACCTTAAACCAAAACCCCAAAACCTAACCCTAAAAAAACACTAGAAACCCTTTGGGCGCAAGTAGGTTGCGCCCATAGTTCTAGACGCAATCTAGTTGAGCCCAAAGGGTGTATGGGGATTGTTTTAGGGTTTTTTAGGGCTTAGGGTCTTTATCATAGTATATACCATAGTATATAACTATATAATATATGATATAACCATAGTATATAACTATAGAATGTATTATAGGATATAACCATAGTATATAACTATATAATATAACCATAAGATATAATCATAATATATAACTATAGAATATAACGATATGATATAACCAAATTGGATATAAGTCATATAACTATAAGATATAATCATTGTATATAAATATGTGATATAACCATAATATATAACGATATGATATAACGACATTGGATATAACTAGAAGATATAATCATATTATATAACTATGGGATATAACGATATGATATAACCAATTGAATATAACTATAATATATAATCATAGTATATAACTATAGAATATAATAGAGGATATAACCATAGTATATAACTATAAGATATAACGATATGATATAACCAAATTGGATATTACAATAAGATATAATCATAGTATATAACTATAGGATATAAACATAGTATATCTATATGATATAATATAGGATATAATCATAATATATAACTATGGAATATAACCATAAGATATAATCATAGTATATAATTATAAGATAACCATAGTATAAAACTATTGAATATAACCGTAGTATATGACCATAAGACATAACCATAGTTATATTAAAACCTCATGATACAAACAAATTTATTGTCATGTAACCCTGGTTACTTGAAAACGTCTATTACTATAGTCAAATGCACACAAATGTACAAATCTACTAGGTATTTGAATTTCCAAATCATATAAAATATCAAGATAGATACAATGGGATGAGTATGTAGTAAATTTATTTTAAATATAAAATAAATTTGTTGATTTAAATACAAGCGTAGCGCCTAAAGTTTTTTTTTTTTTTTTAATAAAAAAAACCGGCCATGAACCGGGTTTTTTAACAACCCGGTTCATTCACTTGGGCGCAACCTGGTTGCGCCCAAGGAATTGTTTTTTTTTTTTCAAAAAAAAAAACCCGTTTTTTGGGCGCAACCTGGTTGCGCCGCAAAAAAAACGGGTGCGGACATTCTACCCGTTAAAGTTTGATGGGTCAATCACAGAGACGTGTCCGTTCGTGCATATACAAGCATAAAATTCACTATATAAATTCACGAGATTTTAACTCAAAACTAATTAAAAAAAGGTGAAGTTGTGTTGTAGAAGGGTGTAACGTTGATCAAAATTCGATTCGACTTGGATATAGATTGAATCGTGCCAACGCACTTTTCAAAACCAATATTTCGACCCTTACTCTTGTAGCCTTAGGGTTGCACGAAATTCGATTCGGGATAAGACAATCAAACCTCTATCGAACAAGGCAATATCAATAGAGAGGACTTGGTGTTTTTGTGTTTGTTCGCGCGAATGTAGTTGCTCTTGTGGTCCACAGTGGTATGTGGGATGGCGGGGTGGGGCTGGGGCACGACTGGGGTGGCGCGAGACGGCCAGCTGGGCGGCTGATGGTGCATGTCAAAGGGGGGCTGGTGCGACTGTTAGGGGGCCTAGGGCAATTGTTGTCCAAAGTATTGATCGATTAGCTTAGAATAGATAAGAAAATAATTATCTTATCTTTTGAGCATATAATTTCAATTATGCATATTTAATAATTAGAATTGGTAATTCCATATATGAATTATAATTGAACTAAAATAATAAGATAGTAGAGGTTTAATTAATTATCTCATGAGTTATTTTCATTAGTTAAAATTTAAAGTCTATTAATACGATTAATATGATTGGATGAATGTATAATATTTGATATTAAAATTGTGTGTATGATTAAAATTATGATATTATTATTGCACGAGGTAACTGGTATGACTCAAAATAGGATAGAAAATACGATAGGCGTATCGTTATTGTTTTCTTGTACACGATATGTGTATCGTTATGTATTTTTGTAATTTAATTTCAAGCAATTATATTCGAGTTACATTATGTAAAGCAAAAAAGAAGATCCTATGAAAAAAACATGATGAAGATCCAAAGGAGTATTAATGATGAAGATCCAAAAGATGGACTGTAATCTCTGAAGATTAGATCTTACAGGTTTTAGGGGTCATACTAGGATCACATTTATTTATGTAATTTATATTGCTTTAAAATGGTTTCTAAGTTTATGCATGTTGTTTATTTATGCTATTTAGCTCACTAGTAGATAGACCAACATAGTAAGCTTAAGTCCCCTAAAAGAAAATTAAGATTTTGCCTTTTCAAATCATAAACTATGAAACCCTTGTAATTTGAAGGATAGTTTTTTCCAAAGTAAGGTGTATTTCTTTGACCTTGGGATAGCATCACTTAATCTATATAAAGGGTTTACATCCTTGGTTTGGTTATACTCAACAAAACACTAAAAGATAAAGTTTTGTGTTTTGAGACATAGGGAGAAGTCTAACATAACATGTAGCCTATCAATCGAGAGTTATAAATGTTATAACTAGTAAAAGTTACTTACTTAATCATATAGGACTTAGGGAAGTGTCAAAGTACGCTTAGGTTTTATCTAAGATAAGATCTTATAATCATTTTATTTATAAGGGACAAATATTATTTGAATAAAATGTACATTAGCTTATTTATGTTTGAAGCATGTTTAAATTATTTAAGGTTTTGTATGACAAGCATAATTTACATTTTGCATATTATTTCTATTGTAGATATCATGTTTGAAAACGATAACCACACAATCATCAACATGCGTTCAATCCTTGAGAAGGAAAAATTAAATGACAACAACTTCCTCGATTGGGAAAGAAACCTGAGAATTATTCTTAGATTTGAAGGACGGACGAGAGAATGTCCTTGACACTCCTATCCCAATTCGGAGTGAGACTCCTATTGAAGCTAAAAAGGTAGCTGAAAAGGAAATTAGAGAAAAGTCAGTGATTGTCACTTGCCTTATACTGGCTTCCATGGATTCAAACCTTTAAAAGAGGTTTGAAAGGATGGATGCTAACACCATCATTCACACACTAAAAGTCATGTTCCAGTAACATGCGAGGATGGAAAGGTATGAGATCCACAAGGCAATTCTCTAGTCCAAACTCGAGAAAGGGAAGCCAGTCAGTGCTCATGTGTTCAAAATGATTGGACACTTTGAGAACATGGAAAGACTTGGGTTTCCATATAGCCAAGAGTTGATTACTGGCATTATTTTGCACTCTCTACATGATGGTTCCACTCAATTCAGACTGGACGTCAATATAAGTGGAGTTGGGAAAAGTCTTGAAGAACTTCATGGGATGCTCAAGACTATTGAGCAAAACATCATGTTGAACCAAAGAAAGAAGTTCTCATGGTCAATATGGGAAAAATGTTTAAGAAAGGGGCTACTGGTAAGAAGAGGCATCTGCAAGGGAAGAGCAAAGAAGTTGCTCATCCTAAGCCAAAGGCTCCTAAAAAGGCTAAAGTAGTTGTTGACCACGAATGTTTCTATTACAATGCAAATGGGAATTGGAAGAGAAACTTCCCAAAATACCTAGAATACAATAAGAATCTAATTGTGAGTTTCAGTTTAGGTATATATGTATAAAAATCCTAGCAACAAAAGCTTTAACTTGTGTATTATATATTGGATGTGGTTAATTCTCACATTATTTCAAATGTGTAAGGACTAAGAAGAAGTAGAAGCTTGGCTAAGGGAGAGGTAGACCTACGCACACGAAATGGAGCAAGAGTTGTTGCACTAGCAATAGGAGATTGTAGTTTGCCTTTACCTTCTAGTTTAGTTTTTGTAATGTATAATTGTTATTTCATTCACTCTATCACTATAAACCTTATTTCAACTCCTGTTTCAGATATTGAAGTCTATTATTTTATCATTAAGAATGAATGTTTTTCTATTTATAAGCAAGATATATTTTATACGAATGCTCCACTGAATAATGGACTCTATGTGATGGATTTAGTATCCAATGTCTATAACATAAATACTAAAAAGCAAAAATCAAATGATCTGAACACTACATATCTATGACATTGTCGTTTATGTCACATTAGCTTAAATCGCATGAAGAAGCTCCAAAAGGATGGACTTTTAGAATTCCAGCCTCATTTGATTGTGAATCTTTTGAAACATGTGAGTATTGCTTAATGGGAAAGATGACAACATCACCTTTTAATGGAGTAAGTGAAATGACAAATGAACTTTTTGGCCTAATACATACAGATGTATGTGGATCAATGATCACATAAGCTAGAGGTGGTTACAAGTACTTCATAACTTTTACTGGTGATTTAAGTAGATATATATACATATATACTTAATAAAACATAAGTCTGAATCTTTTGAAAAAGATCAAAGAGTTTCATTATGAAGTAGAAAATTAACTTAGCAAGCAAATTAAAGCATTACGATCTGATCATGGTGGTGAATATTTGAGTTAAAAATTTGATCATCATTTAAGGAGTTGTGAGATTTTTTTACAACTAACTCCACCAGGAACACCACAATTGAAAAATGTATTTGAAAGGAGGAATATAACTGAGGAGGTAAATTAATGCTAATTATATCTTTTTCATATTTTCTAATTAACTTATTTTATTTTCAGCAATTAAGAAGCTTTTATCTTAATTAAAGAGGCCCATCAAGGTAAAGTGGCTCATTCATCTTATCATATCAAGGTAAATAATGAGAGACAAAAAGCCTCGATCATCTCCTTTTTTTAGTACGTTCTTAATTTTCAGCCACTATAGCTCTCTTACTTAAGGAATACATGACTGACTTGAGCGTCGGAAGTGAAACGGGAGACAAGCCCCACTTTTGGTTAATCATAGAGCACGGAAAAATGATCGGAGGGCACCGAAGATCTCCAGATTTATCAACAATTTATTGTGGAATGAATTTACTACCAAAATTGGCGCCGTAGGTGGGAAACAAAAACATGACGGGAGTCCAACGCGGGCGAACCACGCACCACAAATTCCATGAGAAATTCGGCAGGGCATCAAAGTCGTTCTGATCACAGTCTGAAGATGAAAATTGGTGGTCTGTCGTCATCAAGAGATGGTGCCCAAATTTGAATCTTAACGAGGAAGAGGCTAAAATTAACCGCTTCGATCTGGATCAGTCTTCTGCTCTTTGATTTTTAGTATTGGGGATTGGGTTGTATTGGTAGGATTTCAGTGGAATAGGCAAAGTCTTGAAGGTCGGCGAACTTCAAGACGATCGAGATGCCAAGTGAAGGCCTGGGAAGAAAATGGGTAGAGCTTTCATGATGTTCCCCGTCGACATTGTCGCTGGTGGCAACGCAGCCGCGGCCCAAACGATGAAGCAAGAAGAAGGGATCCACATCAAGCGGAGCAGAAGAGGTGGCCATGTGAAAATCTTTGCTTGTAAGTTTGGGGACTCGAATTCCTGGGTGAAGAAATTGAAAATTAGCATGGCGATTGGAGGAGGGGGTTAGCGATTGGTGTCAACTTTGAGCGGCCCATTGGCAGCACGAGCGACGATCACATATATGGATCGAGGCTGGTGTCGTTGGATTTGTGGCACTACAAGGTTTCTCTGTTGATATCCTCTAACGACGTCAGAAAAACACTTCAAAGTGGCAGGGTTACCCAATTTCATGTGCACAATATGGATAGGTTCGGAGATGGTTCGATGTAGTTTGGAGACAGTTCGAGGCAATTCAATAGTCATGCCCGACTAACTTGAGCATGTGAAAGATGATAGTGTGGTCAAATTTTAAAATAAATGGTTCGAAAGGGGTTTTCTCGGGGTCGAACATGGCTTGACGGTGATATATATAAGCCATGAACAAGACAACTTAATTGAAAAGGTCAACTTCAGCAGTACCTCCTGGAGCTTTAATGTTGAATCTGGCAGTTTGATGTTTAGCGAGTTCAGAGCTCAATTCCACCGAAGTTCAAATTTAAACTCAATCCGACTTGCTCCACCGAATCATAAAAGCTAAGTTGTCATTCATCTTTTTTATCTTCTTAACTATTTTAATTATATGCTAAACTTGTGTTGCTATTTGAATCCTTCGATGATGCGTAAGGAAGGAATGTAGATTGATTTTTATATGAAAGCAATTCGGCTTATATCTGAAATTGACAATATTTTAAATCAATTCACGAGCTAAGTATTTATTAGTTCGGTACCAAATGTGATGTGAGTTTCTGCTGGATTTTATTTCCCTAAAACAGTCGATTGGATATGCATGTTACAATTCATTGGTGTGTCTTATTACCATGTTTACCGTGTGATGATATGAGATGTTATGATAGTTATTTACACTTAGTTTTTAAATAATTAGATCTGCAAAATTTTGTGGAAGCTTGTGAGTTGGATACCATTCGGCCAAACAAGTTTCAATCATGATTGTTATTAATAAAAGAGTTACAAAAAATGCATGCATATAGGCAAGGCCTCATCAAGACGAATTTATTTCTTGGGAACTTTATTGCATTCTATAGCGTTTGGAGTGACATGTTACTTGCAGACACATGATTTCAAGCACCAACTATAGGTAATCATATTACACATCGAAAGTCGAGAACATATCCCTCTCATTTGAGGATAACCAAGATGGCATTGAGAAGATGTTGAAAGTGAGAATCACTTTTTTCGAGAAATCAAGGAAACATCTTAGGATAATCTACGTTCAACAAATGTTGGGGCAACTAGGCAAAAACTATTGATTCGCAAAGAGAAAGGGTCCCGAGCATGACATGAAAACTTAGGCAACTAGACTTATACGGATGACCTCGACATCATCCACTATGACAAATAAAATTTAGCGTGACAACTAAGTTATCGTTCCTCTGATTTTCATCCTCACCTTTTTGCTATCCGTACTTACACTAAGTGATATCATTTGAACTATTGATTTGATTTCCATATGGTTGTTTTGAAAGCATAACACAGATTGTCTAAAACAACAAGCCTACATGCAGTCATGTTTGTGCCATTTCCATATGGTTGCAGTTCTGAGATCCAACATGACTTCAATTCCTTGTTCATTTTATTGTACAACCTAGTGCATGAAACTAAACTAATAGGTTCATGAAACTAAACTAATAGGTTCATGAATGTGTACATTAAGGTTCATGCAGTTGAATAATAAAATGTAGTATGTGGAATAATTAACATAATGTGCTAGGTTCATGTGGTAACATTTATTTCTTGTTCAATTAATGTTCGTTGTTGTATGCAGTTGCTTTATCTAGACAGAGTACATGTCTTTGGGAAGACCAACCCGGACTAATCACTAGTGATTTTAGGATGGAATGAGGAGAACTTGGAGGAAAGAGAGAACAATGAGATGAAGTATGAACGATTTGGACAAGGAAAAATACTAGAACAACATGACAATGAAGGAAATGGGAGAAGAAGCCAAGGCTTTGTGAGTAGCAAGCTACATGTAATATGTACTACTGAAATGTCTGGTGCATGAAAAGAAGACAATGGAAAAAAATGAAAACCTCTGGTACTGATAGTATAGTGGGTTCATGGGTTTACAGATTAAAGTTCATGAGTTTACACATTAAGGTTCATGAGTTCACATAGTATGGTTCATGCAACTGTTAATAGCATGATGTATTTGTATAAGGTTTATTTGATATTATGTGGTTCGTCCCCTGTTATGAGATTCAATTGCTTTCTGAGGTTCATTTGACACACATAGGTGCATTAGCTTTGTTGTTACCGATCATATGAAGGAAAAAGTAGAATAGGTTCATATTGTTTGTCTTGTAGCATCATGAAAGTGTATGCAATTACAGGTTGAAATATGTTAAATTTGTTTTCCTATTTTTTCAATAGATAAGGGTCATCTAATGTTGATTGATTGTCGAAGTCAAAGTTAAATAACTAGGAGCTGTGAGTTTACTTCATTTTCATCTGTGTAACCATTTCAATCATCTTCTTGAATGGAGGAATGGTTAAACAACTTCACAGAGCAACAGTTCAGAGTAGCAACGGAGATGTTGAAGCTAACAAATATGGTTGATATATTGCCAATCGAGTTCAAGAACAAGCCAAAAGTCCGGCACAATATTAAGTCAGCGCAGGCGCTGATTGGAAGAAAGCAAGAGGATGAAGAGAAGTAGGAGAAGTTCAAGAAAGTATGGGAAAATGATGACGATCCTTTTTGGAATGATCCACAACTGATTGAATGGTTGAAGCAGGTTGAGAAAGCCGAGGCTGCTAAACAAAAGATGAAGTGCACAGAAAGCGGACCTTCAACATCAAAAGCAAACTGCTCAAGGGATGACGAGGAAGAATTGCTGGATGTGAATGATATTGCAGATCACTATACTGATGAACCAAGAGGAGTAGAAGAGGAAATGCTAGAAAAAGGTAGGGGAGTGGAGAGTGAGCAAGTGGCTGGATTGGAGAATGTGTTTGAGCAACTGACAAGATAAGGGCAATAAGGGGCTTCGGAAAAGAGACAAGGGTCAGCAGAAGAGGGAAGGCTAGCACAAGATAAGGGAATAGAGTGAGCAAGTGGGTGGGTTGAATAATGTCTCTGAGCAACTGACAAAAGAAAGGCAAGGAGAGGCGGAAGGAAAGAGACAAGGCTCAACTTCTGTCGGTGAGCAAACAGAGAGAGAAGTGCATCAGGCAGAGGACGCTGAAAAAGAGTCTAAGCCAGCAGTGCAAAGTAAAGAGAAGGTAGCAACCACAACAACCACAAGGTCAAGAAAGAAGGGCAAAAAAGGACCTCAGGATTACCCAACTCCATCATTCAAGCTTATCAGTTCTTCAGAGTTTGAGAAAGGCAATGAAGAAACACAATTAGAGGAAGAACATGCAGCTGCACAAGATGACAAGGAGCTGACTGAAACTGATGAAACAAGGAAGGGAACAAGAAAAAGGGAAGGCAAAGAAAGTAGATACTGGGATTAATGTCATTTAGGGGCCAAGGCATAAGAAACTGGGAAAAAGGTTCAAGATCCCATAAAAAAGTCAAACAGTGGGCATCTTAACCAAGACAACTGAGGAAGAGATGATGTTCTATAAGTACTGCAACAACTGTAGCTTTTTATGCTACATTTTTATGCATATATTGTTTTGTGAACTAAAACCCTGACTAATATAAAATGTCTGTTTATGAACCACTTGAATAGTAGGGTTCTGTTCAAAAACAAGCTGCTCGAAGTGACAGATATGGAGTTGGGCTTTATGGAAATGGACGTCCACTACAAAACTATTGATGCGTGGTCAACTGTTTTGAACCACAATGAGGAAGTGAAGAGCATCAACAAACCCAACAGAGTCTTCATGTGGGTCCACCAAATGGTACGTAACTGTTAAATTGATAATTGCACATAATGAAATATGGCATATGAATATGAAAAAATTGAATAAAACTGTTACCTATTAAGGTTGTATAAAAAGTACAATAGATTTGTTGTATATCAATGAAATATATCAAGGTACATTGATTAACACTATAAGGTTCATGGATTTGTACTGTAAGGTTCAACAAATTACACAATGAGGTTCATGCATTGTTAAACTAAAGTGCTTCAATTTTTAATAATTGTTTTGATGGTTCATGGTTTATTCATTAAGGTGCATGCATAAGTACACTCAGGTTCATATGAGTTAAGCTATTGTTTGACTGCTGAAATAATGTTGCCATAGCATGCATAATTGACATAGGTTTGAAGTTAGGTTCATGTATTTGTATAGTGTGGTTCATGTGTTGAACAATAAGGTTCAAATGTTTCCTTTGTAATGTTCAATTTATTTATGGAGTTGGTTTGTAGTCGTAACAAATATTTGAACTGTTAAAACAAAATGTCGGCATAAAGGACCCCTTAGGAGATTTCGCCAACAACATGAAAACCGTTGTGGCGGAGGTGCATGGAAGAAAAATGAAGGACGTAGACATGGTAAAATTGTTGCAAGCATGTTTGATAATTTTTCTTGTGAAAATTAGGATTATGTTTTCCTGAGTTTTGTGTTCATAGTTTATCAAGAACTGAAAGTTTCTACTGTTTTGTACTGAATGCTGGAGTTTTATGAGTCTGATGATATCAGGTTCATATGGAAAGACACTTAGGTTCATTGTTTTTGTTTAAGAGTCTCATTTCCTTTTCTAATTTTTATCTAATTTTCTGAGGTTTATTTGTTTTTCGGAAATTTCGTATGGTAACCTCCAGTTTTAGTATTTTTCGCGAAATCCCCTCAGGTATTGACATTTTTGCCGGGTAACCTTGAACTTGTGTTTTTTCCGTGAAATACCCTTCCGTTTGAATACAGTTAACGGAACGTTAACTTAAATGAAAAAAGCAAAAACAAAATCTCCTCCCTCCGATGAACCTGACTCTCGACTCCCTCCCCGATCTAATACCCAACGAATTGGGTCTTGGCGGAGACCACAAAGCCGTCGACGAGGGTCTTGGCGGCGACTGTAATACCCCTCATTTTTAGTAAGGGTATTTGGATAATTTCCCAACCCTCGTTCTGTAATCGTGACGCGTTTGGCGAAGTTCAGAATTTATGTAACTCGTTTAATCTCTGTAATAATTCTTTGAGCATTATAATATACAGTCGATGTATTATTGAGGCTTAGAATATTTGTTTGGATACAAATATTCATTTACGGGGTTGAATCCACGTGTAAAACCTGTCCAGGGGGTCACAGATGCGCGGGTGGCATTTTCGCGACCACAGAAGAATTTCCGAGATCGCGGAAACGAGATCGTCGTCTTCCTCCGAGAGTTCACGTGTTTCATCGTTTCGGCTGCCGACGATTCATCGGGGGGAAGGTCGACTGCTTTGCCTGACCACCGTTATGCTTCTTTTGTGGCTATAAAAGGGCGGCCGAGGGGTGGAGTGGTTCCTCATCCACTTTCTGATCTCGTCTCTCTCGTTCCTCTCATTTTCTGTCTTCGCCGGAGTTCATGCTCTCGCCGGAGTTCGTGCTCTCGCTGGAAGCTCACCGGAGGTCTTCGTGCTTCGTTTGGTGGTGCAATTGGTGGTCTGGAGTGGTAGCAGCCTCGGTCGAAGCCAGGGGAGCCATTGTCGTCGTCGTCGGTGAGCTCGAATCAATTTTAGGGTTACGTCTGTGGAGGATCCGCGATCGCAGCTATGAACACCGCGGATGGTGCCCAGAAATCTGCGACCGCGAAATCCGAAACCGCGACCGCGGCTTGCCTTAGCAAGCGCGATCGTGGATTTGGACGAGCCGGTCACGGATGGGACCCTCGTTTCCTTTCGTTTCTTTAGATTCGTATTATTATTCATACCGAATCTAATCTAGGGTTTCATCGTAGGAATCCGTAACCAGATTCCGTTTCCAGACCTAGAAACCCGACATCGTTCGTTCGTCTCGATTAAGGCAAGTGGCGGTTCGCTCTTTCTTATCATTTCATGTTTTCGTTAATTATCAATTATTTTAATTGTTAATTAAATTGGGATGAAGTGTTGTTTTCGTTTGGGGAACATATTTTTTAAATGTGTGATTTAAAATTCGATATTATCATAGGTTGTATATACTGCTAGAAACAACGCTATTATATCTGTTATTACCGTGATGGTATTGGTGTGGATTTTTATGTGCGAACTTAATATATAGTTAGAACGAGTATTCGTAGGGACGCTATGTATCTCATTGCGAGTACTGGCTGTTTCTTTATAACCGTGGTGCGTAGGATGTCCAAGCCCTAACACCCTTTCCTGGTCATGACCTACCCCTATCCGAGTATAGAGGTGGTGCACATAGCTGGTGCCAAACATTCGGGAAATGCTCCCAAGATATCTCTCGTATCGAGATGATATATTTATATGATAAAAGCTTTAACGTGAATATACGTTTTGGAATTAAATAGATAAGTGTGATTATGCACATAATTAATATACCCTCGGGCGAGGAGTACAACGTGGAAGCCGCCCAGACTTCGATTAAAGTAAGTCCTCCTTCCAAATCTGAATTCGCATTGCGCGGTGAGGTTGGTCGTGGACCCAAATGGTCAAGTCTTTTTAAAACGCTTGTGTGAAACTATAACGTTCCCAAACACTTGTCATACTTTCCGATAAGACTCAATCTTTTGGAGTCTTCTCTTCATAAGCTTTCAATAAGACTCGATCTTTTGGAGTCTTCTCTTGATCATTCTGTTTCGTATCTTTCCGTAGAAGTGTTGAGGTTCACCATCGTCATCGGCTTTTATTCTAGAAACGACGGGTGTAACCTAATACGACTACTTAGAACCTTTCTATTTCTCCCTTGCATAGTCTTTCATTAGAATAACAAACCAATTATTTTCCTTTGCATGGTTGGCAGGTGTCATCCGTCTCATACGACACATCAGGAAAACTTCCCTTCCGTAAAGGCTAGTATGCGACGATGAAGGCATATGGTGTTTTTAAGAGTTTTCTCAAGTTTAAAGATCCTAGGTGTGAGATCGCTCCGATCAAGACCCATTATGATATTTAATTATTTAAGACTTCCGATGTATTGAAACAATTCTGTATTTTGGACGTATTTGGTATTCACAAATGTAATCCGTGACTTGGTTTGAATAAACTTTATGATATTTAATATAATTTGTGTGATTTCATGATTGTTATATAATGGTTAAGCCTTGGGTGACTTTGGATGCGTAATCTGAGGTCACTGGCGGTAATACTTTCAACGAAATATTTGGGGGTGTTACAAATTTGGTATCAGAGCCAAAAGTTTTTAAAACGGGTTGGGTTTCAAATCGTTTTACCCAAAACAAATTTTTTATAAACCGTTTACCCGCTCGTATTGTGAAAAGTTGTTGGTTAAATCCAAAAGTTGAAAATTTTGAATACAATCGCATTAGAGTAAGAGGTGCATTTTCAAATCTCTGCCATTCAAGTCGTGCCTTCTTTCCAGTCTGATATAGTAAGTTCACTTCTATATTTAGAAAGACTAATCTTTTCTTGTCGCCTCGCAGGATATGGGCGCATTCATTTCTCAACTTAGGAACAAGAAAGAAGCCGAGGTGGTTCTGCCATCTCCAGTCAGGCTTGAGTTTCCGGTTCCCCCTCAGTGCTTCGAGGTCGGGGAGCCAAGTTGCCCACCCGAGGAGGTGAAGACCGTGCTCGAGGAGTCGATAGTGTTGGTGTCTAACGGGGCCAGAGTTCCCGAGGTGGAGCCTGAAGCAGACCCGAGAGAGGACACCAAAGAAGAGGAGGAGCCGTCGGAGTACCTTGGAGGGTACTACGACGACGACTTCGAGATAGAGGAGGATCCTGAGGAAGATCCCGAGGAGGATCCGGAGGAGGATCCAGAGGAAGACCCGAAAGAAGAAGATCTGGAGGAGGAGGACCCTGAAGAGGACCTCGAGGTGTACGACTATGAGTCTGATGGCCTAGAACACTTGCTAGAGGACAACCAGGATCCGGGAATGCAGATCATTTTCCCGAGTCTAGAGTTGCCACCTGATGAGGAGTATACGCCATTGTCCCCTGCCGCTTGGGAGACACTTGGGATTTCGGGTACCGTCAGTAGGGGTGAGCAAATATATCCGATCCGACTGATCCGATCCGAAAATCCGCCGATCCGTATCCTAAAAATCCGTATCCGAAAATATCCTTTAAGTTTTTATCCGTATCTGATCCGATCCGGGTGATTTTGCCGGATACTTGAACCGGATACGGATCGAGATATTTAGCTTACCGGATATCCGAAAATATCCAGTACTATTCATATAATATTTATAATCATAAATTTGTTTATTATAACTAATATATTGAGTAATATATTAATAAATTTTACATCCTTAATCACATATTTATATTGTTGTCCAAGTAAAATATTGTAAATACATTTTCATATGAATAATAAGTGTGTATATAATTTAAATCGTACGAACAAATTAAGAAACAACCTACAAATTTTATTTCTTAATTTACAAATTTATTACTTTTGAATTTAAAAAATGAATATATTGATTTATTTTTAATAGATTTGTAGTAACCGGATAATTCGGATATCCGGCTCAGATATCTGATCCGATCCGGGTCCTTTTTACCGGATATCCGTTTCAAAACGGACCGGATACGGATCGGGGTTTTGTAAATTTTTTGAACCGGATATCCGGTATAACGGATCGGATCGGATCGATCCGTTTGCTCACCCCTAACCGTCAGGAGGAGGAGTGGGCTGCTAGATGCACCAGAGGACCCACAGATTATTCCTACTCCGAGGAGGCCAATGGTGAGCCCTGCTTCTCGGCATGCGCTTCACCAGAGTGAGATGGCTTCTTCTGAGGCTTGCCGCCAAGTAGAGGAGTTAGTTGAGCGTGCTCGCACGAGGGCAAGACCTTGGGAGGCGATGGGTACACCGAGGGTGGTCCCGACCCAACAGGCCAGGCCGAGGCCTCGAATGCTTGAGGAGCGCCTGGAGGAGTGGTCGAACGCCTTGTATGACATGGAGGAGAGGACATACGAGACAGAGCTCGGTCTCTCCCGAATGCTTGGGGACGTCCACGAGCTCCAGGAGTACATCCGCCAGGCAAGGTTGCTACTCAACCCTCAGTACGAGGTGAACATGGCAGACTTTCAACCAGGGTTTTTGGAAGAGTTTTGCTACCCACCGGGATCCGACGGGGTTGGGACAAGTGTTCCCGTGTCCAGAGAAAGACCGAGGGCGCCGAGGCCTAGGAATGAGCCGTGTGCTCCGGGCCCAAGTAGGTCGAGGAGTCCGACACCAGACCCCGAGGATAGACCCCTTCCGAAGAGGATGTGCATGAGGGCCCCTGATTATAGGAAACACTTCAGGGCACCATGATGGGAGCCAGTGTTGAGTCTTAGTGTTTTCTTTTTCTAGCTGCTTTGTTTCGTTTTATTATAGTCGTAGCCTCCTGACAATTTTGTCTTATCGCTTGGAAGGGCTTTTCTATGTATCACTTATCAAACTCAGTTTCAGTTCATGGTATCAATGAAAAGTATACCAGTTTGATCTATTCCGAGTAAATTATTATACGTTGTGCATGTTAAATTGATATTAATGTTGTGAAATACTTGGAAAATTGATCGGTAAACAGATGGTGAACACAAGGAACACGATTCGTGCTGGTGTTGGGCCAAGCAACAACCCCAGGCTGAATTTGAGGAGTGCCGCAAGTCAAGGGGATGAGAACGAGTCGGTTTCTCACAACAACCCCGAAGGCAGTGGCCAGGTTCCGGCCAATCCTCAGGTGTTATTTGACGCCGCGGCTATTGAAGCTATTCGGGGGATCGTGATGCAAGCGGTCACCGATATCTTGCGGCAAATCGCACCACAGGCACAAGGTGTGCCAGTTCCTCAGGAAGTTCCTAGATTTGAGGAGCCAGTTGTTCATGTGCCTCATGAAGATGCCGTCAGGAACCGAGGGAACTATGGTCGGGCATTGAAGGCCGTCAGCTCTATGAGGTCTGACAGCTATGATGGAAAGGGGGAACCAGTCAAGGTGGCATATTGGTTCTCACACATGGAGAGGTTATTCAGGAACGTCGAGTGCACTGAAGCTGAGAAAGTGCACATTGCTTCCCTTCAACTGAAGGAGGTGGCTAGTGAATGGTGGAAAAGCACCGGTCTACCTGATCATCCTGGTTTGAACTGAGGAATGTTTAAGATGAAGATGACCGATCGTTTCTTTTTCCATGCTATGAGGGAAGAGAAGCATAAGGTGTTTCTCTATCCGTAGACGGATGGATTGAAAGTGACTGAGCTTGCGGCCAAGTTCAATCACCTATTGCAGTATGCTGGGCCGGAAGTGTCCAGTGAGGAGCAAAAAATCTGGCATTTCCACGAGTGGATGAATCCAGACATCAAGCCACTGATGGTGCGCCACGAATGCTCTACCTTGGAGCAGTACATGGATGTTGCCTATAAGTTGGAGGTGACTCTGGAGGAGTCGACGAGAAAGCGCAATCGCCAGAGACCGGCGCAGAGCCAGCCTCAGGCAAGTGGGTTCAAGCGACCCATGCCACCGTCAAATTTTGTCAAATCTGGCCGGGCAAGAACGGAGGTAACTCAGGCAGGGTCTACTCAGTGTTTGGGTCAGGGCAATAACCCTATCTAGTGTTACAATTGTGGCAAACCGGGGCACAAGAGTAATGAGTGTCCGAAGGATAAAAGGACGTGTTTTGCCTGCAGGAAGGAGGGGCACTTACAGACGTTTTGTCCGCAAAGGAGACAGAAAGGAGCTGAGTCACAGCAAGGGTCTGTTAGCCATAACAACTGACCCCGATTCAAACCAGTGGTGGCTCCTAGTCCTTCGACGCAGACAACGACTCAGAAGAAGGGGAAAGCCCCAGCTGCTTCGGGAGGTCAAGGTCAGCGACTCTACGAGATGCGTGAGGCTGACGGACCTAATGCTCCAATTGCTCAAGGTACTCTATACCTTCATTCTACTTCTATGTGTATATTGTTTGATTCGGGTGCTACACATTCTTTCATTTCGGAGGACTGTGTGAGTAAGCTAGGTTTAGTGTGCAATGAGGCTTGTGAGCCTTTCGTAGTAAATCTTCCCAATGGTGAGCAGTTGGTAGGAACCAAGCGTCTGTCAGAATTTCAATCACCATTCAGGGTAGGAAGTTCGAAGCAGACTTGATCTGTATAGCCATGGCTCCATACGACATTATTCTCGGGATGGATTGGCTGACGCGTCATGGGGCGATAAACGATTTTAGCTCAAGGACTGTGACGGTGTCATCTGGGGGCCAGTTTGTATGCAAGTTTAAGGGTCGTAATGACGCTAATAACGACAAGCTCATCAATGTGATGGCTGCGTGTAAGCTACTTCGACAAGGTTGTGTCGGGTACCTGTGCTATTTGGATAAGCCCAAGAGAGATGAGACTTCAGTTCTTGATGTTCCTGTCATCTGCGAGTTTTCGGATGTCCTTCCGGAGGAGATTCCCGGGTTAACCCCGAATCATGACGTGGAGTTCACCATTGACCTCGAGCCTGGTACCGCGCTAAATTCTAAGGCACCGTACTGGATGGCTCCAGTAGAGATGCAAGAGTTGAAGAAGCAACTCGAGGACCTTCTTGAGAAAGGATACATAAGGCCGAGTGCATCGCCTTGGGGCGCTCCGGTCTTGTTTGTCAAAAAGAAGGATGGTTCGTTTCAACTTTGTATCGACTATCGTGAGTTGAACAAGGTCACGATCAAGAATAAGTATCCGTTACCTAGGATTGATGATCTGTTGGATCAACTGTAGGGAGCAAAAGTCTTTTCCAAGATCGATCTGAGATCTGGTTACCATCAGCTCAGGATTCGTGAGGAAGATATTCCGAGGACTGCTTTCCGGATGAGGTATGGGCACTACGAGTTCGTAGTCATGTCATTTGGGCTTACTAATGCTCTGGCAGTCTTCATGGATCTGATGCATCGATGTTTCCACCAATATCTGGATAAGTTCGTGGTGGTCTTCATCGACGATATTTTGATCTATTCCCCGAGTGAGGAAGCTCACGAGGAACATCTTCGGATAACCTTGTCAGTCCTTAGACAGAATCAACTGTATGCGAAGTTGTCTAAGTGTGACTTCTGGATCAAGGAAGTGGCTTTCTTAGGCCATGTGATCAATGAGGATGGGGTTATGGTCGATCCCCAGAAAATTGAAGCGGTAGCTAACTGGAGGCGGCCTCAGAATGTGAAGGAGGTGCGCAGTTTCTTGGGACTTGCAGGTTATTACAGACGGTTCGTGGATGTATTTTCTAAGATCTCTCTACCCATGATCGGTTTGCTCCGCAAGGTCCATAAGAAGTTTATCTGGGATGACAAGTGCGAGGCTAGCTTTCAGAAGTTGAAGAAGTGCTTGACCTCCGCATCAGTTTTGACGCTACCGGAGGGAACCGATGGTTATGTGGTATATAGTGACGCTTCAAAGCATGGGTTATGATGTGTACTGATGCAAAAAGGGAAGGTTATTGTGTACGCATCTAGGCAGTTGAAAACCTATGAGGCAAACTATCCGACGCATGATCTGGAGTTAGCGGTTGTGGTGTTCGCATTGAAAATTTGGAGGCACTATCTCTATGGTGTTAAGTGCCAAGGCTTCACCGATCATAAGAGTCTCAAGTATGTGTTCACTCAGAAGGAGTTGAATATGAGACAATGTCGCTGGTTAGAGCTACTCAAGGACTACGACATCGAGTTGCTGTATCATCCGGGCAAGGCTAACGTGGTGGCCGTTGCATTGAGCCGGAAGACGCCGCACGCGACCGTAATAGCTCTACTCACTGCTCAGACCAAGCTAAGCCAAGGATTGTGCGAGATTGACGTCTTGTACGATCAACGTCGAGGATGCCTGAGTATGTTGGAGATTCAGGCTACGCTACTAGACCAGATTAGGGAGAATCATGTTGATGATGTGGTCTTGGTGAAGTTAAGCAGTGAAGTGATGGACGAGAAATCTCCTGGATTCGTGATTCAGGAGGATGGATCACTCTAGTTTCAGGACCAGATTTGTCTGCCTGACATGGACGGCCTTCGCCAGTTGGTGATGAATGAGGCCCATTCGTCAGCTTATTCTGTACATCCAGGATCCAGTAAGATGTACAAAGACCTCAGAATGAAATTTTGGTGGCCCAATATGAAGTGGGACGTAGCAGAATTTGTGGTGAAATGCT
Organism: Rheum nobile; assembly: GCA_027886185.1. NCBI lineage: Eukaryota > Viridiplantae > Streptophyta > Magnoliopsida > Caryophyllales > Polygonaceae > Rheum > Rheum nobile. The sequence goes on along the minus strand of WOAB01000191.1, from coordinate 455,048 downwards.
TGACTTGTCAGAAGGTCAAGATAGAACACCGTAGACTAGGTGGTGAATTGCTACCTCTCCCAGTGCCAGAGTGGAAGTGGGAGGATATTGCTATGGACTTCGTCACGGGGTTGCCGAAGACTCAGAGTCAAAAGGATGCTATATGGGTAATCATTGACAGGCTCACGAAGAGTGCTCACTTCGTGGCTATTAAATCAACATGGGGAACCTAAAAGCTATCAGAAGTTTTCCTACACGAGATTTTCCGTTTGCATGGTACACCAAAGACCATTGTATCGGATCGTGACGGCCGATTCATGTCGAGATTCTGGAAAGAACTCCACAAGGCCATGGGAACCGAGTTGAGGTTCAGTACTACGTTTCATCCTCAGACGGATGGACAGTCTGAGAGGACCATCCAGACACTGTAAGATATGCTAAGAGCCTGCGTACTTGATCGTCCGACCAACTGGGAGAACAGCTTAAGTCTGATTGAGTTAACGTACAACAATAGCTGGCATTCTACCATTAAGATGGCTCCATTCGAGGCATTGTACGGTTGGAGGTGCAGATCTCCAATTTGTTGGGACGAGAATGCCGACAAGGTTCTACTCGGGCCGGAGTTAGTCGAAAGGACTACCTCGGACATTGTTTTGATCAGACAGAGGATGTTGACAGCTCAGAATCGACATAAGTCTTATGCAGATCTGAAGCGCAGGAATGTCGAGTTCGAGGTTGGTGACAAAGTGTTTGTCAGGGTGTCGCCATCCAAGGGTGTATTCAGGTTCGGCAAGCGTGGGAAGCTTAACCCTCGCTACGTGGGACCGTTTGAGATCCTTGACAGGGTGAGATCTCTAGCGTATCGTTTAGCATTGCCGTCTTCGGCACATCCAGTGCATAACATGTTCCATGTGTCTTTGTTGAGGAAGTACGTGCCAGATGTGTCTCATGTGTTGAGTTATGGAGACATCGAGATTCAGGCAAATGGTACCTACGAGGAAATACATGTGCGTATTCTCGAACGTCACGAGAAGCACTTGCGGAATAAGGTGGTACCATTAGTAAGGATTCTCTGGTCCAAGTCTGGATCTGAAGAGGTTACTTGGAAAACCTGGGAGACTGAGGCGGATATGCTTAGTCGTTTTCCCGATCTATTTTCGGCCTAGTTTCGGGGTCGAAACCTTTTTAAGGGGGTAGTGATGTAACGTCCCTCGTTTTTTCGAGCTATTTCGGCCAAGTTTCGAGGTCGAAACTTTTTGATGTGACCTCGCCTACCATGACAGCTGTAGACGAGGAGGAGGCTATGAGTCTTAGGTCCTCAGGTCCCATTACTAGAGCACGAGCCAAAGCTATTCAAGTTGCGACTCAATCACTGGTGACCAGACTCGTAGCAGGTCATGGACGTCCAACTACAAATGAGGGATCCATTCTGAGTTTAGTGACAGTTGGGACGTCTACACAGTCTGCGGAGATCCCGGAGCTTACAGATTAGATATATTGATCGCTATTCGCCTAGTTATCGATATTTCTGATTTATGACATTTTTTAGTTTTTAGTCCGGATATTTTTTATTATTATTTTCAGCATTTTTAGGGAGTTTAAGAGGTCATTTTTATACTTAGAATGACCAGCCCCCTTAGAGTAATTTTTAGTGTTTTATTTGTTTTATTTTTAAACTTTTTGGTTAAGGAAAAAGAAGAGTCTTCCTTTTACTTAACCTAGCTTTGTAGCCTCCTTTCTTTTTACGTTGATAATTATAACTTTTATGTTGAGAGAAAACCTCCATTGAAGCTCCTTCAACGTCACCTTGAATCACCTAGTCGAGCTTGCTCCTTCGTCATTCTCACATCAAATCCTTTAGATCTAGGTCGAGCGTGCTCCCTTCATCTATTCCGCTTCCAAATCTCCATCTTTTCCAACCCTATACTGGCCGTGAACTCCCCTTCACCCCTACGGTCATCCACTCACATTTCTATCGCTTCCGCAATCGCTTCCGCCTCGCCGTCGTCTTGCAATCTCCATCAAACGCAGACGCCTATCCAAGGAGTTGCTTCGCCCCACTACGGATTCATCACGATCTCATCCGGGACTTGAGACCTTCTTCATAGCAAGGTCACATCAACTGGTATCAGAGCCTTCGAATCTGTAAGTCGAATCGATTCCTTGCTTATCACAACCTTATTTTCGTGTCAAAAAATTCCAAATTTTTTTTTCCTGCATTTTTCTTGATAATTCTGATTGTTATTATTCATTTCAGTTTTTAGAGTCAAAAAAATTCAAAAAATTTCCCCTTGAAGACCGAATTGTTTTTAAAAAAAAAAAAATTTGGGTGATTTTCTCTAGTTCTTCACGGCTCTAGTGAATTTCTTCCTCAAAAAATTTGTTTGCTTGATTTTCAGAGTTCTTACCTTGTCCCCTACGCACAACAATTGCTTCTTGTGTTGATAAATTGGTGATTGAATTATAGATCTAGATTTGCATGCATATACGTTGAATTGCTGTACTTGACCTTTTTGCCATTAATCTGCATCTTCTTTGATCTCTTCTTTCCCACTTGAATCAATTGAGTGTGTTGGTGTCTAGAATATTTTTTAAAATTTTTTTTGAGTCCGATCTGCGCAACGGAGGCTTCCTTGAAGAATTTCGCCCTTGAAGATTAGGGTTCTTGAGTTCTTGTTGCAATTTCTCTAATTCAAAAAAAAAAGGCTGAGATCTTTCCTTGTAGAAAAAGCCAGATCTGAAGAATTGCCAAAAAAAATTATCAATCAAAAAAAAAATCAAGGCAATCAAATCCTTGTAAGTAGGGAAAGTGGTTAGGGCACCATTGCCTTCGGCGCCACACAAGAACCAAAGCCAGCAGCGTCGGCGCCCAGCAAGCCGCGCCCGCACGCGCCCAGCACACACCCCCTTATATCCCGGGTGCCTCTGAACCGGGTTAAAAGACCCCCTCCCAGCGCAACGAGCACGGACTTCCCTGATCCAGGTTCTTTTCGTGGGTTCCGAAACTTGCACCCTACGGAAGATCTTTGGTATTTTAATTTTTAATTTTTTATTTCGTTCTTTTTGTGTCGATTTCTGCATTCGCTTTTTACAGTTTTCCTTCTGACTTTGGTGTGAGTTATCCGCTTTTGTTAGTTTACAGCTGCTTAGCCGGGATGCCTAGGTTCACGCCGGATTAATTTTTGTGCCTACCGTTATATCTTGGTGACAGCAGTTGAGGTTACTGTAGGGGTATTAGATTGCAGGGATCTGAGTCCTTTTATTTTTATTTTTCCTTTTTGTGTCGGTTTCTGCATTCGCTTTTTACAGTTATCCTTCTGACTTTGGCGTGAGTTATCCGCTTTTGTTAGTTTGCAGCTGCTTAGCCGGGACGCCTAGGTTCACGCCGGATTAAGTTCTGTGCCTACCGTTATATCCTGGCGACAGCAGTTGAGGTTTCTGTAGGGGTATTAGAGTGCAAGAGCTTTTTGTGAGAAAAGCCGAACTTAGGTGGCATCGGTGAAGAGATATAGGGTGCGCAAAGCCAAAATAAGGTAATCGTTGCCCTATCGTTATTGATTCATTTACCATTTCCTCTCTCTCTCACTGTCTTGGCTGTTATAGTCTTGTTGGCATATCTAGGCTTATATTACTGCAATTTATATCTACAATTTGTTTGCTGAGTTATCGCTGCATTTTGTGATTGTTGTGTGATTATCCTTAGCCTTCCCGCCCTCACGGCCATATCAGCCTTGCTTTCAGTTGTGATATCTTGGTAGTTCGACTTCTCTTTCGTTTCTGTTGCTTTGTTTTTGTTTTTCCTTTGCTCTGTTGGGGTTTCTGTTGTCTTTTCAGGATAATGGTGAACTCCAATGACGGACAGGATACGGGTCGGGTCGATCAACTGGCTACTGCCATTGAGCTTTTGGTGGCCAATCAGCAACGTTCTGATGAACGTTCCGAAGCCAATTTTGCAGCCATGCGTGACTTGCTCAGTAGAGTGATGCCGTCTCCGTCACCGAACCAGCGTGACGACCAGAGTACCCTAGCCCAGAAGCAGAAAAAGGGGAAGGGCGTTCTGATATCCGATCCTCCTACGCAGCCTCAGCGGAAAGGATCACAGAAAGAAAGCAGCGCATCGAAGAAGAAGGTGCGCTCCAAATCAGCCCAGTTGACAATTCATGAACACAACTCTCAGGACGAGGACGAGCAGGACGATGATGAGTCATCTTCAGAGGAGGATGAACATGTCGATGACAGTGCCGTCAGACGCCAGAGCAGACGCACAGACCCACATGCTTCCACCAGCAAGCAATGGAAACCCTCCACAGCTCATCCAAGTCGACACCAGGTAAATTCTGAAACCTTCAATGTCCATTCTTTTGTTGACCATTAGAGTACTGTTTCTCCTGTTGAGTCAGATTCAGATGAAGGGTTCAAGGAATTTGACCTTGAGGAGGAGGAAGAAGGGGCCTATGGGTTTTCTGCAGGTTATCACCCACCCCTACAGGACCCACCAGAGCAGCAGTTTCATCGTACAGGTTGGGTTCCTCCTCCACAGCAGCCACAGAATCAGGCTGCTTATTACGCTGCACAGGGTTATCCACAGCCATATCAGCATCAGCGGGTTGCCGGTCCTCCACGAGCGCAGCGACGGTGACAACTACCAGTTGGACAGCAGCGGCAGGGGCTTCCACAGCAGAATTTCTATGCTCCGGCTGCAGGCCAACAACGATACCCACCTCCAGCTACGTATCGCCAAGAAATTAAGGTGAAAATCAAACCCTTCCTTGGTACTTATTATCCTTCTACTTTCATAGATTGGTTGCAGAGTACCTGCCATGTTCTTCAACACTATCAATATGAGGAGCATGCGAAGGTGGAGATCGTCACCTTGCATTTCCAAGGAGCAGCGCGCACCTGGTGGAACCGACTGGTCCAACAGCAGGCACGCATGGGGTGGCCACCTGTGACAGAGTGGCAACAGCTAGTGGCGATCATGACACGCAAGTACGTGCCGACGACATACCGAGAGGATATGAAGACAGCCATTGCACTTGCTACTCAGGGTCGTGATACGCCACAGGAGTTCTTTGCTCGCTTAGAAGACATGTACTTCAAGGCTGGGGTAAGTGTTACTCCCTCTACTCTACGTACACGTTTTGTAACGGGTTTGTCACAGCCGTACAGGGATCAGGTTGACGTCCTGCCAATCCGAGACCTCAACAACGTAGTACATACTGCGCAGAAGCTCTATCTTCAAGCGCAGAGACGTCGACATCAGCCTTGGCAGTCTTCGTCTTCTCCCTCACCAAGGTATACCTCGAACCCTGTCAATTCTTATCGCACTAACTCTTCTTCTAGTTTTGTGCCTAGACAGGATCGTACAGGTATTGCGTCTTCTACGACGCCGCGGCCGGCGCCCCCTTCTTCTGCGCGCCGACAGCCATCGGCCTCTGCTGAGACAGGCCGTACAGATCGTTCTCGCGATCTAGAGTGTTACAGATGTGGTGGACGAGGACACTATCAGAAGGACTGCCCTAATCAGAAGCGTGTCCTCTACTCCGCCCAAACTGCAGACTACGAGAGCCTTTCGGATGAAGAGGAGAACGTCCCAGAGGAGTCTGCAGAGCTGACTGCTGAGGTGATCAGGCCGAGCGACCATGATACATACGTCATGCATTATGCCTTGGTCACCAGACTCGTCCTCAGCGTCAAGGAAGGAGGTCCGCTTGACCAAAGGGAGAATCTGTTTCATTCCCGGTGTCGTATGAAGAATGCGTCGCTGAGTCTGATAATTGATGGAGGGTCGTGCTGCAACATTATAAATGAGAGAGTCGTCCGCGACTTCAATCTTCAGACGCAACCACATCCTCAGCCCTACGGTCTGCACTTTTATGATGTGAGTCTGACTCCACAACCCATCTCGGTGGGCTCCACGTCGGCCCTTTTGGGCGGGGGTCTGGCTAGCCACGGCCCGTCGGGCTAGACCGGCAGGAACAGTCGAGACTCACAGCAGGCCTGCAGGCCATACACCTCAACCAGATGCTCACAGGGTATTAGCCTGTAGGTTGTTGGAGGTGGGACTCGAACCCAGGACTTCCTTTTAACAAGTGGGAATATCATCACTTGTCAACCAACTACACTGCATCTGGTTGGGGTGTATGGCCTGCAGGCCTGCTGTGAGTCTCGACTGTTCCTGCCGGTCTAGCCCGACGGGCCGTGGCTAGCCAGACCCCCGCCCAAAAGGGCCGACGTGGGGCCCACTGAGATGGGTTGAGAGAGTTGGGTTTAATTAATTAATGTTAGAACAACAAGTAAATTATGCTGTTATTATAGCACAAAAGCAAGCATCAAGTATATTCATTTTGTCGTAGTTTCACAATAAGCACAAACATCCAATATATGATTACCTTAATCAATCCGTCCCTAGGCATTAGATTAAAATCTTGGGCAGACTTTTTTGTTTTTGGTGCAATTACAATTGTTGGTGTAGCTCTCTTTCTGGTTGGAGCACAACTAGGAGCCTGAAGCAAGAAGAGAAATAATACTACATGTTCAGGATAACAAAATAACCTAATGAACCAATTAGCTTATCATGGACAACACCAACACGGCATGAATTTTTACCATAAGCATTAAGGATATTCATTTTGTAGTAGTTTCACAATAAGCACAAACATCCAATATATAGTTACCTTAATCAATCGGCTCCCAGACACTTGTTTAAAATCTAAGGCAGACCTTTTTGTTGGTGGTGCAACTAAAATCGTTGGTGCAGCTCTGTTCTTTCTGGTTGATGCACGCCTAGGAGCCTAGAAGAGAAATAGTACATACATACATGTTCAGGATAACAGAATAACCTAATGAATCAATCAATTCGTTTACCATGGCCAATTCAGAATGAATCTTATCATAAGCATCTTATGTTCAGGAGAGTAATGAACTACACGTTCAAGGACAATCACAGATTCAATTTCCAGAAGCCACAAATATAAGTACTATAATAGAGGAAAGTAGAACTGATACATACAACTGATACATTCAATTTCTTAGGCAAACACTTTAAAATCGAGAAAAAACCCCAGAAGAGAAACAAATAAACGAACAGGGAATTTGAAGTTGTAGCAGAAAATTACACAGCTACCAGTTGAACCTGTTTCAAAACCACATCAAAACAGAACCAAGGAAAGGGAAAAAAATCACTTGGCGGAGAGCGTCTTTCTCATGCGAATCCATCTCATCTGTACTCATATCCTCCAACATGAGAAATTAAAGGCGTAATTCAACAGGAATTTGAAATCTGTAGATGGGAGAGAGATTTCTTTGGCCAAAATTCTCAGACGGTGTAATTTAGGGGAATCGGTAGGAGTTGTACAGATGGGGCGAAGTGTGGACCTTCTAGGAAATTATACGGATTTGGTCCCTAATATTTCGTTATTGTTTAATTAATAGTCCCGAATTTTTGAATATTTTAATTTGTAGTCCTTTTGAATGTCAAAGTTTATAAGTTTATTTTAACTTACTAGCTTAGTAAAAGAGATTTTTGTATTAATGGTAATAATGAATATATTTCCTCCGTTAAGAATTATTTGACTTTATAGCTTTTTTTAGATAAAATAAAAAATCAATTTTTTTTTTCCAGATTACCCTTACTTAATTTCATTAATTGTTGATGTTTAAAATGACAATTATTTATGATACCAAATTTAGTAATAAGCATGGGGGTAAATATGACAAAATCTTGTTAAAATATGTAGAATGACAAATATTTCTTAAGAAACACTTAAACCTAAAAATTCAAATATTTCTTAATGGGGGAGTATAAGATAAACATATATTAGATATATAATTGAGAGGAAGGATCAAATGTGACTGACCCTTAAGGTAAAACGAATGACCTCCTACGCGCCGTCCATGTGTCCCCATCCAACGGCTAAGCTTCTACCGGATTTTTAGGTCAAAATAGAGACAGAGGGGCATTTTGGTCTTTTTGCCATTCATTCCTTCTTCCAGCGCTTGTCTCCCCTCCTTCTCTCCCTCTTCGCGCTTCTCCAGCGACATAAAATTGCCATTGAAGAATTGATTCTTCTCCTTGATTCCGCCATTGATTCCGTGATTCCTTCCTCGATTCCGCCATTTTATACTCTATTCGAGTTATTCTTTTGATTTTCTACTGGCGTCTATGGATTCCGGTAAGTGATTTGTGTTTTTTTTACTTCTAGGGTTTGATTCAATTGTTCCAGTTCTTCAATTCCATCTTTAATTTTTGCGTTCTTTATGGTTTTAGCCATTCGATCTATGTGTTGTTTACTTTGTTTCCCTTTCGTTGCCAGATTTGTCTTCAATTTTCACACTTAGGTTTACTTTTGTTCAATTCTTGGAATGAGTTTTATTCTTTGTTGCTTTGGTTTTTTTGTTTCCTTCCGCTTTTGTATGTTCATTTGTGTTAACATATGTTGAGGTTGTTTAGTTTAGTGATTGATCTATGTTGATCTCCAGATTGCAATGTCCACTATGTTTTGAACATGTCGCCTATTTGTAATGAACCTCCATTGCTTTATGTGCTTTTTGTTTCAGTTTTTGCAAGTTTGTCTGCTGGTGCTAGTGGTTCTTTCTCACCTGGTCCTAGCCTCCCTAGTTCGTATGCTTCTGAATCTGATAATGAGTCATCGAATTCTATTTCTCACCTATCGCAAGGTGGTTCTGTCTACCACATTCCTGGTTGTGATGATGCTTTGAAACCAGCTGTTGGTATGCAGTTAACGACATTGGATGCATGTATTGCATTTTACAAGGCATATGCATTGAAATGTGGTTTTGTTGTTCGCCTCGGAGGCTCACACATGAGAGACCAAGTGATTGTGTTGAAATATTTGCTCTGCAATAGGCAAGGTTTTAAAACTGCCCAGAACAACACAAAACGTGTCCGTAGACGTCCTTCTAATAGGGTTGGGTGTATTGCAAAGCTCACCCTTCGTTTTGTCGATCGTGAGGGCTACAAAGTGATTGCTTTTGGAGATCGCCATACACACCCGCTTGTTGTTGATAAAGAGAAACAATTTATGAAGTCTATAAGGAAGTTAGACTTTGGGCATAAGAAATCTGTTATGGATTGCGAGAAAGCTCACATCGGTCCAGTTAGGTCCCACCGCATCTTCAAGGAACTTGTTGGCGGCTACTCCCAAGTTGGTGCATCTGCTATTGACTTCAAGAACTACCGACGTGACATGTTGGCTTATATTGTTGGTTCTGATGCTCAGATGACTATCAACAAATTTTTCAACAAAAAACAACTTTCTGCTGCCTTTTGCTTTGATTATGACGTTGATTCTTGTGATCGGTAGACTCGTTTGTTCTGGGCTGATCCTGTGTCTCGTAAGAACTTCTCATTGTTTGGTGACATTGTCTCCTTTGATGCGACCTACCGCACTAACAGGTTAGAATAACACAACAAAGTTTTACTTTATTTTTCACCCTATGTTTAAACTTTTACTTTTTATGAACCTCTATGTGTGTTATGATGAACCTGCATTAACATATTGTTGCACTTGTGCATGTATTAATGTGAACCTAGCCCCATTCCTTATTTGACTTTCTAATGCATAACATGAACCTTTCACTATACTTTGCTGAACCTATTCTAAAATAATTTGTTGCACTTCTATACTCATTCTACTTCTATACTCATTCTACTGCACCTTTTAGCCCCTTTTGTTGTCGACATACTTATGTATGCTTACTCTTTTTAAATTCTCACTCTTTTAGGTATAATCTTATATTCATACCTTTCACCGGCCTAGATCACCAAAAGTCTGGTGTTACTTTTGCGGCTGGCTTAATATTCAGGGAGGATGCTGGTTCATATGTGTGGTTGTTGGAAAAATTCAAGGCAGCTATGGTGCATGAGCCAAAGCTTATTATGACAGACCAAGACCAGTCCATGAAGTCTGCTATTGAGCAAGTTTTCCCCCACTCTCGCCACCGGCTTTGTATGTGGCATATCATGAAAATGTCTCGGGAAAGGCGAAATACGACACTACCACTGGTGCTGATTTTCGGGAGAAGTTGGACAACATTGTGTGGACTCATGATCTCGGAGTTTGAGGCTCAGCGGACTGCTTTGCTTGCTGAATTCCCATTGGTGAAGCGGAGGTGGTTTGATGACATGTTTGCAATCCGACATTTTTGGATTCCAGCTTACTTCAGGGATGTTATGTTTGGTGGCTTGGTCAGGACCACTTCCATTTTTGAATCTGCCAACAGTTACTTTGGTCACTTCACCGATAGATACTAACATCTTGTTGAGCTGGTAATGCACTTTAACATCGCCTTGGACACTCAGAGACACAAGCAAGCAGAGCTTAACTTTGATTCATCAACCATGCAACCATATCTGCGTACCCTTTTAAGCCTGGAGAAGCATGCAGCTTAGGTGTACACTCCTTCTACAACCCTTATGGACCCAAGAAGTGCCAAGGGACCCAGGTTGGCCGAGCAAAGTGAAGAAATGACCGATGGACCTGCAATAGCCTCATCTTGACAACCATGGCGTCGGCATCAGCAATGTCATGACCCTCTAACCAGGCGATCTCCCAGATGCCTCGTGCGTTTGGGATGATTTTTGATGGGATTCTTCCTGATGATTTCTAGGACCACATATCCAAAATTCAGCTTAAACGGAGTCGTTTTGCCTTTCCGTTGTCGAGGGCCAGTTTTAGACATTTTTAGACACGATTACTTTTCGGCGCATAGGCAAAATTGTCTTTCAGCGCATAGGCTCCACACGTAACGTGTGGAGCCTCACCACACGTTACGTGTAAAACCTATCCACACGTAACGTGTGGTGAGGCTCCACACGTAACGTGTTGATATGCTCCACACGTTACGTGTGGATATTTTAATATATTATAATGCTCTATTGGCGTTGAGGGTATTATAATGTTTTGTATGAATCATATTATAATGTTGTAACCAAAAGCCAGATATGGAGCATATCCACACGTTACGTATGGTTATTTTAATATATTATAATGTTGTGGATGTTGTATCATATTATTGTTTATTTTTAGTATTTATTTGTGTTTCAATGTTGTGTATGAATCATATTATAATGTTGTGTATGAATGTTGTGTATGATTTGTAAATAGGAATTAGGGGAGGGTTACCCCCATTGCCCAACTCTTATCTAATATTAATAAAAAAACAATACAAAATAATGAACCGAGAAGACAAAAACAAATTGTTCATTACACTGGTTGACTACAACCACATTTAACACACAATACAGGAAAGAACACAAGTTGTTCATAAACTTAGAAAATATAAGAGAAAATATATGACATTGCTTTAGCGTTTGAAGAAATTAGGATAGTCTTTGGTAAACGTTCGCTTCATATGATATCTCTGGTTTGCTAAATTTGCTTGCTCCCTACAAAGGTTGATAGTACATGAACAACATTATACAAAAGATACGACATTAATCACTACGATATATATCATTTAGTAGTTTGAGGTTATACCTACGAATGTTATCAAAATCTTTAAGAAGATCTTGATTTTGCTTTACAAGATCTTGATTCTCCTTAACAAGATCTTGTTTTTCCTGCCATTGTTGTCGAATAACCGCGTGTGCCCTGTCCTCGTACATTGGATCAATCCACTCCCTGAAACAACACCCCAGTTCTAGGCATCCCCAATACCTCCTTCCGTAGTTCCACTGCAAATCCCAACTTCGGACAACAACTTTCAAATTACAATAGCATGATGCGTATGTTGATGGTTTGGGTGAAGATGCCATTATTTGTTGTAGTGTTTGGTTTGTTACAAATATCATGAATCCATTAATATAAAAAATTAGGGTTAATAAATCGAAAGAAACTGGAAGAAGAAGCTTACCAAAAAATGTATCTTCGAGCGCCGCAACGACTTGTTGTAGTGAACAAATAACCCTAATTCTTCTTATATAGTGAAAAAGCAATGTGTTTGACATCTAATAACCAGCCTTAAAAAAAAGAAATCTGATTGACAACTAATAACCAACTGTAGTATATAGTTGTATACAACTATAGTCATGAGCCTTTTATCCTAAACCCTAAATCCTAAACCCTAACCCTAAGCCCGAACCCTAACCATAAACCCTAACCCTAAACCCTAAACCCTAAACCCTAACCCTAACCCTAACACTAACCCTGATGCCCACGCGTTACGTGTGGATGATGTTCACACGTTACGTGTAAACATCATCCACACGTAACGCGTGGGCATCATGTTTCTAAATTTAACTGGTTATTTGAACTTAGACTTTTACAGCAACACACTGATTTCAGATTCTTGATTGTAATACAGGGTTGAAGGGGCCCATTCCAGTCTGAAAAACTTCTTCACAAGCAATGATGGCAACCTTTGCACTGTATTCGATCAATATCATACACGGTTGCGCACTCATATTGGTGAGATAAGGGGGGGGGGGGCATTGAATGAGAGCATAGGAAAGAGATTTACGCTGCTAACAAACGCACATCTTTTCTGCAAGCTGCACTACAAGGTCTCTGCGATTGCACTAGCTCGGTTGATTGAGGAATACAGGAAAGGCGAAGCTCCATTGTGGAACACTATATGCAGATGCCAGATGAGGGTCAGAGATGGCTTGCCTTGCGTGCATGACATGGCGCGGAATGTGATGAACCAGGAACCAATTGAACCTAGCTCATTGCATCCGTTCTGGAGGCAATTGACCTTGTCAGAAGTACGGACAGAAGAAGAAGAAGAAGCCAGAGAACACAGAGTGAATAGGTCATTGCTTGAAGAATTTACTGCAAGCGTCTTTCCCACATTGCTAGTGCATGATCAACAAAGAGCTGTCTCAACACTAACAAGTATAGCACATCCAGAGCGGATTACTCTGTAAGAGCCAGCTAAAGTTAGGCATAAGGGTCGGCCTCAAGGAGCTCTAAACTTTGCCACCAAAAGACAACCATCATCATGGGAGTACACTGACCAACAGATGGAGGGAACATGATGAGGAATCATCCCCGCCATTAGTGCCAACCTTTGATGGACCGATTACTAGGTCAAGATTGAAGAAACTACGTCAAGAGCTGGAGACGTTTATGGCACATGATGTATCACATGACGAAGAGGACAAGTCCAAAGTCAAGGCGTTGACTTTATTGGTCAACGTTACATATGTTTAATCTTATTAATTTCTGCATTGGATATTTTTAGGATTATTATTTATTTATTTTCAGCGTTCTATTTTCGGGTATTTTTGGAACAATTGTAGCCCGTTTTAGGAAGCTAGGGCCGGCCACCTCTTAGGTATTTAAGGCGCCCTTGTCTTCTTCATTAGTCAGATTTCTCACATTGTTAAAACACAAAAACAGAGCTTGGTTTTTGCTTTGAAAACTCGGCTCCCCGTGAGAGTCTCAATCGATTGTTCTTTCCTGCTTAGTTGTGTTCGTCTTTGTCAAGTCCCTCTGGAGTTGGTGATTTCGTACTTCATAAGCAATCCTCTCCGTGCTCCAAGTTCGTCCGCGATTCTTGGTTGTGTGGCGTTGTAGAGATTGAGTTGGTAGATCGTTCGACAAGGTTCCTTGCTATCAAGCAAGCGGGTTTTCTCATCGTTTCTATTGGTTCTATCTATTATCCTATCCATTAGTTTCACTTCCGCCATTGTTCTAATCTTGTGTTTTCTTTTATTTTGAGATCCGTTGCCTAGATCCATCTTCTACACGGCTAACCCCATATCAGAATACCTCCGAAAAAGCAAAAAGGAAGACCACCGAAGAAGGCTTCGACTATGCCTTCGGATCACACATCATTGATCAAGAACCCCAAGCGATATATTACCCAGTTTCCCAAGTGTATGAGACCACACGTGGGAGGATGGTGGGAAATAGTGGGTGATGGAAACTGCGGGTATAGAGCAATTGCGCATGGTCTGGGTTTAGGGCAGGAGCGGTGGGCTTTTGTTCGACGTACCATGATTGCTACGTTGAAATAAGAGTATGAGCTATTCGCGCCAATTTGGATGTCTACGATGACACTTGAGGCAATGGAGGCGAAGCTTGCATGGTTTCCTTCGCCCAACAGGCTTGCCCCATTGGAGACGTGGTTGGACCTCCCGGATATGGGATGTTTGGTGGCAACTGCGTTCAACTGTGTGTTCGTCTCCGTCGGAAAAGGTGTGGGAACGACATACATGCCTATGAGGGCGAAGCCAAACCACACTATTGGCGAGAAGCTGAAGACGATATGCATTTGCCATGTCGAGGAAGAGCAATATTTCATTGTGGTACGTTAATACAATCACATATGTTGAAACTATTTTATGTTAAAACATATGTATGATGCATTGACTTTTATGTAGATTGGCCTTGCCGAAACCGCACCCTTGTCGATTATTTACGGGCCGTGGGTGAGAAATCATGACCCGTCTGCGCGTGATTACGTAGATCAAATAATCCTTGATCAATTGATGGAGTACCAAGAAGCCGTTGCCCCAAAGAAGACAAGACGAAAGAAGAAAGTTGAAACGGTTGATTTATGTAATGACTGATATGTATGAATTATGATGCAATGAATTTGACGTATCTAATCCAAAGCTCGACCGAGTTGTCGTCTCGAACTCTCCTCGATTTTTCTTAATTTCCACAAGTTTCAATTTTACAGAAGGCACAAAAATCGCCAGAAATAGCACGGTGAAGCGCACGGTTTGTCAGTTATTTCGGGATGGCTTACTCATTCTATAAACTAGCACGGTGAAGCGCACGGTTTGTCACAAACAATCATTATTGCCCTAATGCAAAGTTCAATGGTTTGGAAGGAAGGGATACATTTTCTCCAATGATTGCCGTAACGCCTCGGCTACGTCTTCACATTGCTGATCTTCATGTTGGTGATCGCGATATGGATTCAGACGTCCGTAGCAACCCTCGATGCACTGCACACAAGATAAGTGGTACCACTGCATGTAATCACCGCTACACTGGTGGGGTTGAACGATTGGAGGGCCCATAGCTTGTACGCTAATGGAATGTTGATTGCAGGCATCCCATGCAAATTGGGCTCTATCGTATTCCACCGTATAGCTGCTAATCTCCGTGCCCCTCCATGCCCTAATTGGCACAATCGGCGGTCTTGGACACTGTTGTGCACGCCCAAACTGCCTAGCTGCTCGATCCGGCATGTAAGGCTTGGTGACCCACAAACAGGATATGACTCCATGAAATCGCGATGAAGCAAACATCCCATCGTTGAAGTCAATCGGGCCGTATGGCATCCACTCAACCTAAACATAATTGAATTTTAAACAACTAATTATGCATATAACTTCATATTTTAACATACTAGATAAGGACCGTATATGCACTTACACTCTCAGCATGCATCCCATCCAACTCCTCCCTATAATTTATGGTCCGGTTGGATGGCTGTGACATGTCCCATCGACGGGCGTATGAGATCGGCTGTTGGGGGTCCCAGTATACACTCTGTGCAGGTCTAAACATGGGGAAATATTGATATATCCATGCCTACAAAACAATTATATGTAAGTCAATTGAGTAAATAACAAATATACATCTACAACAAAACTACATATGTTTTTATACAAGAAAATTTATACCTGGATCAGAGTGAAACATGTGGACATGACCCGCGCCTCTTTTCTTGTGCACTCTCCCAAGTTGCGGTACACGTGTGCAAGAACACCGGTACCCCAGGCATAGTTCTTGGTTGACGAGGGATCAACCACGAACGGAGTGTAATAAACGGGCAATTTATGCTGAGACTTGTCAGGAAAGAGACAAGACCCCACCAAGTACAGCAAGAACCCATCCGCATGCGTCTCGTCAGTCAAATCCTGGCAATGAGCCTTAAAATCTCTCGCATGCACGGTACCGGCGACGATATCACGACCCTGCAACTCAAATAACTCATGCGCCTGCTCCACCAACGCCTTCTTAAAATCATTGAGGCCCAGCTGCTCGTGCCATTTCTCTGGGGGACCCATGTCTTGCCTATGTATGTTCAGCTGGAGGATCATCCACACATCATGGAGAGTTATAGTCATCTCTCCCCATGGAATGTGGAATGAGTTGGTCTCTGGTTGCCAACGCTCGACGAAGGCACCAATCAACGTCTCATCCACATGCTCGTGCATGATGTCCGGTAGATGACATAGCCCGGACGCAGATACCATGTTACCCCACTCGGCATTCGGTGTGATACGCCATGAGCGTAACTGCTTGCCTCGCTGCTGGAACCTCAACGGTGGAACCGACTGTATATGAACATATTTAAGCAATTACAACAAATAAAGTTTAAGAATTACAAGAAATACAGTTTCATGCAACTTATAATGCGTTGGTACATGAGGTACGCAACGTGGTTGACATAACTCTCGAGGAGTTCAGGGCTCTCCGGACCTCCAGGAAGGCTCACCTGCAATTCAGGGTCATATCTCACATTCTTCTTTGATCGGGGCGGTTTTGCCCGCGAAGAAGAGGCTTCTTGAGGCTCCTCGTCCACGTCCGGAGCGTCATCTCTTGGCATCCAGGCATTGCTGGCCTGGTCCTGAGTCCCCCATGTACTGGCCTGATCCTGCATTTATTAAATAAATCAGAAGTAATTACTGTAAATCCACAAATTCATATTATACTAAATGTACTTACCATAGGCTGATGATAGGGAGAGTACGGGTTCTCCCAAGGGTTGTGCTGATCCTCAGCCCCCTGATAATAATACGAAGGGCTCTGATGGGGGCTCACATGCGGCGGTAGTACCGGTGGACAAAAAGTCCGTCCATAGTAGTTATTCTGATCTATTGTATCAGAATAACCATGCAGCGGGCTCGTTCGGTAGTCCGGGTACAACTGAGGCTCATAATCTGCCCTATCGCCAGTTGGAAACAAAGGCACCACCATTAAGCTATGAGCGGGAATCATGCCCGCAACCTCACTACTACTACCGGCTCTAGTCTAATAAGCGCCAGTCTCATCATCTCGGTAGCATACATTCCTCCGTACCCTTCTCTCCGTCCTGTTCACCTCTCCACCAGTCCTTAACGACTGTTCGCGGACAAGGTTGCGGCGGCTCCTGCGTGCGGTTCTTTCACCAGGCTCCATCCGCGGTTATATCCACACATTTTAATCAAAATAATATATTATGTATTCTGGATAAATACTACGTCGGAGAGTCGCCTGAGGGTCGCCGGAGAGTCGCCGGAAAATTGCAAATCCACACGTTACGTGTCAAATAGCTCCACACGTAACGTGTGGGACACATTCACACATTACGTGTGAATCTGCATATTCCAACTGCCGCCGGTGACTTTCCGGCGACCCTCCGGCGACATTCCGTCGTCTTCTCCGGCAATATTTCCGAATTCCGGCGATTTTTTTTTCCATCAAATAATACCCCAAAATCAACAAAAATCACACTATTTTTACAAATCTACCAATATTATCAATTCCACTTGCATATTTTCACACAAAATTCAACATAAATCCTCAACACCAATTTTCACCATTTCATGCAAAAAATTACTTCAAAATTAAACAAAAAATCAACAACAACCCCAAAAGCTTCTACACAACATAGATCTACCATACTAAACATCTATACAACATAGATCTATAATATGGATCTACAATCCCTAACTAAACACTTCAAAATTAACAAAAAAAAAAAACAAACAACAATTTCTACTAACTAACCTTTCAAAGATCTTGAACGTAACGTGCGGAGTTCGTTGATTCGTAACGAGAAGATCCACGAGACGCGTTATGCGGGTAGGTAAGAAGGGTTTAGGCTGCTGCGAAAGAGTTCGAATGATTTCGGAATGGGAGGAAATCTGGCTTTTTAAGCCAGATTCACTCCACACGTTACGTGTGGAGTGAACCCACAAGTAACGTGTGGAGAAGCTCCACACGTAACGTGTGGAGCAGCATCACATGTTACGTGTGGAGCTTGAATGGGTCTGCCCCAGCGCGTAACGTGGGAAGCCTATTCCCACGTTACGCGCGACCCTATGCGCTAAAAGGTAAAAATGCCTATGCGCCGAATAGTAAGGGCCTTTTTAGACTACTTAAGGGTTTTGTTGTTTCAGTTTTTGGCACGTTTTAGCATACATTTTGACTAAATTTTTCCAGAGAAAACACTCTAAAAAACTCTCAAGCTTGAACGTCTCAATTGGTGTGTTTATCCAATTCTCTTGGTTAAGATCTAAGTGTGTTTATCTTAGTTTTTGCCCTCGAAATCTAGTGAACTTGTTGGTGAGTTTATCCAAAAATTTCAGTAGCATATCCATCCCATTCATCCTCCCAACATCCATCTCAAATTGCCTCTCAATCGCTCGTTCGAAGTGGTTTCCAAGACTCTTCTCGATTTGCACATCACAAGGCTTGATCATCGGTGGCTTGAACGACGGAACCACCTTGGACCAGTCCGGATCCATGCTTGAGCCGTATCATTTGGTATCAGAGCCTCCTTCAAGGTTAGTCTCCAATTTCCAAGTTGTTTCCATAAGAAAAGCTTGCGATTTTTCACCTTTTGTCTCTAGCCAAGTAGTTGTATAGTTCTTCTGTTCTTGGCTTGGGATTTCTGAATTTTCTGGATACCTTGGCTGAGATAAGTTGGAGGAGAAGAAGAAATTAAGAGGGAGACGTTGAGGGATGCCCCAAAACGTAACCTTATTTTGCCATTAATTTTGTTTAAATCCTGCATTCAAGAGTGACATTTAATGCATGTTTAATTCAGCCTTGACCCAAAAACTGAATACAAACCTTCCTTTCTTGGCTTAATTAGGCATGTATGCTGCATGAAAAATACTATAAAGTTTTCTCAAGTGTTATAAAAGGAAAGGCACTTAATCTCTAGCTTGTTTTTGGACTTTAGTTATATGACCAAGTGAACCGTGTGGATTTTTTTTTACCGTATCTTGAAACTCGTCCAAGTTGTGATCAGTTGTAATACTTAGCATCAATCTCAAGGAAAAAAAAAAAGAATCAAACTCGAGAAAGACAAGGCAAAGGCCAGAAAAAGTCGAGTCTTATTTCGAAAATCCCTTTTCTTTTCTTTTCTTTTCTTTTTGTCTAAGTGTCTAAGGTCCTTTGAATTGGTGAAGGGTTGAGTTCTTATTACTTTTGTGCACTTGAGATAGGCTTAAAAATCTTGACTAAGTGTAGCATACGTGTGAAGTTAAGCCTCTTGACCAAACACCATTCCTAGCCTTGACCCCAATTGGTGAAATTTTATAACTTTCTTTGTGGTTATCAACTTGATTATTGTGACTACTCTTGGAAAGGTGCTTTGTATTTTGATTGTGTCCAAGCTAGGTGGGACGTGGAGACTCCTCAACCGTTGAGAAGCCTAAAGAAGTTGCTTCACCCAGGGTAACTTTTCCCAACTCTTCAATTCAGTTTTGGACTAACATTTTTCTTCAAGTGTTTGAAGCATGACAGGCGGCAAAGAGAAGGTGTTTGAGGAAGACGATGCTCTAGGAAGGCCAATCACCCTAGAGGATCTTCAAGCCATCTTGGACAAGACCCGACTCGACCTACTCCAAGCCATGGACTCCAAGATAGAAGAACGAATGAACACTACTAGGAGAGATAGTTCCATGGAACACCATGAGGGCTCACAAGCCGACGAGGAGGCCCAAAGTGAGCACCAAGATGAAGGGCCTTCGCGGCGCGCCGAGGGCAGCTCCCATGCTAGGCGTGGCTTGGCGCTGGAGGAGTTTGACAACCCCTTCTATCCAACCGCCAGACAGCCAACATCCCCAAGACGTGAGCCCACCTCCCGGCCATCCTTCTTCGACGGCATGTGATCAGCTCTACTTTGTAGTGCTTATCTAGGAGTTGTTACTGGTGTTTTGGGTGCCATTTGTAAGGGTTTAGAGCACAACTATGGAGAATGGAGTTGATGATAGAAGTGTGGATATAGTGGTTTGGAGGAGCTTAAATGAAGACATCAAGAAGGGATAAGTCCATAGAAGGATGTACCGAAGCAAAAGGGAGCTTATGAGATGGATTGAGCGTCGTCAGAAGTGGAGAAGAAGGCAAAGAAGGTCTGCACGGTTAGCTGCACGGTCTGCTAACCGTGCAGGATGTTCGAGAGCAATTCACAGAGAATCACAATTTTCCGCGATCGCGGAAATATCCCTCAGCGAAGCAGCGAGAAGTCGAGAGCACGAATCTGGAAGTTGAATTTTCCGCGATCGCGGAAGCACACGACAGTGTCTCGCGCGGATCCTCGTCCGAAGTTATTTTAGTTACTTTTCTGATTTTTCTTTTCTTTTATTATTTCATACTTTATATTATTTTCCTTTTTAGGATTAAGTTCGCTATCTTTTTCACTTTAGTTTTAGGATTAGGTTATTTAACCTAGTTTTCCTTTCATCGTTCATTATTCTGTTTTCCATTCATCATTGTTTTTCCTTTGAGTATGAAGAACTAAGCACCCTCTGCTTTGTCTGACAATTGACGCCTTCATTTGATTCATGATTGTGAGGTTATAACTCTATTTCCTATTTCTTTGGATTATATCTTTTCTCTTGAGCTTATTCCTATTGATTATTATTGATTTGACTAGATTGGCCACCTAGTTGATATTAATAGTTGTCTATTGCTAGGGTTTGGATATTTCGAGTTGAGATTCCTTATCTATTGTAGCAACCATGATATTCTAGGACTGGTTGGACTAGTTTATTATGAAAGAGAATTGATTATATGTTAAATACTACGAGTTGCGGTGTTGCATGTATCCTGGTTAATTCCTATGCTCTATGTTGCTGTTGTTCTAAATCTTGATAGTTTCTCGTGCGTTCAATAGTAAGGGTTGTCTGGACTAGTTGGACTGGTAACTAATTAAGAATATGGACATGAATAATCAAAGGAAGGAATAAAGATAACCTAGGACCAATCTATCAAATGATTGGTGAATATTTGTTTGGCTAAGTGTTTTTCCCCAATTGAATACAAATCTTTGCTTTGTGTTGTTTTGTTTACTTGTTTCACAAGAAATCAACCTAAAAAACCCCCTTTGTTACCATTGTATGCAATTTACATAAAGAGAACAACTCATCCCTGTGGGATTCGACCCTTGCTTGCCCAAACTACTAGTTTAGGTTTGTTAGGATAATTTTGATCAGGTGATACGACTAAAACCTGTCATCAAATTGGCGCCGTTGTCGGGGAATTGATTTTCTATTTCTTTGTTTGTTTGTTTGTCGACTATTGTGTGGATCTATCTTACGATCCACACTTGTGCTACTAATCCGTCTACTCGAGTCTTTTGATTCAACAGAGAAGTGCGTGAGACTTTCTAAGATGGCTGACCAACAGCGTACCTTGAGACAGTTGACTGCACCCAACTGGGCGTAGCAAGAGCTTGCTGTGCAGTTCCCTGCTTTGGATGAAGGAGTGAACTTTGAATTGAAATCTGGGTTGATTCATTTGCTCCCACAATTCCATGGTCTGAATGGAGATGATCCTAAGAAGCATCTCGTTGAATTTCATTCCATGTGCGCAAGCATGAAACCTGCTGGAGTCACTGAGGATGCGGCCAAGGATTGGTTTTACTATTTGGCTCTTGACAGTATTGATACGTGGGAAAAGATGAAAAAGCCTTTCTTAGAAAAATACTTTCCTGTTACGAAGTTGAACAGCCTGAAGAAGAGCATCAGTAATATTGAACAACAGGCCGGTGAAACTTTGTATGAGTATTATGAGAAATTCAGGAGGTTGATATCTAGCTGTCCATATCATGGTTATTCTGACCAAGATCTTATTCTCTATCTATATGGTGGGCTTCTGGATGATGAACGCAAACTGGTGAACGCAGCCTGTGGCGGTAGCATTCTGAACAAGACGCCAGCTGCAACATTTGAGTTATTCTTTGAGCTATCTGAAATCTCACTATAATTGAATAGAAGGGCGAGCCCCTGTGCAACAAGGCTAGTTAAAGCCTGCAGAATCTGTCATGATCCGCTGCATCCCACTGATGACTGCCCAACACTCGGAGACCCCAAAGCTGAGGTGAACGCTGTAAGAGGTTTTGGTCCGCAGAGGCCGAGATATGAACCGTATTCAAACACCTACAACTCAGGGTGGAGGGATCACAACAATCCAAGATATGGAAATCAGCAATATCCTCCCCATGGTCATGATAACCAGGAGTTCAATCCCTACCAACAACAGTTCAATCCGTATGGTAATCAGCAACATCATGGGCAACCATATGCACATAGATCCCAATTCCAAAACGCAAGCTCGCCCGTGCTCGGTGATGACAAGTTCAACATTCTCGTGCAAAGCATAGCGTCCTTGATTAATCATGTGACCTCGATGGGGTCACAAATTCACGCAGTGATCCAACAACAGCACGAGACGAAGTCTAATGTTCAGAACTTGGAGAATCAGTTTGGACAAGTCACTCAATTGTTGAGTAAATTGGAGGCCAGGGAGTCGGGACAACTACCATGTCCTACAGTAGAGAACCCAACAGAGAAGGTCTGTGCGATGACACTAAGGAGTGGTATACAGTTGGGAATCACACCCTTGACAGAGGAGGGTGATCATGTGAAAGAGAATATGGCTGGAAACAGAGCTATAGTAGAAAAAGATGCAACATAAGACGTTTCGCGACCAAACCAGGAAATCCGCGACTGTGGACCAGTACTAGAAGGCGGTGATTTTTCCGAAGAAATTCCGCAATCGCGGAATATTTTCCGCGACCGCGGAAAAAGCCATGCAAACGAGGATCAGGTCGAGAGATTTCCGCGATCGCGGAATGAAATCCGCGATCGCAGATTGTCCCCCGACGTCCCTGTTGACCCTAACGCAAGTCCGCGACCGCGGGAACCACTCCGCGACCGCGGACCACCTGTACCTATCGAGGATGATTATGTTCGGCCAAATTTTCCACCGCTAGGCTCGACGAAGCCACCCGCGCCATTCCCTGAAGCGTTAATGGACACTAGAAGACCGGAGAATGACAAGGAACTCTTTGAGACCTTCAGCAAATGTGAGGTAAACATCCTTTTACTTAAACTTGTCAAGAGTATTCCTCGATATGTAAAATTTCTTAAGGAGCTATGCACGATCAAGAGGAATCATAAATTGAAAGGGAAGCAAAAAGTTCAGGTAAGTGAACAAGTCTCTACTGTTTTTCAAAGGCGTATGCCTAAAAAGTGTGGTGACCCAGGCATATTTAGTATTCCATGTGTGATAGGTGACACTAAATTTGAGAAAGCTATGCTAGATCTTGGTGCATCTATAAATGTTTTGCCTTACTCCTTCTTTGAATCTTTACAATTGGGACCATTGCATGAAACAGGGGTAGTAGTTCAATTGGCTGATAGATCTAATGTATACCCGAAGGGGGTAGTTGAGGATGTCCTTGTAATGGTTGACAATTTAATTTTTCCTGCGGATTTCTTTGTGCTGGATATGGACCACGATAAAAATGCAGCCCCTATACTGTTAGATAGGCCATTTATGAAAATATCCCAAACAAAGATTGATGTAAGTAGTGGAACCCTTACTATGGAATTTGATGGGGAAAAAGTGAAGTACAACATATATGATGCTATGAAACACCCCATTGATGATCATTCTATGTGTGCTATTGATGTGATTGATCCTATTGTGCAAGATATCTTTGATACTACTTGTTCTGATAAGTTGCAATCTGCTATTGAGAATGCCATTGAAGAACCACATGAGTATTATGCTTTAGACACTAACTTGCAGGAAACTGTGGCTCAGTTAGCACACGATACACCCCCTTTCCATTCTTTGGGCAATGGCCCCATCCTACTAACAGTGCCAAGCGAGAAGCTTTTACCTTCTGTTGTGCAGGCACCATAGATTGAACTCAAGCCACTACCGGACCACCTCAAGTATGCCTTCCTGGGCAAGGATGACACACTACCAGTCATTATCTCTAACAAGCTCTCCCAGGATCAAGAGGAGAAATTGGTGGCAATGCTTAAGGAACACAAGACAGCCTTGGGCTGGACCATCGATGACATAAAGGGGATTAGTCCCTCTACCTGTATGCATATAATTTTACTGGAGAAAGATGCCAAGCCATCGAGACAGCCACAACGAAGACTTAACCCACCAATGATGGAGGTGTTGAAAAAGGAGGTGCTGAAACTCCTACAGGCTGGAATGATTTTTCCCATCTCTGACAGTAAATGGGTGAGCCCGACACACGTTGTTCCAAAGAAGGGAGGTATCACAGTTGTGGAGAATCAACAAGGAGAGTTGGTCCCCACCCGAGTGCAAACTGGTTGGAGAGTATGCATTGATTACCGTAAGCTGAATGCGGTAACTCGGAAAGACCATTTTCCTGTACCCTTTATTGATCAAATGCTCGAGCGACTGGCTGGTCGCCCCTATTACTACTTCTTGGATGGATACTCAGGATATTTCCAGATAGCCATAGCACCGGAGGATCAAGAAAAGACGACATTTACATGCCCTTTTTGGTACTTTTGCATATCGCAGGATGTCATTCGGGTTGTGTAACGCACCCGGAACATTCCAAAGGTGTATGGTAAACATTTTTTCTGAGTATGTAGAGCAGTTCATTGTATTAGGTCATATAGTGTCTGCTAGAGGTATTGAGGTCGATAAGGCAAAGATTGATGTAATTCAGTCTCTGTCTATCCTACTAATGTGCGTGAAGTGCGTTCTTTCTTAGGCCATGCAGGTTTATATCGCCAGTTTATTAAAGACTTTTCAAAGATCTCATCACCTCTATGCGAGCTGCTGAAGAAGGAAGTCAATTTTGAGCTTAACGACGAGTGCAAAAAGGCATTTGATGATTTGAAAGCTCGCCTCACTAGTGCACCGATTATTCAAGTACCGGATTGGTCTCGCCCCTTCGAGATTATGTGTGATGCTAGTGATTATGATGTAGGTGCGGTCCTTGGGCAAAAAGAAGCACGAGCGTCTCATGTGATTCATTATGCTTCTATGACTCCGAATGGAGCACAACGGAACTACTCCACCACGGAGAAAGAATTATTGGCTGTCGTGTTTGCCCTGGAGAAATTCAGACAATATTTGTTGGGTACCAAGGTGATCATCTACACGGATCATGCAGCTCTTCGGTATCTATTGACGAAGAAAGAGGCAAAACCAAGATTGATTCGATGGATACTGCTTTTGAGTGAGTTTGATGTGGAGATCCGAGACAAAAAGGGAGCTAAGAACTTGGTGGCTGATCACTTGAGCAGACTCGTACATGAAGAGGATATATCGAAGAAGGAGGCACAAATTCAAGGAGATTTTCCCGACGAAACACTGTGTGGGATAACGACAGCGAATTTTCCGCGACCGCGGGCACATATCCGCGACTGTAGAAAATTCCCTGAACTGCCTCAAACAGCCCTAGATGGAGAACATTTTCCGTGATCGCAGAAAATCACCTGACGCGTCCGTTGGTCTCGTAAATTTGCTCGAAGATTATCCGCGACCGCGGACTGAGACCCGCGATCGCGGCAACACCTCTGAGTCATCATTGGAGTTGTGTTCTGAAGAAGTACTCCTTGGGCTCCGCACACTCAAGCCGTGGTACGCTAACCTCGTGAACTTCCTCGTTCGAACAGAATTTTCTCCGAACCATGCAAAGGCACAAAAAGATAAAATCCGGCGTGAGTCTCGATTCTATGTATGGGATGACCCCTATCTTTGGAGACACTGTGTTGACCAAGTAATCTATCGATGCATTCCGAATAATGAGGTACAATCTGTCTTAGCCTTTTGTCATTCTCATGCATGTGGGGGCCACTTTGGGCCAAATAAAACTGCTAGGAAGGTATTGGAAGCAGGATTCTACTGGCCACACATCTTTTGAGATGCAAATGCCTTTTGTAAATCCTGTGATCGATGCCAGAGAATGGGGAATATGTCCCGAACGAATGAGATGCCACAAGCACCATTAATCTTTTGTGAGATTTTTTATGTTTGGGGGATTGACTTTATGGGACCCTTTCCTAACTCCTTTGGGAATCTATATATTTTACTTGCGGTGGACTACGTTTCCAAATGGGTGGAAGCGAAGGCCACCATGACTGATGACTCTAAAGTGGTGGCAGATTTCATAAAGGAGAACATTTTCGCTAGATTTGGTATTCCCAAGGCTTTGGTAAGTGATAGGGGGACTCACTTCTGCAACTCAACTCTGAGGGGGCTATTGAAGAAATATCATGTCACGCAGAGAGTTTCCACAGCTTATCACCCACAAACTAATGGTCAGGCTGAAGTGTCAAACAGAGAAATAAAGGTCATTCTTGAGAAGACAGTCGCTCCAAATAGGAAGGATTGGAGTTTAAGACTAAATGATGCTTTGTGGGCTTACCGTACAGCCTATAAAACACCCATTGGGATGTCCCCGTTCAGATTGGTGTATGGAAAAGCATGCCATCTTCCGGTGGAGCTTGAGCACAAAGCATTATGGGTTGTGAAGAAGTGCAATATGCAAATCGATGAAGTGGGAGAGTTTCGAAAGTTGCAACTTCAAGAGTTAGAAGAGATTCGTCTGGATGCATATGACAACGATGTCATCTACAAGGAAAAGACGAAGGCCTGGCATGACAAGAACATATTGCGAAAGGACTTCAACATCGGAGACAAAGTCCTCCTATTTCAGTCTCGTTTGAAACTTTTCCCAGGGAAACTCCGTTCCCGATGGGCGGGTCCCTATGTTGTTACTCATGTCTTTCCACATGGAGCAGTTGATATACATGATGAAAAGAACGATAGGGTGTTCAAAGTGAATGGTCAAAGGTTAAAACCTTACCACGAGGGATTTAGCAACGAGGTGATAGATGAGTCGGTTCTTGAGGAACCAATTGTTGGGACTCAGTGAAGGGAACCATGTCGAGCCACGACAATAACTAAGGCATTGCTCGGGAGGCAACCCGAGGTAAGTAAATAATTTCTTTCTCTTGCTTTTCTTTCGTGTTATTTTTGGTTTAGTAGACTAACGTGCAGGTAGGGGCCTCGGAGACCGAATAATGAAGTAAGAAGCATTCCTTTCCGCGATCGCGGAACCCACTTCAGGTTTTGTTCTTCGAACAAAAAAATCGGAAAAAAAAATTTGATTTTTTTTCCTATCTGATATCCCCTTTTACCTTTCCCTTTTCTCTTCTGTTCCCACTTTTCGCAAACCCTAACTTTCTACCCAGCCCCACCTCCCTTCGTCATCTACCTCCCTCCCCGATTTCCCATCGTCTCCCTCCTCAGTCACCTCTCATCACCGATCTCGTTGCCGGAGCCCATCCTACCGGAGAGCTCCCACACGGCCTTCCTCTCATCAACCCCGACTCCCCACACCTCTGACTCACCTTTCTCTCGATCTCGCCCCGCTCTTTACACCAAAACGCTCTTCGTTAACCCACCGGCGAGATCACCCACTTCCGGCGAACTTCCCAACCACAACCACCAGCCCCGGCGAGCCACTTGTCACCGGGTTCACTACTCACCAGTGAACCCCAATTTGTCTCGCCCTCTCACCCTCATCTCACCAGAGCATCATCCCGTGCTTTCACCGGAGAATACCCAGTCCCGCCGCCAGTAACCAGAAGAGAACGAGAGCCCAGATCCACGACCAAGACACCAAGCCCTAATTGTCGCGGCAGAAGATTTTTTCGCGCCCGCGGCATCCCCATCCGCGGATTTCGTTCTGCAAGATCATCGTCGTCGTTTAACAGGGTTCATTTCCCCTCCTTTTGCTTGTCTATTTGCTTTGATTCTCATGGAGAGCCGAAAGAGAAAGATGAGCTCGGCTCAGCTTGGGATTCTGAATAAACTCGGTGAGCGGGAAGTTATCATTACAAAATTTTACAATCATGAGATGTTGGTTTGGTTAGGCCTATTATATTGTACACGCCAATTACTGTAGCATGGGGGTTTAGGAACATTCCTAGACAAAAGCGCCCCAACCTATGCTCCTTTGACAAGGGAGTTCCTGGCTAGCTTGCATGTGTTTCGTGATGAGCAGGACACTGTCACCCACATTTCCTTTATATATCAGAATGTTGAATACAAGGTTCCTTTGGCTGCGTTAAGGAACATTTTTGGGGTGATTGTGCCGCCAACTGCGGATTGAGAGACTGTTGTGGGTCAGCAACATTATCATTTTTGGCGCGCTGCTGCTCAGTGCGATTTTGAGACGAAGGGCGAGTACAACTATAGACTCATGCACCCTTGCTTACACCTTGCCCACAAGGTGTTCGCTTTAGCCTTCCTGGGCCAGGGAGAGGTCAACAAGCTGTCGTGGTATGATTTTCAGTGGGTGTGATGTCTCACACCTGAGAGCACTATTGTCCTAGATTGGGTTGATTTATTTTTGACCTCCTGCATCAAGGCCCGCAAAAAGAAAGCGGGCAAGATTGGAATGGGTGGGATGATCTCCCTGATTGCTCAGGAGTTTATTGATCTTTTGGGAGTCGTGCCATTGGAAGGCATACACGAGTATGATGAGAGCCAGCTCAGGCGGGCAAAGTTGCTGCAGGTGCAGTCTGGGAATTATATCTGGTTATCTCTAGAGGGGAGGCATAGGATACAACTTCCCTTTCCGATGCCCTTTGGCCCTACAACTGCTCACTTTGCGCTACCAGCCGATGATGATGAGGAGCCCTAGGCTGGGGCAGGACAAATGCAGATAGAGGCGCCTGAGGTTGCTGCAGACCAGCGTTTTGAGGCTGGTACGTCAAGTGGGGGAGCTGCCCCGTCTTACTTTGGGTCATGGCAAGATGAGATGTTGTCCCAGATGCGTGGGTTTTCTCTTAGGCAGGTGATCGGTGCTATTTTTTAGTGCATATCTGGGGGTTATTACCAGGTTTGAGGCGTCATTTGGATGGATTTAGAGCACAATCGTGGATTATGGAGTTAGAGTGGAGAAGTGAAGAAATCATGGGATTTATAGAGGTTTGAAGTGTATTGAAGAGTAGAAGAACAATGTGCTGAATTCAAATGGTTCGTTCTCTCTCTCAGATGTCCAAATGAAGTGATTCAAATTCGAAGAGTTAGATCTTGAAGTATACTGCAAGTCCTCAAAATATGAGCGCAATACGAGTTGGGAATCAAAAGTTATGGCATTTTTACGGAAGTGTCGCAGAAGCTGAAGAAGACACCGTCACCGCCGCCCCGCGGTGGAACTGGCCGCCCCGCGGTGGAAGCCGCCGCCCCGCACCAGAAGCCACCGCGACCCAGCGGTGGATCTCAGAGAAGAAACTGACGCCCCGCGATGGGAGTCACCGCCCCACGGTGGACTTGTTAAGCGCCTCGCGGCCAGCGAGATATTATTTCCTATTTTGCAATTTCGGATTTTCTAGTTCTATTATCTTGTTTCCTTTATTATTTTTTTAGGTCAAGTTTATTTTGTCAGCCTATTTAAGATCTTTTTCAGGTCTTAGATAGGAGACTCGTTTTCTTTCTGCCTCTAGGGTTTTAACCCATGGAGAACTAAACACCTTTGTTCTACTAGACGATTGAAGTATTGCAATGAATTGGTTGTGAGATTTCTATTCCTTGTTCTATATCTTGTAAAGTTGGTTTAATTCTCTCGAGCATATTGTCTATTGGTTTATGTTGATTCTTCTAGCGTAGCTAACTAGGTTTTTCGACATCTATCATAGTGCTAGGGTTTGCATATAGTGGAATACGAGTGCATACCTAGTGGCAAACACAATTGTTACATATAGTGGAATACGAGTGTGCAATTGTGAGAGAGAATTATTTGCATGTTAGTAGTAAGGTTTTCTTCTATTTGCATGTATCTTATATCCTTGTGTGTATTGCTATTGCTTTGTTAGTGGTAAGGTTTTCTTCCATTGATATTGTGATAAGTCTATCAACAACTGTGAGAATTGGTAGTACTTAAGATCAGGGTGGGAACAACTATAAGATTGTGAAAAGAACTTGGAACAATAGTTATCGAGGATCAACATGTTTCATCTGCAGTGTGGATATTTGTCTAGTGGAATACTTCCACCCATCATACATATTCTTTCTCTAAATCTTGCATCCTTGTTACTCTGCGATCATACAAAAACCCCCCTGTTACTTGTCGGTTACACGTCTTTTGCATGCTAATCAACACTTAGAAAGATCACTTCCTCCCTGTGGGATTCGACCCTTGCTTGCCTCTACTACTTGTTTAGGTTTGTTAGGTTTTATTTTGACCGGGTTTAAGACGACTAAAAACCCGTCCGTCAGTAGGACGAGATGGCGTCGTCTATTGCTGGAGTCGGGAGGGATGTGAGATCCCTCCAGGAGCAGATGTTCGAGATGCAGCGGCAGCAGGCGGAGTTCTACATCCGTTTCCCTATCCACCACCTCAGTGAGTCTTGTTTTATTTTCCCCTATATTTTATTTTGTCTTCTATCACATTGAGGACAATGCAATCTTCAAGCATGGGGGAGGGAATTAGACTTGGTACTTATCCTTGTACATATTTCTTTTGACATTGCAATTTCAATTTCGTAGTTGTTCAGTTTCAGCTTGTTGTTCCATTTGTTCTATTATAAAAAAAATGAAAAAAGTCAAAAACATAAAAAAGACATACAATGAAAATCATGGGATTAGGGGTGAGCACGGTTCGGTTAAACCGAAATTTTTAACCGAAAAAATTGATCCAAACCGAAACCGAAATAGTTCGGTTCGGTTTTCGATTTAGGTATTTTTGGATTTCGGTTTTCGGTTCAGTTCGGTTAAACCGAATTTAAAAAAAAAAACTTATTGGGTTGGCTGCCATTGTTATTGGGCCCATCCCTTGTTGAACTTGAAAGTTGAATCTTCCGGTCTTCCAGCTTCTAGTCTTCCCAGGTTGCCCTACCGAGTGCCACCCTTGCGTGTCCCCTGCCATGCTCTAGTGCTGTTCACGGCTTCACGCCGTCTTGTAGAGTTGCAGTTGCAAGTTGGGAGTTGGGACTCCGCCGACCGCCGTTGTTGCCCACTGCCCCACTCTGTCATTGTTGCTCTTCAGTCTTCATAGTTCACTGGCTGTTGCTTGACGTCGGCGTTGCTGCCCAGACCCGTCTTGTTCGTTGCTGTAGTGTTTCTGCTTGACGCCGCCGATGGTGGCCAGTGGCCACGTCTTGCGAAGTCGTCGTCGTTGCTGCCCAGATCCCACTTGCTCGTTGCTGCTGCTTGACGCCGCCGTTGCTCGTTGCTGCTGCAGTGCTACTTCAAGCCGCCGGTGGTGGCCACGTCCTACCCAGACCCCACTCTCAGTTAGTAGTCTCAAGAGTTATTAAATTCTGCTACATCCAAGCTGTAATTTTGATGGGTTGGTTTGAATTAATTGGTAAGCTTTTTTTTTGGTAGAAAAACAGGAATTAATTGGTAAACTTTGAATCTTTGATACGTCCAATTGTCCAAACCTAATTCCTCATATTTTTCCCCTTTCAGTTCCCCTGTATCTCGATGACTCGGTTTTTCAATTTTTTAACCGAACCAATATAATTCGGTTCGGTTTTCGATTCAGTTTTTTTAGGAGTTTCAGTTTTCGGTTCGGTCCGGTTCCGGACCGATGCTCACCCCTACCTGAGAGAAGTCGAAAACCCGAAAGGGCGACTTAGGTAAGAAGCAGGTAGCCTAGACCAGCATTAGGCTTGGGTAATAATAGGCTAAAGAGTGATGTGAGTTTTTGTGAGCCCATCTACAGAAAAATGAAATGAGTGGCTTGGTGAAAACCCGAAAGGGCGCCTTGGCAAAATGAGTGAAACCAAGAAGAGTAATTTTTAGGATTACTCATTGTTCATGGCGTGGCGACATAAGTGTAGGAGTTATAAAGAGGATTCGGGTAGGTCACTCTGGAGCGATAAGAAGTTAGATGAAGGCTAGGACTAGATAATCACATTACTCTATTTGGTGGTCTGGATAAGCTTGGGGGAGGTACTCTGCTTTCCTTTAAGCTTGGTTGTGTGTGGTGATTTGGTCTTGTATTATGTGTTGTGCTGTGTTGTGCATATTGTGTTTGGTGCCTTGAAGTTTCATGTTAGGTGCAATTCTTAGTGGAGATGATTTTTCTATGCTTCTTGAGACCTTGGGGATTTGATTGGAGGAGTAGGTTTATTTTAGCTTACTCGAGGACGAGCAAGGTTTAAGCATGGGGGAGTTTGATCAGCTCTACTTTGTAGTGCTTATCTAGGAGTTGTTACCAGTGTTTTGGGTGTCATTTGTATGGGTTTAGAGCACAACTATGAAGAATGGAGTTGAGGATAAAAGTGTGGATATAGTGGTTTGGAGGAGCTTAAATGAAGACATCAAGAAAGGGAGAAGTCCATAGAAGGATGTACCGAAGCAAAAGGGAGCTTATGAGATGGATTGAGCGTCTTCAGAAGTGGAGAAGAAGGCAAAGAAGGCCTGTACAATTAGATGCACGGTTTGCTAACCGTGCAGGATGTTCGAGAGCAATACACAGAGAATCACAAATTTCCGCGATCGCGGAAATATCCCTCAGCGAAGCAGCGAGAAGTCGAGAGCACGAATCTGGAAGTTGAATTTTCCGCGACCGCGAAATTCCTTCCGCGATCGCGGAAGCACACGACAGTGTCTCGCGCGGATCCTCGTCCGAAATTATTTTAGTTACTTTTATGATTTTTCTTTTCTTTTATTATTTCATACTTTATATTATTTTCCTTTTTAGGATTAAGTTCGCTATCTTTTTCACTTTAGTTTTAGGGTTAGGTTATTTAACCTAGTTTTCCTTTCATCGTTCATTATTCCGTTTTCCATTCATCATTGTTTTTCCTTTGAGTATGAAGAACTAAGCACCCTCTGCTTCGTCTGACAATTGAAGCCTTCATTTGATTCATGATTGTGAGGTTATAACTCTATTTCCTATTCCTTTGGATTATATCTTTTCTCTTGAGCTTATTCCTATTGATTATTATTGATTTGACTAGATTGGCCACCTAGTTGATATTAATAGCTGTCTATTGCTAGGGTTTGGATATTTCGAGTTGAGATTTCTTATCTATTGTAGCAACCATGATATTCTAGGACTGGTTGGACTAGTTTATTATGAAAGAGAATTGATTATATGTTAAATACTGCGAGTTGTGGTGTTGCATGTATCCTAGTTAATTCTTATGCTCTATGCTACTGTTGTTCTAAATCTTGATAGTTTCTCGTGCGTTCAATAGTAAGGGTTGCCTGGACTAGTTGGACTGGTAACTAATTAAGAATAGGGACATGAATAATCAAAGGAAGGAATAGAGATAACCTAGGACCAATCTATCAAATGAATGGTGGATATTTGTTTGGCTAAGTGTTTTTCCCCAATTGAATACAAATATTTGCTTTGTGTTGTTTTGTTTACTTGTTTCACAAGAAATCAACCTAAGAAAAACCCTTTGTTACCATTGCATGCAATTTACATAAAGAGAATAACTCCTTCCTGTGGGATTCGATCCTTGCTTGCCCAAACTACTAGTTTAGGTTTGTTAGGATAATTTTGATCAGGTGATACGACTAAAACATGTCATCAGCATGCTGAGGAGACCCTATCGCCCAATGGGGCCAACGTTAATGATGCCAAGGCGGGGGTCTTATGCACAGCCGGGGCCAAGGCCGCCACTGAGGCCAAGGGGCTCCGCGACCTACACTAGGGCTCCACCACTAGGGGCACACCACTATGGCCAACCAATGCAAGAGGCGCGCCCATCCCACTACGGCGTGAAGCTCACCATTCCTACCTTTGAGGGCACCTCGGACGTGGAGGCCTACCTAGATTGGCTTTCCACCATTGAGGCCATGTTTGAGTTCCACCAACACACTGACGCCCAACGCGTTGCTCTAGCCACCATCCACTTCAAGAGCTATGCTTTGGCTTGGTGGGAGGAAGACAAAGAAGAGCGTCTCTACCACAACTACCCGCCCATCACCACGTGGGAGGAGCTTAGAGATGCCATGAACTACCGGTTTGTGCCTCAAGACTACACAAACAAAGTGCAAATCCAACTTGAGAGAGTAAGGCAAGGGAGTGGTACCCCGGAAGAATTTTATAAGGAACTTAAGAAACTTGCTTTTAGATCTAAGATGCATCTTCCTGAGAGTTACATTGTTTCTAAGTTTATTGGTGGACTAAATTCTGAACTAAGCCATCTTGTAGACTTACACTTTTGTCATGAAGCTCCCATGGAGGAAGTATTGCACTATGCTACTAAAGTGCATCAAAGTCTGCAAAGGAAGAAGAGTGGGCCTAGCTCAAGGCCTTGGAGCTCAGCCACAACCTCACCCCAAACTTATTACCCCTCCAAGCGGCCAGAAGTGAAGGGTGACCCATCCAAGGCTCCTTACCGATGTGAGGATGTAATACCCCTCATTTTAGTAAAGAGTATGTTGGTAAGATTTCCAAACACTCGTATTGTAGTCAAATTATTTTCAGAAGAGTTCGGACTTTCTGTTAAATACTTGATCTCCGTAATAATTCTCTGAGTAGAATAAAATACATTCGACGTATTTTTGGGGGTTTAGAATATTTGTTAGGGTACGAATATATTTAACCCGGGATTAAAACACATATCCAAGATTCTTCTCGGTCAAAAATGGGCTTCCCGGTCAAAAATGGGCAAAAGGCACAAAATTTGGCCTTGACCGCACCCGCGGCCATACCCACCGCACCCCGCGGTCAAGAACTGGTCGCCACCGCACCCCACAGTGAGACCCACCGCACCGCGCCGTGATGATGACTTCTCTGCTCCGCCGAACTCGTCTGAGCAGCTTGCCGATCTTGTCTCCGGTGAGGCGGTGGGAGAGGGGGCCAGCTGGACTCCTTCTGGCTCCTTGATGGCCTATAAAAGGAGGAGGCTAAGAGGAGGAGGCCATTCCACTCTCTCTCTCCCCCTCAAATCTCTCTTTCTTTCACTGCCATTGTCGCCGGAGTTGCAAGCGTCGCCGGAGTTCTTCAAGGTCATCGCCGGAGTTGCCATAGAAGGAGGAGGTGCCCTCAAGGTGGTGGTTAGTGACACAAGGAGTTTGGAAGTCGAAACCAACCCAAGTCGAGCCCCATCGTCTTCCCCGGTGAGTTTTCGCTGTCAGCGTCTCGCCTCTGTAGCCTCGCCGAACCCGCGGTCAAGGCCACCGCACCCGCGGTGGGCCTGGGCGAGTGTGGTGGTGGCTTGGGCTTTGTGATCTCGTTTGGGACTTTTGTTCCTTCGATTTCGTTCGTTTTTCTTTAGATTCGTACTATTTATTGTCGAATCTAACTTAGGATTTCGTTATGAGTCATTCCGTAGGAAACCATAATCCAGGTTCTTCCTCGTTTCGGACCCGGAAATCCGTCATCTCGAGCTTCGTTGAGCTTCGTCTAAATCTAAGACAAGTGGTGGTTCGCTCTTGCTTATCATTCCATATTTATATTGATTATCAATTGTTTAATTATTAATTAATTTGGGATGAATTGTTGTTTTCGTCTGGGAACAGTTTTGATAACTGTATGTGATTTTTAAAGAGATATTATAATAGGTTGTATATTGCTAGAACAACGCTATTATATATATATATATGATTAAATACAGATATTACGATAGGTTGTATATTGCTAGAACAATGCTATTTTATCTGTGTTTGGCCCCGGTGGCTTTGATGTGAATTATTACTGTGTTGAACTGTTTAGTTAGCACGAGTATTCATAGGAACACTATATACCTTGCGAGGTTTAGTGGTTTCTTTATAACTAGGTGCTAGGAGGATTATTCCTCTAGTACTTTTCCGGTCATGATCATACCCTTACTCAGGGTACGTGCACACAGCTGGTGTAGCCATTTGGGATTTATTCCCTGGGATTTATTCCCCGTGATATCTCTGGTATGGAGATCCGATATCTCTTGTGAGGAGATCTTAAAAGCTTGTAACGTGAATGTTCGTTTTGGAATCAAACAAGATAAGTGCCGTTGTGCACATAATTAATATACCCTTTGGCGAGTAGTGCAGCTAGGAAATAGTGCAACTAGGAAAACTCGTCTAGACTTTGATCAGAGTAAAGTTCTCTTTCCAATCTGAATTCGCATTACGCGGTGAGGTTGATCGTGAACCGAAACATCAAGTCGTTTTAAACGCTTGTGTGTAATTATAATGTTCCAGACATTTGTCATACTTTCCGATAAGACTTAATTCGTTGGAGTCTTCTCTTCATATGTTTCCTTAAGACTCAATCTTTCAGAGTCTTTTCTCTTGATCATGCATTTTCATATATTTCAGTAGGAGTATGGTGGTTGACTATCGTCATCAACTATTATTCGGGAAACGATGAGTCTAACCTAATACGACTACTTAGAACCTATCTGATTTTCCCTTGCATAGTCTTTCATTAGACTAACCAACCGATTATATTCCCTTGCATGGTTGGCTGGTGTCATCCGTCTCATACAGCACATCAGATAAACTGCAGTTCCGATGAAGGCTAGAAACGACGACGAAGGCAGTTGGGATTTCAAAGAGTTTTACCAGGTTGAGATTCATTGGCGGGTGATCGATTTCGATCAAGACCTTTATGCTTTTTACTTTCAAGACTTCCGTTGTAATCTATTTAATTATGTATTTTGAATCATGGATGAAATTCCGAAGCGTTTGCTTTAAAGTTATGATATTTTGTATTATAATTGTTGTTTTATGATTTATATAAACTGGTCAAGCCTGAGTGACTTTGGATGTGGAATCTGGGGTCACTGGCGGTAATACCTTTCAAGGATATATATTTGGGGGTGTTACAGAGGCGCCCAAAACTAAGCCCACTACCAAGAAGGAAGACTCCTCTCGCACTAGTGATGTGAAGTGCTACAAGTTCCTTGGTCGTGGCCACTATGCTAGGGATTGCCCCACAAGGAAGCAAGTTCTCCTCAATGAACATGGCGACTACATTTCTGAGGACGAAGAAGAAGAACAGGAGGAGTTGCCACCTCAGTTTGATGAAGAAGAAGTGCAAGTCACCGCGGCTGAAGGGGAATGCTTTGTAGTCAAGAGAACATTGGTGGCCAATGATGTGCCTCCACCTCCATCCCAAAGAGAGACGATATTCCACACTCGGTGCCTCATTCAAGGTAAAGTGTGTAGTGTTATTATAGATGGAGGCTCATGCTATAATATCATAGACAAGGAAGTGGTGAGGCGTTTCAACCTCAATACAACTCCCCATCACCAACCTTATACCCTCAACTGGCTCAATTCACCCACTCCACTCAAGGTGCAAGAGCAAGCCCTCATTCAGTTTGCTATTGGGGCTTACAAAGATGAAGTGTGATGTGATGTCCTCCCAATGACCGCGTGCCACTTGTTGCTTGGGAGGCCTTGGCAATATGACCGAGGGGTGATTCATCAAGGAGTCGCCAATGAATACTCCTTTCACATGGCCGGCAAGAAGATTACTTTACTTCCTATGGCGCCCCATGAGATCATGGCTGACTATGTGGCTAGTGAGCAAAGGCGCCAACAAAGGGACCAAGGGAAGGAGACTAGCAAGAAGCTTGCCATTGGAACCAATTCTGGAGCAAGCTCTCATATGCTCCTAGCTAGGGCTAAGGAGGTTCACCATGCCATCCAGGGAAGTCAAGTTTGCTTTTTGATGGTTCCTTGTTATAATTTATTTGTCTCCAATGAACTAGTTGAACTCCCTACTTCTATTGCCTTTATTTTGCAGGAGTTCGAGTACTTGTTCCAAGAAGACATTCCTAGTGGTCTTCCACCACTTAGAGGAATAGAGCATCAAATAGACTTTGTCCCAGGAGCCACCTTACCCAACCGAGCAGCCTATAGGACCAATCCAGAAGAGACCAAGGAGCTACAAAAGCAAGTTCAAGAGTTGCTTGACAAGGGGTATTTGAGAGAGAGCTTATCACCATGTGTTGTTCCGGTGATACTTGTGCCTAAGAAAGATGGGAGTTGGAGGATGTGTGTTGATTGTAGGGACATCAACAACATCACCATCAAGTATAGGCACCCCATTCCACGCCTAGATGACATGCTAGATGAATTGTATGGATCCCAAGTCTTCTCCAAGATTGACCTCAAGAGTGGATACCACCAAATTAGAATGAAGGAGGGAGATGAGTGGAAAACTGCATTCAAAACCAAGTATGGACTCTATGAATGGATGGTAATGCCCTTTGGCCTAACTAATGCACCTAGTACTTTTATGAGACTAATGAATCATGTGCTTAGGCCATTCCTAGGAAAATTTGTAGTTGTTTACTTTGATGACATATTAATCTATAGTCCAAATCTGCATGAACATGCTCATCATATTAGGCAAGTGCTTGAGGTCCTTAGGAAAGAAAAGCTATATGCAAATTTTAAGAAGTTTCATTTTTGCTCGAATCATGTCATTTTTCTTGGATTTATTGTTAGCAAGGCAGGTTTGAAGGTTGATGAAGAGAAGGTAAAAGCCAATAGAGAGTGGCCTACTCCTTCCACTATGACTCAAGTGAGGAGTTTCTTGGGCTTGGCTGGGTTCTATAGAAGGTTTGTGAGAGATTTTAGTGCCATAGCCACACCCCTCATCGAACTCACCAAGAAGAATGTGGTATTCCATTGGGGAGAGTCACAAGAAAGAGCCTTCCAAACCCTCAAAGACAAACTGACCCATGCCCCATTACTTGTGCTACCTGACTTCTCAAGCACCTTTGAGATTGAGTGTGATACTTCAGGTATTGGGCTTGGGGGTGTGCTAATGCAAGGGGGCAAACCTATTGCCTATTTTAGTGAGAAGCTTAGTGGGGCTGAGTTGAACTATCCCACATATGACAAAGAGTTGTTTGCCTTGGTAAGAGTGCTCAAAGTTTGGCAACACTACCTAATGCCCAAGGAGTTTGTCATACATTCGGATCATGAGGCTTTGAGATATCTCAAGGGGCAACACAAGCTCAATCATCGGCATGCCAAGTGGGTGGAATTCATTGAAGCATTTCCCTATGTCATCAAGCATAAGAAATGGAAGGACAACATAGTGGCGGATGCCTTGTCAAGAAGGTACACTCTACTTACTACCCTTGATGCCAAAGTGTTAGGGTTTGCTTGCATGAGAGACTTGTATGAATGTGATGAAGATTTTGTTGAGATATTCCATGCATGTGTGAGGAAGGGAAGTTATGATCATTTCTATTTACATGATGGGTATTTATTTAGGGGTGACAAACTTTGTGTGCCTAGTGGGTCTCTAAGCAAGTTGTTCATCCACGAGGCACATGGAGGAGGTCTAATGGGACACTTTGGTATAGCTAAGACCTTAGGTACATTAAAGGAGCATTTTTATTGGCCACGCATGGTAAAAGATGTAGAAAAATTTTGTGCTTCTTGTGTGACATGTGCTAAAGCTAAGTCTAGACTAAACCCCCATGGATTATACACACCCTTACCAATTCCTAGTGTTCCATGGGAAGACATATCTATGGATTTTGTGTTGGGATTACCTAGGTCCAAGAGAGGAAGAGACTCAATTTTTGTGATAGTTGACCAGTTTTCAAAAATGGCTCATTTCATTGCATCACTATCACAAAAATGCGATTTTAACCCATGACATAATAACCCGGACGTCATATATCCGGTATAATAGGGGGTTAAAACACTAGAAAATTTAATTTTTTTTTAATTTTTTCCAT
This sequence comes from Rheum nobile, assembly GCA_027886185.1. Taxonomy (NCBI): domain Eukaryota; kingdom Viridiplantae; phylum Streptophyta; class Magnoliopsida; order Caryophyllales; family Polygonaceae; genus Rheum; species Rheum nobile. The sequence continues at coordinate 415,465 of WOAB01000191.1, read as the reverse complement.
AATATTATCAAATAACCCGGATACAAGACAACACGTCCGGGTTATTTAAGTACACAATTGTCTGAGTCATGTACGAGAATAACCCGGGCATTTTTTTACTTAATATATCCGGGTTATTAGGTTTTGAAATGGAAGAAAATAACCCGGATCTTGTTAATTGTACCACGCCCGGGTTATTTTATTATGTATTTGCAAAGTATGAACAACATATATCCCGGATATATGTACACCCGGTGTATTAAATTAATCTTCTCGTATTATACATCCCGGTTAGTTAAAATCCGGGCTATATGTACTTTTAAAAGACATATCCACTTCAGCCTTATTTCTCTGAGCCCGATACTTTCTAAACCCTAATTTCCATTTATCTGTTGTCTTCTTCCACGTGAGAGAGAGAGAGAAGTGTGAGGAGAGAAAGAGAGAGAGATGGAGGCCACATCTGGAGGCGCCGGCGGCAGCAGAGGCGGCGGCATGGGGAACGAAGCGGCGCGACTAGAGGCATAAGGAGAGAGAGAGATTGAGAAATGTTCTATCCAGTGGAACGATCTCTTCCGGAACGATTGAGAAATGTTCTATCCAGTGGAACGATCTCTGCTGGAACGATTTTCTGCTGGAACGATCTCTTCCAATCTCTTCTCTCCGCCTACACTGCCACCCCAACAAATCTCAAGGTTCAACTCTAATTCGCCCTTAGCCATTCGGATTTTGCCCCATTTTCCCTGTGCCCTAAATTTTTGGCTTCTGAACTGACCTTGAATCATTGGCTTTTGAACTGACTTTCTGCGGTATGTTTGCTGAAGTCTAAGTCAGAATTCGGAAGTCTAGGGGAGTCTATGCCGTAGAGACTGGATTGGAGATCGATAACCCCATTCCGCTACATTCATCGCTTCAGGTTTCTCTCCCTATCTGCCCTCTTTCCTCATTCTTTTTATGTTTTCCTTTTTCTTAATTGTATAAACAACTCAGATTATGCTAAGTATTTCCGTTTTGTTCACAATTCTCTGTGTGCTTATCGGTTAAATTGAAATCACATCTCGTCCCCACAAAAAAAAATCAGATATACCATCACTGTGCCCTCTGAAAATGGACGCCTGTGGAGATAAACTCCTGCCAAAAATTAGAAGATTCAAGTAATTAGACTTTGGTATAATTTGAGATACCTTCTAATTTAACAAAAAATAATATGAAGGGTTAGCATAACTGACTTTCACATTCCTCGTTAGCATAATTGCCAAAAATTGCTAGTTTGTGTATCCCACAGGTGACAACTATGTTTTCTTAGTTACTTATTGTTGTACACAATATGTTTTCTTAGTTACCTATTCTATAAATGTTGTGACAGGACATTGCATATGCCAAACTTGCAAATCTGAAGCCACAGTATGGACTGTGTATGTTGTCACAGTACCATCTTAGCTCCATATATAGTCACAAAAGTTGTGTAAATGACAGATTTGTTTTGAGTTTGCAGATTCAAGCTTTGTCCTGCCACTGATATACGCGTGCATGGGGTGCTCAAGGGACATTGCTATAGGACCCGTTGCTGTTATTTCTCTGTTGCTCGGGACGTTGCTTCAAACAGATATCGACTCTGCTACGCATCCCGAAGAATACTTGAGGCTTGCATTTAGTGCTACATTCTTTGCAGGGATCACACAAGCAGCCCTTGGATTCTTCAGGTTAGTGAATTGGCCTAGTTGAGTGAAATTGTTATGATGATGCAATTCTCTTAATTGATCTCTTCTTTGTGGCTTCTCAGGCTGGGTTTCTTGATTGACTTCTTGTCGCACGCTGCCATTGTCGGTTTCTTGCCTGGAGCCGCTGTAACTATTGCGCTCCAGCAATTGAAAGGACTGCTGGGGATCAAAAACTTCACCAAGACAACTGATGTTGTTTCAGTCCTGGAATCTGTGTTTAAAGCAGCTCATCATGGGGTAACTGGCTTAACAAGTCTCAATATTAGTGCCTAATTGCTGATACTCTTAACTTACCTCTGTCTTAAATCAACTCTTGCAGTGGAAGTGGCAGACTATACTCATTGGAATTTCATTTTTGGCCTTCTTGCTTATGACTAAGTACATCGTATGTCTCCTGATCAATCAAGCTCACAAATTTTGTGTAATCAACTAGCGTTTTTTATGTTGTCTTAATTTGTGTGAAATGATGATCAGGCAAAGAAGAAGAAGCTCTTTTGGATAGCTGCTATATCTCCATTGACATCTGTCATTGTCGCTACCTTTTTCGTGTACATTACCCATGCAAAAGACGATGGTGTTGCAATCGTAAGCACTATTAATTTTCAATCAAATTAGCAAAAGAAGAACAAGGAAAACCATGATTGATTATCTAGTTATTGAGGCCTGATTTTGATGCTTCTGTGCACAGGTTGCCAGTATACCTACAGGAATAAACAAACCATCCTTAAACAAACTATACTTTCATGGAGAATTTCTTATGAAAGAATTTATGATAGGTGCCATATCTGGCATGGTCGCGTTGACGGTAAATCTATTTCATTTGTTGAGCAATTATGTTACAGTTGTATATAGTTCATGTAATCTTTGTTTTCCTGAAATTAGGAAGCTTCGGCTATTGGAAGGACGTTCGCTGCCTTAAAAGACTACCAAATAGATGGAAACAAAGAAATGGTAGCTCTTGGAACAATGAACATAGTTGGCTCCATCACTTCCTGCTATGTCACCACAAGTACACTTAATCAAGGACAAATTAGGAAATTTCACTTGCTCTTTTGTAGTCCTATGGCTCCATAAATGTTAACACTCTTTTGAGTTAATTTGCAGGTTCTTTTTCTAGATCTGCAATCAACTATATGGCTGGTGTTAACACTACAGTCTCAAATATAGTTATGGCCATTGTTGTACTCTTAACCCTAGAATTCCTCACACCACTCTTCTACTACACTCCGAACGCCATTCTTGCTGCCATCATCATAACAGCTGTCATTGGCCTAATTGACATGGAGGCAGTTATCCTACTCTGGAAGATTGATAAGTTCGACTTCCTTGCGTGCATGGGAGCATTCCTTGGTGTGATCTTTATATCAGTTGAGATTGGTCTCCTCATTGCTGTAAGTATATATACATGTCTAATTTGCCTAATAAAAAAGATTGAGCCTTTATGATTTCTTATCTTGATTTGTTCTGTTTTAAACTTCTGGTGTCTATTTCATTTGCCAAGATTCTCTTGCAAGTCACTCGGCCTAGGACCGTGCTTCTTGGGAACCTCACAGGCACCACCATTTACAGGAACATTCAGCAGTACCCAGATGCTCTGAAAGTCCCTAGAATTTTGGCGGTCAGAGTTGACTCTGCCATATATTTCCCTAACTGTAACTATGTCAAGGATAGGTATACATATCATCCTACAAACTACAGGATGACCAAAGATGAAGCTGAGGTATGCCTTAGTGCCTTACACTCTTAATAGATACAACCTACTAAAACTGTTAAAATAAGTATGTGTATCTGTTATAGAAATGCATATATTTCACCCATCTTGTGCTAAGAAAGAAAATCCTTACCTTGCCATTGCCATCTTTGCTATTTTCGATCTGTTTCAATTAAATTGAAACACCAACATTCTTTGTGCAGCAACCTTCTGGCTGCTGTGTAATTTGTGTTGTTGAGAAGAAAGGTGTTCTTCCCTGAAAATGCAACATTCTTAGACTCTTGTCTCCTTTGACACTAGAATACAAAGTAGAGCAAAGTGCTAGAACTAAACTTTTCTGGCCTTGTAAAATAAGAAAGTTGGATCAACATTAGGAATGTCGAACTTGGAGAAGTCGTGCTCATATTTCTGCAACAAATATTCATATACACTTCTTATGCAGTATCTTGGTTTTGCATATTGTATCAAGTTCTTTCAAAGTTTACTTGTGTTTTATTTTGGTTTGCCTTCCTCCATATATAACTTCAGGAGCCTCTGTATTAAACGCCAAAGAGTGTATTGATAGGTCGTAGATAGAAACCCTAATGTTTGCTTCTTGTTTTCAAGATTACCATGTTTATTCTCAATTCTGCCTTGCACCCTAATTCAAAAGGAAGCTTTTACTTTCTTGGCTGAATGATGCATTTACTTCATCATCTACCCAATAACCTGGATGTTAGTGTCTTGCCCTTGAACCTCTGCATCTTCTCATGTTCTATTATAGTCTCTCAGCTTTACAGAATTATAGTTGGTCATTTTTAATCATCCAATCCTCCTCTTAGTGGTCAGTTACTTAATCCATTAGTCCTAACAACTCGGGCTTAATTTTGAGCTACTATTACTTGGTAAGTGTATTCGGTTATTTCCTCTTTACATACTGCTCCATAAATTGGATGAACTGATAATTGGTTAGAGTGTAGAGAGAGATAGTCTGCATAAATCTTGTATATTCTGAACTCACAAATTGTCAGATTAAGTATTTGATGTATGCAAACTTCTTCAGGTAGAAAGTCGCTCAAGCTATAAGGTGATAAGGTACCATGTCATAGGATGGATTGCTATGGTTAATGATGTTGCTAAGTTTGAAGCTGATCTTGATTTTTTCTACTGGGGTTATTGAAGTTGCATTAAAAACTTCTCGAATATTAGTTTCAGTGTGGTAATCGTGCTCAATGCAGAATTGGTTTCCATGTGTTGCACTTATCATTTGCTTGAATTTGAAGTTCATTCGAGCTATTTGGTATCTGTCCAGTCACTAGCAACTAGCAAATTTAATAGCACACTGCCACACTGTGTATATTGAAGTTATTTGGTATCTGTCCAGTCACTAGCAACTAGCAAATTTAATAGCACACTGTGTATATTGAAGTTATTGTGCTATGTAAAGAGGAAAAACTAAATCAAATAGTTATGTATGAGTGTTGTTTAAATGACAAAGTATATGTTGGGCACATCAAATAAATCTCAATAATTGCCGGTAGTTATTTTTTGTAAGGATGCAAAATTGTTCTGGACTCGTTTTGTGTGCATAAGTGCAGGATGTGTTGTCTCTATGAAAGGGAGTGAGATACACAAGTACTGATTCGAGATCAAGACGTTGGCAGTGGGAATGAAGAATCTGAAGGGAGGCTTTTGTTGCTTTTAAGTGTTAAATTTTTTATGGACATGAATTGTGAATTGGTGTTTTCCTTTCTCTAGACAAGTATGCATTGCCTTAATATGATTTTAGTGTTGTTTCTTTCTTTAGTTGGTTTATCTAGTACATTGTCAAATTAGGTTAACAATGTTACTTCTTTGTAATATTGACATATTTTGTTGAAATGCAATGACATTTCATTTTGACATATATAGCTATTATATTTTTGTATGGATTTTAGAGTGGTTAATGAGTTCAGAAAAGGTACAATATAACACGGACGTGAACAGATCCGGGTTATTTGACCACCTTTTTAACCCGGGCGTGTTTCCATGATCCGGGTTATATAGTCTATTTTTTTGTGTTTTATTTGCATGTATTTAACCCGGGTGTGTCAAAGGGGATCCGGGTTATATAACCTATTATACCCTCAACCTGAAGCCCGGACCATTTTCGGCCAATATCCGGGTTATATTATCTTTTACGCTCGGGTTAAAAAGGTGTTTTTGTGGTAGTGCATGCCATAAGACCGACGACGCATCACATGTGGCTGAATTGTTCTTTGGAGAATTTGTTAGGCTTCATGGAGTACCTAAGACCATCGTGTTCGACCGAGATACCAAGTTCTTTAGTTATTTTTGGAAGACTTTGTGGTCTAAGTTGGGTACCAAATTGCTTTTCTCTACCTCTAGCCATCCCCAAACGGACGGCCAAACTGAAGTGGTCAATAGGACATTAGGAACTCTATTGCGTGCATTGTTGAGTACTAACCTACACAGGTGGGAAGAATGCTTATCCTTTATAGAGTTTGCCTACAACCGCACAATCCATTCGGCCACTAAGAAGTCTCCCTTTGAGGTGGTCTATGGGCGGAATCCTATCACACCATTAGACATGGTCCCCTACACTCTCAAGGACCCCGAGGACAAGCAAGGTAAGGACCATGCCGACTTTGTCAAGAGGTTGCACGCCTCCACTCGCCAAAGGCTAGAAGAGCGCATGGCGCAATACATGAAGAAGGCCAATAGAGGCCAACGAGAGATGATCTTTGAACCCGGTGACCTTGTGTGGATTCACCTAAGGAAGGAGAGGTTCCCAAAGCAGAGGGATTGCAAGCTCAATCCTCGAGGGGATGGACCATTCCAAGTGCTCAAGCGCATCAACAACAATGCCTACCAAATTGAGCTACCAGGTGAGTATGGTGTCCACGATGTGTTTAATGTAGTTGACTTGTCTCCTTTTGTTTTGGACAGTGACACTGAAGAGGACCTGGTAGATTCGAGGTCGAATCCTTCTCAAGGGGAGGAGGATGATGCGAATACCAATTCGCCTCAGGAGCACTCACCGCCGTTGGCACCAGAACTAGGGCAAGAGACATCGCCCGACGATCCTGGTCCAAACACGGCGGTAATGGACACCCCACTACCTTCAAGTGAGAAGGACATATTTGCATCAAGAGCGTCGACCAAAGTGTGGCCCTCCCCTTCCAAGCTTGGCACCAGATCTGACGCCCGGGCGCTAGCGCGCGAGAAGGAAGGCCACGGCGGCAACGACCTAGCCCCGGGGACCATCACTCGGAGCCAAGCTCGACGTTTGCTTCAAGGACTTCAAAGAGGCATGTTGGCTCAAGAAGTGCTTGGCCAAATGCTCCACGCCTCGGCGACATCGGTGACCTTGCTTTGCCGCGAGAAGGCGCCGGCCCGAGAAGAAGAACAATGGCACTCACCGGGCTCATCTTCCCCAACCGGGCTCCAACTCCTTCTACAGCCCTTATGGACCCAAGAAGTGCCAAGGGACCCAGGTTGGCCGAGCAAAGTGAAGAAATGACCGATGGACCTGCAATAGCCCCATCTTGACAACCATGGCGTCGGCAGCAGCAATGTCATGACCCTCTAACCAGGCGATCTCCCAGATGCCTCGTGCGTTTGGGCTGATTTTTGGTGGGCTTCTTCCTGATGATGTACAGGCCCACATATCCAAAGTTCAGCTTAAACGTCGTTTTGCCTTTCCGTTGCCGAGGGCCAGTTTTAGACATTTTTAGACTATTTAAGGGTTTTGTTGTTTCAGTTTTTGGCACGTTTTAGCATACATTTTGATTAAGTTTTTCCAGAGAAAACACTCTCAAAAACTCTCAAGCTTGAACGTCTCAATTGGTGTGTTTATCCAATTCTCGTGGTTAAGATCTAAGTGTGTTTATCTTAGTTTTTGCCATCGAAATCTAGTGAACTTGTTGGTGAGTTTATCCAACAATTTCAGTAGCCTATCCATCCCATTCATCCTCCCAACATCCATCTCAAATTGCCTATCAATCGCTCGTTCGAAGTGGTTTCCAAGAATCTTCTCGGTTTGCACATCGCAAGGCTTGATCATCGGTGGCTTGGACGGCGGAACCACCTTGGACCAGTCTGGATCCGTGCTTGGGCCGTATCACTCTGTCTATTTTCAAGAGTGTCCAGGACCAAGTTCTTGAATGTTGTTTATCATGCTTTATGGCCAGCATGTCTGGTAATGATGTTACGAAAGTATATGCCATCAAGGATTGCTTCTCCAAGATATTCACAGTCCAGCATCTGGTCACAGAAGGGGAGTTCTTATGCAGTTGTCGTATGTTTCAAAGGATTGGACTTCCTTGTTATCACCTTATCTTTGTCTTCCGGAACCTTCGCTTTGAAAGGATTCCTGGAAAAATATGTTCTTACTCGCTGGACAAAGGACGCCATTATCACCCCTGTGTTCACAATCGATACTACCATTGTCACCTAGTGTGCAGCCATAGAAGAGTGGGAGGCTGTGATGAATGAGCTGATTTAAGACTTCTATAGTTGTGTTGGGCTGCTTGACAACAAATCGGACCTCATGAAACAGTTTTTTGTGCAGCTGAAAGAGAAAAGGGCGTCTTTATTATCTGGTAGTGGTTCTTCCTCTAGTGCTGGTCCGTCAAATCTTGACCAGCTGTGGTCCTATGCAAGAGTTGACGTGCCTTCAGTTGTTCAAGTCCACCCACCAGAGCAAGCTAAGAACAAGGGAAGTGGCTCGCGTATTCGTAGTGGAAGAGAGATTTCATAGGTTGTTAGTCATTCAGGGCAGAGGCGCTTTGGCAGATGCAAAAAGTATACCACTCACAATAGTCGCACTTGTAACGAAGTGCTTTGCTTCTTAGCGATAGTTTCCTTGCTGCAGAGATTTCTATGACTATTTTCCTTCCTTCTCTTATTGGATGTTATATTTTCTTAGGCTTGAAACAAATCTCCTGTCTGAGGTCTTTCTATGTCAAACATTTGTTTTTGAACAAAGTATTTTGGCTTGCCTCTTGTTAGTTGCAATGGTTGAACCTTCCAGTTTTTAATGATGTACCTATTTCATTCAACTTATGAACCTCTCATGCAAATAGTTGGACTTATTATTTCAGTAGTCCATTGGCATCTGTGTGTTTCTAATCAATGAATCTGGAAGTTATACTCTGTGTACCTTTCAGTTTGAACGGTTGAGCCAAAGTTGTAAAACTAATGAACCTAGTTTCACTATCTTCTTCAACGCTTAGTTTACTCTATGTTCTTCCAAGCTTTGCCATTGTTGTGTTGTAAGTTGTTTTGTTATTCATTTTTAATTTTGTTCCTTACTTCCCATGCTCTAGTGAATCCAAGTTTCAATTTTTTTGCATAATGTTGTTCATCGAGTTTCACCAATGAACCTCCAAGACAATATCAATTAACCTGAATGCATAAAAACGTGAACCTCATAGTCTATAACCATGAACCATCCACTACAATTCACCTTCTCGTTAACCATTGCTTAATGTTGTTAATCAACTTTAACATTGAACCTTCAAGACAAAATGAATGAACCTTTATGAATAAACCAGTGAACCTCATATTATATAATCGTGAGCCATACACTATAATTCACCCTCTTTGTTAAACCCATGTTTAATGTTGTTCATCAATTTTAACCATTGAACCTTTAAGACAAAATCAATGAACCATAATGAATAAACCAGTGAACCTCATAGTATATAATCGTGAACCCTCCACTACAATTCACCCTCTTTGTTAAACCATGCTTAATTTTGTTCATCATTTTTACCAGTGAACCTACAAGACAAAATCATTGCACATGCATGCATAAACCAGTGAACCTCATTGCTTATCACTGTGAACCTACTAAACTACCTTAGTCTATGAACTTTTCCTTCACTTCCTACCAGTCTATTAACATTTTCTACAATCCACAGAATAAATATTAGCAATCATTTAGTGTTTTTCTCCTAGTCCTCCATTCCTTCCTCCGTCTCTTCTTCTTCTTTTGTCTCTTCTTCTTCCTCCATTTCTCCCGGAGGCCCTTCTGGATTGTCTTTTATGAGTTGAATTGTCTTGTCCTTCAGTTCATTAGCATAAGAGGTGATGATTGCATGGAGATACTTGATCCTTAGATGTTCAATGCACTTCATCTTGTTCTTGTTTGTCATTTGGTCTTCCCAGTTCTCCTTAGGCATCCCCGTGTATTTATCTATATGCCTCGTTGCATACACCCTTGAGCTTTGCTCATCACTATTGTCAGCCATGCAAGAAAGTGAAATCAACTTTGCCCTACCTTTAGCACCTTCTAGGTCATTTGATCTTTTGATCAAATGATTCTGTCGTAGGCGCATTGCAGTGTACTCCACCTGTACACAAAACATGATACATATCATGTTTTAACCTCATAATGAACTTCAAAAAAACAGGTTCAAACTCAGGACAAGAATGAAAATCAAAGAAGCAATTTAACCTTAGAATAGCAAATGAACCTCATGGAAGCAAATGAACCTCATATAGTGACAGAAAAGCTAATGAACTACAAAAAAACATATGAACCTCATAATAGCAAATGAATCACATATTTGGAAATGAACCTAGGAAAAAGCAATGAACCTTTAAAAAAAGCAAATGCAACTCAGAAGGTAAATGAAACTCAGATAAAAAATGATTGTAACAAGATCTGCGATGGAAATTCACGCCTATTAGGATACGTATTGTGGTACTTGAGTTATTTGTTCATGTTATGAGGTCAATTATAATGTTAGGCTATACAAAATTGTGATATCTGGGTTATCTTCTCAATAAGTGTAAATTTTTATATTCTTGGGTTGTAGGTTGTATGGTATCTACATATAAGTGTTTCCTTTATTTACGCTACAGTACGTAATCCATTCGCTTATAACTTGCTTAGTCTGAATATAGACGAACCCCTTGTGGGGCGTTTCCAATTATGTCGCAGGATCAGGATATTAGGTAGCGCAGCCGGAGCATGGAGGAGGTCAGGCGACATGATGCGAATCTAGGATGGGGTTGGTTTAGGTTTCAGGTTCTTTCGCATTTATGGTAAATTTGTATTGATTGAATTCTAGCTAATGGGTCGTGGTTGCGTCTATGTACGCCGACCCATAAGTTTACTGAATGATTAAGGAAATCCTCTGTTGATTTGGGTTTATATATGGGATCTGTATTCGTTTGGGTTTAGAATTTTATAGGTTAAGTTCTTTTTTCTTTAATAGCCTGAGGGAATTTCTACGAGAAAATTCCTAGTGATGTAACCCCCATTAGTGGTAAATTTTGGGGTGTTACAGCAATTCCCTTAGGTTGGATATGTATTGTGGTACTTGAGTTATTTGTTCATGTTATGAGGTCAATTATAATGTTAGGCTATACAAAATTGTGATATCTGGGTTATCTTCTCAAGAAGTGTAAATTTTTATATTCTTGGGTTGTAGGTTGTATGGTATCTGCATATAAGTGTTTCCTTTATTTATGCTACATTACGTAATACATTCGCTTATAACTTGCTTAGTCTGAATATAGACGAACCCCTTGTGGGGCGTTTCCAATTATGTCGCAGGATCAGGATATTAGGTAGTGTAGCCGGAGCATGGAGGAGGTCAGGCAACATGATGCGAATCTAGGATGGGGTTGGTTTAGGTTTCAGGTTCTTTCGCATTTATGGTAAATTTGTATTGATTGAATTCTAGCTAATGGGTCGTGGTTGCATCTGTGTACGCCGACCCATAAGTTTACTGAATGATTAAGGAAATCCTCTTTTGACAGAGTTTTAAAAACGGTTTTGATTTTGATAGAATTAAAAAGAAATGAAGGTTGATTTGTGGAAGTATATGAAAGTATGGTGCTTCAGTGAAACACCTTAAATGGGGTTGGCTGGCTATCCAAAATTGACCCTAAAAAGTAAGTAGTATTTCCCGTTATGAAATATGCAGGCTCTTCCAGATGCTCCTAAAGAACTTGCTACCGAGCTTGCTTGGAGGTTAGTCTGTCTTATTCATTACAGTTTTGTAGATCATATGAACTTGTTACCGAGCTTGATTGGTGTTTAATTCTGTCAATTGATTTATGTATACTTTCCCTGGGCATATACATGTTTCTATTTGAGACAATAACAGGATCCAAATTCGAATTTCCAAACTCGAAAGTAAGTTACTTTCATTTGGGGCCGTAATAACTCCTTGTTTTCGCCCATGAATGAAATTATTGTTTGTATGTATAGGTAGCAGTCTGTCTATGATAGGATCTCAGAGAATGTGGCTTCAGCTCTAGCATGTCTTTAAGTGATTCATGGGGTTGTATTGTTTGTATCATGATGATATATTTTAACCCATAGCTCTGTCAATGCCCTCAAAATACACTTGCTAGGTATTCGACAGAATATGCAACAAAGACACACCATCTCTGATGATATCTACCTCTATCTCTCTAAGCTCTGAGCTACTATCAAATAGAATTTAAAGCTAAAATGGAATGCATCATCTACATCTAAGATCAATGCCCTGCTTGATGCGAATGACCAAGATGGAGGAGCCTAAGGCTATCCGCAAAGAAGATACTCAAGATTTCTTAAATGACAGTAGAAGTAGAATTGAAAAAAAATGAGATTAAAAAGTAAATTTGTCAAGTAAACTTGCCAACGCAATATATGTAGAATTAGAGAAACGATTGTCTGATCATGTCAACCTCACCAAATGTAGAAAACTACCCATGGTTTTCATCCATAAATGAATAGGAGAAACACCCCATCATATCATATACATAGGAATCAATTGATTTGTTTAAATAATTTTTTTGTTTGATTTCCCAAATATGGGTAAGACCGTAAGAGGCTAAGAGCATTATATTATATCTAAGAAAATTCGTGTGTAATTGAATTTTAGAAAATCCATAGGGAGAGTATGTACTTGGACAAAACAAATCTATGACAAGCTCAGAATCAGAAAGCTCAACCACCCAAAATTACAAACACGCAAATGAGAAAATGAAATCTGAAAAACGCTCTTCGTACAAGTATCATCTGAAAACCCTAAACACCACAAGCCATGGCTACGCCGCCGCTCCAACCAAAACCCTATCATCTAAGCCTTCACTCTAATCTCTCTGAACCAAAGAACACCTCCACAAACTTCGCCGGCGATGGCAATGGGGACGTCGTTGTGGCGTCATCGACGGAAAACCCGAGCTCTGAGAGGCCGCTGCTGAGCCTTGTCTCTGTAACCCTTCCTCTGCTTTGCCTCCTTTTTATCTGCGCCTCAACCCTTGGAAACCATGACTCCTCCGTTTCTCATCCACCTCAGATTCGTCCCTCGCCTCCTTGCTTTGAGAAGAAGTGGATCCCTGCGGTGTTTTGTTGGGTCTCTCCGACTGTTCGGCGAACGGAGCCTCCCGTTAGAAGTGATCCCCCATTGACGACGTGGGATTCGGGGCCACCCGGTGCTCGCCTCGCTCCTCGGAGTGCAGATCTGTCTGGGTTTGCTGCTGAATCCAGTGCCGATGTGGCAAAAAATCCAAGCCATTTTCCTGATTTCGTGCCATCGATGGTCCTCAGAACCCGGATCTGGTCGGCCCTGGTCCTCTCCGAGCTGCCCAGCGTCATCTCCGCTGCAGTACAAGGTGTTGTCGTTCTGTTCTCCCTCCCTCTCTTCTTCTTTTTGTTGTCTTTCTTCTGTTTGCCCTCTGGCTGGTTGTTTTTGTTGTTTGGCTTTCTCTGTTTCTTGCTGAGTTTTTGTTTTTCTCGAACCTTAATCTGAATCGTGACGCTCTTCTTGATCTGCATCATGTTGTTGATTGTTGGATCCAGACTCCCTCTGTTAAGAGGTTTAAGTGCTTGATGTACTTTATTAATCTCTACTATGTGACTGAGTTTCTTTACTGTGAACAATTTATCCCTGAATTTTTGCCTCTAGTGATGGTGTATTTCTAGGGGGGGAGTTGATCTGGCTAGTTGGATGGTTTGGCATGGTTTATGGTTTTCTGTCCATGGATCTGATCGACTCTTTTCCGGTTATTCCCCCTTACTTGAAGCTCAGTTGGAGTATGCTCTTGCCGTATAACAATCTAGTCTCTTTGACTCTTGTTGGGACTATAACCCCCAAATTATTTGGAAAAAATCTTTATTTCAGGGACTTTGAAGGAAAATGGTGTCTTCTTAGAAGCCATTTTCTGAATAAGCAAACCTCTACCATTATCTCGACCCCCTGAGCAAACCCGATCGAAATCTATGGGATATACACTCGCTGCATTCTGCTTCTGTTAGAGTTTGCTGGTTCAGTGTTATTCCCATAGACTTATCCTCCTCCACAACCAGTTTGGTCAACCTTACAAATCTCTCTCTTGTTTTCATGTTTGAAGACTCTGGACTGATTACTTGGTTCTTTAAGGCTAGCTATCCTTTCCTCCTTTTTATTAAATTCTTTATCGTTCCTAGTTATTGCGGTATCTTCCTTTGTTTGAATCGGGACACAAAATACCAATCAAACTCTCAAGAGAATATCATTGGAAATGACAATCTACCCAATACTGACAGAAAGGGTTATCCCTACAACTTTGAACAAACCTTGAATACCTATCCCTTGAACAAACGTCTCTGGAGATTTACCTCTATGAACAACTTCCTTTTGAACAATGATGGGGAACTGCTTTTTAATGTTTTTTCGAACAAAACTTGCCATATTCTGGCCTCTTATATCTTGAGTTCTTTTTGGATACACCAGCAACTAGGAAAGCATTCCCAGAAATGGGCAATTTGTAAACTGAGAAAAACAAGTTTGAACAAAATTTACTACCCAACTATATCCTTGTTACAAAAACAATTAGATTTGTTGCTCATTCTGTATATGTGCACTTACTCCCTGATAAAGGGCCCCTACAAATGTATGAAATATAGAAAAGGATCAAAAAATTATATATCTCATTATTTGGATCTCAAGTCTTTTAACTTGAATTCAAAGCATTGGGATATCTCATTATTTGAAAACCTTTTGACGTGGACAATTGATGCTCATCTTCATTGCTGGAATGTTACCCTCCTAGGTGCTAGGTTTGCCTTACATCAATGGGAATCCCCAATAAAGAACAATAGAACATACAAACTTCTTATGAACAAAACGCCTAGTCCTCTAAATTCTCTCATGGCTATGGGTAAAATAATAAATAAAAACAAAAATAGAAACGACAATAAGACCCCTAAATGTCTTAGGATGTGGGGAAACAACACAGATAGGTTTTTATGAAGATTACAACCTGGAATTGTCGCGGAATTGGAAAGAAAACCTTTTGGATGGATGTTGAGTCTTTCTGCAAAATCGAACGAATACAACTTCTTGCACTTTTTGAAACAAGAACAAACAAAGAACCAAATGAAAAAGATTGGAAAAAAGCAGGGTTTGATCAATTCTACTGTGTCCCTGCTACGGGTTTTACAGGAGGCATTTGCATAATGTGGAAGACGTACCAACTTACAAACGAAATCCTTGAAATTGAACAAATTGAAACAAGATTTATTAGTATTAAGTATACAAACTTGCTCACGAACAAAAAACTTATGATAATCCTTACTTACGCCCCCCAAATGAATATGCAAAAAATGTGTTCTGGAATGAATTTATCTCCTATATTAAAAATTGTTCTCTTCCATGTATTATTATGGGAGATCTGAACGAAATTCAAAACCCTTCTGAAAAATTAGGCGGGATTATACCGCCAATATCAAAATTTGCTAGACTCCGTCATTTTAAAAATGAATGCGAACTCTTGGATACTCCTTTCCAGGGAAATTCTTATAACTGGCGAAAGAACATCACAGAAATAGAAAACATTCATGAAAAACTGGATAGGGTTCTTATCCACCACAAGATCCTTCAATGGTATCCTGATATCTGTACTAAGCATTATGCTTTTTCCAGCTCAGACCATTGCCCAATCTCCATCGAGCTAGATTCAGGTGTGACTTTTAAAACCAGCCGTTTAAATTTGAAAAAAATTGGATGACTAGAAAGGATTTTAGAAACGTGGTAAAACAAGCATGGAGAACTAACTACCATGGATCTAGATTGTACAATCTTGTATCCAAAACAAAACTACTCAAAAAACATGCTAAGATCTGGAACAAAAGTACCTTCGGAAATGTCTTCACACAATTACAAACTATAGAAAAACATCTTTCTGAAATCCAAACTGAGATCTGCAATCACCCTACAAATGACCTCATTAAAAAACAAACTAGAATCATAGAAAAAAAGGGAAAACTTCTGTGTTTCCAGAAAATTTACTGGAACCAAAGAGCTAAGGTAAAACACATCAAATATAATGACATGAATGCTAGCTATTTTCATAAAATAGCAAGTGGAAAAAGAAACAGAAAAATTATAAAAGAAATCAAAATCCAAGAAGGCACAAGCATCACTGGTGAAAAAAACATCAGAAATGATTTCATCAAAAGATTCAGAAGTGAGGATATAAACCAGAGACTATTCCAGGAAAACCTTGAATTAATCCATCCTGAAATCTCTTCAGAGGATAATTTGGAATTAATAAAAAATGTATCTAACGAAGAAATTAAAAAGGCGGTCTTTAACATTGGCTCGGATAAATCTCCGGGGCCGGATGGTATGACAGCAGAATTTTACCAAAAATATTGGGACATTATAGGCCCCTCTGTGACCCAAGCAGTTAAAAGCTTTTTCCTTTATGGGAAACTGCTTAAACAAATAAATCACACATTCATATCCTTAATCCCGAAATATGACAATCCTAACTCTACAAATCACTATAGACCCATAAGTCTGTGTTTTACCATTTATAAGATCATCTCGAAGATTATAACAACTAGACTCAAAGGAACCATGGAAAAATTGATACACCCCATTTAGGGTGCCTTTATTGCTAACAGAGCCATTCAAGATAATATCTTGATTTCACATGAAATCTTCCACTCTTTTAAATCGAAAAAAGGAACTGAAGGATTTATTGCCTTAAAACTAGACATGGAAAAAGCTTATGATAGAATCGAATGAGATTTTATTATAAAAATTGTGGAAAAGTATGGATTCCATGAAAATTTTATCAACTGGATAAAAGAATGCAATTACAACGGTATCTTTCTCGGTACTTGTTAACAATGGACCCACAGAAATATTCAAACCTTCAAGAGGACTTCGACAGGGAGACCCCCTCTCACCCTTCATGTTTATTTTAGGATCTGAAATCCTTGCTAGAAAACTCCAAAAAAGAATCAGATCGACCTCGAAATCCCCTAGGATTTCAATTCAATCAACAAGGAACACGCATCCCGTTCCTGGCCTTTGCGGATGACATTGTGATATTCTCAAAAGCTAAACAAGAAAATTGTAAAGAAATCAAAGTTATCATTGATGACTACTGCAAGATCTCAGGACAAAAGGTAAATTTCCATAAATCGGCCTTTCAGGTTACAAAAAAGGTCACCAACCAAAAAAATTTAGCTATACAAGGCATTCTCACAATTACAAACATGATATCTCTCGAAAAATACATGGGTTGCCCTATCATTAATGGTAGAGTTAACTCGAACACCTTTGATGACCTTTTAGTTAGCACCCAACAACAATTATCTAAATGGAAAGCAAATTCTCTTTCCCAAGCAGGAAGAACAACTCTTATAAAAACCAATCTGGCTTCAAGACCCAATTATCTTATGCAAAGCTTCATGTTACCTACACACACACACAATGAACTTGATAAGCTAAACAAATCCTTTTTTTGGAACAAAGACAACTCCTATAAACCTCTTATAGGTTGGGAAAAATTTTGTAAACCAACTTATCAAGGAGGTCTTGGCTTAAGAAAAGCTAAAGACATGAACAAAGCTCTTCAATTCAAATTACTATGAAAAATCCTAGCCGAACCAAACAACTTCTGGGTTAGAGTTATTATGGATAAATATCTGAAAACACAACATATACTTCACTACGAGAAAAAAGGAAAATGCTCCTGGCAATGGTCCAAAATGATTGAACTTATGCCTGAGTTCAAATCTGGACTAATCTGGCAAGTTGGTAATGGAAAACTATCAAATTCTGGACGTATAACTGGGTTCTGAACACCCCCTTATGTGATAACATAAACCCACAGTCAATTCTAAATAAGGATGCCTTGGTAGCTGATTTTATGTTGTCAAATAAAACCTGCAATAAGGACTTACTTGAACAATATTTACCAAATGATTTAACCAAAAAATTAACCTCGATCCCAATACCTTTAAATGAGATCCATGATAGAATGTACTGGAAAACGAGCAAAAACGGTTGGTTTTCTACTAATTCTACTATGAAACTAATCAACAAAAATAAAAGTTATACTGCCTATGATTCCTCTTGGATCTGGAAAATAGACACGTATCCCAAAGTTAAAAAATTTATCTGGAAAATAATGAAAAACGGAATCTCAACTAAAGCTCAGTTGGAAGATCTGAACCATCTCCTCTTCCAATGCAAGCATACCTTAAAAACAATCGAAAAATTGAATCAAGATACTTTTGGCATAATCACATCCCTAAACATAGGAAACAAAAGAATTAGTGAAATCATTGAAGAAATTCGACAAAAAACTGATAGATCACAATTCTCAGAATTAATGGTCTCCTGGTGGAGCATTTGGTTCTATAGAAACCAATAAAGCTTTGGTAGAACAAATGATGATATCGAACCCATTAAAGATGTACCAAATTACATCAAGAAACAAATGGAGAACTGGAACAAAACAAAAAACTGAAACCCTGACTGTCTAACTGAAGACAATAAAAAAAACTCATAAAACGAACATTGTCAGACGACCAATTAAGAAATGGAAAAAACCTCCGGATAACATAATTAAAATCAACACAGATGGATCCACCAAAACCAATGGTGAATCTAGTTTTGGCTATATTTTCATAAACAACACGGGAAAACCACTTTTCCTCTATGGGGATAAATGTAGTATTTCAACCCCGCTTAAAACAGAAACACTGGCAGTAAGAAATACCGTGGTAAAGGCTTATGAATTAGGCTTTACAAACATTCATCTTGAATGTGACAACCTTACCATCGTGAACGTCCTTAAACAAATCTGGCATTGTCCATGGGATATTGAAATGCTTATTTCTGATATCTTGTGTATTTTACAACTGTTTTCTTCAGTGCAGATTTCTCACGTCTTCCGAGAAACCAACATCGTAGCCGATTTCATCGCAAAGAAGGTTCATCACGTTTCCTTGAAAGGAAAGACTTTAGAGATAGTCTAGAATTTGTAATTATCATCCGTAAGGATGCTATAGATTGAGAAACCGATTCTTATGTGGTTTCCAATCTAATTTTTACCTTATAAAAAAAAATCTATTATTTAATACTAAACTAAAACTCATTTTTTCCACTTGACATTTCCACATTAATTTTGCCACTTGGGGTTATAATAGTCATTTACCACATGTTATTTTCTTACAATCTCATATTTATTTAATTCTTTAGTATACATTAACTCCTTCTTTAGTATACCATGCTCTATTTTCTATTCTTCTTGTTTTAAAACCAAATTCCAATATATCATATTACTTATTATATATGGAATATTTCACTAATAATTAATATATAATTTTTATATAAATTATTTTTTAAATAATAATTCAATAAATAAATTCGTACATTGCACAACTAATATAGTTGCTATAAAAATAAAAATTATTTTCTATGTATTAAGGGCATATGCTAAACATCCAAATTACTAAATTAAAATTTATAACATAAGTTTAAGTTATAATTCCGTCATAAACAAATTTAAGAAATCCAAAATAAAAATATCATCAAGTGTTTCTAAATTTGTAGTATTAAGGAAATAAGTAAAAAAAATAAAAATAAAAATTTATAAAATTTATGGGTCATTTTAGTAGGTCATAAGTACTTACTTAAAAGTTACACTTAAATACCGTTTTTAATCAGATTCATGAATCCTTAAATTAATTTTAAATTCAATATATAAATAATATACGTACTATACAAGTATATATATATATATTAAAAAAACGATTGAAAAAAAAAGCGTACTCTACTTTATTAAGATGATGTTACTCTACTCCTTCAGTCCTTCCTTTGGATTTCTCCTTTTCCTCTTTCCCGCTGTTTCCTCTTCTCTCTCTCCTTCGCCCAAAATCCGTGTCTTCCTCGCCAAGTTTTCTTATTTTTCTCTCTTTCAACTTATAGCTTGTGGCTCTCTGAACAATTGATGAGTTTTTTGGTGAGGAAATTGGGGATAAATTGTTCGGAGTATTTGGTGTTGTTGGAAATGGAAATTTCGGCGAAGAAGGGGAAGATCATGTAGGAACCTGATTTCAAGAATGTAAATCTATTGCATAAAACAACGAATTTAAACAGAACAGATACAAACAAATACGAGAAATACTATACCAAAAGCAAACAAGTATCGATTTGATGCAGAGTTGAGATGTAGATCTCTATCCTTAATTCTAAAATCGCCGTGTAGTGTGACGATTCTTTAACGATCCGAATCCCAGAATACAACTGTATTTTCTTCTGAGTTGCACAACCCAAAAAATAGAAGCCTGCGAACCAACGAATTTGTGTGTACTCTCAAATGCAAAAAGAAGAGAAAGAAAGCGATGAGAAGACGAGAGAGAATTGTTTTTTGTATGTTCGATAATGAGAAAGAAGAGCGCTCAAATAGCTGCTACTGGGGTTTGTTAGACGCACTAACAAAGTGGAGAAGGTGGAGGAGGAATAGGTCAGCAACCGCATTCAGTTGCGGACTGAGTCAGAAGCGGAATGGGTCAAACAGGTTGCAAATCCGGAAGCGCAAAATAACTTATCGGATTGGGCTTTGATCCAAAAAGATGTTGGCTCATTGGGCCGAGGCCCAATCCAGAAGCCACAAGCCCAAGCATGGCCCGGCCCATGCCCAAACCCGATCTCGTTTCGAACCGAACCGAACCACGAGCGTGTGTTCTTGGTGAACCCAAGCCACACTAGGTCCTCTCCCCATACCACCAAGGATATAACCTTGGTACCACATTTCTAGTATATATACTAGTGAATGTGTCTCTTCATTTTCAATGTGGGACAAAAAGTCGCACAAAATGTCCTACACATCCAAATTGGTGCACTTCAAGCACCCAATTTTGGACCCTCATTTCTCATTCAAACGAAACTCAATTTTAACATATGATCATACTACGAGTATGTGCTCGCGAAGACTTAGCCAACGCTCCCATAATCCGGTACCAATGGCGGCCGGAGCCCTATTACACATGTAGTCTAGACAGAAAGATTTTTTAGAGTACAGGCAAAGAATCACTGCATTTGGGCTGGTAGCGTTTTTCAGCCTTGAACCACCCATAGTGAGTAGCCATCGGATTTACTCGACCAAGTAGTGAACATGATGTGTTGAACCACCCGGGCTTTGATGTAAACCTAGACAACAACTATCTCACAGTTTCATCTTCTCACAAAACTAGATTCTCTGGTTTTGTTCATTTTGGCATTGAACATCTCTGGTTATTCTTGAGTGAACTTGGAGAATGTAGCATCTCTTCATTCTCCTAAAAAAGGCCTCATTTCACACTCACAAAGTGATTGACCATAAAGAGTATCATGTCATCCTAGGAATTGGGAGAAGATCTAAATCTCCAAGTGCTCTTATTGATTCAACTTGATTTCGTTTTCTCCTTGAACCTACATCTTGGGATCTCCAATCTCGTAAGTGGGGTGTTCCATCAAGCACCCAACTTTGGACTTCCGTTTTTCATTCAAACGGAACTCAATTTTAACATATGAGCATACTACGAGTATATGCTCGCGGAGACGTAGCTAACGCTCCCATATTCCGGTGTCAATGGTGGCCAGAGCCCACCAGAAATCGACGCGGAAAGTCACAAAAAATGCGAGTTCCAACAGATCACAGTAATGAAAGTCCCCCAATCTGCACTCGTTGTACTAACAACGCCTAAAACCCTAGCTCAAAGTGTTGTTGTTGCTACTAATAGTAGCAGTCAATTAGTCATGGCCATGCCTCCGAACCGGTTCAAAGTCAGATGTAGCGGCCCGATTCGAGACATGTGTCGGGCCGACCAATGGAAGTCGATGATTTCTCCGTTAGGTAGAGGTGATATTATTTAATGTTTTTTTAGCATAATTTAACTAACGGGACATATGCCATAAGGGAATAGGTTAAGCTTCCTCGTTTTAGAAACTAAACCTTAACTTAGGAAAGAATAAACCCATCACAGTAAAAAAAATCTAAAATCTAATTATATTGTTAATTATTTCTATAATAGGCGGTTTAACCTATACCCCTTAGAAAATCCGTTTAACTAATGTTTAATTTTGTCAATAAGCATAATTAACCGAATTTGTTTTCAAGATCAAATTTGATTAATCCCTATGAATATGAATATACAGGTAGGTTGTTAGTTGCAATTCACCTCCACTTCATATTCACTCAACTCTTCGCGCTCTTCCACGCTTTCAGTGACTCGGTCCTTCTCTCTCTCTCTCCGCTAAACTTTCCTCCATTTCCACCGCCACAAGCGCCACCTACAACCACGTTGCTGTCTCGGTTGGATTCTCTCTCTCCATCGGGTGGATTCTTTGGTGGCGTCAAGCAGCTCTAACCCAACTCTAGTATAATCTTGATACTTGAACTCTCTTTCTTTTTTTCTCTTTAATTCATTCTTTCTCTGTTATAGGTTTATCTCTGTATTTTAATTCTGATGGATTTATGTCTTCAGTTCCGTTTTATCTACTGTTCTGCAACTGATTGTTGTTACCCTTAAATTGAGCGACACAGTCTTGATCGTTTGACTTTCTTTCTCTTTATCTGCAATTTTCATTCTTTAACCAATTGTCTCTTTCTCTTTATCTATCAATGTCATTTTGTACCCAATTGTCTCTTTCTGTGACTGCTAAATCCATTTTTTGCATATGCTTTCAGTCATTTTGTCGCCATTTTGTCTTAATTTTGTTTTTCTTCTACTGGTATATGTCAATGTCGTTCTAAACCCTAACCCCAAAACCCTAAAACCATAAACCCTAAACTCTAAAACCCAAAACTCCAAAACCTAAATCCCAAATCCTAAACCCCTAAACCCTAAAACACCAATGTCTACTTGGCGTGACGAACGAACCCATGCGCCAAACGGGAAAAGGGGGGTGCGCCGAATAGAAATTATGTATAAAATTTCTTTCAAATCCTACTTGTCGTCATAAAATTGAAAATATGAGCATACTGTCATTATTTTTCAAATTGCCATCAAACTTCCCAACTTTACCAAACCGTCATTATTAATCAAATTGTCATCAACTTTATATACCCACTTTTTCAAATCCTAGTTGTCATTACAAACCAATAGCTAAAATAACTACATTTTTTAGATCAAAAAAAAAACTACACTTTTGTCTCTATTTTACCTAGTTTTGCTCTAATTTGTCACACATGCGCAAACTATACTAGATAAGACGCTCAAGCGCAAACTCGTAGACATGGAAACCCTCCGGAGTAGCTATCTCACTGAAATGTACCACGTTGAACAAGCCTAGATAAACGTAGGTACTAATGTCGTCGTCTCCTACGACGTAAACAACCAAACGTACACCAGCCGCCACCACATGTGAAGATATAAGAGCCATATTCCCTGGTGTCAAGCCTTGGTCACCTAATACTCTCACGCCTTGTGCAGCTGTTGCTGCAATCTGACCCCTTTCCCCTCCATAAATGAACCGATCCTCTATTGGATAGTTGTGGTGTGCATACCGCGCTACTACACATGTGGCTGCGTCAACTCCATCTACCAAGCCAATACATATCCCACGCTGCGCATTAGTGTGAAGTCCTACCAACATCAGCTCATGACGGCTCTCGAACTGGTCACCAACTTGAACAGTTGGAACATGGCCGTTTCCTCTAGCCCTAGCCCTAACAATATCACGCTCCTCATGATATACGCCTATGACCTCGCTATAGATACGTTATGGTCGTTCGCCAACACAATGTGGGAGCAAAAGACGGTAATGGTTCAAAAGAATAACGGCGGGATCGTCAGGTTGAGCCATGACACCTATTGTTCAAATGAAAATAACATATACACCAACAAGAAAAAGTCAACAATAAATATATACATGAAACAGAAAGAGATGATAAGAAAGGAGTAGATATTGCCAATTAGCAAAAGCATATCCATTTATATGCTCTAAGAGTAGTTCCAAAGTAACACAACCTGACTTATCGAGACTGAAATTAGGTTGAAAATGACAAAATTGCCCATGCTTCATTTTTTAGGGATATCATGCCTATTGCATGCGCTTCAAATTTTCTCACAATTTGAGACTTTTTCCTAAAGATTGGGTTATAATATATGATCAATTATAACATATCTTATTTAAACTTATTGAAGATTGGATTAAAATATAAAATTAGTTATAACATACCAGTTAATTAACCAAGTCAAGTAAAGGTGTTTATTGTTTTTCAAACTAAAATGCTTTGTGTTAACAAGTAAAAAAAATCAATTATAAAAATCAAGTAAAATAGCTTACTTCATTTTACTTGAAAAAATCAAGTACAATATATAATCAACTATAAAAATCAAGATAAATACATTAGTCTATGCAGGATTCGAACCCACGTCGATGTATATAACACATAACTCTATTAATTGAGCTAATAGGCTTTGTGTTAAATCAAATGTTTAAATATTTTATAGCTAGCATCATATTAGACCTGTACAAATCCAGGTTCGGGCCGGGTTTTTTGTATTTTTTTGCCCGGTTGACCGGGCTGGGTTTTTTGTCCAGGCCCGCCCGGTCAACCGGGCCGGGTTACCCGGCGGGCTGGCTCGATCGGGTAAAATTATAAATATATATATATATAAAATTATAAATATATATAAAAAATTATAAACAGTAATTATAAATATATATATATATATAAAATTATAAATATAAATATAATTATAAACAAATATTAATTATATAAACAGTAACGGGTACCGGGCCGGGCTTCTAGGCCCGGTCGGGCCTAGAGGACCGTCCGTTCCCGGCCCGTTACTGTACCGGACTGGCCTAGCCCGGCCCGACCGGGCCAATATTGTTGTCCAGGCCCGGTTTTTTAACCGGGCGGGCGGGCCGGGCCGATCGGGCTAGCCCGGACTTGTACAGGTCTACATCATATGTATTAGTTCAACAAGTATATTTATGCTATAACTATTGCACATCAGTAAAATACAATAAAACAATAAATAACAAATGGTAAACCCTGAAAACGCTTTGAAGAACTCCTTGAGATTCAACACCAGAAACAATGTCCAAAGCAGCACAAATACCTTACAGTGAAATGTTTAAAATACGGCCACAAACCGCGCACTCTTTTTTTTTTAACCTTGCACTCCATCTTGGGCGGCACCTAGTGCAGCCCAGAAAAAAACCAAAAAATCCGGTCTAAGTCATGGCCTGCACGACGTGCAGCCCAGACAAACCGGGTTTTCGAAAACCCGGTTTGTCTGTTGGACTGCACGTATTGCCGCCCACACTTTTTTTTTTAAACCCGGTTTAGGATTTTCATATTATTTGAAAAAAATCAATTTTTTTCAACTCGGTTTAAGTATGGGCTGCACTTATTGCCGTCCAAATGAAGTTCAAATTTTGAACATGGGCGGGAATAATTGCCCCCCAAACCAAGTTCAAAATTTGAACATGGGCGGCACTAGGTGCCGTCCAGATGGGTAATTTTGTATGCTGTATAAATATAAAAATAAATCATTTTTGTACGATGTACCAACAAGAACACATACAAACTTAACGAACCAAACCCATACTTATATTATATTTGTACGTAAGAGCAATATCACAAATCTTGCGGGAAGAAAGAAACAAAACAAAAACGATTGCTCAAATGATGTTGAGATCTCACAATCAGATGAACAACGAAGTTCAATTCCCCGGACTCTTTAGTTACATGGACGATTTTGTTTTAAAATACTCAATTTCTTTAATAATGCTTATTATTTTAATATTTAATATAACTACTATTAAAGACTACAATTATTAATCTAAATACCATAATTTTTTCTAATATTTATAATTTAGTAATTATTCATCTCATTTTTAACCATAAAATAATTATAATTTATATAAAAAATGTCAATATAATACAATTTATATTAACATATCTCATAATTTATTAAAAAATTATTAAATTTTAAAATAACAATCATTTCTTAACAAAAATTAAAAATTAAAATAACACTTATCGCTAAGGAAATAGTAAACAAATTGATATATTTATAACATATTTTCTAAT
This sequence comes from Rheum nobile, assembly GCA_027886185.1. Taxonomy (NCBI): domain Eukaryota; kingdom Viridiplantae; phylum Streptophyta; class Magnoliopsida; order Caryophyllales; family Polygonaceae; genus Rheum; species Rheum nobile. The sequence continues at coordinate 389,749 of WOAB01000191.1, read as the reverse complement.
TGTAGCGTGCATATAGTCCAACATTTTAGAAACAATCAACAAGAAAACACAAAATCACTTGCTAAAATTATTTCATGTGATATACTTATATACTATAGTTTTCTTTTATATTTCATGTGAATATACTAATATACTATAGTTTTCTTTTATATTTCATGTGAATATACTAATATACTATAGTATTTCATATAGTTATACTTATATACTATAGTATTTCATATAGTTATACTTATATACTATAGTATTTTCATTATATACTATAGTATTTCATTATATTTCATGTCAATATACTTATATATTATAGTATTTCATATAGTTATAGTTATATACTATAGTATTTTATTATATTTCATTTGAATATACTTATATACTACAGTTTTCCTTTATATTTCATGTGATATACTTATATACTATAGTATTTCATTATATTTCATATAGTTATACTTATATACTATAGTATTTTCATTATATACTATAGTATGTTATTATATTTCATATAGTTACACTTATATACTATAGTATTTCATTATATACTATAGTATTTTCATTATATACTATATTATTTCATTATATTTCATATAGTTATACTTATATACTATAGTATATATATATATAAGTGTAACTATATGAAATATAATGAAATACTATAGTATATAATGAAAATACTATAGTATATTAGTATAACTATATGACATATAATGAAATACTATAGTATATAAATGTAACTATATGAAATATAATGAAATACTATAGTATATAATGAAAATACTATAGTATTTCATGTAGTTACACTAATATACTATAGTATTTCATTATATTTCATATAGTTATACTTATATACTATAGTATATAATGAAATACTATAGTATATAGGCGTAACTATATGAAATATAATGAAATACTATAGTATATAATGAAAATAATGTAGTATATCAGTATAACTATATGAGATATAATGAAATACTATAGTATATAAAGGTAACTATATGAAATATAATGAAATACTATAGTATATAAGTATAACTATATAAAATATAATAAAATACTATAGTATATAATAAAAATATTATAGTATATAAGTATAACTATATGAAATATAATGAAATACTATAGTATATTAGTGTAACTATATGAAATATAATGAAATACTATAGTATATAATGAAAATACTATAGTATATAATGAAATACTATAGTATATAATGACAATACTATAGTATATATTGAAATACTATAGTATATAAGTATAACTATATGAAATATAATGAAATACTATAGTATATAAGTATAACTATATGAAATATAATGAAATACTATAGTTACACTTATATATATACTAAACTAACCTATTTTACCGTGATACTAGAGTTTAGTTTTGTTTCGCATGTTTCAATGATTTCTCTACATCTCTTGTCTCCAAGAGCAACACTCCCTCTTGAGTGTTTGTGAAGTGAGGTAAGTTGATCTTCCTTTCCAGTCATGTGGCATGAACAAGCGCTGTCAATATACCACCTCTCGTTCCACCTCACTTCAACCTGCACAGAAAAAGTTAAGGTTTGGCGACCCAGGCAAGCTTAGCCTTACCTGGTCGAGACACATAATGCAATTGTTCCCTATGAATAGTTCTAACATTGACAATAGTTTTCTTCCTAGATCTAGCATGATTATGATTATGCACATGTGACTCATCATAGAAGTCATTCAAGTTCACATTGTTACTCCTACTGTTCCTTCTCTTTGTGTGCTCTTCAGAGAACTTCCTTTTCTTTTCACAGTCTCTTTGCACATGTCTGTTGTCCCCACAATACCAACACAGCTTGAATTGTTTCATTTGAACATACTTTCTATTGGGAACAACACTCTTGCGTTGTTTCGCACGTTCAGGACACGAAACGTTGGATTGCGTCCCTTGAGACTGCTTGAGAAAAATTTTGTGGGCAGGTTCTCCAGTGTACCATGACTGAGTTTCATCCAGACCACTCTCAAGGACTTTGATGCGTTCCTCAAGATTGCGATTCTTCTCTCTAGCATCTTGAAGTTCAATATCTCTTGCTTCACGTAGTTCCAGTATAGATGGATCATCTTTCTTTTGTTTGGAACCTGTATAACCAATGTCATACCTTGCTTCGACGAACTTAACGTTGTCAGTTTCAGCTTTCTGTTCCATTAGCACAGAATGAATCTTGTGAACATATGCTCTCATCTCAGACACGTGTACCTCGAGCTTAGTTGGTCCAGCTATACTCCTTGCATCAGTATTGTTAGATACTTCATTCATAAGCAAAGAGACTTTTTCATTTCTTAACCTCTGAAGTTACTCATGATTAGCATCACATGAAGAACAAGGAACAGTTGAGCTACTAGCAGTGTTAGAGAGATTTTCTTTTAAGCTACTACACTCATCTTCAGAATTAGCAAGTTCCTCTTGTGTTTTCAAATTTTTAGTATACATTTCCCTTATGAGAGCAATCAAAGATTTCTTATCATAATTCACAAGAGACTTCAAGAAGGTTTCAGGATTTATCTCGAGATCTTCTGAAGAGTCGTTGATGGCCATTGCACACATCTTGCCACTCCAGGCTTAGGGATCTTCACCATCTGAGTCATCCTCATTGCCCCACACGGCAATGAAAGTTTTTTTCTCATCGTTCCCAGAAGGTTTGCTTGGTTTCTTGGGCTTTGGGCATGAGCTAGAGTAGTGACCATTTTCATTGCAGTTGTAGCAAGTGATATCCTTGATGTCACGAGGCTCACCGTTCCCACCTCTATTATTCCTTCCTTTGTTGTAGAGAGAACGCATGACTTTGGTTAGCAGTACCACCTCAGGATCATCAGAGCCATCATTGTCGTCGAGGTCATTTTCAATGCTATCAACAGCCTTTCCAACCATCAAAGCAATTCCTTTTTCTTTGGAATCCTTGTTTCTTGCAGCCTTCTCTTCATTGTCATACTTCTGGATCTTGCTAAAGACCTCATGGAACGTCAATTTGACAATGTTGGGGTTCTCCTTTAGAATGGCCTTGGTCATCGCATGACGATGAGGGAGCCCACCAATGATAATAAGGATCTTCTCGTCAAGGAGGATTTCTTTATCCGAGATCGAGTGAGCAGTCAGGTTTGCAGTGATCTTCTCAAACCTGGCTTGGTAGGAACTCACATCATCCTTCTCTTCCATTTTGAAGTTGTAGAAATCCTTCTTGGCAGTGAAACGATCAATCTCACGAAGGTCCTTACTCCCCACGTACATTTGTTCCAAGGCAAGCCACTTAGCATTGGCGGATTCACAAGACTGAAGCTTTTGCACATCTCGCTGGTTAAGAGCATTGTTGATGAGCATGGCTGCTTTGCAGTTTTTCTCCATGCTTTGGAGATCCTCTTGATCCCATTTCTTCAGTTTCTTCTTCTTCTCAAGATCAACAATCTCGAGATCTCCGAGAGAGATCACCAGCCAACATTGGTAATCGTTGCTTTGCACCCACTTGATGAAGAGTGCTTTCCAATGTTGATATTGGCGAGCAAGCAAGAGAGGAGGCCTTGAAGAGTTCAAACCAACTTTGACGGTGGTAGGAGACATCGTTACCTGAAAATCTGTAAGTAACACAATCCAGAACAAACCTGTTATGATACCAATTGTAGAATCGAGTGTGTTAGTATAAGGAATGGTGGAACTATTCCTTGGGCAACGGAAAATAGCAACAGAAAAATAGAGTAACGAACGCAGTTCCTTAGAAAGGAAAACTTAATCAACCAACTAGTTGACTAAGAAAAACCTCTACCTCTAGGTTTCCCTAGTAGGATTTCGAATGTTTACTTGTGTTATTAATTCCGAAATTACAACCAAGCAAGTCTTATCTCAATCTAGTTTACTCCTAGATATCTAGACTTCTAGATGTAATGTTCCTAACAACACCTAAGACAATCAAAACCCTAACAAGTACTCAACTCACCAAAAGTCTCATCCTTGTAAGTGTTCTTCTTCTTCCGAATGCTCTGTTCACTGCAAAATGCTCTGTGTTCCGTATCAAATGAAGATGGCAACTCTCTAATTTATAGTCTAGGTATTTTCTCTGATTTACCCTAATTTTACTTAAGGAAATAAGATCAAATAATCCTATACAATCTTTTCTATTTTATCATAACCACAATATCTCCAACGAGATCTTTTCCTTGAGGCCCAAGTTGCTCCTTCAAGATTTTGTTTCCAAAACAGATATTCGGCAGGCGCTAGGGTTCACAGCGCGCGTCCTTCGTTCCTTGTGCTGTTCCCTTTTCTATTCTGATCAACAACGCGTGTCTCTTCTTTTCTTCCGTTCCAGCGTGTTGTTTTGTCATTGTTGGCGTCTCTGTTCCTGTATTCTCTGTTTTGACTCTTCACTGGTTTTCATCGTTCCTTTGACTTAATCGTTTCCTGAAACTCATAGTCACACTAAAAATCATCAAATGCCTTTGAGTTTATCATCATAAAAACTAGAGGGAACGTCATCGTTCCAACACTACCCAACTACCACCTTTCAGAGAGGGGCATGATCACAGGATTCCATTGCTTGAGGGATCCAATCTTGTGAACCAAAGACCTTACAGGTATGTTGTCTATCAGAAGAATGAAATTGCTAAGATAGTTCAGGATATGTTGCTTAATGGGATATTCAAAACAGCTCAAGTTCTTATGCATCTCCTGTGGTTCTTGTCAAGAAAAAAGATGGCACATGGAGGTTGTGTGTTGACTATAGGGGGCTGAATGCTTTAACTATTAAGGATAGGTTTCCTATTCCTTTGATTGAAGACTTGATGGATGAATTAGTTGGATCTCAAATCTACTCAAAGATTGACTTAAGGGCTGGATATCATCAAGTAAGGATGGACAGTAATGATGTGCATAAAATTGCTTTAAAAACTCATAATGGCCATTATGAGTATTTGGTGATGCCTTTTGGGTTAACCAATGCACCAGTCACCTTTCAACATCTTATGAATTCTGTTTTCAAATAATTTTTGAGGAAATTTGTGTTAATCTTCTTTGATGACATATTGATATACAGTTCATGTTTAGAGGATCATGCCAGTCATTTGAGAAGTGTGTTTGAGTTGATGAGGTCAAACAGTTTGTATGCGAAGATGAGTAAGTGTTGCTTTGCTACTGATAAGGTGGAATACCTTGGGTATTACATATCAGCACAAGGAGTGGCTACTGACCCTCAGAAAGTGAAAGTTGTAGCTGAATGGCCAATTCCTAAAACCATCAAAAGGGGATTCCTTGGGTTAGTTGGCTATTATAGAAGATTTGTGAGAAACTTTGGTATAATTGCTAGACCTCTTACACTACTCACAAAGAAGGATGCTTTTGATTGGAATGACGAAGCTGAGACTGCTTTTCTTTGTCTTAAGAAGGAATTGTGTGAAGCTCCTGTCCTTGCTCTATTAGTGTTTGATAAGAACTTTTTGGTTGAAACAGATGCGTGTGGCCATGGTATTGGGGATGTCTTAATGCAAGAGGGTCACCCTCTAGTGTATATCAGTAGACACTTGAAAGAGAGACAATTGCATTTGTCTATCTATGAGAAAAAGCTCTTGGTTGTGGTCTTTACAGTCCAAAAGTGGAGGCATTACTTGCTAACTGGCCATTTTATCATCAAAATAGATCAGAGAAGCTTGAAATACCTATTGGAGCAAAGGTTGAATACCCCTATTCAGCAACAATAGTTGCCCAAACTTCTTGAATTTGATTATGAAATCCAGTATAAACAAGACAAAGATAATCTGGTTGTTGATGCCTTGTCCAGAATGGAGGGTGCTCAGGTTCTGCATATGGCCATTTTTGTCTTGGAATCTGATTTGATCAAGCAAAATCAGCAAAACTACACATCTGATGTTCATCTACAACAGATTATTCAAGAGTTGTCAGTCAAGCCTAATGCCAAAAAACACTACTCATGGAACCATGGGTTGTTAAGGAGGAAAGGCAAGTTAGTGGTGGCCAATGATGTGGTGTTGAGAAATACAATTTTAGAGTGGCTACATTGTTCAAGGACTAGTGGTCATTTTGGGAGGGATGCCACACATCAAAGGGTCAAAGGCTTATTCTATTGGAAGGGTATGTCTAAGGACATACAACAGTACATTAGGAGATGTTCAGTGTGTCAACAATGTAAATATGACAATGCTACATATCCAGGTTTGCTTCAGCCTTTACCTATCCCTGAGTCAGTTTGGTCTGATATCTCTATGGATTTTATTGATGGCTTACCTCCATCATTTGGTCTGATATCAATTTCAGGAGGAAGGATGATTTTGTGGTTAAGCTTGCAGTCAGGGAGGAAGATCGAGGGCTATTGGGGTGGTGGTGGCATTTCATTGTTCAGGGTTTGAGGGTTTGCAGAGGGGAGTGTTTTTCATTGTTCGGGGTTTTTTATCCATGACTCAGGTTTGATTTGCCCCGCAAATGGACGAAAAATTAAGCGACAACAAAGTATAATGCATTTGTTTATATTAATTTTTTGGATGGGATTTAAATACACCTTACAAAAATAAAATAAAATAATTAATAAGAAGCTACATTTAAACGTCAGTTTTGTTAAAGGTTAGGCATACTACGGGTAATGTCTAAAAGTAAGGGGTTTGATCAAGTGAGAATGGGATTTATGGTGTAAAATGAGAATGAACCTCCATTCTTGGATGAAATTTCATCCAAGGATAGAGATAAAAGCTTCATTTAAGTGGTCATGTGCACGACACATGACCACTTAAGTGGGTCAACCCCGACGCTGACCTGATTTTTCTTTTCTTTTTTTCTCGCCCAAAATTTGTTTTTTGGGACGAAATTTTTATTTTTTGGGCCAAAATTTTCTATGACATTCCAACATGATTTAATGCACTTTTGACCGACGTAAAATCAGACAAATTTTTTTTTACGGGGCCAAATTTTTTTTTGGGCGATTTTTTGTATCCGGTCCAAAATTTTATATGCACATTCACGCAAGATTTAATGCACTTCTAACCGTTCAAGCTTTTTTTCTCCTAAAATGTTTATTTTCAGGGTCCGGATTTTTCCCGCACATCCAGTACAAACATTATACACATTCAAGCCATTACGTATGAAGTGCATACGTATATGTATGTATGTGCATGGATAGTGGCTTGCTTGTGCACATGATTTGTATTATCACATACAATGCAAACATTATGCACATTCAAACTCATTTGCATGCACCTCCAATGCATTACGTGTGAAGTGCATACATCTATGCGTGTATGTGCATAAATAATGACTTGTTTGTGCATCTAATTTGCACTATGAGTGCATATATCAGGTTTGTATTGAAAATGTGTATGAGTTTTAGACCGTGTGTAGATGAATATTGATGTGCATGAGTTTTTGCATGTATGTGCACATACAAAAGTATACTTGTGCATTTATTTTTGTACTAGATGTGAAATTCATTTAGTTTTTTAACATGCATTGCTCTTTTCTTCAAAGTGTATGAAATTATGATGGAATGTGTATAACTTTAGCAATGAATGTGCATAGAAAATTTTGGCTCAAAAAATGAAAATTCCGTCTAAAAAAAAACAAATTTTGGGCCCGAAAAGAAAAGGTTCGGTCAACGCCAACGTTGACCGCTTGTTAACCGGCGTTGACCGCCGGAGTCCGTCAAAAGAACTTTGACCAAGGGGTCATGTATCATGCACATGCACCCTTTAATAAAAGTTTAATCCAAATCCTTGAATTTGTCTCCATCCAATAACTATAGAATCATTCTCATTTTACACCGTAATGATCATTCTCACATGATCAAAATCCATGTTATAAACTCACATATACAAGTGAGTTTGTTCACCCTTCATATAAAGAAATGAGAGATTTGCAAAAAATCACCCGTTAAATAGGCCTATTTGCCCACAATCACCCGTTATACGCGTAATTACTTGAGCCCACCCTTTAAATGCATTTCGTTAGCGACGAACCACCCATACCCCAAATCCGTTTAATTCATTCGTTATGTAGTGTGCACTTACCATTATACCCTTCATTTATCCGGTTTTGGGGGCGGTTCTTCCATTTTTTTTGGATTAGGTTTTTGGTTATTAAAAACCGGGTTTACTGACCCTCAAACCATTAAACGAGTTCAGTGTATCCAAAGCTGGAAATCTCACGCGATTTGGGATCTGTAAAAGTTTGGGGTGAAGAGTTTTAGGGCTTTTGAAAATTGGGGACGCGAGGATGAGTTAGGGCGCGAGGATGAGTTAGTTCAAACTTGAAGATGATTACGCTTGGTGGGGGGTTACTGGAGCTTTGTTGGAGCAAGAAGAATCTCCATTGAAGAAGGTTGATTTTTAAAGGTAAGTTTTTTTGGTGTTTGATTTTTACTCGAACATGGAAGAGTCTCTTATTATAAGTTCCGATTACTGTTTTTGGGTGTTTGATTTTTACTCGAACAAGGAAGAATTGGGCATCTGTTGGAGCAAGAAGAATCTCCATTGAAGAAGGTTAGACATTGAAGGTAAGTGTCTGAAACTCCCTCTGTATTTTGATATATAGAGACCAATAAAATATTATATCTTGCTATGTGTGCAGTGTGTGTGAGAATCTTTTCTGAATGTTGTTGAAGCTTTTCATTGTGTTGGTTGAGTCATTTATGCACTTATAGAACACGTGAAGTGGACCCATTGACTCTGCTTTATCTTGTTGACCAATTTTTTGCCTCTTCATATGTCATAAATTTGTCTTACTCTTGTGTATGGCTAACTAATATTTGTGTGTTTTAATGTGTGAAAATATGTGCAACGGTGTGTGTATTATTGGTTAGATTATGTGTTAATTTATTTGATGGACACTATACTTGCTTTATTTCATATGAGTGTCTCACTTAGATACTTGTATGGTGGGGAGTTTTACAAGAGTCATGATGATCATCTTTGTTATAGAAAAAAGTTGGTTTAATGCAAAAAAGTTGATCCAGATTTGTTGTTAAAAGATGGAATTGGAAGTGATTTTTCTAGAGGGTATAGGAGTAGATATAGTGAAGGAACTATGGTATCCAAAACCTGGGATGACTTTGCATGATGGATTGAGGCAAGTACTAGGTGATAATGAAATCAGAGACATGTGTGACTCCTTGGTCAATGACAAAACACTATATCTCTATGTTGTGCAAGACAATGAACCAAGCCCTCCAACCTTAGAACCTTGCCTAAAAGCCCAACCTATCGAGGCCCAAGTCTGTTAGATAGGACAACACCAAGCCCCAAAAAATCTGGTGTAAGAAATGCTAGTACAAACCCTAAAAAAACATCACCTTCTAAAACTGCATTGCTTTCTGAATTGTCTTCCTCTGGGGAATCATCCACTGAGAATGGGGATCTGTTAGTCTTCTGAATCTGATAGTGGTGGGCTAGATGTTGCTGATCTATGTCTTTCAGAGTCATCCTCTGATGATGAGGATGTCATAGGCTCAGATGCATCCTCGGATGATCCCTTGTTTGTTGAGAATGTGTTTGGTGATGTTGATGGGGAATCAGATGATGATGAGATCTTCAAAGATAATGTGGATGAGGATGTTAATGAGGGGTTAGCTGGAGAGGAAGTTGAAATTGAGGGTGATGGGCCTGCTGGGGAATTTTCTAATATTGTTTTAACAATTTTCATGCACATCTTTACTAGTGAATTTTCTAATATTGTTCTTGGTCATTAATAGGTGAGGACTGATAATCCTGGAACTGAGCCTCCACATGATCTTTTTATGGAACAAGAAGAGCCCCTCATCCCAACCCAAAACTCAACTGTAACAACATCAACAATGGTATAAACTCTTGAGCCTCCACATGATCTTTTCATTGTAGTCAGTATATTCTCTCAATAACAATTCTGTATAAACTCTTATTTTTCATATATTTTGTACAGGTACAATTCACTACTGATGCAAATGAAGGGCAATCTAGTACTGCACCACAGAGAAAGAAGACAAGGAAGGTGTACCCCATACGACCACCAAGTGCAAATATGGTCACAACAAGAGGCCACTTTAGCTCAATCATGAAAAAAACAAGGAAAAGAAAGAGGTCAAAAGGCACCAATAATCAGGTTTAGGGTGTGTCTTCACTTCATGTGCACATGTATGTGCTGAAATCAATGGTTATGTTTAGGGTTCAACTTGCAAGCAGAAAATAATGTTTTTATTTTAGGGTTTAACTTGCACATGTATGTGCACAACTCAGGTTTTATAGTTTGTGTGTGGCTTTTTTCTGGAACAATGACTTGCATTATGTAATATTGAATGGTTTGTCGACTTTTGAATTATTCAGGTTTGTGTGTACATGACTGGCATTCAAATCTTGTGTACAATCTAAGGATGTCTACAGGTTCGATTTTGATCAACTAATAAATCTATGTACCAAGCAACGAAGATTTGTAACTACGGATGGACATACCTAATGAGCAAAGAAAGCAACTATGTACAATCACGGATGGCTTACAATCAAGGAACATCAATACAACCTGTTTATTGCGATGCAAAAGCAACATAGCAACAAATGTGTCAAGGAACTTCATACTTGTCTACACAACATGGAAACAACAATGAAATGACATAGCAACAACTGTCAAAAGACCACCACAATCATCTAACTCTACTTGCCAAAAGCATGAAACAACAAAGCAATTATAATAACTCCTAATATAACTACATTGTTGAGGTTAGCTGAAGCCTTCATCTGGATCAATTCAGCATCTCTAGCTTGAAGTTTTTTTTTCAGTTCAATGTTTTTTTCTTGCAATTCCTTTTTCTGGTTAGCAAGCTTCCTAATGACTATTGATGCCTGTCTATCATATGGTCCATCTAGCCAGTTGAAGAATTCACACCCCTTGTCTCCATTGGCTTGATATCTTGCACATCCATAAAACATTCTTCCATAGTTGTTTCTAGTGTAAACAGTGTACACTCTTGCTCTAATATTGCAGTCACACAGGTAACATGTTCCATTTGACACATAGCTTGAGCTTGACATCCCTGGAACAAAGGTGATCAATGAATTAGCCTTATACAATCCAACTGAATTTCAAGTAGCAAAACTGAACAATTAATACAAGCAACTCGGCCAAATGCCCAATTCTTCCTTGTTCGAGCAATTCCACTGCTCAATTCAATATCAATTAAACGTCCAATTCAATATGACCAAGCAATTCAATATGAACAAGAAATAAGAGACTCTTCCATGTTTGAGTAAAAATCAAACACCAAAAAAACTTACCTTCAAAAATCAACCTTCTTCAATGGAGTTTCTTCTTGCTCCAACAAAGCTCCAGTATCGTCTTCAACTTCGAATTGTGGTTCCCTTCAATGTCCAGAAACACTAACTCATCCTCGCGTCCCCAATTTTCAAAAGCCCTAAAACTCCTCACCCCCAAATCTCAACAGAAATCGCGTGAAATCGTAGCCCTAATTTTATAGATGCCAAATCGAGGGTGGAGAAATCGAGGAGGCGGAGGCCCATCCGGGTGGGGTCGTTGATAGAATACCAGGGGAAAGAGAGGCAGAGGGCAGCGATCGCTGCTCATTAAGCAAGGCAGCGACCGCTGCTCCTTAGGCAGCGATCGTTGCTCATTAAGCAAGGCAGCGACCGCTGCTCCTTAGGCAGCGATCGCGGCTCAAGCAAGGTAGCGACCTGCGACCGCTGCGCCGAGAACAAAGGAGCCGCGACGCGGTTGAATGGGTTTGTCACGGATCCTTCCTCGCCTTTGGCCGCGGGCACGGTTAAGAGGATGCAGTCGCGGTCTCCTTTGTGTTCGGCCGCGGGCGCGATTAAGAGGCCGCGGTCGAGGTCTCCCTTGTTCTTCATCTTCAGCCGCAGACATGGAGAGAAGGAGGTTACTGTGGAAGCCGAGGCGGCGAAGATTGCGCTTGAGCTCCTCTCAATTCCTCGATTGCGGCCGAGGAGGAGACGAGGAGAGCTTGGCGGAAGCCGAGGCGGAGGAAGAGGAGCGGGCCATGGCGGCGGGAGATCTGGAGTAAGGCGGCGTCGAGGAGGAGGAAGTCGGCGGCGATCCGAGTCCAGATCTGGAGTAAGGCGGGAGATCTGGAGCTGATCTCGTTTAATGGTTTGAGGGTCAGTAAACCCGGTTTTTAATAACCAAAAACCTAACCCAAAAAAATGGAAGAACCGCCCCCAAAACCGGATAAATAAAGGGTATAATGATAATTGCACACTACATAACGGAGTAATTAAATGGATTTGGGGTATGGATGGTTCGTCGCTAACGGAATGTATTTAAAGGATGGACTCAAATAATTACGCGTATAACGGGTGATTGTGAACAAATAGGCTTATTTAACGTGTAATTTTATGCAAATACCTCTAAAGAAATTGTTTAATGGAAACGTCTAATGACATATGTCTAGTTGTCTACCCTCGTTGTTTACGGGTTAGTGTCAGGTTTAACATGACCGCAATTCTTTGACTCCGTTTTCCGGTTTAGTCCGGTCCGATTTGGTTCAGAGAATCTCAGGATCCATTTTCTTCATTCGGTTGAAGGCTAACGATTTTCTCCTGATAGCACTCACGTTCTCTCCGCCTCTGCTATCTGGTTAAGTGTTCCTTCAGAAACGATTGCTTCGCCTTCTCTCACGATCTCTCCGCCACCGCTACCTCCAGGCGACGGCTTTTTAGAAAACCTGCAGATCAATTCGGAAGGACTCCGATTTTGCTGTTAGGGTTTTTAAAAGCCATTTTCCCATGTCTTCTGCACAAGATCCGTTTTACATTGTAAAAGAGGAGATCCAAGATTCGGTAAATTATTTTGATCTGTACAAGTGGTAATTTTCAGTTTTCAGGCCTAAATTTCGTATCGTAATTTTTCGATGTGTTCGCTTATCGTTGTTGATCTGTGATGCAGTAGTAGTTTCAACAGCTGATATGATAGCTCAATTGATTCTGAATCGTAATTTTTTCAATTGGATTACTTTCGAGTTCTCCGAGTGGTGGTTGTTAGTCGTAATGTTTCTTTTGCTGTGATATTCAGAGAAATCTTAAGCTGTAGTTTTATGTCTCCTGAGTCTTATTAGAGTTTGGTATCGTACATTATCATGTTAGGTTTGAGAATTATTTACTAGCTGGTGATTCTTATGTTTTGATAATTATTTTGAACATTTGTGGATAATGGATATGTACAAGTGGGGGTGATTCTTATGTTTTGATAATTATTTTGAACATTTGTGGATAATGGATATGTACAAGTGGGAATGATATTCGGTATCAAGGGATGCCCTCTTTGTAGTCCAACATTTTTTGGTTTCCAAGTTTTGATCTGGTATCTGACTCATAACATGATTTGATTACTACATTGTTGGAAAGATTTTATTAAGGAAATGTGATTTTGCCTACAGGGGAAGAAAATTATTGGGGGTTTGTCAAGGTGGATTTAACTTCTTTTCATTAATATGATTTTGGGGCTCTGAGTGAATTAAGATAAAGAAGCTTGTTAGACAATGCAATGTCGCCAATCTTACACTTCCCTTGTGTTTGCTTGTTTTGATTGATGCTTTTACCTTTTCTGTGATAAAAGATTTCCTTTTTCTTACTTGAGAGACAGTTTGTACAAGTTAATCCTTGATCTTTCTGGCATATGGTTCTTTGAGCTCAGAGTTTTTTTGGCAAGGGGTATATTCTTGCATGATGTTTTGATTTGTATCCATTGACTAACTAAATCTCCCTTTTTTAGATTGATAAGTTACTGTTGACTTTTAACGAATGGGAAACACTTGCTTCTGATACGGGCAAAAGAATACAGCTTACTAAGGCGCTACTCACCGGATGCGAGAGCATTCATTGGCAGGTATGACTCAGAGTAATAATATTTATCTTACTGTATTGCCTCATAAGTATAGTGGTTCTTCTCTTAACAACTAGATGACTAAACATCAAGATATTCATTCTAGCAATGTCTCTTCTGAAAATCAACTTCTTTTTTATTCTTTTTATCTCCACCCTAACACTTTTTCCTGATGGTAGAGCATGAGATGATCATACTATCACATATTTAAATCAATCCAGGCACATGAAGCCAACCTGATCAGATAGCAGCTCTTAATTGTTTGTGTCTTTCCATCTTAAATTGTAAGGCTAAAACTTTGCTTTTTTGATAGGAAGGTTGATGAATTGGACAAGGCAGTTTCTGTGGCTGCTAGAGACCCTGCATTCTATGGGATCAATGACGCAGAGCTTGAAAAGCGACGGAAGTGGACAAAAAATGCCCGTGATAAGGTATTTGCTGAAGTTGAATGAAAATTTTCTAAAACGTGGAATATTTTGGAGAAGATGATATTGCTTTTCAGATTTCATGATTTGACAGGATTAAAGAGTCTCTTTGAGCTTGACACCCCTTTCATGGCATACATATATACTCATGTTACTTATTTTTATCATTATTAGGTTGGTACAGTTAGGATGGCAGTTGGAAAGGGTCTTGGTTATCAAGATGCTTCTAACACAAATGGAACTCACCGGGAAATGATGAGGTATCCAGTGGGTGATTCACGGCAGAATGCGGCATCCAACCAATATGCCCAAGATAATGATGATTTTGTGTCATCAGAATCAGATAGGCAGATGCTACTCATGAAGTGAGCATTTCTTTTTTCAGCAAACAGATTAGTATATTTCGTATCTTCTTTGAATATATTCCACCCGGTCATTCTTCTTCTTAATTATTAATTTTAGACTACGATTTAACAAAGAAGAAATTTATTAATTTTTTTGTAGAATTTTAACATTGTCTGATTTCCATATATTGATTTGACGATATATGCAATCAAAGATCTTGTATTAACCTTTTCTGAGTGTATTATATGTTTGTTTAGACAACAAGATCAGGAACTCGATGAACTCAGTGCGAGTGTGCAACGAATTGGGCATGTGGGTTTGACAATCCATGATGAACTAATTGAACAGGTTTGTGGAACATGCAGTTTTGGCAACCCCCTTGATCGTTGGAGCATTACCATCTAAACTTAGCATGGTCATGAGACTGTAGTTCCACATGATTATTCTTGCCATTCCATATCAATAATTAGAAAACTCTGCATTCAATTCTATTCTGTAATCGTCTTCCTTGATTCCTTTTGATGCTTGCTTGTAATAGCCACCTCTTGGTACCACTTGCAGGAAAGAATCATGGACGATTTGGGTGCAGAAATAGACAGTACATCTAACCGGCTTGATTTTCTCCAGGTTCTCTTCCTTGTGACTTTATCTTTAAACCTTGAATCTCCCTCCCCTTTGTTTCGCCATTTCTTGTTATTATTGTCTACTGGAGTACTAGAGGTGACAATGTGTGATACCTAATTTATATGTTTGCATCTTGGTGTATTATCTTGCAGAAAAAGGTTGCGTTCGTCATGAAGAAGGCAGGGGTCAAGGGCCAACTCATGATCATATTATTCTTGGCGGTGCTCTTCATAATCCTATTTGTTCTCGTGTTCTTAACTTGACTCCCCATGAGTTAAGGTAACTTGGCAGGATGGAGAATTTTTTCCAATGCATAGGTGTTCGGAAATATAGAAGAATTGAAGTGTGTTAAATATGAATTATCTGGCTGACAAGAATTTCATTTATTGTGATAATGTCAGTTGTGATTATTAATAAGATCATACTGTTTGGTGATTGAGAGTTTTGTTGACATCTCTAAACCATTTTTCTGTCCTGGGTTAGTGTGGTCATTCCTATTTCTTGTTGGCGAGACATCAAATTATGGTTATGAAAGTGAGCACTTATGTACTCTAGTTTACACACACATGGTATCAAGCAACAAGTTTCTAAAACATGGTAATTTTAATTCTCAAGTGAACTTCTGTTAGACGTATCTCAATAGACATGCTGATTAATATTAGTAGTTGAAAATGAGATAAAATCGTAAACTCCTCTCTACGCTCTCTCTAGGTTAAATTTGTTTATTTTATATCATAAACCCTAAAACATAAACTCGAAATCCTAAACCATTCCCTATGTCCTAAAACTCTAAATTTTAACACCTAAATCTTAAACTATAAATCATAAATCTTTATTACTCATCCTAATTTAAGGTTTAAGAAAACATAGAAGGGAACACATAGAAATGATTGAGAAGGTATAACAATGTAGTTAGATAAGGTCTACCACTAAACAATCAACTAATTCTCCCACACTTAAAAAACCCTTATACATTAATTCCTATTCCTATTCCTATTCCTATTCCGATTTCTATAGGTATTAATAATTTCCGTAGCATGGTGTCCAAAATGCAGGACCCCAGGAGCAAAAATCATGAGCCTACTCAAAGAGCTAGGCATGAACTTCCTCGCAAACAAGTAGCAAACACTCGTTGGCTTGCCATTATACTTGCACCGATACCCTCCCCTCAACCGCCCAAGAAACTCGGGGGTGACGTGGGCCCTCTGGAAGCTGGCGGGGTGGGCCCCATTCCTGGACGTCCAGTGGACCCACGTCACGCTGCGGTTGGCGTTCCTGGAGCCGAACTCGATCCCGACGAGCGTGGGCAGGTAGTGCTCGTCGGCGAAGGCGCGGAAGAGCGGGAAGTAGGTGGAGTCGGAGGCGACGGAGACGGCGAGGGGGCGGTCGAGGTGGAACCACTGGGAGCCCTTGCGCCACTGCGCCAGGGAGACGGCGGGGAGCATGCGGGGGTCGTAGCGGGCCCGGCCGTTGGGGCCCGGGGGGTCGAAGGAGTCGACGAAGGTGGCGGAGGAGCGGGCGAGGTAGGAGTGCACGGTGGAGAAGTTGAAGAGAGGGATGCACGTGTCCGAGAGGAGGAGGAAGTGGCGGTTGGAGGCGTCGTCGATGAGTGCGCTTGCTACGAGCCGCCGCTCTGCTTCCACCATGCTCAACTCTCCCCACTTCACTTCCTAACTTCCACACCAACCACTTCATTAGAAAGGAAACAAAAATAGCCTGAAAACTGCACCAAATTTGTAATGCATAGTAACATGTACTTTGATATCTTCATCATGGAATTAACAACAATGGGTCATCACTCATGAATTAGTAAGAACATAAGTAGGCAATTTGCATTGGTTCCATAATGCATAGTATACAGTTTTCGAATATGCACACATTCATGGTCACAATGTCAAAAACTTGTATAAATTTTACTTGTATGTGCATGAGTTTTTATCTTTATGTGCGTAAATTTTTACTTATATGTGTATCATTATCATTTTACATAGTAATAATCATTCTAATACCCAATATACATAACATATTTCACATTCACTTAGCACATCCATATATATATACACATAATGCACTATATAAAGTTCATATATAACGCAATGAAAGCAACCTATGCATTTCTTGGTACAACTCTATAATGGTTGTTAGTTTCATCCTATCATATCAATTCACTAATTTCCAATTATACCAAATTATCATATCAATTCACTAGCTTCATCCTATCATATCAATTCACTAATTCCCAACTCTATAATGGTTGTTAAGAACCTATATATAGAAATTTTTAATCATGTATTAATTTTTTAGGAAGTTCTAATTTTTTTTAAATGAATTTACTTTTTATTTTTTAAGATTTATATTCCTTAATATGAATTCTTAAACGTTTACAATTGGAATAATTGAAACGTTCAAATTGAGTGCATCAAGTAATTGCAACATAAACGCTACTAAAGATCAGCACCGAATCTATCTGGCGTTAAAACTTCAACATGGATGGCACATACACGTACCTTGCTAGGAATCGTACGTCCAAAGAAGACGGAATCGGTGGCAAAACTCTTATTATAAGAGGGAGGAGGATGCACGTAGATTGAGTACATTCCTCCATATCCATGGAAGAACATTTCCCAGAGTGGTGCAAGCGGGAGAGCCCCTCTCGTCAGGAACAAGAACGCGATCTTCGTCTTCGTGTGGTTGGCTCCTGCGGGGTCCACCTGGGAGGCCTTCCGGAGCAGCTCGTCGTCATCGGTGATGGAATGGACGGTGGTGATGAGGTTGGTCGGCGGGAGTTGTTGCTTTGACGGCGATGGAAGGAGGTTGAAGGGGAAGAAGGAGGCTGCGATGGCCAGGCCGAGGGATAAGAGGAGGAAGTAGAAGATGAAGGTTTGGAGATAAAATGGTGGCTTCATCTTGTGAGGAAGAGGTTTTTGTGGATCTTTCACCTCCATTTTTAGGGGGTTGAAAAATTACTGCTCTGTTATTTTTGTGTTTCTACTTTGTAGCTTGTGAAGGAATTTCATGTTTTTTTTTAACTCTTCAGTTTAGGCAGGAAAAAAAAACGTATTTTAATGTCTTGTTCTTTGGTTGTGTGAATGGACATGAAATAAGAATGAATTGTTAATAATCGCAACATCTGAAGCCGGCATGAATATTTATGGATACGATTACCATAAGATATTTTTTGTTGGCAATCTATTATATAAATACTCTTTTAATCTATGTTTAAGGGCATAGATTAGAAAAGTCAGATATACAAAATACCCAATATATTACATACATACATATATTGGAGAGATGATCCGACTCTTGGGTTTACTAAGCTAAAATGATGCTTTAAGTAACCCAAATAGGAATTCTTGACGTTCAAAGTAAAAGTATCTACTTTCAAAGACAGTGAAAAAGAAGTATTATTCACACTTTAGAACACTAAATTTCACCACCAAAATGAAGTACATCCATTGAAAATTCCCTTCTCTAAATTACTTGTTGTCCAGTTGATATCACAAAGTGGGGTAGTGAACTAGAATTTCACCGCAAATCTTGGCAAAACACAATAACAAAATTGCAGGAATCATCTAAGAAAACAAAATGTGAGAAAATTTCAACCATCATCAGACACCATATAATTGTATATTGGAGGAACACAAACACTCACTGCAGCATGAGAAATCTTGACTTCTCACAGAATTTGACACAATACACACAAGACCTTGCAGATCAAAACTGTGCAGCCTGTCCACACAAGTTGGCAAATGGAAGGCGAACGCGAGGAGATATTTGAACAAACAAACATCAGATAAATACCTTCTCACTGCTCCTTCATAGCTTTTTTAGACACCTGAAAGCTACAACCTAAATTAAGAATTGTATCCACAGAAGCAGCCTTAAGCAAGACTGCCGCCCTTGAAGTTTACCTACATAATGAAAAGCAACATGTTAACTGAGTTGACCTGGAAAGCAGCCTTACTGAAACAAGGTAATGTGTTTCTGTTCACGTTCAGAGTGATGGTAATGGGAAAAGCTAGAAAGTATATTCTCATCCTAGCACTTCTTCATCGGAGGGTAAATAAATGCAGTTGGGCAAGAGCAACACAGGACAGATATAATTGTATGTAACAACTAATAAGCAACCATTCTTTACCGTGATTGAAGACTTCAATCATGGTAAAGAATGGTTGCTTATTAGTTGTTACAACTTATTAGTTGTTACTTCAATTTGAAGTAACAGCTAAATGCATGCCCGCATACAGACTCACAAGACTCAGATTCACAACAATTATGTTTCTTAAAGCAACAATTTTACCACCTATGGAGATAATGTATCCCAAAGAGGTATATTTTGGAGGTAATGTATTTCATAGTTGCATTCTGACTTTTTTATATAAGAAATTCAAACCACCCCCACCATTGGGGCCTTTTCTATTTCTAAAATTCTTAAAAAAAGCACCTTCAATTTATATATTCTTACCAAAATAACTCTGATGTTTCATCAAATAAACTACTGATGACACTTTTTTTTTCCAAAATTTTTAATAAAGTTCATAAATCACACTGTTACCCCTTCTTTATCCATAAAAACAAGAATAAGATCATCATGTACGAGTTTCAATAATAGTAATCTTTTAGAGAGAATAAATAAATGCTAAGAAATGTCATTTTGATGAAGTTTAAAACCAGAGGTGTTTACTGAAGAGTCACAAGATAATGGTGCTCTAAAATAAAATGCCCTAGAATAGAGGTGGTATAATGAAAATTTCCATGTTTATATCTTTTTTTGTCTTACAACTTTTACCTTGTGTTTTACAAGTCTCCTCATTTCATTTCCCACGTCCAAATCAGATTTTTCAAGGAAACATATCGGTTTGGGAGGAATAGAGGATTCCTTTTTATGGGTGGCCTATGAAGCTGCAGATCCTAGCAAAAGATAACTTGAGTGACATAGCAGCAAATGAAAACATGAATAATGCTTACTTCATCTTCAGCATGAAGAGAAAATAATGAAAGTGAAAGAGGGTACTTCCTTTTTTTTTGTTTGGAGAGGGGGGTAAATAATCCTAAGGATAAAGTGGTCTATGCAACCAACTTTTGACAGTGTTAAACAAAAGCCGAAGATGAATGATACTAAACGCTGGAAGCTAACAGATTAGCATGCACTACTAGAAAAGCACATTGACACAAAAATATAGTTGCATGGATTATACAATAAAGAAGCAAATAAGTCATTTAAGAAACATAAATTCATAGCGTAGAATAAATAAACAAACCTTGACACCTGAAGGAGCACATATGAACAGCAGCACAGCGAATTCGAAGAAACCACAAGAAAGGTATAGGCATGCTGAAGGATTTACTGCTATAGGAGGAAATCTGGGATGACCGGTGTTTGTAAAGCCACATTTGTTTGCCCTTTAATTCTATGCTTACTGTGACGATGATGTCTACTTTTATGCTTATCCTGCTGACCATTTTCATCTCCTTCGTCTCTATTGGCCCTGCTCCGAGTCCTCTTCTCCTTACCATGACTTATGTGTTTGCTTTTCCTTTGACTGGAATGTCCATGCTCAGCATCTATGGCATTAATTGAACTTTCTCTTGCATCAACAGCATGACTATTCAGCTTTTCCTTCCCTTTCCTCAACTGCTCTGCAGAAAGATTATCTCGTGATGAAGAAGCATGAATTTCATTACCTGAAAGAAAGTCTCTGACGGCACCTGAAACCAAGTCATCTTTAAGAGCCGGCTTCTGTAATGCAAAGGGGACATCAAAATCATCCAACTTTACAACCACTGGCCTTGTTTTCACATGATTTGACTTTTTCTTAAGAATAAGAGACTGTTCTGTCAATTTTACAAGATCATTCACATCATCACCGGGATTATTTGAAGCATTGATTTCATTCGCAGCTGGATAATCATCAGATACACTATCCTTTTCTGAAGGTAGATAATAGAGTCCGTGCCTCTTGCGATGCTGTGTAAGAAGAGATGAATGTTCTGATGAAGATTGTGCATCTTCTTCAGCCACCCCATTAACAGGTGAAACATCTTCCCTTTCCCGGGAATGACGGGTGCCAGGCAAGAATGAGGTTGACATTGGCAATTGGATATCACCATAGATCATATCCAAGTCACTCAGATCTTCCTTGAGCTCAAGTACATCGGGTACAAGAACTCTGGCTTGGGCACTAACAGAGACTGGACCAAGCTCTTCAGAGAAAGAAGAATAAACAAGTTCTATAATTCTTTTCCCCTCCTGAAGGCTTGAGCTACCGACCTCCTTTACCAAATTTATCAAACCAAGAACATTACGTGCTCTATCTAGTAGTTCAACATCATGGCTTTGAATCAAAGGTCTTAAAGCCGTCTCAGTAACCTTCAACAAGTTCAAGATTGATTCATGGGTGAATGTCTTCCTCTGGGATAATGGAAAAACAGCAGAGTGTCCAGAAGTTGTAGCTTCATCTCCATCCTCAAAGCTCCTTGGATCAAATTCCACTACTTTCCTAGAAACATCTGGCTCTTCATCACCAGCTCCCTGATCTGCCAAAAGGTGAGAAGGGTGTGACTCATACACTTCTGCTTCCACACCAAATGGAGGGGCAGAAGCACTTCCCTCCAACTGGAAGTAATATGACTGAAGGCAAAACACCAAAACTTTGAAGGCAGAGTGAATATATATAGCTCTATAGGAAGGTGGAAGTAGATTAGTACGTGGCTGCAACAACGCTTCCATCAGTTCAAATGGGTTTTTGGAGAACTCAACATACTCCCCTGACACCCAAGCAGCCGCTGATAATATTCTATGCAAGAAAGGGTTGCCAAGTAACGCTGGATCAATCAACAAATCACGGCCAACCCGTACGAGCTCAGGCCTAACGTCCTTCACCCGCATGCCAATATCAATAATCTGGCTCTCAATTTCCTCTCCTCTTTGGCAGTGCGGGATCCTAGACATTTCTCCGAGAAGGGTAACATACCAATCGAAGTCAACAACAATCTCATAGTAATTCCTAGAACAGGTTTTCAGTATCGATCCAATTATCTCATTGCAAAACTCGGGATTAGATTTAAGAGCATAGTTGACCAGGACCCTAGAAAATGCTCCCACATTGTCCTCACATACCATTGACATGACAAGCCTCAAAGAAGCCAACTTAATATTTGGATCAGCGTCACTTAAAGACTTGATCACAATCTCCTTGTTATCCAACAATGCCCCCAAATTCTTTGAAGTTAAACCAGACAAGGCTTGCAAGCCAAGATACTTGAGATTCGGGTCCTCATCTGTCAAGAACTCCTTGATCTTCCCCACAGCAAGATTCACTGCAGAATCATAATCACTCAAGCTCTCAACCACAGTCCGGACACACTCATACACCAGGGATTTTGCCATTGTCCTCCTCATCATATCACAGATAGGCTCAACAATCTTCTTAGCCAATCTGGGCTCCAGTTGTGCCAATTTAGCAAATATCTTCAAAACCTTAATCAACACCCAGTTGTTCTTACAGTCAATCAAAATCCGGTAAAACTCAGGCGCCAATGGCAGATAAGCTCGTGGATCCCTTAAAGTGAGCTCACAGAATACACCAACAGCAGCAGACAGAACTTGCATATCAGAGCTCTCCAAATTCTCAACCAACCTCTTAAAACAAACCCTAACCGCATCTGGATACTTGCTAAAAACCCTCAAAACAACCGAGATTGCCTTCTTCTTAACATAAATTCTAGTACTAGACAGCAACGTGAATATATCATTGCACAAATCCCTGGACAAATCGGGAGTAGCAATAACCGAGAAACAATTTAACGCTAAGCTCACCTCAAAATCTTTGGGGCTCGAAAGATCCTTCCGGAACTGATTGGTCGCGAGGAGAAGAACCTCGGTGCCTTCGTGGAAGGAGAGAGAAGCAGCCAAGTAACCGATCTTCTTGAGAGAGAATTGCGGGTAGCTAATCACTTCGATCACATGAAAATCTGCCCAGGACATATCGAATCCATAAAGCGAGTGGAGGTAACTGAGCTTCAGGAGGGCGGTGGATTTGGTATGCTGATCCGTGGATTTGATTTCTCTTCTAATTTCCTCCATAGATTTGGAGAAGAAAGGGGAACTGGCCATCGACGAATCCGATGCTTGGAGGCGTATACCTTTGATTAAATCCTCCAGAGAGCGTTGGAAAAGTGTATCCATTATCGATAAATTCGCCATTATTGATCGAAATTCCTTCGGATTCACTCCTTCCACTCAATCTCGTTTCAAAACTGAAGGACAATGGAGTTCATAACCTGCGGAATCGGGTTGCTTCACAGGAAAGGTTGGATTTTTTTTTTCGGTCTAGCGAACAAACAAGGTTTTCTTGCATAAGCTGAGAATTGAGATTGATTATTGAATGAATGATTTCTGAGAAGTGGAAAGATAGAATATGTTGAAGTTTAGAAAAGTGTGAGTGATTGATTGGAAGAGATCGAAATTGAGGCGAGGGAGTGATTGCAAAATACAAGAGGAAGACACCCTGAGAAAGAAATTTATTTCTTTTGTATTTTTTTCATAATGGATAGTTGCAATATTTGGTAATACATATTTGACCAATATTTGGTATAGGTAGGAAAAATCGAGTTGAATATGAATCAATTTGATACCCAATGCTTGGAACGAACAAAAACTGAACTGAAATTACTATAACAAACAATGGAGGAAGAAGAGAAAAATTGAAGTAGAAGAAGGCTTAATTTTGCATCTTTTGTGCCGTCAATTGGGCTTAATACAAACTCATGTGGTTAATTCAGAGTCTACAAGTGAATGATCAAACCTTCATGTTCTACCACACTCACACCAGTGAACTTCTTTACACCTTTGTCTCTCACAAGAAGCCTCGTTTTGCTTGCTTCATCCCATCGTGCAGCACAAGCATATATATTTGACAATTGTGTGTAACTGCGGACGACAAAGAAACACAAACAAGTTAGAGATAGGCCCATTGTTGGTATCATTTTTTACTCATTTTCCATCAAACTAGTAGCAAGCATTTCATAGGTAATCAAACAACACTAAACAATAGTACAATAGAACAGGAACAAATACCGTCCACTATAACGAGGTTGGAGATTGATAAGGTGTTTCCCGGCCCTTTCACCAACGGCGTTGTTGGCATAAATCCTGCAACCACCAACTAATGCTCCCCAGATAGTTGCATTTGGTTCCACAGGCAAAGAAGCTACAAGTTCAGCAGCTTCCTCCAAGCAGCCAGATCTAGCAAGAAGATCAGTAAAACATCCATAATGCTCAATTTTAGGGTTCAACCCATGATTGGTTGCCATGCAATCTAAGATGTTTTGGCCTTCTTTTACCATTCCGGAGTGACTACAAGCAACGAGTAAAGCGACAAAAGTCATGTCATTGGGTTGAAAGCCTTGTTGTTTCATGTCCTCGAAAAGTTGTAGGGCTTGGTTGCCTCTTCCATGCAACGCCATTGCACCTATGATTGTATTCCAAGCAAATGTGTCTTTGGACTCCATTGAAGAAAAGATTTTGACGGCTTTAGAAATGTCGCCACATCTAGCGTACATGTCTACTAAGGCGGTCTTCGTGATGGAGTTAGCTTCTGTTTTTTGTTGGTTGATGTATTGGTGGACACGCAAACCTTGATCCAAAGAACCCGATTGAGAACAAGCAGACAACAAGATGACAAAAGTCACTTCCGTTGGCTGCATACCTCTCTCAAGCATCTTCTCGAATAGGGCCAACACCTCGTTCGGCTTTGCACTCTCTACATAGCATGTCAACATTGCATTCCATGAGGTTACATCTTTACAAGGCATTCTATCAAACAACTCCTTTCCCTTATCTAGCATCCCACATTTGGCATAGGCACTCAGCATACTATTCCACGAGACATAATTTCTCACAGGCATTTCATCGAACA
The DNA here is from genome assembly GCA_027886185.1 of Rheum nobile. Classification (NCBI taxonomy): domain Eukaryota; kingdom Viridiplantae; phylum Streptophyta; class Magnoliopsida; order Caryophyllales; family Polygonaceae; genus Rheum; species Rheum nobile. The sequence continues at coordinate 364,614 of WOAB01000191.1, read as the reverse complement.
GTTGCCGTGCTTCCTCAACTTGACCCGAAATCCCAAACCCATTAACCATAGTATTCCAAGAAATCACATCCCTGGACACCATCTTATCAAATACCAACCTAGCAAACACCATATCCTCACACTTCACACAGCCATCAATCATGGAATTCCAAGAAACAACGTCATCAAAGCAGCAACTTTCAAAAACCCTCTTTGCACAATTCAAATCCTTTCTGCTGGCATAAAAGTGAATCAAGGAGCTCTGCACATGAGAATCCAGTTCCACACCAATTTTAACAACATGTGTATGTAACAGTACCCCATACTCAGATAAAGGAAGCTTTGTGCAGGCCTTAATTAGGCAGGGGAAAGTGAAATTGTTGGGTCTCTGATCACTGACAATCAGCTTTTGGTAAAATTTAATGGCTTCAAATGGCCGATCAGTCAAGGAGAGCCCTCTGATGAGATTGTTCCAGAGAGAGATTGGTGGGTTTGGGAGGTGATCAAAGATGGTCTTTGCATAAGCCAAGCTTACTCCAAGTGGTGGGGCTAAAGCACAAAGAGAAGCCAATCTGGAGAGATGGAAGGATAATTGTTGAGAAGAAAGATCTAATGATACAATCTGGGCATGAACTTGTTTGAACTGTTTTAAATTCTTGCAAGAATCTAGAAGGAACATGTATCTGTTATTCATGGAGGTGTATCATAGGATTCATATATAGCAAAAGCATTTTTATATGTACAGGTTGAAGATTGATAGCAAAATCCGTATTTTTACTATTTATTTAGGGGGTGTTACGAACTCTAGCTCTAATATTTACAGGACAAGATCTCAAGTTAGGTACAATTTTGACAATTCTAACGATACATGGGATATTTATCATAAAATTCATGTTGATTTGAATTTTAGTTGGTGCCGGATCATATTGGATTGAGTGATTAAACAATATTTCTTCTTGACATTTTATGATCTTAATAAGCACGAGATTTCAGAAAAAGAATATCTTAATCAACACCTATAATTGCGAGTTGCGACTGCAGGTATATACGACGAGTTAGATAAATGGCCATTTTACAAGGAAAAGGATATATATACACGAAAAATTGTCTAAATGCAAACCAAAATATGCGTTAAGTCTTAACGTACGGGTGGGGTGCGATATGTCTTAACGCACAAGGGACAGAAGAGGCATTTTCGGAAAATTCGGGGGTACCACCTGTGCGTTAAGGCATAACGCACACGTTGAAATGGGCCAAGGGAGACAGGCCCAAAATGACACTGTATCTGTGCGTTAAGCATTAACGTATGGCACTGTAGCTGTGCGTTAAGGCTTAACGCACATACAAAAAAAAATGCCCCATAATCATGTAGATAATTTCAATACGAGTTCGTACATATAAAATTCGTCCAAAACGGACATCGTTTGCCCCTCCAAAAGCCCAAAAAACGGACATATAAAATTCTGGCTAATGCGGCGACCGGATGTGGGTAATCGGCGGTGAGAGCTTGGGGCTTTGGAAGCTAACTTCCAGACGCAACTTTTGGTGGTAGCGGCGACTCCAACGGTGGACGGTGGTCGACGAATTTCTTCGATGAACAGACACGGCCGCGGAGCTAGGGTTCTTGAGCTTTTGGGATTAAATTGGATACCGAAAACTCATTGAAAGGTGCCCTATTTATAGGGGTTGGAAATGTCTCGGAAAGAGCTTCGAAATCGTATAAAGTTTGACCTAAAACGATATCGAATTGACCCAGATATCGTCCAATTTCCATAAAGCTAAAAACCGAAATTCTCTTTCCATAAATACCCAAGTTTTGAAGTTGTGGAGAAATTGAATGAAAATAAAAAGTTCGGCTTAAATCTGTAATTACGTTAACGATCTAATGGACGAAGAGTGGGGTAGGGTGGTACGTGTTGGACGGAGATGGATATCGAATTGGCCCAGATCTAATGGACGGAGAGTGGGGTAAGTATACTAAATTTAATGAAACACTATAATATATAAGTCTAGGTATACTAGATTTAATGAAATACTATAATACATAAGCGTAACTATATGAAATATAATGAAATACTATAGTACATAAGTGTGACTATATGAAATATAATGAAATACTATAGTACATAAGTCTAAGTATACTAGATTTCATGAAATACTATAGTACATAAGTGTGACTATATGAAATATAATGAAATACTATAGTATATAAGTGTAACTATATGAAATATAATGAAATACTATAGTTTATAAGTCTAAGTATACTAGATTTCATGAAATACTATAGTACATAAGTGTAACTATATGAAATATAATGAAATACTATAGTACATAAGCGTAACTATATGAAATACAATGAAATACTATAATACATAAGTGTGACTATATGAAATATAATGAAATATTATAGTATATAAGTGTAACTATATGAAATACTATAGTTTATAAGTCTAAGTATACTAGATTTCATGAAATACTATAGTACATAAGTGTAACTATATGAAATATAATAAAATACTATAGTATATAAGTGTAACTATATGAAATATAATGAAATACTATAGTTTATAAGTGTAACTATATGAAATTTAATGAAATACTATAGTACATAAGTGTAACTATATGAAATATAATGAAATACTATAGTACATATGTGTAACTATATGAAATTTAATGAAATACTATAGTACATAAGCGTAACTATATGAAATACAATGAAATACTATAGTACATAAGTGTGACTATATGAAATATAATGAAATACTATAGTATATAAGTATAACTATATGAAATATAATGAAATACTATAGTTTATAAGTCTAAGTATACTAGATTTCATGAAATACTATAGTACATAAGTGTAATTATATGAAATTTAATGAAATACTATAGTATATAAGTGTAACTATATGAAATATAATGAAATACTATAGTATATAAGTCTAAGTATACTAAATTTAATGAAACACTATAATATATAAGTCTAGGTATACTAGATTTAATGGAATACTATAGTACATAAGCGTAACTATATGAAAAATAATGAAATACTATAGTACATAAGTGTAACTATATAAAATTTAATGAAATACTATAGTATATAAGTGTAACTATATGAAATTTAATGAAATACTATAGTATATAAGTCTAAGTATACTGGATTTAATAAAATACTATAATATATAAGTCTAAGTATACTAGATTTAATGAAATACTATAGTACATAAGTGTAACTATATGAAATATAATGAAATACTATAGTACATAAGTATAACTATATGAAATTTAATGAAATATTATAGTACATAAGTGTAATTATATGAAATTTAATGAAATATTATAATATATAAGTCTAAGTATACTAGATTTAATGAAACACTATAATATATAAGCGTAACTATATGAAATATAATGAAATACTATAGTACATAAGTTTAATTATATGAAATTTAATAAAATACTATAGTATATAAGTCTAAGTATACTAGATGTAATGAAATATTATAGTACATAAGTGTAACTATATGAAATATAATAAAATACTATGTATATAAGTCTAAGTATACTAGATTTAATAAAATATTATAGTACATAAGTGTAACTATATGAAATACTATAGTACATAAGTGTAACTATATAAAATATAATGAAATACTATAGTATATAAGTCTAAGTATACTAGATTTAATGAAATACTATAGTATTTCATTAAATCTAGTATACTATAGTATATAAGTCTAGTATACTTAGACTTATATACTATAGTATTTCATTAAATATAGTATACTTAGACTTATATACTATAGTATTTCATTAAATTTCATATAGTTACACTTATGTACTATAGTATTTTATTATATTTCATATAGTTACACTTATATACTATAGTATTTTATTAAATCTAGTATACTTAGACTTATATACTATAGTATTTTATTATATTTCATATAATTACACTTATATACTATAGTATTTCATTATATTTTATATGTACGGACTCGTATTAAAATTTATACAAAATTATAGTAGAAAAATGCAAAAAAAAAACCCAAAAAATTCACTATAATGCGCTATATGCCGGGCACCAAATTGTAAAAAAAAATGGGTAGGAAGACTTTGTTTTTTGGGCTTTTGGAGGGGCAAACGATGTCTGTTTTGGACGAATTTTATATGTACGGACTCGTATTGAAATTCTCTACATGATTATGGGGCAAAAAATTTTTTTTTTTTTTTTGTATGTGCGTTAAGCCTTAACGCACAGCTACAATGCCATACGTTAAGGCTTAACGCATAGCTACAATGCCATTCTGGATATTTTTTCCACTTTTATTCCAGTTTTGTCCCTTGTACGTTAAGCCTAAACGCACCAGCCTGTACGTTTAGCCTTAACGCACAAAACAGTTTGCATATAGACGGCGTTTCGTTTGCATATAGACTGACCCTTTTACAAACCTTTTTTTAAACTAATGGACCCTTATTGAAATTGGACCCCTCATCCCAACTTTTTCATTATTTTATTATTTTAATAAAAAACAAAACGATGGATCGAGATTCCATAACAGAACCTCCTATTAACCTTCCATAACAGAATCGATCGATCGATCGATTTCGTCTGCCTCATACCTTCTTCCTCACGCCACCGCCGATCGATCGCACACAGGAGCTCCGGCCGATCGATTGCACGCCGCCACCGCAGGCCAGCGACTACAGGAGGATTCGACTCTGCTTCAATCTCAGAGAAGGCAGCTTTCGATTGTTTGATCGAAGAGATCCAAGGAGATTGAAGTTCGATCGCACTAGAAACAAGTAATTTCTCTTCCAAATCTGAATTTGGTTGTTCTAATGACACTATTTACTCGATTATGATTGAAATAGTGTCATTGCGAATAAGTAATGTAAAACTGTCTTTGGAATCATAACTGATATTGAAATAGTGTCATTCCAAATCTGAATTTGGTTGTTCTAATAAAACTGTCATTGAAATAGTGTCATTGTGAATTTTGGATTAATAATGACACTTTTTTCTGGATGTGGTGTTCAGTGTCAAAAAGTGTCATTAAAATGATTGTGTGCATAATCCAGAAAAAATATCATTGTTGTACAAATTGCAATAAGAAATAAGGATTGTTTAAGAGGATAAAACAAAAGTGTCATTAGAATTGTCTGGATTTTATGATTTCTAATGACACTGTTGAAAAAGTGTGATTAGAATGAGTGTGTGCATAATCAAGATATAGTGTCATTGTTTAACAAATTGCAATATGAATTTAGTGATTGTTTAAAAGGATTAAACAAGAGTGTCATTAGAGTTTTCTGAATTCCTGCATTATGAATAACACTATGAAATTCTGTCATTAAAATTATTCTGTCATTAAGTCAGATTGTTGTGTTTTATGTTATAGATGCAGATGAGAATCCTAACAGTGTTCTCTGGAGGAGAATGGAAAGTAAAAGAGGGATGTTGTGTTTATGCTGGCAAAACCACATCAAAAGCATTTATGGTTAATGACACTTTGATGTTGGGAGAGCTTAAGAAGATGATTATAGATAGGTTCAAGCTCGATTCATCATGTTCTGACATAGTCTTAGGTCATTTGAACCCTTTTCAGAAGCTAATGGAGCCATATATAGTTGATACAGACGAAGATTACAAATCATTTGTTGAAATCAATGAGTGTCCTCAAGTATCATGGACACTTTCATTGTATGTATCTACAACTAATATGTTGACAGTTGAAGAACATGTATTGGCACTCGTTGAAGAGAATAGAATGGTGGTTGCTGAGGAGCATTTGCAGTTAGATTGTAGGGTTCAGTGTGATGACATAGTGCCTTTGGTGGTTGCTGAAGAGGACTTGCCCTTGGATTTTAGTACGCAGAATAACGATAAACTGTCATTGAAGATAGGAAAACCTTCAAAGGTCAATGATTATGCTCTTCCTACGGGGTATGATTTTCTGCATGTAGGCCAATTGTTTAAGACTAAAGATGATTTGAAAACTGCGATAAAAAATATGGCGATGCGTGATAATTTTGGATACAAAGTTTTCAAGTCAAATTCAGAATTATACAAGCTGTTATGTGTGGATGCCAACTGCAAATGGAGAGTAAGGGCTGCAAAATTGAAGGGTTCTGAATACTTTGAGATCAGGAAAATGATTGACGAACATACTTGCTCGTTTAATGCAAGATGTGAAAGGCACTCTAAACCTACGTATAAAACGGTTGCTCAGCAGATAAAAACAAGGTAAAATATTTTATAATGACAGTATATAATTACATATCTTATTGATTTTTGATTGCGTATGAAATTAACGTGTTTGTTCTTGTAAAGTATAGGTTCATAGGTGTTAAGAAGGGACCAAATGCTAACATGATTCAGAATGATATGAGGAATTAGTGGTATCAAGATGTGAGCTACTGGAAATCTTGGAAAGCGCAGGAATGGGCTGAAAACTTGATAAGAGGTACTCCGGAAGAAAACTATGCAATGATACCTTCATATTGCCATATGTTGAAAAAAGTAAACACTGGAACATATACATGCTTTGAGGTAGATAATCAAAATTGTTTCAAGTACGTATTCGTTTCAATAGGAGCATCGATCAGAGGTTTTGCTGCAATGAGAAAGGTAAGCTTCTAACATTACTGTCATTAACAGAACAGTGTCATTAAACACACAGAAAAAGTGTCATTAGCATGTAAGAGCTGGGAATATTGAAGCAGTGTCATTATTTCAATTATCCTCTAATTTTATTGTAGCATTTAAAAAATATAATGTGTCATAGAAACACAAGAGAAAGTGTCATTAGCATTTAAAAATATAATATTTCCAAAAGTGTCATCATGTAAAACTGTGAAGCTTCTAGAACTGTCATTATCATGTTAAACATTGCATCATTACTCTGTAAAGTATCATTACCAAAAAAATATTGAATGTCAGTAGAACAAAGTATATCTAGAAAGTGTCATTAGTTTGAAATTGTCATTAATGTTTCACTGTAATGATTTATAATGACACTCTTAGTGGATGTGGTGTTGGCACTTTTTCAATAGTGTCATTGTGTATATTGTCATTACTGTGTACACTATTATAATAGTGTCATTACCAAAAATATTGAATCTCAATAGAACACAGTGTATATAAAAAGTGTCATTAGTGTCTAAACTGTCACAAATGTTTCTCTTCTGCCTTGACAATTAAGTGTCATTAATACAAATCTAAAGTGTCATTGATATTTTCTGCTAGGTTATCATGGTGGATGGTACATTTCTACATGGGAATTTTGGGGGCAATCTAATGATCGCGACTGCGCAGGATGCAAGCAATCAAATCTATCCTCTTGCATATGCCGTGGTTGATTCAGAGAATGATAAATCATGGTCTTGGTTTTTGTAACACCCCCAAATTTCACCTCTTTGAAAGTATTACTGCCGATGACCCCGGACGAAAACCCCGAAGTCACCCCAGGCTTTTCCAAACGATATAACTATCAAACCACAGTTACAATACCAAATATCATAAATTTTATTAACCCACAGTCTCGGAATTACACATGATTCCAGATAAAACGAAATACATCATCAGAATTTAATACAGCGGAAGTCTTTAAACAAAACATATTTAACACAGCGGAAGTCTTAAAACAAAATAACTCTTCAAAACACCGTTCATCTTCATAGTCGTTCTAGCCTTCACGGAACAGCAACACACTTGATGTGCCGAATCGAACGGATGACACCAGCCAATCATGCAAGGAATAATTACGGTTGGTTAGTCTAATGAAAGACTATGCAAGGGTACAAAGCAGAGTGGTTCGAAGCAGTCGTATTAGGTTAGACTCATCGTCCCTCGAATAATAATCGAGTACGCTAGTCGACCTTCATACTTCTACTGGAATAATGAAAAGGCATGATCAAGAGAAGATTCTGGAGACCGAGTCTCACAGCAATCAATCCCAAAAGAAGACTCCAAATAAAATGAGCCTTATCGAAAACATGACAAATGTTGGGGAACATTAATTAATTACACACAAGCGTTCAAAAACGACTTGATGTTTCGGCTCACAACCAACCTCACCGCCCCAGGGCAAATCCAGATTGGAAAGAGAATTTTACTCTGATCAAAGTCAAGACGAGCTTTCCTAGCTGCACTATTATCTAGCTGCACTACTCGCCTGAGGGTATATTAATTTTGTACACTAAAGGCACTTATCTGATTTAATTCCAAAACACGCATCGCGTTATAAGCTTTTAAATCTCCCCACAAGAGATATCGGATCTCCTCACAAGAGATATCAGATCTCCTCACAAGAGATATCGGATCTCCTCACAAGAGATACCAGAGGGAATAAATCCCAAAAGATTTGGCACTAGCTAAGTGCACCACCCTGAGTAAGGGCATGGTCAAGACCTTAGAGAGTACTGGGGAAAAATCCACCAAGTACTAGTTATAAAGAAACAGCTAAACCCCCACAAGATACATAGCGTTCCTACGAATACTCGTGCTAACTAAACAGTTCAACACAGTCATATATCACATCAAAACAAAGCCATCAAGGCCAACATCATAGATCTAACAATCTATATATATATATATATCAAAATAGCGTTGCTACTAACAATATATGCAACCTATTATAATCTTTCATATGAAGTTCACCTTTAAAATCCACAACAAAACCATTATGAACATAATAGCGATGTATCTAGCAATATACACCCTATTATAACAGCACTTCTTTTTATCAAATTATTTATCAAAACTGTTCCCAACATAAACAGTAAATCATCCCAAATTAATTAACAACTAAACAATTGATAATTAATGGAAGTATGGAATGATGAGCAAGAGCAAACCGCCACTTGCCTTAGATCCGACGAGTTCGAACAAAGCTTAGAAACGGGTTCCTGAGTCTGAACTGGAACAGGTCTTGGATAATAAATCCCTAAGAAACGACCCATAACAAGATCCTAACTTAGATCCAATACACTTATATATGAATCCAAAAGAATACGAAAAGAATCGAAGGAACCAACCTCGTACAAGACCACAACACACAAAACCACAACACGAACCTATCTCGCCGCGGGTGCGGTGAGGTCCATGCCGCGGGGTGCGGTGACTACACAGAAACAATGGTTCGATAGTGAAGAGAAGAAAACTCACCCAACTCCATCCGTTAGACCTCGATTCGATTGGGGTTCGATCTCTAACCTCCTTATATCATCAAACACCACTCAAGAGCACCTTGACCAATCAAAGGGAACTCCTAACACTCTCAAACGAAGCTCACAAGCTTGAAGCTTTAATGGAGAAAAATAGAGGAGAGGAGGAAGAAGAAGATGGAGCTGCACTTGCTTCTCCTCCACGAATTCTCTTCCTTTTATAGCCCAAGACAAGCCTCCTTCAAGGGGACAAGCAAGGGGACAAGGGAACAACAACCCACGAAGTCAAGGGAACAAGAGATAACAAGTGAATCAAGTGGCCAAAGAGATAAGACTGTCAGAAATCTTATCGAAAAGACGAAGCTGAAGTTGTCAACGCTCGTCGCGGGTGCGGTCATGCTCTCACCGCGGGTGCGGTCGTGACCATCAGGAAATCGCCCTGACTTCGACGGGGCCGTTCTCTCAAATCCGAACTCCAAATGAGGTGATTCCAAATCTAGGAGTTAGATCTAGAAGTCTATTTTAATCCTTCCAAATTTCATATTGTATGGATTATGGAATCAAAAGTTATGACGATTTTGCTAAAAGGTCGCCTTGTATGGGCGAGGAAAGTATGGGTACAAGTTCTTTTAACCCCGGGTTAAATATATTTGTACCCGAACATCCTTTTAGCCATACGGGCATAAGAAAAATTCCAAAATACCCTTATAAAATGCGGGATATTACATTTTTTCCAACAAATGCATAATGTCATCCCATCTTCACCTGAATTGATGATTATCTCAGATCGACACATAAGCATTGGAAAAGCTGTAGAGACAGTGTACATTTCAACAACACATCTGGTTTGCACGCGACACCTAAAACAGAATCTGAAGACAAGATACAAGGACAAAGGTGTCATTAGATTGTTCTCAAATTCAGCTGATGCCTATACAATCACAGAGTTTGATGAATGGTTCAACCAAATATGTGCCATCAATCCAGAAATGGCGAGCTACCTTATTATTGCAAAAGTGGGCTCGAGCTCACTGTCCAGGTGACAGATACAACATAATGACAACAAACAACTCAGAAAGCATAAACTCATTTTTGAGAGAAGCTAGATCGTACCAAGTAGTTGCTCTTCTGGATTACATTAGGGCTTTGCTTTCAAGTTGGTTTAATAAGCGCCGGGAACTTGCATTACAGAACAACAAAGAATTGCCACCACATGTGAAGAATGTGGTAGAGGCAAGGTACACGGAGTCGAGAAGATATGAAGTAAAGAAACTAAACCAGGTTGAGTTTGAGGTATCTGGTGGGAACTTCACTGGTGTAGTAAATCTGTCAAACAGAACATGCAGCTGCATGGGTTTTGATTTGGACAAAATCCCATGTACACATGCCATGGCTGCCATTCGAAAGGTTAACGGTATAATTACTGAATTTCTAAGTCCCTATTATTGCTTTGAGAAGTGGAGCATGGCATACCAGGAAACTATATATCCGGTGCCTATGAAATCATCATGGACTGTACCTGAAGATGTTAGCAAGATAGTATGTCTCCCACCAGAATATAAAAAGAAGGTTGGCATGCAAAGAAAGCGTAGGCTTCCCTCTGAAGGAGAATTTAAGAAAAGTGTCATTAAAAAGACTAGAAAGAAGACAGTGAAGTGTGGAACATGTGGGGTAGCTGGACACAACAAAAAAACATGCAAGAACACGGCAGCAAGCAGCAGTGTCTAAATGATGCAAGTGGAGTAAGGAGAATTCACAATTTGTTGAAGAATTATACTAAAGTGTCATTAAAACAGATTTTATTGGTGGTGTTGACAGTGTCGAATTATACTAAAGTGACAATAATACAAATTTTATGTTGAAGACTTATACTAGATTGTCATTACACTTTTTGTTGAAGAGTTATATAACATTAAAAAAGTGTCATTAGAATCTCGAATTTCTATAGACAATGTCAGATTATTGGAATTCTGTGAAAAGTGTCATTAGAATCACTTTGGTGTTGAAAGTAGACGAAAAGTGTCATTGAAATTAAAGTGTCATTGAAGAACAAAAAGTGTCATTGAAACAAAAGAGTCATTGAAGGAAAAAAGTGTCATTTGTATTATTAAACTATCACTGCAGACAAATAGTGTCATTGAAATTAAAGTGTCAATATTGAAGAACAAAAAGTGTCATTGAAACAAAGGAGTCACTGAAGGAAAAAGTATCATTAAAAATAAAGTGTAACTGCAGAAAAATAGTATCATTGAAATAAAAGTGTCATTGTAGAACAAAAAAGTGTTATTGAAACTAAAGTGACTGTTTGTTGAACAAAAAAATGTCATTAGGAAACATTGAAGTACAACACTGTGATATTGCAAATGACACTGTCATGGAATAACAAAAGTGTCATTACAACATCACAAGGCAAGAAAAGTGTCATTACAAATATGGGAATAGTGTCATTAGAATAGTGTCATTAGAATACCAGTACTGAATAGTGTCATTAGAATAAAAGTGTCATTAAAACACTGAATGTCAATACATCAGAATTATTTACATTATAACTAAAAAGGTTACATAATGTTGCTCGACAAAGTACCATTACATATAAAAGACATCCAGATTTGTGCCAATGTCATCATAGTTCTATAAAACAAGATACAGATCACTATGCATCAGGTAAAGGTTTCCATGTCCAAGTACGCTTGAACAAATCAATAGCAATCTTCTCCCTATGTGCTCTCATATGTGCAGCATCTAGATCTGCCATGCTTGATCCGAAAACAATTGCTTCAATATACTTGATTGTATATATACCACAGTTGCCACTGTAAAATAATAACAAATGGAAAATTGTGTCAATCAATTGAATAATCTGTCATAAGTGATAAAGGAAGGAAAGAAGTGTGTTTACCCTGCACAATCTTGCGGGAGAGACATATCTCTGAACCAGGTAAAAGATTCTTCAAATGTGCCAAGGTGCGAGAAACGCCCAGTACGACGCATCAAAACAGGCAAGAAATCCAACAAAGGTTCAAGGAAGGCCTTAAGCTTGTTGTCCTTATACAAATGATGAGCACAATCCAATACTCTGATTTTGGATTCAGCCAAGTTGATTTCTAGACCAATCCAATGTTTATTCTCCAAATTAAATGGTGTGTATACCTTTGTAACCCCCATGGTACCAAGATTTGCCAAAATAGTTTGGATTGGAACCATCAAAATACAAATTGAATGTCTCTGGAATCTTATCTTCACCAGACATGTATCTTTTGATTTGTGTGGCATTGAACCTCTTGTACCAAAGCCAATCCAAAACCACACTGTCCTTGAACAAATCAGGATTTTCATGAATACGCTTGTGCATGTGAAAAAGAGCCTCACTAATTTGCTGAGAAAACAAAGATCATGTAAACAAATCAAAACAGTGTTATTGCATCAAAGTGTCTCACTAGTACAAAGATCATGTAACAAATCAGAAAAGTGTTATTACAATGTCATGGAATAAAAAAAGTGTCATTACAACATAACAACAGAAAAATGACACTGAAATTAAAGTGAGAAGCTAGAACGAAAAGTGTCATTGAAACTAAATAGTGTCATTGAAGAACAAAAAGTGTCATTGAAACAAAAGAGTCACTGAAGGAAAAAAGTGTCATTTGTATTATTAAACTGTCACTGTAGACAAATAGTGTCATTGAAATTAAAGTGTCATTGAAGAACAAAAAGTATCATTGAAACAAAAGAGTCACTGAAGTAAAAAAGTGTCATTTGTATTATTAAACTGTCACTGCAGACAAATAGTGTCATTGAAATTAAAGTGTCATTGAAGAACAAAAAGTGTCATTGAAACAAAAGAGTCACTGAAGGAAAAAAGTGTCATTTGTATTATTAAACTGTCACTGCAGACAAATAGTGTCATTGAAATTAAAGTGTCATTGAAGAACAAAAAGTGTCATTGAAACAAAAGAGTCACTGAAGGAAAAAGTGTCATTAAAAATAAAGTGTAACTGCAGACAAATAGTGTCATTGAAATAAAAGTGTCATTGTAGAACAAAAAAGTGTTATTGAAACTAAAGTGACACTGTTTGTTGAACAAAAAAGTATCATTAGGAAACATTGAAGTACAATATTGTGATATTGCAATGACACTGTCATGGAATTACAAAAGTGTCATTACAATATCACAAGGCAAGAAAAGTGTCATTACAAATAAAGTGTCAATACAAGAAAGTGTCATTGCAATCACATCTTACCTCATCTCCTAGCCAACATCCATTTTTCATAAGATTGTCAAAGAATTCAGGCTTTAAAGCGACTTCATGTCCACGGAATGTATCTTCTGGATCACTGATAGAAAAAAAAAAGTTCATAGTTAAAATTTCTGGATTAAAATGCCATAACCATAATAATAATCAGTAGAAAATAGTATACATACCCATTACGATGGAAGTCATGGAGTTCTTTATGATCCGTATTATCATAGAAGGAAAAATGAGGTATCTTTGAAAGAGGAATGTACTTGCGCTTTTTGGCCTTCTTATTTTTAGTAAGAATGGTTTTCGCTTGTTTCTTCCCATCGTTATCCTCTTCTTGTTGTCCAGCATCTCCCTCTTCTTGCTTCCCAGCATCTCCCTCTTCCTTCCCAGCATCTCCCTCTTCTTGCTTCCCATCATCTCCTTCTTGCTTCCCAGCATCTCCATCTTCTTGCTTCCCAGCATCTCCCTCTTCTTGCTTCCCATCATTTATTTGGTCACACTGAACTTTGCTCGAGGAACAACCGGTAACAGATTCTAAAACATAACACAGCAAAGCATTAAATTCTGAATACACAAATAATATATAGTTAAGAGTATTTGGGATTCATATGAGTTACCTGGAATGCAAAACAATGATTTCTCTTGAACATATCCAGCAGTTACACTATCACTTGAATGCAACATAACTTCTTTGGCAATTTGAGCAATAATTTTATCTTCATCCATTGCATCAGTGGCAACTTCATCTAGATCCATGTTTCCAAACGTTGTTCCGTCTTGGATATCACACTCACTATTAATGATAGATTTAAATGGATCAGGCTCAGTCGTTACCTTGTCGACCAAAGTTTCTTCAGCATTTTCGATCACTAGAGATTCAACATAGTCAACAGTTTTGCCACAAGCCACAAGTGACTCAGAATCAACATTATCGACCATTGTTTCGTCATCCTTGTTGACCGTATTTCCATCCTCATCAAGTGTCATTGTTTCGTCAGCCTTGTTTAGAGAATTTCCATCCTCCTTAGGTGCTACTTGTACATTGTCCACCATTTGTTCATCAGCCACCTCTTGGACCATAGTTTCATCCGCCTTGTCGACACAATTTTCATCCTTCTCAAGTGCTACAGATTGTACAGTCTCACCCTCAACCATTGTTTCCTCATCTTGTCCTCCTTTAGGATTCACTTCAATAAGATCATCATCATCATCTTCATCCGTAGAAGGTTCGTTTCTACCCATGAGAAGAGTTAGAATACTTAAACATTCTTGAGCAATTTTTCAATCTGGCCTTTGTTGTCATTAACAGCAAATTGAATCTCTCTCATGGCCCTCTGCTGAACCTTCATACTATCAAGAAGGACTTGTCCCCATTCAGGAATATTTTGGCTCTCATATGCTTTCTTCTCTTCTTTCTTCGCAGAAGGATCTTTTTTTCTTTTCTATCTTCTCTTGAGTTGGTAGAGTGTCATTAACAACAGGGCCTTTGAATTTAAACTTGAGTGAACGGATAGCGGGTGATGATTTCTGCACAAAAACACAAAGTTTAGTACAAAGTGTCATTAACAATCACATATGGCATAATGTGTCATTAGAAGTAGTGTAATTACAACATCAGAATAGAAAAGTGCAATAAAGTGTCATTAAAAAATGTCATAAATTGTCATTATATAATAGTGTTCATATCAAGTAAAACCAAGAAGGAAAAGTGTCATTGTGATGCATAATGTGTCATTGGAAGTAGTGTCATTACAATATGAGAATATAAAAGTGTAATAAAGTGTCATTAATAAATGTCACATAACAATCATTATATAATAGTGTCATTAGAGGGATATCAATTAAAATCAATAAGGAAAAGTGTCATTAGTAAACAAATATTGCATAATGTGTGATTACAAATAGTGTCATACAAAAGTCAGAAAAGAAAAGTGTCATAAACTGTCATTACCAAACAATTATGCCACTAAAATATCATTAGAAAATTGTGTCATTACCTTCTTAGCCTTCTTTTCCTTTTGTTCTCTCTTTTCCTTCTTTTCACTCTTGCACTCCTCTTCACACTTAATTTTTTTAGCAGTTGACTTCCTATGAAGTTGAAGTCTTCCACCACATACATGTTTTCCTTTGTCCAGCTTTACTGGTTCAATTGGTTGACCTTATTCTCCTCATCAGTTTGATGAAAACCTATGCACAATTTTTTTGGTGGTGATTCAAAGTCATCATCATCGTCATACTCGCCTTTTATAACAAGACCCTCTTCACCAGACATCCAACTTTCAGCTACTGCATCGAAGTCTTCATCAGCCACTTCCGTTGTGAAACCAATGTCCTTGAATTGTTCCAACACAGCAGGAGATGATAAAACAGAAGACTGAAAGACACAAAAAAAAGGGAAAAAGTGTCAGAAACTATATTAGACATCAAAGTAATGAATTGAATTGTTAAATAATACAAATGCAGAAAAGGATACATACAAATTCTGGATCGTTAGTGGCATTAAAAACCTGCAACCGTGTGGCAAGCTTTTCGTCATCTGTACTACTCCAACGAACACAATATGGCAATGTTTTTACAGGTTTGCATGAGAAATGAGCAACATCAATCAAATTTGGGAATGTCTCCAGTATCCACAGCTGTAACAATTAAAAGTGTCATTAAAAAGTGAAACAACATATAAAAATAAACTTCAAAAAGTGTCATATAAACTGGAATGAAGTGTTGATAGTGTCATTATAAGCATATGAACTAACATAAATTCTAAAAAAGTGTCATTATGATGCAACAGATAAAAATAGTGTCATAGCCCCAAACAAAAATAACAAGCCATAGTGAATAAAGTGTCATTGGGAATAAAGTGTCATAAACTGAAATGGAAAGTGTCATTGTAAGCATGGATAGTGTCATTAAAAGCATGGAAAGTGTCATTAAAAGATCTAGTAAAGTGTCATTATGATTCTGGAAAAGCAAGCATGGATAGTGTCACTAAACTTAATATCTAATGCATTGCAGGTATGAAAAAGTATCATTCAGGATAAGAAATTGTCATTAGTACCTGAAAAGCAAGCGGGTAGCCAAAGAGATTATAACCAAATCTCGAATTTTGATCTATTTCACGGTTTTCACTATTGACATGCCTAAGTGATCTAATCAAGAGAAGGTATGATTCCCTACCCCATGGATGCTTCTAAAATGACTCCATATCAAACGCCAGAGAAAACACATGGGATTCAATAGGATGGCCTCGCTGCTTAGTCAATATCACTCCCTCAAGGATCAACACGTGAGCAAACCTTAACTTTCTCACTGGATCTTTCTCTTTCACAAACATATCAAGCAGTTTATCATAAGTACACTTTTTTATATCCAGGTCAATTTTAGTGTCAAACTCAGGTAGGGGTATTGAAGGAAAATCAGAAGCATTGCAATTTAATCCAGTTATGGCAGCAAACTCCTTTATTGAGAAACGAGTGATATTGCCGCGAACTAGAAACCACAATTCTTTTGTTTTCTTAGTCACTATCTCATTTAACAACACATAATGCATTATTTGAGCATGTAACTTCAGTTTATATTCAAGTTGTACAATAGGACCAAAGCAGCCATTGCACAGCTTATCCCAATCAGATGGGGGGAGATTTTCTTTCAAAAAATCAAACAGATTCTGCCTATGGTAAAAATTAATCCTCGCCATAAAGCGATCTGCCGGATTAACAAAATATGTGCACTTGATGGTAGACATGCTCAAACCTGCATTTTGTAGAAAATGTCATTAGAAGCATATAAAAAAGTGTCATTGTGGTGCTAGAAGTGTCATTAAACAAAATATATAATCGACAGTTGTGGATAAAAAAGTGTAATTATCATTTTATAGTGTCATATAAACTGGAATGAAGCATGGAAAGTTTCATTAAGATCATATAAACTAAGAATGACACCATAAAAGTGTCACTGTGGTGCTAGAAGTGTCATTATCATTTTATAGTGTCTAGAAGTGTCATTAAGATCATATACACTAAGAATGACACCATGAAGCATGGAAAGTGTCATTAAGATCATATAAACTAAGAATGACGCCAACCAAGTGTCATAAAACACTATCATGAAGCATTCAAAGTGCAATGACACATAAAATAGTGTCATTAGAAGCGAAAGAGTGAAATGGACATAAAAACGCTTGAATACCTAACCCTAACTACAACAAAATGCAACCAAAACACTAGAAAATAGGTGTAATCGAAACTAACGCGTGATCCAAAGTGCAATGTAGGTGTAATCGAAACCATAGAAACTAGTTTAAGCCAAAAAAAAAAGGAAGAAATCAAACCTGTTCGATAGAGAAATGCTACAACCTGACTTTGATCGACAAGAGATGATGAAGCGTGGGAGAAGACAACGAGATCGAGAGAGAGATCGACAAAAAATTTCTCTTCGAAATCGGATGAAAATCGTGAGCGAAAGAGCGAGATTTCCAGCGAGAGAGAGGGAGATTTCCGGAGACAACCTGGCTTGTGGGAGACGACAACGAGATCGAAAGCGTGAGCGAGAGAGATCGATAGAAATCGAGCTTGACACTTGAAAATCGGGAGCGAGAGCGCGATGTCCAGCAATTGAACACAACCCCTTTTAAAAAGGGATGCTCTTTCCTTTAATAAGGTTAAATTTCCGAGTTTTAAGTTAGATCTGATAGGCCGAAAATATATATAAGGACAATTTAATATGAGAAAAATTGAATAAAAGTATACTAATTTCTCAAAATATATAATTTTAACTTTACTAATAATTTTACTGTTTTTCTAAGGGTATAAGTTAAACAATTAATTATGAAAATATTATTAATTAAAAAATTTAACTATTTGTAAACGAATTTAAACTTTTTTAAATTAAGATAACGATTTTTAAAACGTGTATACATAAAATATACGATTTTTTTTGCCTGATAACCTCGAGGTATTGCTTAATTCGCGCGGTACCTTATACTTTGACATATTTCGTGTGATAACCCTGATGATTTTTTTTTTCTCCAAATACCCAAAAGTTAATTACTTAACCTTTTCCGTCTTTTTTTTAAAAAAAAATAGAAAAATAAAAATTCTTTTAATCCCTTCTCGAACCTTAGTCCCAGTTCAATTGCTCGAATTTCAATTTGGTGTGAAACTCAATCCAGATTCATCTCTTCCATCAGATCTCTGGCGATATCCAGCGAAATTGACAGATCAAAACTACGAGAGTCCGCCAAATTAATGGCCTTTCCCGGCGCGACCATCTCATGTCGCCGGTGGTCCTTGCAACTCCTCCACAAGCAGCAGTTCCAGGAGTTGACGTTCTTCGCCGCTTCGGCGACCGGTTGCCGGAGCTCCGTCGTCAGGTACATGATTAGGTTCCTGACGACGCCGTAGTACGCAAATCTCTCTGTCATCTCCACCGCTGCAAAATTTCAGGCGCCGATTAGCGTTCGATTTCCTAAAAATTCAATCAACAGGAACGAAATCAAGCGAAATTTGCGAATCGAGATCCAATTGCGAGGTGAAATTGGACAGGATTTTAGATTACCGATGATGAAAATGGCGGAGCTCCATCCTCCGGGCTTGGCGGCGACGGAGGATTGCATGGTGGTTGGATAAATTTGGATGAAGGCAGGATTGTACGATTACCACGATTTCTTCCCTGATCCAGAGCCGGTGGTATCCTCGATCGATGGAAATGTAGAGACGAGGTTGAAGATAAGGGGAATCAAAGGTCCTCTTCACCATTCCAAACCGCCGGTGTCGCAAATTGGCATGCGAAATTTTGTGGATGCTCGAACCAGGTTGCTTGGGATGCTCGGAGAAGAAGAGACTCAAGAAGAGGAGAGTCGAAGAAGAGTCAACAAAAGAAAAAGAGTGTTGCGTGTTTTCTGATAGATTGAAGGATTTTTTAAAAATAAATGGAAACTGTCAAAGAACTAACGTTTAATTAACTTTTGGATATTTGACGGAAAAAAAATCATAAAAAATATCACGTGAAATATATCAAAGTGTTAGATACCACTCGAATTAAGTAATATCTCATAGTTATCAGTAGAAAAAACAGTAAAATATACGTTAGGAAATTTTATTATTATTATTACTCCGTATTATTTTAGTTATAAAAGTCTTGTTTGAGTTTAACAGTCAATTACAAATTACAATTAATAAATCTCAATCGTGGTCGCGTTTGACCAAAAGACCAAAGTCAACAACTACTACTCCTTAACTTCCATTCATTTTCCATCACAATGTGAACTCAGATTAATTGGCTTCTTCTTCCTTCCAAACTCTCGCGCGTTAATTTCCATCCACATCGATGGCTCATTCCAGCTTTTGCTTCCTCAGCTGTTGACGTCGATGGCGGACTTCTGCGGTTGCCTGAAGAGTTGCTTCCGCCGCAAGCGCGCCGGTGACCGTGGAGACGATGACGGCGGTGGAAACAGTGACGAAGACGCTTCTAGCCTCTTCTTCGAGCTTCGATCTCTTGAATTCGCCACTAATTTCTTCTCTGATCTCAACAAACTCGGTCACGGCGGGTTCGGCCCTGTTTACAAGGTACGATTTTTGTTCCCCTTTTTCTTCCTACCGAAATTTTCAATTCAATCTGAAATCTAGCCTCCTTTGATGGTTGAATGTTGCTTTGGTTTATGGGGATTATAGTAGTAAAAATGGCATTTTCCCCCCTCTCATGTTACGATCACGCATTTAATAATTGAATTATTTTTGGTTGGGGAAAAATAGCTACATTTGACCTATTCCAGTATTTATCTTCCTAAATCCTCTTCTTCTTCTCTATGGTGTAAATTGGATTGTTTCCCTTGCTTGTGTGTTGTTGTTGTTTGTGTTATTCATTCACTCATTTTTCTACCATGCACATTACAGGGATTGATGCCAAATGGTCAAGAAATTGCAGTAAAGAAGCTCTCACAAAATTCAAGGCAGGGCGTGCGAGAATTCACCAATGAGGTGAAGCTGCTGCTGAAGATTCAGCACAAGAATCTAGTCATTTTGTTTGGATGCTGTGTAGAGGGACCTGAGAAGATGCTTGTCTACGAGTATCTTCCTAATAAAAGCCTTGACTATTTCCTATTCAGTATGATCCCCTACTATGACACTTTTATATGTTTAATCTAGCATTTTCTGTACAATGATATAGTTGTATGAAACATCCCAGGTAAATCTCAATCCATGGCCTTGGATTGGCCTAGACGATACAAAATAATAGTTGGTGTTGCAAGAGGACTCTTGTACCTACACGAAGAGGCCCGGGAAAGGATTATCCACAGAGATATCAAGGCCAGCAATATACTTCTTGATGATGATTTGAGCCCCAAAATTTCAGATTTTGGGTTGGCAAGGCTTTTTCCGGGTGAAGATACCCATTTGGATACATTTAAGATTTCTGGGACTTAGTGAGTGTTCATTGAGTCAATGTGCTTTGGATTCTGTTTTTATTGCATGATTCACAGGCTAACTTGTGCTGGATCGGATGCAGTGGATACATGGCTCCTGAATATGCAATGCGCGGGCATTTGTCAGTGAAGGCTGATGTTTTCAGTTTTGGGATTCTGGTGTTGGAGATTGTAAGTGGTAGAAAGAATCAGGACAAGAAACTTGGCCCAGTCAAAGCAGACCTCTTACGCTATGTAAGTCCTTCAAGGAATTACTAGTTCTGTTGTGTCAATGTCAATTTTTCTCCTGATTTCTTGAAATCTTATTGATATGTTCCAGAACTGCAACCACAATCCTAATCTCTAGGGTCTAACCAGCTATGCTTGATCAAAATCTTATTACTTCTTGTCCAGGGATGGCAACGGCGCGGGGATTCCCCGTTCCCCATTCCCCATGGGGACGGGGGCGGGGATGGGGCGAAAGTTTAATCCCCGCGCGGAGAGCGGGTCGATGTCCCGTTCCCCACGGTTTCCCGGCCGAATACATTATTTTTTGTAATTTATCTACCCCTAAACCCTAAATTTTGTACAATCCATTCCCAAAAACCCGTATCCTTTAGACTGTTAAAACCTTAAATCTCAAACCCTCTAAACCCAATACCTTAATATATATACATTAAAATAAAATTAAGGATTTTTGTGTGTTGTAAAACGGGGACGGGAATCCCTGACGGGGAACGGGGCCCCGGCGGGGACGGTCCTAAGTAACTTTTGCCATAATAAGTGAAAATTGAGCTTGGCTTCAAAAACATGAACCTAATTTACTTTTGGAACTGTTGATAAACTTGATATCATTTGATGGGCATCAAAACCAAATGTTTACAAACAAAACAATCATTTGTTACAAGGATGTCCTTGTTAATGTGTCTTACTTACATGAGTCAATTTTTTCAGGCATGGCAGATGTTTCAAGAAGGCAATACAACGGAATTGGTAGACTCGAGCCTAGACAAGTACAAGGCTGATGAAGTGGCAATGTGTATCCATCTGGGACTCCTCTGCTGTCAAGCCAAGGTTGGTGAGAGGCCAACAATGAGCTCTGTCAACCTCATGATGTCAAGTGACTCATTCACATTGCCCAGACCGGGTTTACCGGGTCTTCAAGGTCGTACGGGGCAGTACTCTACAACTACCGGTACTTCTCTAACTGATGCCAATACAAACACCAGAACTAGTACTATTGATACAAACACAACTACTGATGCCACTGCTAGTAGTAGTAGCTTGTATATTGGCAATGGCACCACAAAGGCAACAGCAGGAAGTAGCTCTGTGGAAGACTACTCCAGAAATTCTATTTCTATTTCTTCTATGGATGAAGGTAGATGAGGCGAACATGAATGAGGTTGTGTTTGGCTTGTAAAGTTTTCTTTTTGTGGATAGGATGTGTATCACTAGTTTAAGATAAAATGATTGGCTCAAAAACAGGAGAGACTTATTAGATAAGTTGATGACAGCTCCAGATTAATTTTATTGATATCTTTATGAAATAATGAAGTTCTCGATTGCAAGATTATTAAATTCTGTAGAGATTTTCACCTTTGTTACAATGTTAGTTTATGGCCTAAGTATGCATCCTACTGGAGATCTATAAAAAAAAAATTGCTCAAAATTGGACATATGAGAACTTTATCCTAAATTATCACTGAAAAAATCCCTGACGAGAAACCTGAGACAAATTGGCATGCACTTGCTCATATGATGTGAACAACAGAGATATTCATGGTCTATTAATAAAAAGAGAACACCACAATAATGTGAAACTATATACTCCAAAACAGACACGTGAATCTGGAAAAAAGAAAGATCATAATTCATAACATTAAATAAAAACCTAAACTATTCTTTTCCTGATCTGCTTAAAGCAAGTAGAACTGTGAATAAAGATACTCCCGGATCTTGTAGTATTCCTCTGATAAAGGGCCTTCAATTACAATCTGCTGGCTTCCTGTTCCTCCTCCCTACATGAAAGATCAAGCCTTCAATAAGGAGCATCTTAAAAAACTGCAATTTTATTGTCAATAAACGATAGCTCACTTTTATTCGATTGGTCATTTAATTTTATAAGCTTCATATTTTCACGTGGTATAGAAGTTTTACTGTGATCAGGGATGAGGGTTTATTTCAGTTTAAAGCGGTGAAACCGGTTCAATTTCAAGGAAACTTTGCAAGAAAATATAACCTTCTGGCTTGGATCTCCAACTTTTCTCAATGTAATGAATTCCCCACACCTCAACGCCCCGGCGGAAAATTCCGCCTGCAAAGAGGAAAGAGAGAAATAAATCACGCGGTATTTATAATTATCACTTGAATTATGAAGACATTTTTCATACAAAGCAATACACAAGAATGCATTTCAGCAACATTACCTGAACCCCTTTGCTTGCGAGAAATTGCTTGAAGTCTGCCATCTTGATATCACCAACAAGAACTGACTTGTGGGGTAGAGGTGGAGATGAGGGAGGAAGCAAAGAAAGCATATCATTCTCTGTCTTCCCAACTTCAGCATCAACCCATGAGACTTCATACTCACCAAGCTGTAAAGGCATTTTTCAGAAGATTACAAGGAAATTTTGATCAAAATACATCTCAGCAGTGTTCTGTTGAACATAGCAAGATAAACTTGCAGGACATACTAAGTCCGCAATTTGGGTTTAAGGGTTTGATCGGGTTAATGTGTGAGGTGCAAGTGTCCAACTAGATACAATATTAAAAAATTACATCAAACCATATAAAGACAAACAGCACATATTGCAGTTGGTTTTAGATGCTGGAAGACCAGCAAAAGCTGGCCGCATTTTCTCTTTGTTAAAACAAACTTTTGTTCTGCTATTGACTTGGGTAAACCAATTCCTAGTCTTGAGTCGTGAAAGTTCAAGCCATTATGTGTCAGAGACATGGCACCGGCACAATGTGTGCTGCTAAGTACTATCTATAACAATGCAAGTACTTAGAACCTGAAACTAATACAACATTTTTTGCACTTGAAATACACTACTCGAGTATCTTTTACTCCATATCATCTCCCATTTCGCTTCCATTGTGGATGTCTGAAGTTCCCTACTGGGTAAAAGCATGTTTTTTGTTCTATTGACAGTTATTTATTTTAAAAAAAATTGGAACAGGCGCAAACTGATTTTATACGTTATCGATATCAAATTTTACATCAGATTTGGACTACTTCAAATCAGATAGGACTGTCTCCATCATGGACACAAAGAAGGGACAGGAGGGGGACATCCCCTTTGTTCCCTTTCATCGAATTTCCTATCCTTCAAAGTTTTCGGTTCAAAATGAATGCTAGACCTTTCCTCGTGCAACTCACTATGGAATAAAGAGGTTATGTTATCATCCTAATGGATACTTATGGCACGCAGAAGGTACATATAGAGGGATGTAAATTTTTTAGGGATCCATACCTTTTTAAAAAGCACATTGCTCATGAGCTTCTCAGAAAGTTGCACCTATATTCAGTGTAATGACACGAGTATTAATATTTGAATAGTTTTTCCAAGATAGCTTATTATCTATGATGGACACCTGGACGGTACCTTATAAGCGCACAAGTCTGATGTGACATCAATAGATTCTTCGATTTGAGGAGCATATACATGAGGGCAAACATGCTTCAAGCAATGTTGCTTCAAATGTTCAGTTGCCTCTGCTGATCCATGCACCAAAACCTCAAAGAACAAAAATGGAAAAGATTAAGTTCAAAACAATTTGCAACATGTAAAATTAAGAAGCAGGAGATTAACATCCTAATGAGCGGTATAAATCCATGATTATAATGTTTCCATAATATCTGAGATAAGCTCTTCCTGCAGTCGACTGGGTATTGCAAGTGCTTTGAGTAAAAGAGAACCCTCTCTGTGATATCACCCTTCACTGTTGCGTGGAAAAAGTAGGTAGGTATTAACTTTGGTTCCTTCCTTGGCTTCCGTAAAAAGCAGGTTTCAAAAAAAAAGTCCAATGAGAAGTCCATACAGAAACAAGGGAGACTTGTGCAATCCTAATGAGATGCCAAGTTGCCCCCAAAAGCATTTATTATCTACATGGTTTAAGGAATCAATAATGGCCAACCACTCAGCATAAGAATGTTCAGATATAAAATTATCCATCGCTTGCACCAAAATGGTATAAGAAAACATAAACATTTGTAAGAATGCATGACAATGAAGTATTATTGTTGGCATAAAGCAATTCCCCACCACTTTCTAGCAAACAGCCAAACCCAAAACCAGAACCATATGGATGCAAACATGCAGCCCACCCCTTGCAATTAAAATTGCAGAAATCTGTTTTTGGACACTCAAGTAGAAAACTTGTTCTTACCAAACGGAGATTAGGTAAGAGATTTGAAGCTACTCAGCCTCTCAAATTTTGCCTAGACATAGTATTGTTAACAGAGATCACACGAGCTAAACCTGCAAAGGAAGTATTCATCCCACTTACAAGTTTTAAAGGTGCCACATGAGCAAGAATTGATTTAATTGAGCGCCCGTCAGATCTGCCTTCAAAGTCCATGTAGACCAACAAACACTTCACTTGTACCTGCAATATAGAAGTAGGTTGTGCAGGGGTTAACAATCACCTATAACATCAAGAACAGATTTCATCCATCAAGAAACTAAGGCAATACCATTGCGTAGCTGGCACAAGTCAAGAGGATGCAAATAGGTTCATCAAGGGTAGCACTTCCAGTTTTCCTAGTTCTATCATAGTTAGTCCTAAATCCACGATATGGAAATGAATGACTAATTCAAAGATGGCATTACATATCTGAGCTACCCAGTAACTTATGGTCCTTAAATTGCATTGCTCGGGAAAAAGACAAAAGACAAGACCACCCTCCTGCCCACCCTTGCCCAGTTGCCCTTTATTTCTTTCCTGAGAAGAAAGAAAGTGGATCATGACTAAAAGGATCAGATCTGAGGACATTGAGCACCACAATGAAGAAAAAAGTTCAAATAATTTCAAATTTGACAGGGAAAAGAACACTAGTCTTTGATCAAAACACAGTTGAAGGCATTATTTTCAAAGATAAATATTAGACTTCAAGACAGCTAAACCCGTGAATCCAAAAAAGTTCACATTAGAACTTTATATCAAACAGCTTAATGAAATTTACAAGATTTGAAAGGCATAGTATTATAAATCTTATCCTATTTGTTGTAGGCTTAAGATTGGAAGGAATCTACCAGGATCACATATCGAAAACTAAGAGAAGAGAGTTCTAACTTACAGTCAGCTCTGAAGATACAACTTTTGACGGTGTAGAATCAAGAATCAAACTAGCTGTTGCCTCATCAAGTCGTCCGAGATCACCATCCTGAAGCAATATATATTGACCAAATAAAAATCCATGTCATTCCAACAATCACATTACCATTGCGGAGGGGAGGCGGAGGTGTACAGCCGTACGGGACGGACTTGTATAAAGTAACTAACAATAAAAACAATTTATACTGAACTTCGTTTTTATAGATTTGACAAATTAACAAATTTATTTCAGACAAATGTATTTAGTCATTGGAGGGGCCAAGGCCCACTATAATCTTCCAAGTGAAGTCCAATAGCGGCCTCTTGGATTTCAACTAAAAAAATTAACCTGTTAACCACAAGCCAGGACATACCATAGGGATGAATCATACAATTTTACTCAACAGCTTGTACCTCAGCACCCAAAATACTTCATAATTATTCATGGTCTATGCTTGCAACTAAAGATAATGTTAAAGAAAAATCATCCAAAAAAAGGCCAGAAACTGGTTCCGGGTCATACCATTATTGTTTTGAGTCATTCTGGGTTAAAGTAATGTCAGATTGCATGAGCATTTAGCTAGGGTTAAGTATGTGCCTTGTCAAATCAACTTTTGCTTGATGTCAAGTTCAAAAGAAGCTTTACCTGCATAAATGGTTGATCCATATTTTCTTCCTTGATCACATAATCATCAGGGTTAATCACTTCTCCAAAATCATCCCACACAGCAGAATTGTCATAAAAAGGAAACATAGGGGCAATACTGGTTGATGGTGGAACAAACCCATCTATTAAGACATCTCTGTAAGCACTACCATGGAGACCACCTAGCAAAATAGAAGTGCATAATTCAGCATCAACAATTTCTCAAAATAAACATCATTTTTACCAAAAATTGCAAATAAAAAATAGATTTTCTTACTAAAAGCAAAAGACAGTTCTTAAAAAGCATATATTTTTTGGACCAAAAAAAAAAAGCATATATTTTTAGAAACACCAAAGGAGTATCACAGAGTGACAAAAAAATATGATTTAGGAATTCTTGAAAATTTAGGGAAGTTCCATCAGCTACCCTTGTGCTTTTGTCACTTCCTTTGGTGACCAAAGTCCTTACCTCTAAAAAAGAAATCTCACTTAGGAATCAGTTCCTATCTTAACATAATCTTACCATCTGATAATCCCTCGGTGTCATGAGAATCAACAGCCATAGGATCATCCATACTAGGATCAGCACTATGTGCTACACTTGATTCCTCTTCTTTAATAAGACTGGCTCTTAAGGCTTCCTCCTTTTTCCTATTTTGCTCTTCTTCATATGCAGCTAGCTCTTCCCCAACTAAAGGAATTCTTTTTGATATGGTAGCTTTAACAGCTTTAGGAGGTGGATCAGCCTGAAGCATTCGAGCTAAGGTGCCAAACTGGAATTACAAGTCAGTCAGTATATTCAACATAGTAGTGTCAAAAACAACTCCTGCAATAAGCAATGCATCAAGCAGGGGATCCATCCGTACCATAATGTCTAAGGGGTTGTAAGCATATGGGAAAACCTAATCAGTTTTTAAATTCTATCCTCATTGTTCAGGAGCATGCCCAAATAACCACTAGTTTAAGAACATGTACAATGAGAAGTCTTGTACCAAAAAATACATTATTCGTGAAAAAGAACTGAAGAACGTACTTCACCTACAGTAACATGGCGAGCAAGTATCTAAAAGCCAGCAAACAGTTTTTTCACCCATATCATTCCACATTCCAAAAATACTTCAGAGATGGCATGAAAATCATCCCTCAAATGATGGGATGAAAGGAAAATATATTGTATCACAAATAGAGGATGTTTCGGATTCTCTGGAAATAAAAAGGAGTAGAAAGGATCTGAGAAATCATATTGTTGTCCAATTAAGTAAAATTAGATACTTGGTCCAAAATAAGCAAAGGGAAAAAGGAACAGTCATTGACAAGCAAAACGTACCTGCCCTCTTTCAGTAAAAAGGATAAGGTTTCTCGAATCAGTAGCCCAGTCAACAAATATATCATGTGAAAAACCAGCTTCCAAACTAGCCATGGATGCCAGAACAATCTGCAGTAACAAAAATCAAACCATGAAAATAAGAGTGCAATGTAAAGATCCATTCAGGTCTCAGAACTTGAGGAGCTAACCTTTGGACCATCTGGGACCTTCTCAAGTTCACTCTTGTTGACTAAAAGTGTGACATGCCTTCAGTGTGGAAATGAACACAGGATAAAACAATTAGCTAGATCATTAATACTAGTACTCCCTCAAAACATAATACATTAAAAGGTCAAGTCTAACCAAATCCCTTTGATAGTATTTACTTTCACTTTTAAAGTTTAAGCATTATTATTTTCAGATATTTTTTTCCGTCATTTATAATGTGGGTGTGGATGTTGATTACTTGAAAGGGGACTTTGAATGTAACAAATATTACAGCGAAGCAAAAGAATAATACTCACTTCAAGAGAAAGGGATTGTCACGTGTCTGTTCAAATGATTTTGCTATGGAATCACTCATCCACTCAAGGAAGCTCTTCGCGTAGTCAACTGTACTAGAGGATACATAGGTGAGAAAGAAGACAGGATATGTCAAATGATGCTGTGCCCAGTGCTGCAATTTTCCAAGATCATGTCATGAGTCATCAGAACAAAAATTCTAATATAAAGAACAGAGTAATTCAACTAACCTGCTCTAACATCAATAGTATCTCTAGTGCACGACCTGCTGTATCTACAGGTAATAGCACCTTTCCGTCTGATCGAAGAGTTTTCATAATGGCATCTACAACAGCAAAGAAACTACAGTCAGAGATGTGAATACATATTTGCCTCATTGTTTGGGCCAAAAAGAGGGCAAAGAACAACTTTACAAGCACAACTGTTCCCAAAAGTAAGGAGGCTAGTGGATATACCTAGAAAATCTTGATCTCTTTGACGCCTAGAGGGCTGGTTATTCAGAGCATTGTAAGCATCAGTGATCAGCACAGCAGGACGCACAAACGATTCTAGACCTGTTCCATTTAGATGCCTGAGAGAAATACATTGACAAATGACAAGTGGGTCTGAGCTATCTTTTGACATTAGATCTAGAAGGATAAATTCTACAGTTTCTCAACAAGGAACAAGCACATTAAGGCATGACATACATCTCCTTGCGATGATTGAAGTCAACAGCATAGATAACATCCTCCCCATCCTTGGTTATCTTCCAAATGGTACCTCCCAATAAATGTCCAGCGACGTGGGGTGCAATAACTATTCCTTCACCTTTACCTGATAATGATCACACAAAGAACAAAAAACTCACCGGAAGTAGCTGCAAAGTAAAGCATTTAGAAAGGAACATGAATATACTGAAGGAACCCATGCATCATGTTTTTTCAAATGGTAAACATAAATTCTTAATAAATTATTTAGATTTAGGAATTGCAAGCTTGCAACCCATGAACATATATCTGAAGGAACCCATGCATCATGTTACTCTAATAAAAACAATAGAAAATAAAAATATAGGGCAACTAAGCATCCATGCAAAGTAAATCATAAAAACTTATTCTCCTTTGCATGTTAAAGTAAATATTCTAATTAAAGGAATCCCATTTGTACATCATGATTATTATTGTATTTTTTGATAGGTTGTACATCATATAGATGAGCAAGAAAGAAGCATACATACCAGATAAATGATGATTCTGTGAATAGTTTAATCTTTCCACCCTCTGGAAGGCAGAGTCGATGTCATCCAGTGTAAACAAATCAAACTCCGATACTTGCTGTGCAGGACAAACAATGAATTTAGAGATTTCTCAGCAACTATGTAGTCAGGGTCTGATTGGAGCAGATATGAAAATGAAATAGTGTGCAAGAGGTGATGACGATGCATCCTCATTCAGAAACTGTTTTCACCCTTGGTTCTCCACTATGCTGTTCACAATTTGAGGACAGTAGTTTACCTTCCGAGAAAGATAATGATCGTACATGGTAAGAAGACCAAGTCTGTAAACTGGCTCTGTTGCATAAACAGGAGCTGAAAGTCCAAGTTGTTTCATGGCGTAGGGTAAAGCACCAAGGTGCATTGTATCTGGATGTGACAGCAAAACAGCATCAATGGATGATGCTACCCTGCATACCAAAATAAGAGCATTTAAAATAAAATCTGAGAACATAGAGATAAAACCAGCTTGTACTGGATTCAAACATCATTTTGTCTTTTCCATCCATCAATTTTTTTACTTGTTTGAGTACAGAACAAGTTTTACAATAATGCAATGAATATAATTACTGCAACATGATCATACGTTAGGATAATTCACAGCAAAATTTAGCTAATATTCTTCTTGTGTAATCAAGTGAGAAGCTCAATACTCTGGGTTTAGATGCAAAGTCTGTCAATCCTACCCGTTCATTCACAATGTCAACCAATCATAGAAATTAAACCATCTTTGTTCAATACTTCAATAAACAGAAAATCACAGTTCCACTCCACAGATGCCAGAAGTACTCAGAAACACTGAAATAACTACTTTTCTTTAACTCATTTAGACTCCTAAGAGATAACTTAATCACAATTATCAGTCCACCTTGAAAGCTATTGGAAGATTTCAGGCTAACAAATACTGAAATGCATCAACTCCTCCAATTTTTCCATTTATCTACAGTATATTCAGCAACAAGGCATGAATTACCACTTAAACTAAGGTCGGTGCTCACCAAAGGCCCATTAAAGAGACAGCGAAGTGCATACTTTCCATGTAGTACTGGTCATCTAAAATTGAACATTGACATGGTTAATTTAAAGGTCCTTGTTGCTATCAGTATATGACCAATTAGAAGATCACTGATTAGTCAAACGAATTTACCTCGAGAAACCAAGTAACCTCGGCCACTATACCCCGTTCCCCAGAGCACATCATGGAAGGCATGAGTAAATGTTCAACACACCTTCAATCAAACACCGTAACAAAACCCTAGAAAAGTTGTATGCGAAAGAGACAGAGACACAGACCTGGCGAGCGGCTGAAGAAGATTGATGTCGAAATGGTCGTTCCAACCACAGTCGACAAGGAAATTAAAACCATCAACGGAGACGAGGTAGGAGAGAGGATTTTCATTGAAAACTCCGCAAAGCGGAGTAACTTGCACCGAAGTCCCCATTCTTTTCTCTCTGCGTCAGCTTTCAGTGGAGTGGAAAGACCTAAGGGCATGAGAGAAACGCCTCTCGCAGCAGAAGCGGAGAGAAACGGGCTCTCAATTAGGAAGTGTTTGGTTGCGTATGAATTTTCGCCAGAACGCTGTTAAAACAAAACAGCGTCGTATTGACGCGTGACTGTGAGGACGCCAAAAACGCATCGTTTATGTCGCAGTAAAACAGCAAACTGCGGGAACGCGTCCCGCGTACAGACGGTCCGGATTTTTCAAAACTCGGCTATGAGTCAGTTACGCTGAACCAAATTCGGGCCGGACCGAGGTATTTCCGATTTGGTCCTTAATCCCTATTTTATGAGATTTTAGTTTTGGTTCGGTTTAGGATGAATTTTTATTTGTTAGTATTCCTCAAATAAAAGGGTTTTTTATTTTTCTTATAAATGAGATATTTTAATCGATCGTTTAAAGACTATTATTTATTAGGAGTGTTCATCCGGTCCAGATCAAATTTTTTGAAAATGGTGGATCGGAGACCGGACCGGACCGAATAGTTTCGGTCCGGTCTAAGACAAGATTGGATCGGACTTTATTTTTTAAAAAAAAAAAACTTATTTAAAATCTAAAAAAAATATCTAAAAAACATATATACTCCTAACTTATTAAATTTAAAAAAATCTATAAAAAAATACATATAAATCTCCAAAAAAAACATATAAATTAAAATCCGGTCCACCGGTCCGGACCGGATTTTTTTCGGGTTTGGACCGGACCGGAACCGGATTAAGGGAAAACCTTGGACCGGAGACCGGATCGGAATTTCACCGGTCCGGTCTTTTCCGGTCCGGGCCAATTTTGAACACCCCTATTATTTACGACTAGTTATAAACCCTGAAACCCTAAATTATAAAAAACGCTCCCGACTACACACGTCACCACTAAAATGTCCCTCTAAACCGATCTCTTTCACCTCCTTCTACCAAATCTCGACCAATCTTGCTTTAATTCATCCCAAACATGTGTTCTCACATTATGATTCTTCAGATCTCCACAAAAAACCAACAAATTTGAAAGATTTCTCAACCTTGCTCTTCTCTGAAAATGTCCAAACCCTAAATTTTTGGAACATCTGCGACGTGGTTTGGCTTCTCCGGCCCCGGGACTGGCGTGTGGGTAGGTGGCAGCCGTCTTGCCCAATCGACTCCTCAAATCTAAATCCCTATGATAAAAAACGATATGGGCGACGGTGTTGACAAGTCTACTACGACGTTCTTGGCGGTGAATCTTCTCTTATGTTAGTCGGAGTCGTGGAGGGTGGAGCCGCAAAGGTTTGTGACCTTCTATTGGTTCAGCCTCTCTCCCCAACTGGTTCATCTTTTGAATCCTACTATTCGAAAAATCATACTAGAAGATCCTGTGGCGGCGTGTTTCGAGGGCTCTAATGCTCGGCGTCCTCCTGCCTCGATGTGGAAAATTGAAACCTTCTGTTGAACCGTTGTTTCAAGATTGAATATCAATACTTCCTTGCAATTGTGGAGTCGATCTAGTGTGGAGACTGAGTTGTTCCGGACGGGATTGTGGTCGTGTGCGAGGCTCTTGAAGATCCCACAAGATGGGCAACATCAAGGTGACCGAGACTCCTAAAGATCCATTATTTAGGTAAGGGCAACGTTATGGTGGTCCATTCTGTATTGATCTGTATGACACGTTTTCCGGTGGCGCTTCCTTAGTGCTTTACTCTTTTATCTCCCTAGGTTATTGAGGCTCTTTGATTGTTTCGCTGTATTTTTCTTATTTGTTTTGTTGTTTATTCGCATACCAGTTTGTCTGTTTGCCGATTTATCGGCCTATCGATTTACCCTATGATATGTGGGTAAATCGAATTCTTATCTTATCAAAAAAAAGACCATTATTTATATTAAGTCTTCTGCCAAAATAAATCCTATATTCGAACCAAAATAAATTTTTGCTTAAAATTGATTAAAAAAAAATTACATATTTTTTTTAAAAATCATCATTATTTACTACTATTTTTGTGTAAATTCAACATATTTTTATAACAGAATTGAATTTGAAAATTTTAAATCCATAAATTTTAATTTTAAAAAATTCTAACACAAATAAGTACATATAAAAAACAAGTAGTGCATTTTTAAACGGCTTGTGTTCAAATTTTGGATAAAGTTGATTTTTTTAATATCTTTTAGATTTATTTCACAAATTTAACTAAAAAAATTATTATTTGAAAATGTATAAGAAATCTTAGAAAAACATTTAAAAAATAAATAGATAAACACTAGAAGTTAATATTAATAATTTTCTTTTTAAAAAAAATAGTGGGGCCCACAACCCTCACGGACATGTTTCTAGAGACCGCCTAGCATAATAGGAGTGCAAACTTAAGATTTCAGCATCAACAATTTCTCAAAATAAACATCAATCTATCTATCTATATATATATATTACTACTAAAGTCGTAATTATCTCTCTTATATATCGTTCATCTAAGTGTGTCATGTCATTAAATAATTATGTACATTTACATATTCATCCTTATTCTATTTACAATTTATTTTATCTTTTATTTATACAAATTTTCTAAATTATCACCCCAAAATATTTTCCAGTGTACATGATAATTTTGCACTTACCAAAAACATTATTATCATACTTAATTAGTGTCCATAATATAATATATACGTTAATGGCTCGTAAACACCATTATAAAGATATGTATACAGATAGATGGTCCGTAAATAATTAACGTTATACGGTTCATCCACCAACATACATATAATTATGCACTTACCAAAAACATTATTATCATACTTAATTAGTGTTCATGATTTAAAAAGGGTGAATAGATTGTTCGTAAACTCCATTATAAAAAATAGAATATGCAGTTTTCTTTTAATGCAGTTTTATTTTTAATAATTATATAAAGTTCCTAATTTATATTTTCTTCTATTAATATAAATTCACACATCTATCTTCAATTTTCATCATACAATACACCATATAAATTATTTCAATCAAGAAATTATCTTTCTAATACATCATGTTAATTTTCCTATATAATTATCTTTTATATTTTACATACTATAAACAAATTTAAATTAATTCTTAAAATATATGGTCATATCATACCCGTGCAAGGCACAAGAACACATGTTATTTTTTCCCTAAATTTGCCAATAGATAATATAATTTCTTACTTCAAAGCAAAAAACAGTCATAAAAAAAGCAAATAAGTTTGTTGAAACACTAAGCAAGTATCAACCATTGACAAAAATAAAATCTAGGAGTTCTTAAAGATCAATCAGCTACCCTTGTGTTTCTGTCCCTTCAATTGGTGACCAAAGTCTTTACTTCAAAAAATAATAACCTCACTATATACTAACTAGTTTAGTACCCGTACCTTGTACGGGTAAACATAAATTTATAAAATTATCAATAATTATTTATCATTGAATTAAATTATGTTATATTTAAGTAGTTTTAAGAAGAAAATAATCTTAGTGATATTGTTTAAGAATGATATAAATAGAAGATTGAAATAACAATACGTTCATTTTTTTTTTGTTAATTATATAGCTTGTATTAATATATTATATTTTTTTCATACCTATTCTCGTACATTTATCATTTTTATATTTAATCATACAATTATTGTCATACACGAGATATTTTTGTTGAAGTCGTGTATATGTTTCACTACCATTTATCGTGTACTTTCAATAAACTATATTATATTAACATATAAAATTAAAACTTTTGTCAATAATTTAATATTAAAAATTATAAGTCATAATATTAGTTAAACATAAATATGTGTACTTATAACAAAATTCTAACTTTAAAAGTGATATGTTAAAATGCTATATCAAAATTATATTATTTTAATTTTAATTATTCAAAAATATCAAGATATCAATCATATTAGCTCAAAAATAAAAATAAGAAAAATAGAGACAATTTAATGACTAATTGTAAATCATAATCTAAAAAAAATCAAAAAATTTAAAGTATTAAAGTTTGAGATAGTTAGAATATACCAAAGGTTATTCATGTTTGTTATGATGGGTTTATTTAGATTTGTATTTAAAGATAAAAGAATTAAGTTTTAAATTGATTTTTTTGAAATAATTGAAATATATATTAAATAATTAATTATAATAATTGTTATATCGGTTTTTCTAACCTATGCCCTACTGCTAAGAATTCTCATTTTAAAAACTATTCCCTAAAGTAATGCTTAAACCCTTTTACAAAATAATAAAATCACAAATATAATTACACTTAACAAAATCCTGTAAAATTAAGTGCTTAGCTTATGCCATAATCATAGGTTAGAAAAAATATTTTTGTATTTAACATGTTCTTAACTATTTTATGGTGTAAAAATTGTCATTGGAGTAATAACATAGCTAATACTATGATTTATATCGGAAAAAAGAGTTAAATTATGATAAGATTTGCCATGTTCTTAGAAATAAGATTTGCTAAAAAATAGTGAGATTATGATTTATTTTATTTTAATAACAAATAAATATTATATTAAATGAGAATTGTTACATTTAACAATTAGTATCGTACATTAAATTGAAAAGTTTGGTTGGTTAAAATCAAATTTGATAGTCAGGTAAATAAAACATAAATAATGTAAGATATATTTTTTAAAATTCAGATACTTGATTGGTTAACATCAAACTTTGTTGAATTTTTATAATTTGACACATGAATAATGTGGATCCAGAATCTTTTAAGTGGTTCAAATATAAATCGCTTTAATAATGTACAGATTATGAGGTGGTTGAGATTTTATCATCATAAATCTCGATCGTAACAATTAACATAATATATGTTATATTTGATAAATAATCAGTATACTCAATTAACATAATATATGTTATATTTGATAAATAATCAGTATACTCAATAATGTATTTCGATGGCCTAAAAAAACCATACATTAAATATTTTAAATATTATTTTTTATATAAACTTCATAGAAAAATTACTGTAAAAATACCAATAAAAATAAAATATAGGATAATTAATATATAAAGTTAACATAATTAAAAATATTTATATTTTCATATATTTTTACTATATATATTTTATTTGTTTTATCAAATTGATTACTTACAAGAGTAATATCAAATGTTTTATGTGCTTGTATCTTATTTTTTATCTTTAATTGTATAAATGTATATTGATCTCCTACCTAAAGTTACGCAACAAATTATCTTTAGATTGAAATTTTAAATAATAAAACCTTAACAAACTAAACTTAAACAAATGGAAAAATTGCAACATGAACATGTATGAGAATAACCAAGCCACTACTTTCAATATGTACACATTTTCACGGCAAGAACTGTGAAGCTGTAACTGTTGACGTGGAGGTTCCTATGTGGAAGCTGGCCCCACGAACGCCACATTATAATACACGAGGCGCAACAAACTAGCTCAGCTTCCCAGTGCCACGTGGCACCTGGCTTGTAGCAGCCCATTGTTTGCAGAAAATGCCAGCGTGTAACAGAATTTAGCTGACGTATACTCTGCCTTGTTAATCACCATGAAGCTTCGCTCTTCCCAACTCCCTATAAAACTCATCTCCTCTCACATTTTCCTTCCTCCATCACAACTCCTACAAGTTTCAAATCTTCCTTTGTTGAGCAACAAACAGGCTAATTAATCAGGCAAGTTTCTATTTCTTCACTACTTACAGAGTTCATTTACCTTATAAGTTTCTGACCAATTCTTGTTCAGATTCATCAATGGCGTCGCTAAACACCGCGATGTGTATAGCGAGCAGCGTCCCGGACGCCAACAAGGCGGCGTTATTGCAGAATGGCATGAAAACCCACGTGGGGCTTCGGCCACACAACAACGTCGACATGCTCAAGTGGAGGGCCCACTCTGCTTCAACTTCCAATCTACCAAGATTGGAAGAGAAGAGAAAAATGAGTGTCAAATCAAGTAAAGGAGCTATCCGATGTGGGATGAATTTGGTGTTCGTCTCAGCTGAGGTGGCTCCTTGGAGCAAAACCGGTGGCCTTGGCGACGTCCTCTCTGGCCTCCCACCAGCCATGGCGGTATAAAATTTTACTTATATAACATCTAATCATGAGTTATAATGTGCACAATAGTATAATGACGATAGATTTTGGGTTGTTTGGTACCAGTATTTATAAAGATTTTTAATTGATAAAGAGATAAAAAGTAGTGTTGTATAATAGAGCATGTTTGGTATAAAAAAATAGTTTTTATAGATTTATGAGTTTTTATTAAATATTTAGGTAGTGAAAGAAAAATTATTTTAATACATGTTTATCGAAATCTCTATAAGAACATTTTTAATAAAAAATATTCCATCTAATCTAAAATAAATGTTGTTTTAGCTTTAAAAAAAACATTTAAGAAAAATATTAATTACTTTTAGAATCTTACATGCAAAAATTTGTAATTATATGATGACTACGTGTAAGTGAAAACTCATATACATATGTGTATTAATTTTTGTCTGTATGTGTATATATTTTTTTACTATATATTTGACTATGTGTAAGTTAAAACTCATACACATACATTTAAAAATTTATGCACACTTCAAAATGTTCATGAATTTTTGCATGTATGTGCATATAATTTTGACTATATATATGTAAATATGTGTAAGTGAAAACTCATGCATATAGAGACTAGATTCAATATACATCATACGATTTTTGTTTATATGTGCATATTCTCACTTTCTCACCTAAGCGTCTTTCTCACCGGATCCGCATCCGGTTTGTTATACTATTATAAATACAGGCCAATGGGCATAGAGTTATGACAATCTCGCCTCGCTATGATCAGTATCAAGATGCTTGGGATACAAGTGTGGTGACTCAGGTCAACATATATATAGTTAATTTTGACTTTGTGTGTGTATTAGTAGCAATTAATTGTTAATTGATGATGCCCTCACTGCAGGTGAAAGTGGGAGATAGGATAGAAACCGTGAGGTTTTTCCACTCTTACAAACGTGGGGTTGATCGCGTCTTTGTGGATCACCCTCTGTTTTTGGCTAAGGTATATTATATTAGCATGAATTCGATATCAAGATTCTAACTTTGGTTACAAACTCATGATCTTGTGATGTATGAAATGTAGGTATGGGGAAAAACCGGGTTCAAAATCTATGGTCCGAGAGCCGGTGAAGATTACGAAGACAACCAACTCCGGTTCAGCCTCTTATGTCAAGTGAGGATCAATTAAGCTGTAATTAATCTGAATAAGATCATATCATATGCTTTGTAACTGTTCTGTATGGATTAACTCAGGCCGCTTTGGAGGCACCAAGGATTCTTAATCTCAGCAACAAATTTTTCTCAGGACCATACGGTATATATATATATATATGTGACTCTCTTAATACTAACTACGTACATCATGAGTACGTACGTTCCTAGATACATATTATAGAGTACGTGTGACGTGGAATTGATCTAGGAGAGGATGTTTTGTTCGTTGCGAATGATTGGCACACTGCTCTTCTACCGTGCTACCTGAAATCCATGTACAAACCACGTGGAATCTACAACAACGCAAAGGTGGCGTTCTGCATCCACAACATCTCTTATCAAGGCCGATTCGCGCCAACTGACTTCACTTCACTCAATTTGCCCGAGGAGTATAAGAGATCTTTTAAATTCTATGATGGGTATGTATAGTTTTTTATTTCCTTCAATTCTCTGCTTTTTGTATAGGATAAATGCAAGTTTTATTGTATGTTAATAAGCATATATCTGCGGGACTGCGGAGATATGTGAGGACCAGTAAGGAATTTTTAAAAAAATGATTAATTATGTATTATGCCTGTAACGATGAAATTTGTTTAAATTGTGTATTTTTTTGGTTGTTTTTGAGTAAAAAATTATTTAAGGTTAGAATATAGAGTTTCTTGTTTGAAATTGAGGTTGTTTGTGTTAAAAATTATGATTTAAGTTTTTGTATAAGATAAACGATAATATTTTAGTTTTTAGGAAAGTTGTTGCAAATATTTTGTAGGTACGAGGAGCCAGTGGTAGGGGGTAAAATCAATTGGATGCAGGCTGGGATATTGGAATCAGACAAGGCTGTGACGGTTAGTCCGTACTACGCCGAGGAGCTGATTTCGGGTGCCGAAAGAGGAGTGGAGTTGGAGAAGATCATCCGATCAACAGGAGTCGTTGGTATCTTAAATGGCATGGATAAGCAGGAGTGGAATCCTCTCTCTGATAAGTTCATCAATTTCAACTATGATGCTTCAACTGTAATTAGTCTACCTCATCTCATCAATACATGTATAATATTATGATGCCAACTTTATAATTAATGATTGATTGATTGATTAATTAGGTGATGGAGGCTAAGCCACTCATTAAGGAAACTCTTCAGGCTGAGCTGGGCTT
The DNA here is from genome assembly GCA_027886185.1 of Rheum nobile. NCBI lineage: Eukaryota > Viridiplantae > Streptophyta > Magnoliopsida > Caryophyllales > Polygonaceae > Rheum > Rheum nobile. Next base: position 324,899 of record WOAB01000191.1, on the reverse strand, counting down.
GCCCGTTGACAGGAACATCCCGCTTATAGGATTCATAGGAAGGTTGGAAGAGCAAAAGGGTTCGGATATTCTTGTCGAGTCGATCCTCGAATTCATCAACGAGAACATCCAAATCGTTATCTTGGTGAGGAAATTGCTAATGAAATCATGTGTATATATGCAGTTGGTGATTGACAGGCGTAACCAGGGGGGCCTGTGCCCCCTCTTTCCATATAACTTAATGCATATTTTATTAGTTCTGCTAAGTGGGCATATAGATAAATTAGCCCAATTGGTCCTAAACACACCCTTGGAACAACATCATGTGTTGAAACCTTGTCAACCACTCTTTCCCCAACCTCTCTTTTTATTTATCTTTTATTCATTTTTATTATTATTTCCATTATCATCTTCTTTTTTCAAATCTCTTCTATTTAATTTTATTATTATTTCCATTACAAGACGGTTAAGATGATTAAATTAGATTATTATAATTTAAGATATATTTTCACATTTAACTACTTCCTATTAATTACCTAATAACCTAATCTTTTATTAAGAGATTTGTAAATTGGGTTAATTATATGAATATGACTTAATTATTTTACATGCGTTTTAATTTTTTTATTCGTATTTTACATGTCTATTCTATAGTTAATGTATAGTATCAATTAATACATTTAGTTATATGGTTAGATTCTTAGTTAATAATAATAATTTTAATAGGTCGCCCCACTCTCCCGTCCCCGTCCGTAACGAACAATTGAGTGTCCCCTTTTTTAAAAAAATTGGTTCCACGATCTTTCATCTTGGATTTATGTAGCCTGTAGGGATGTTGATCGGACCAAAACCGAATTTCGGAATTTAGTGGACCGAAGACCAAAACGTACATACTCGGTTCGAATTCGGTCCAGTTTTATTCGGTAATAAACTGAAATAACCGAACATTTTGAAATTAGGTTATTGAAACCAGTTTTAGTGCACAAAACCGAATTTGAGCCACATTAGCCGAGCTAGACCAAATCGAATAAGATTTTACTAATTTATCTAGAAATCTACAATTTTATTCTTATTTTTAAAAATAATTGGTTCTCACCAAATCGAACCGAAAACCGAATAAACAAAACATTCCTAGATTTATGTGCGTTTAAATGTGTCATATGGGGTTTTTAGGGTACTGGGAAGAAGCGGTTCGAGAGGCAAATCGAAGAGCTTGAGATGCTATATCCTAACAAGGCTAGAGGAGTGGCTGCGTTCAATCCATCATTGGCTCACAAGATCAACGCCGGTGTCGATTTTATGTTGATTCCGAGCCGGTTCGAGCCATGTGGGCTAACTCAACTGCATGCTATGCTCTATGGAACGGTACGTATAAGGAGCATCTTAAATACTAATTATTTGTGTAGGAAAAGTGTTTGTACATGTAAGTTTAATTATTTATAATGTACGTCACTTGTAATAAAACAACGTATCATGTTGTAAGGTTCCTATATGTGCCTCAACTGGTGGGCTTGTGGACAGCGTCAAGGAAGGCATCACAGGGTTCCACATGGGCCGGTTCAGTGCAGAGGTATACGTATGATTTTCGGTTTAATTACTTGACGAGCAAGTTAATTACTAACTAAAGTGATGCTCTTTAATTATATGGTACGGTCAGTGCAAAGCTGTGGACCCTGCTGACGTGGCAGCGGTGACGAGGACGGTGAGGAGGGCGGTAGCCGTGCATGGAACCCTGGCCATGCGAGAAATGATCCTCAACTGCATGTACCAGGACCTTACTTGGAAGGCAAGTTAATTACGTATATATAAACAGTTCTGTTTTCGTTTTCATAGACTATATATGTAGGTAAAGGAAAGACTGTGAACGTACTAGGAGCCTGCAAGGAAGTGGGAGGAGATGCTGCTGGGGTTGGAGGGCGCGGGGAGAGGTGGGGCCGGGATCGTGGGGGAAGAAATTGCGCCGCTGGCTATGGAAAATGTTGCTGCTCCTTGATACGTGCGATCAAGAAGCTTCTAGAAACTACGCTGGTGGGAGTGTCCATGCTGTTGTGGGCTTTATATAGCTATAGAGTTCAGCTGTGTTTGCAATGAGAGCTTTGCTCTTGTGCAAATTAAGTTTCATAATAATTATAAAGTAAGCACGTACACTATATATATGTATGCATGTGTTTTGTGCAATGAATAAGAATGGCTATATATGGATCTCCCATTTCAGTGATATATATGAACAAGGTCTTTATATATATAGCACGTGTTATGTCTTCGTACGTTTATAAACATTCAGGACATTTATCACAATTCACCTAGCTAATTAATTTACCCAATTAATTTCACTAGCTCGTGTAATGTTATTAATTGCGATTGTGGTGCGCGCGTAAATAAGGTCATTATATTGCTACCCCTGATTTTATATAAGTGACGCTTTGGACTCTTTTTTTGGCTTTTATTAAGTCTTATTATTGGGTCTGTTCGGTGTTCTGTTCACAGACACGATTGAATTGAACTGAAACTGTATTGGATACAAAACTGAACTGAAATTATAAGGTAAAATTTAAGCTGATGACTAAACTAAACTGAAATAAATGATTGAATTCAATAAAACTGAACTGGGGTTGAATGTTTTTTTTTTTGTTAAGTTCAGTCACCTCAAATCAAAAAAGTCACGAATCCTAACTTAAAATTTCTGAGTAAGTTCAGTAGTTTTAAGTCACTTTAAGTCGATTTAATTTTTTGGCGAACCGAACGGACTTTGTAAGTAAGTTCAGTCATCCTGACTTAATTTTTTAATTAAGTTCAGTTAAGTCACTTTAAGTCGACTTAACTGGCAAACCGAACAGACCCAATGTTATAATGATCGGCCATTTACTGTCTTTATTTTTCGAAGTATATATGAAGTAATTAACTAGTGTAGAACCCGTACCTTGTACGGGTAAATGTAATTTGAGGGGAAAAAAATTATGATTGAATTAAATTAATGTTATATCGAAGTATTTTTTAGAAAAATATAATTCTCATTGGATCATTGGAAATAATATGCTATGATAAATAGAAGTTTATGTAGACTCATTTAGAGAATATTTAATATAGAAATATAGAAATATTATAATGATTATTAATCTAAAAATCTCGTTAAAATTATTTCCGATTTACAAATTATTTATACGTGGGATATATAATAGATGGTCTTTAAAATAATTTAAACAGATTTCAAACAAATAATTAATGAGTGGTTTAGACAAAAAACTATTAGATTAGTAATTATCACTAGTACAGAAATACCTTGGGATAGCGGTTTTTTTATGAAACGGATAGCGCTAATCCAAGCGCTATCTAAGCGCGTATGTTAATAGTTATTAATAGCGCTATTAGTTAAGCGTTATAAAAAAAACACGCATAGCGCTTAAAAAAAAAACGCTAAAAATTGCTTTTTTATATAAAAAAAAACTGAAACACGCATAGCGGTTTTTGTAAAAAACCGCTATAATTTATCATATATTATAGCGGTTTTTTACAAAAAATCGCTATAATATATGTTCCAAATTTTTAAATAAAATAAAATTATAGCGGTCTTTTGTAAAAAACCGCTATAATTTATCATATATATGTAAAAAACCGCTATAATATATGTTCCAATTTTTTTTAAAAAAAACAATTATAGCGGTCTTTTGTAAAAAACCGCTATAATTTATCATATATTATAGCGGTTTTTTACAAAAAATCGCTATAATATATGTTCCAAAAAAAAAAAAAAAACAGCAAATGCAATTGCAGCTAACCTAGTAAGACGGATCTAGAAAATAGGTGTTATCTAAAATTCAAAAAAGAGAAGTGTACAAGATGATACACCAAAACTTCTTACACTCAAGCAAATAAAAGTATTCTCACCACTATATTTTGGTGGATAAGCTCTACAAGAATTCAATAATGCACCATAACGACACCACAGTTTCATACATGAATGCAAGCTTGATGATCAGTCTACTTATATTCAATACTAACTAATGATTTAAGATGGAAACTCTACAAGGAGCAAAATCTTTCATGTCTATATACAATGGATACAAAGGCACATGGACACTAACAACACTAAACATGAACAAATTTAAGAGCATATCTCACTCGACACATGTGATTTGATTAGCAATTGAAATTGTAGATACAAATAAAGTGGCAATTGTGATACCCCGTATTTTTGTAAGGTTATTTTGGAAATTTTGGAATTTTCCCGAGTACCCGTTTAGTATGTCGGATTTAATTCAGGTAGCTTGAGACATTCTGTAATGTGCTCTGTATCTGTAATATTTTTCTCGGTGAAATAATATACAGATAACATGCCTTGGATTTTAATTGTCGTTCGCGTACGATAATTGTTATCCCGACTTAATGTCATATTCGTTCAAAGCTGAACGGGCGGGAAAAAGGTGTCACGGCGACCGCCGTAAAGTCGCGGCGACCGCCGTCGTGAGACCCAAGCACGGTGCCCGTCGTAAAGTCACGGCGCCCGCCGTCCCAACGCTCGAGGAGGCAGCTGGTGTGTCATGTCGCGGCGACCGCCGTGAATTACGACACCCGCCGTAATGGCAGTCATCGTTGTCCGGCAGTCCTTGCCCGATGGTCGCCGGCGCGATTTCTGGCGAGCGCCGAACTAGCTGTAGGCCCATCTTCTTCGTGCTCCAGATGCTTTGGCTATAAAAGGGGGTGTTGGGGGAGAGATTTGAGCCATCCCAAACACCGAACCTCTGCCAAATTTGCCTCTCGCCGGAGTTGTGCCTTCGCCGGAATTTCAGAAGCTTCGTCGGTGTTGTTTGGTGGTGTTTCCAGCAGCTCTTTTGAAGCCTTGTGGTTGCCTTTGGAGGTCAGAAACCAAGCAAGGCGGAAAGGGGTCAAAACGCGCATTGTTTTGGTGAGATTTCTCTCGCCTCTGTCGACCGTGTTCTTCACGGCGACCGCCGTGATGAATGCGGCGACCGCCGCCAAGAACGGCGACCGCCGCCAGAGCCCAGAATGCCTTCGTGGCTTTGGCTTGGTTGGTTGTCGTCGTGGCGTCTTTCCTTTCGTCGTTTTTAGATTCGTACTTTGGTTATGTCGAATCTAACTTAGGGTTCCTTTTATGGGTCGACTCGAAGGTCGTTGTGCTGTCAGAGCCATACCCGTGTCAAGCCCGGAATCCAGTTGTCGTCGTTAGACTATTCTGCGGATTAAGGCAAGTGGCGGTTCGCTCTTGCTCGTTCGTTCCATATTTACATTAATTATCAGTAGTTTATCTAAGTAATTAATTTGGAATGAATACTCTGTTTGTCTGGAAATGGTTTTGATAAACTGTTTTGAAAATTATATAATAGGTTGTATATCTGTTAGAACAACGCTATTATCTGTGATCGCCTTTCGGGCCTTTATGTGGATTTATCCTGTAACTGTTTAGTTAGCACTGTTAGATAGGAACGTTACTCGGACTCGGTCCAGTCGTTTCTTTATAATCTGGTATCGGGGTGGCTCGTCCCCATCTGGTACTATTCTAAGATCATGATCGGTCTCTTTCACAAGTGTGTAGAGACAGGACACTTAGCTGGTGTCACAAACCTTTCGGTATACGTCACTCTCGACGAAACGTATACTAAAATGTGTCGTCCCACTGGTGGGGTACACATGTAAAAGTCTATAACATGATGTGTGTTTTCGAAACATAAATCAGATAAGTGCTACTCTGACGCACATAATTAATAAACCTTGGGCGAGTAGTGCAGCTAAGTTACAGTGCAGCTAGGAACACTCGTCTCGACTTTGATCATAATACGTTCTCTTTCCAATCTGGATTCGCTGTAGGCGATGAGGTTGGTCGTGAACCGAAGCATCTCAGTCAACTTTTAAATCATTGTTGAATGATTCTGTAACTTTCCAGATTTGTCATACTTCCTTAAAGACTCATTTCAGTTGGAGTCTTCTTTCGAGTCGATTTCTGTGAAGATTCAGTCTTCCAGAATCTTCTCTTGTGCATACCTCTTGTTTATTCCAGTAGGAGTATGGTGGTTGACAAGCATACTCGATTATTATTCGAGGGACGAGGAGTCTAACCTAATACAACTGCTTCGAACCATTCTGCTTTGTACCCTTGCTAGTCTATTCATTTAGACTAACCAACCAATATTTTCCTTGCATGGTTGGCTGGTGTCATCCGTTCGATTCGGCACATCAGATCGAAAGTAGTTAAGAAGACCAGAAGGACTATGGAGCGAACGATGGTTTTTGAATGTTTTAATTATATCTTTAATCAGGTTGAGATCTTTTGGACAATAACTTTGATTGTAATATACTTTCTAAGTCTTCCGCTGTGTTTGTTTTAAACTCTGTATTGACCTATTCGAGATTGGGCTGTAATCCCGTAAGTCTTGTTTCCTTGACAATGTTACGTTTTGGAATTTAATGCTTGATCATTGTGTATCAATTGCATTTCATAAATTGTGTTTAAATGGTAAAGCCTTGGGTGATCTCGGTAAGGAACACTGGGGTCACTGGCGGTAATACCTTTCCAAAAGGGTTAAGTTTTGGGGGTGTTACAGTTGTGGTATCAGAGCCAGGTTTTAAAACGGGTTTGGAATTTTTATAAACCATTTATCCGTTTTAAAAAAAAATTGCTTTAAAAAGGGCTCTGAATTTTCATACTGAAAAGAATTTAAAAACACCGTTCATAGTCGTGTCTTCTTAATAGTCTGATGTAGTAAGCTTGCTTCTATGTCTAGAAAGACTAATTCCTTCCTTATTGTTCGATAGGATGGGTGTCTGCTTTTCTATTGGTAGGGGGTCGGAAGACGCCAAGTCGGACCAGCCGAGGCTAGATTTTCCGTTACCTCAGCGATGTTTCGAGGTTGGAGGCCCGAGTAGCCCGCCCGAAGACGTCAAGCACGTTCTCCCCGAGTCGGTTGTCCTTGTAGCTAGGAATGTTATGGTCCTTGAGCCTGCACCTGTGCCGCCACCAAGGGTGGAGGAAGTACAAGAATGAGAGCAGGAAGATGAGTTATCAAGGTATGAACAAGGGGTATACCAAGACGACTTTCTATTGGGACCAATTCCAGAGGAGATCGAGTACGAGGAGGAGGAAGAGGAGATGCTTGAGCTAGATCATGTCGAGGACGAGGATATGATTGAGGATGATTCCGAGGATGAGGATCCCATCGAGGATGAGGATCCCATCGAGGATGAGGATCCCATCGAGGATGAGGATCCCATAGAGGATGATCCAGAAGAGGACCCGGAGTTGGACTTTGGAGGGCAGAATCAGGAGCCCGGTACTGAATTGTCACTAGTGCCAGAGTACGCACCCATGTCAGAAGCTGATTGGGAGGCGATGTTTACCAAGTACGGTATTGGGAGAAGTGACAGGAAATCTCAGTCCATCCCTACTCCAAGAAGAAGGAGGTCAGAATCCGAGCTGTAGGAGATCCTTCGCTAGAGCGAGGTAATCTCTGCAGAACAACATCATCGGAGGGATGAGCTGATCGCCAGTACTCAGAGGAGGGCTGGGATAGGAGGGCCAGTCATGGACGACCCATACCTTACCATGACTGAGACAGGACCAGGTGCTTCAGGGTCAAGCAGGGCGCGTAGTCCATCGTCAGATTCCGATGGTGAGGCAAGCCCGAAGAGACCTTGCATGGATAGCCGGTCTTACAAGAGACGTTTTGGAGCGCCTTAGTGTGGATTGGCGTTGCCTAGCGCAGTAGTTTCGTTTCTTAGTATTCCAAGTTTGTACTATGTGTAATATTTCAAGTATTGCGGCAAATACTCTGGAAAACACTTCTATCTTCGAGCAAGCTGTCCTAGTGCTCGGATGATAAACTTATGTGTAACTTGTGTAAAAGTTCGAAGGTTCATCTATAAAATGCCAAGTTGATCTAATCTGAGTGATTTATTTACGTTGATATATTGCATAAGTATATTGCATAATATTAATGTATTGAATGCTTGGAATTGGATCGGTAAACAGATGGTGAACCCAAGAAGCACGAGGAACTCGACTCGAGCCGGTGCTGGGACTAGCCAAAACCCCAGGCCAACAGGAAGAGGTGTTCAGGATGAACACGAGTCTGAGTCTCGCGTCCAGCAGAGGCGTGAAGGTCAGGATCAGACCCAGGCGCCGACGCTGTTTGACGCCGCAGCTGTGGAGGCGATTCGTGGAATCGTGATGCAGGCTATTACAGATGTATTGAGACCAAGTGCGCCTCAAGCACAAGAAGTGCCTACTCACGCAGCGGTTCCTGATGTTGTGGAACCCAGAAACCCTGTGATTCAGGAGACTGCCGTCAGGGCGAGAGACAGCTATGGTCGCGCTCTTAAGACCATCACTTCTATGAGGCCCGATTGCTATAACGGGAAAGGGGAGCCAGTGACAGTGACTCATTGGTTCTCCCATATGGAGAGGCTGTTTAGGAACATGGAGTGTACGGAGGCCGAGAATGTCCATATCGCTTCTCTTCAGCTGAAGGAAGAGGCGATCGAGTGGTGGGAGAGCACTGGTTTGGCTGAAAGCCCAGTGTTGACTTGGTCGATGTTCAAGACCAAGATGGTTGATCGCTTTTTCTCTCGTGCTATGAGAGAGGAGAAGCATAAAGAGTTCTTGTACCCACAGACTGATGGTCTGAAGGTGACCGAGTTGGCATCTAAGTTCAACCATCTTTTGCAATACGCCACTGCCGAGATCACCAGCGAGGCCCAAAAGATCTGGTACTTTCACGAGTGGATGAACCCGGATATCAAGCCATTAATGGTGCACCACACATGCTCTACCTTGGAGCAGTATGTGGATTGTGCCTATAAGCTGGAGGTAACTCTTGAGGAGTCGACCAAGAGGCGCAACCGACAGAAGTCGATGCAGAATCAGAACCATGAAGGTGGTTTTAAGCGCCCTACGCCACCGTCTAACTTCGCCAAGTCCGACCGAGCTAAGACGGAGATGATGCAAGGAGGATCGACTCAGTAGTCAGGGCAGACCAGGAGTACAGTTCAGTATTATAACTGCGGTACTACTGGGCACAAGAGCACTGAGTGTCGGAAGGAGAAGAGGCCATGCTTTGGGTGTGGACGTGATGGTCATCTACAAAAGTTCTGCAAGCAGGGGAAGCAGAAGGGAGTAGAGTCGCAGCATGGGTCAGTTCATCAGAGCAACCGACCTAGGTTTAAGCTTGTCGAGACTCCTAGCCCTTCAGTGTAGACGACTGCTTAGAACAGGGGAAAGGCCCCAGCTGTCTCTGGAAGTCAGGGCCAACGCTTGTACGAAATGCGTGAGGCAGATGGACCCAACGCTCCGATTGCTCAAGGTACTCTATACCTTCACTCTACTTCAGTGTGCATTCTGTTTGATTCTGGTGCTACGCATTCCTTTATTTCGGATAGCTGTGTTAGCAAGTTAGATTTAGTGTGCAATGATTCGTGCGACCCTTTCGTCGTTAATCTTCCTAATGGAGAACGTTTGGTGGGAACCAAGCATTTGTCCGACTTTCCGATTACCATTCAGGGTAAGGAATTCGAGGCAGATTTAATCTGCATAGCCATGGCTCCATACGACATTATTCTCGGTATGGATTGGCTGACGCGTCACAAGGCGGTGATCGACTTCAGTTCAAGAACGGTGACGGTGTCATCTGGGGGCCAATTCGTGTGCAAGTTCAAAGGTCGAAATGACGCTGATAACGGCAAGCTGATCAATGCGATGGCTGCGTTTAAGCTACTACGACAAGGATGTGTCGGGTACCTTTGCTACTTGGATTCGCCCGAGAAGGATGGACCTGAGGTTCTTGATATTCCTGTAGTTAGGGAGTTTTCGGATGTCTTTCCGGAAGGAATTCCAGGATTACCCCCGAACCGTGACGTAGAGTTTTCTATTGATCTCGAGTCTGGTACGACGCCGATTTCCAAATCACCGTATCGGATGGCTCCGGCTGAGATGCAAAAATTGAAGAATCAACTTGAAGATCTTCTTGACAAAGGTTATGTCAGGCCGAGTGCATCGTCGTTGATGAGGAATCATCCCCGCCATTAGTGCCAACCTTTGATGGACCGATTACTAGGTCAAGATTGAAGGAACTACGTCAAGAGCTGGAGACGTTTATGGCACATGATGTATCACATGACGAAGAGGATAAGTCCAAAGTCAAGGCGTTGACTTTATTGGTCAACGTTACATATGTTTAATCTTATTAATTTCTGCATTGGATATTTTTAGGATTATTAATTATTTATTTTCAGCTTTCTATTTTCGGGTATTTTTGGAACAATTGTAGCCCGTTTTTGGGAAGCTAGGGCCGGCCCTCCTAGGGTATTTAAGGCATCCCTTGTCTTCTTCATTAGTTAGATTTCTCACATTGTTAAAACACAAAAACAGAGCTTGGTTTTTGCTTTGAAAACTCGGCTCCCCGTGAGAGTCTCAATCGATTGTTCTTTCCTGCTTAGTTGTTTTCGTCTTTGTCAAGTCCCTCTGGAGTTGGTGATTTCGTACATCATAAGCAATCCTCTCCGTGCTCCAAGTTCGTCAGCGATTCTTGGTTGTGTGGCGTTGTAGAGATCGGGTTGGTAGATCGTTCGACAAGGTTCCTTGCTATCAAGCAAGCGGGTTTTCTCGTCGTTTCTATTGGTTCTATCTATTATCCTATCCATTAGTTTCACTTCCGCTATTGTTCTAATCTTGTGTTTTCTTTTGTTTTGAGATCCGTTGCCTAGATCCATCTTCTACACGGCTAACCCCGTATCAATTGGTATCAAGAGCTTTGCGGCTTCGGATCGCCTTTGACGATTCCAGATTCATCATCAAAAATTGGATCTTCCTGTTTTCAATCGTCAATTGAATTTCTTTGTTTGAGTCACATTAGTGAATTGTTAGTCTGACTGATTGTTTGCTCTTGTTTGTCTTGGAAAGGAGTTCGTTGCGATTGATTGTGACTACGAGGATCCACAAAAAAACATACCAAAACCATCCAAAAATCAACAAAAAAAATTCGCCCCCCCCCCTTCCACCATTGTTGTTCGAACCCTAGCTTCGCGAGCAAGACACGACGGCGTCCAGGTTCGTGCGCGCGAGAGATCCGGTTGTTCAATTTTGGTAATCTTCAAGATACTTGCTTGATTTTCTAGAAATTTTATTTTATCTTTATGGTGTAATATCCCAGGGAAAAAACAAGTTGCCTAAAAGAAAATTATATCTAAAAAAATATATATATAAAAAAAAAAGCATTATCGAAATTCAAAAAAAAAATAAAGGAAAAGGCATCTGAGATTTTTGAGAATTTTTCAAAAAAAAATAAAAATTAGGGTTCTGTTTCAGATTTTTTTTCGGACCTCTTTGTCGCCGCAACAGTACCCGGCCACAACCCGACCGGGTCCAGACCGGGTGAGCCTCAGTTAACCCAGCCCTCACGTACTTGCCACCGACCCGGCCCCAACCCGACCGAGTCCCACCCCGGGTTGCGCTCAGTCGCCACCACCCGGCCACCACCCGACCGGGTCCTGCCCGGGTTCCGCTCAGTCGAGCCCCACCCGGCCTGTCCCCACCCGACCCCAACCCGACCGGGTCCCACCCCGGGTTGCTCTCAGTCCACCCCACCCGACCCCAACCCGACCGGGTCCCACCCCGGGTTGCCCTCAGTCGAGCACTACCCCCTCTTGCCCGAACCCCTTCTCCCTTCCGTTCCCTCGGGTCACTCTCGGCTCCAATTGGCTTCGTTCCGAGTCGACAAAGGTACGTCTTTCTGACTTGCAATTCGCATTTCTTGAGTTCCAAACACATATATAGCCCCATCTTTAGTTGCATTTCATTCTTGTGACTATAGTTGTGTCGCTTTCCTTGTTGAGTCGTTCTCTAGTCTCGCTTTTGTTTGAGTCATTTTTTCGTCGTACATCTACTTGTCTTGTCTACTACATCTCTGCTTGACCTTGATTTGCTGCGTATCTTGAGCACATAGAGAACTTGTCATTTACGAGCCTAACTTCGCAGGTTGTACACTCACCGAGTGCAAACACTTGAGAGTTTTTTTTGGTTTTCCTAACCTTAACGTCTTTCTGTGTTCGTCTAAGTGGTGATCATGACAGGTTCCGGTGATGAACAGGTCATTGCAAATGGTTCCCATGTCGATATGCAGGCGATGCTACAACAGTTGGCTTCTACAGTCGCGCAGTTGTCTGCAAAGTTTGACTCATTGGAGACCCGCTCCAACCCACTCCCGGCTGCGCAAGAACACATTGGTCCATCGCATAGCGCACCGCTTCCCGCCACCGAGCCCTTGGTCGACCAAGCCACGGCCTACCAAGCGGCGATGGACGAGCGTCACCAACCGAGAGCCACTGGCACCGACCGCATACGCCCGATTCGGCATCCCGCACCTCGTGATAGGTTTGAGTCCCCTCCTATGTCGATACGTTCTAGTTTATGGGGTGATGATGATATGCATGACTATGAGCGCGAGGAGTGTAATGAGTGGCGTCCTTACCGCCCCCGGAATGACCGCGGACAGCCCCGCCGCCGTGAAGCCGAACAAGACGGCATTGGACGGATCAAAGTGAAGATCCCGACTTTTGATGGAAAGTGTGATCCAGACGTCTATCTTGAATGGGAGACGAAGATTGAGCAGATTTGGGGTTGCCACAATTTCCCTGAACATAAAAAGGTACAACTCGCTACTCTTGAATTTACTGGTTATGCTTTGGTTTGGTGGGATTCTGTTGTGAAGGCTCGAAGACAAGCCATGGACCCTCCGGTCAACACATGGAACCAGATGAGAGCTATGATGAGGGCCCGCTTCGTTCCCCACCACCACAATAGAGTTCTCCGCAACCGTTTGGAGACTATGAGGCAAGGCTCTTTAGGTGTTGAAGAGGTCTACAACAATATACAGATAGCCATGGCATGCGGCAACGTCGTCGAAGATGAAGAGGCCACTATGTCCAGGTATCTACGTATCTTGCATCCTCATTTAGTTGACACTATAGAATTGTATCCCTATTCTACCATGACAGATTTGCTACACCAAGCAATTAAAGTGGAGAGACAATTCAAGTCCAGCTATACCCAACAACACCGCACGGTGCCACAACGCCAAAGCTGGCGTCCCGACCAGCAGGGCCGCACCGGACATCAGAGATCCCGCCCAGCAACCGGTCCGCCTCGCGGCAATGAGCAGAATTCCCGTGGTGCGCACCCCTCTACCTCCACCGCACCACAGCAGCCCACACGGCCCGCCCCTGCAGTTACACGAGGTAACCCTGCTGACCCTCCTCCTAGAGCTAGAGATATCACTTGCTTTAAATGTCAAGGAAAGGGTCATTACATGAAAGATTGTCCTAATACTCGTGTTTTGATGATTAATCATTTGGGTGAGTTAGAGTCTGACACTGAGCATGAAAATTTAGTTGCTAGCCATGATATGAATGAGCATGCCAATGATGATGATTTGGATTTTATTGAATATGAGCATGGTGATTCATTGATTGTTATGAGGACTTTGCATGTTAATCAGGCTCCTTGTGATGATAATCAGCGTGAGAATTTGTTTCATACAAGATGTCTTGTTAAAGGGAAAGTTTGCAACATGATTATTGATGGTGGTAGTTGTTGTAATATTGCTAGTGTTGAATTAGTTCATAAACTGCAACTCTCTACTTTTTTGCATCCTAGACCTTATAGACTTCATTGGATGAATGACTGTGGTGAACTCAAGGTGAATAAGCAAGCTAAGATTACACTTAAGCTAGGAACTTATGAGGATGAAATTTAATGTGATATTGTTCCTATGCAAGCTTGTCATATTTTGTTAGGTCGTCCTTGGCAATTTGATAGACATGTTATTCATGATGGACGTACTAACCAACATGCCTTTGAGTTTCGTGGTAGGAAAGTAGTGTTGAAACCGATGACGCCGCTTCAAGTGGCTGAGGCTTATGATAAGAAAAGAGAGGCCGAGCGTAAGGGTAAGTCCCCAACCGAACCATCCACTGCCTCCACACGGACCGACCTCACCCTCGCCTCTACCCCTAGCCGAGTGCTCTTAGCATCCAGCAGAGACCACCTGGTAGATTACCTTCCCCCGGACGTCGCCCTCATGTCCCTTTGTCAGGCCTATACCCTGTTAGGTGACGACGACCGAGCTACACTCCCAGCTGTTGTCCAGACCCTTTTAGCTGAGTTCCTTGATGTTTTCCCGGTTGAGATACCCCCTGGCCTACCCCCTATTAGAGGCATTGAGCACCAAATAGACCTGATTCCCGGTGCTACCCTACCCAACCGGCCTGCCTATAGGATGAACCCTACTGAGACCTAGGAAATCCAGAACCAAGTCCAGGACCTTTTAGATAAAGGATATGTTAGAGAGAGCCGATCCCAGTGTGATGTGCCTGTCTTACTCGTCCCCAAAAAGGACAATACTTGGCGTATGTGTGTTGATTGCAGGGCTATTAATAACATCACGATCAAGTACAGGCACCCGATCCCCAGGCTCGATGACATGTTGGATGAGCTCCATGGCGCCTCCACCTTTTCCAAGATCGATCTTCGCAGTGGATACCATCAAATCCGGATGAAGGAAGGAGACGAATGGAAGACAGCATTCAAGACGAAGTTTGGTTTGTATGAGTGGCTTGTTATGCCTTTCGGTTTGACTAATGCCTCCTCTACTTTTATGCGTCTTATGAATCATGTCTTGAGATCTTTTATTGGTAGATTTGTTGTAGTTTACTTTGATGATATTCTGATCTACAATAAATCTTTGGAAGCACATGCAGAGCACCTCAGGGAAGTTTTATCCACTCTCAGAGCTGTACAGTTGTATGGAAATCTGAAGAAGTGTGATTTTTGCACTGACAGAGTTGTGTTTCTTGGTTTTGTAGTGAGTGCTCATGGACTGCAAGTGGATCAAGAGAAGGTGCAAGCCATTCGTGACTCGCCGACCCCGAGGAACCTAGGTGACGTGCGCAGTTTCCACGGCCTGGCTAGCTTCTACAGGAGGTTCGTTCGAGATTTTAGCACCATTGCAGCCCCGCTGACAGAGATCACAAAGAAGAATACTCCATTCCGTTGGGGTGAAGCTCAAGAAAAGGCGTTCCAGACTCTCAAGGATCGTTTGACACACGCGCCATTGCTGGTTCTGCCTGACTTCACTCGCCCCTTTGAAGTAGAGTGTGACGCCTCTGGCATTGGTATTGGAGGAGTCCTCATGCAGGAAGGTAAGCCTATTCCCTTCTTTTCTGAAAAGTTGAAAGGTGCATGCTTGAATTATTCTACTTATGATAGGGAATTATATGCCTTGTTTAGAGTGCTGAAAACTTGGCAACACTACCTTTGGCCTAGAGAATTTGTGCTTAAAACTGATCATGAGTCCTTAAAGCATTTTAGGAGTCAAGATAAGTTGGATAGGAGGCATGGTAGGTGGATGGAATTCATAGAAACATTTCCCTATGTGATTAAGTATAAGAAAGGAAAAGATAATATTGTAGCTGATGCCCTTTCTAGGAGACATACACTCTTGACTACTTTGGATGCTCGGGTCCTTGGATTCGTTTATATTAAGGAGTTGTATGATATGGATGCTGATTTTGGAGTGATTTAAGCATTGTGTGGAAAAGGGTTCATTTGATAAGTTTTTCTTGTTTGATGGATTCTTGTTTCGAGTTGATAAGGTGTGCATTCCTGTTTGTTCTCTACGGTTGTTACTTGTTGATGAGTCCCATAGAGGTGGATTGATGGGTCATTTTGGTAGCGATAAGACTTATAACATGTTGCATACTCATTTCTATTGGCCACACATGCTTAGGGATGTAGAGAATTTTATCAAACGCTGTGTTGAGTGCTTACAAGCTAAATCTAAGGCAAAACCGCATGGTCTTTATACTCCCTTGCCTATTCCTTGCTTTCCTTGGGTTGATATTAGTATGGATTTTATTGTTGGATTGCCTAGGACTAAGAAGGGGAGAGATTCTATATTTGTGGTTGTTGATAGGTTCTCTAAGATGGCTCACTTTATTGCATGCCATAAAACTGATGATGCTAGGAATGTTGCTGATTTGTTCTTTAGAGAGATTGTTCGGTTACATGGTGTTCCTCGTACTATTGTGAGTTATAGGGATGTCAAATTTCTGAGTTACTTTTGGAAGACTTTGTGGGGTAAACTTGGTACTAAGTTGTTGTTCTCTACTGCTAGTCACCCCCAGACAGATGGACAAACTGAGGTCACTAACCGTACATTGGGTACTATCCTTAGGGCTGTTATTAAATCTAATCTGAAAAGTTGGGAAGAAGCCTTACCACATGTTGAGTTTGCTTATAATAGGACTATTCATTCTTCTACCCATATGTCCCCTTTTGAATGTGTGTATGGTTTGAATCCCCTAACCCCTTTGGATCTTAAGCCGTTGCCTTTACCGGAACGAGCAGACTTTGATGCTGATAGACAGGTTGAGTTCATGAAGGAGCTGCACGAGCAGACTAAGGCTCGTTTGGACGCTACTGCAGCGAAGAACGCAGCCCGAGCTAATCACGGCCGGCGTCAAGTGTTGTTCGAGCCCGACGACTTGGTGTGGCTGCACCTGCGCAAGGAGCGGTTCCCGGAGCAGAGGAAGTCGAAGCTGTCTCCCAGAGGTGATGGACCGTTCAAGGTGCTGAAGAGAGTAGGCGACAATGCCTATGTGTTAGAGCTGCCCGATGACTATGGCGTGAGCCCGATATTCAATGTCGGTGATCTTACCCCTTATGCAGCCGCTGATGTTGATGACTCGAGGACAAGTCCTTTTCAAGAAGGGGAGAATGATGAGGAATCATCCCCGCCATTAGTGCCAACCTTTGATGGACCGATTACTAGGTCAAGATTGAAGGAACTACGTCAAGAGCTGGAGACGTTTATGGCACATGATGTATCACATGACGAAGAGGACAAGTCCAAAGTCAAGGCGTTGACTTTATTGGTCAACGTTACATATGTTTAATCTTATTAATTTCTGTATTGGATATTTTTAGGATTATTAATTATTTATTTTCAGCTTTCTATTTTCGGGTATTTTTGGAACAATTGTAGCCCATTTTTGGGAAGCTAGGGCCGGCCCTCCTAGGGTATTTAAGGCCTCCCTTGTCTTCTTCATTAGTTAGATTTCTCACATTGTTAAAACACAAAAACAGAGCTTGGTTTTTGCTTTGAAAACTCGGCTCCCCGTGAGAGTCTCAATCGATTGTTCTTTCCTGCTTAGTTGTTTTCGTCTTTGTCAAGTCCCTCTGGAGTTGGTGATTTCGTACATCATAAGCAATCCTCTCCGTGCTCCAAGTTCGTCAGCGATTCTTGGTTGTGTGGCGTTGTAGAGATCGGGTTGGTAGATCGTTCGACAAGGTTCCTTGCTATCAAGCAAGCGGGTTTTCTCGTCGTTTCTATTGGTTCTATCTATTATCCTATCCATTAGTTTCACTTCCGCTATTGTTCTAATCTTGTGTTTTCTTTTGTTTTGAGATCCGTTGCCTAGATCCATCTTCTACACGGCTAACCCCGTATCAGTCGTGGGGTGCTCCAGTATTATTCGTCAAAAAGAAGGACGGATCGTTCCGACTTTGTATCGACTATCGAGAGTTGAACAAGGTGACGATCAAGAACAAGTATCCTTTGCCTAGGATTGATGACTTGTTGGACCAGTTGCAGGGAGCAAAGGTTTTCTCCAAGATCGACTTAAGATCTGGATATCATCAACTCAGGATTCGTGAGCAGGACATTCCTAGAACCGCGTTTAGGACCAGATATGGTCATTACGAGTTCGTAGTAATGCCTTTTGGGCTTACAAATGCTCCAGTTGTCTTTATGGATTTGATGAACCGATGTTTTCACCAGTACTTGGATAAGTCTGTGATGGTTTTCATCGACGACATCCTGATTTATTCTCCGAATGAAGAAGTCCACGAGGAACATCTACGGATTGCCTTGTCAATCCTTAGACAACATCAGCTTTTTGCTAAATTGTCTAAATGTGAATTCTGGATGAAGAAAGTGGCTTTCTTAGGCCACGTGATCAATAAAGATGGAGTTATGGTTGATCCCCAAAAGATTGAAGCGGTGGCTAATTGGACACAGCCCCAGAGCGTGAAGGAGGTGCGCAGTTTTCTTGGACTTGCCGGGTATTATAGAAGGTTCGTAGAAGGATTTTCAAAGATCGCTCTACCGATGACCAATCTACTCCGCAAGGTCCATAAGAAGTTTGTCTGGAATGACAAGTGCGAGGCCAGTTTCCAGGAGTTGAAGCGACGGCTGACCTCGGCACCCGTGTTAGCACTTTCCGAAGGGAACGACGATTATGTGGTCTATAGTGATGCTTCCAAGTGTGGTCTTGGTTGTGTTTTGATGCAAAGGGGCAAAGTCATTGCTTATGCATCCAGGCAACTCAAGACGTACGAAGAAAACTATCCGACCCATGATCTTGAGTTAGCAGCGGTTGTCTTTGCGCTGAAGATTTGGAGGCATTACCTCTACGGTATAAGATGCCAAGTCTTCACTGACCATAAAAGTCTCAAGTATATATTTACTCAAAAGGAGCTAAATATGAGACAACGCCGCTGTCTAGAATTGCTCAAGGACTACGACATGGAGTTGCTGTATCATCCGGGCAAGGCTAATGTAGTAGCTGATGCACTAAGCCGGAAGACAACGCACGAGACTGTGGTTGCTCTACTTACTGCTCAAACCAAGCTAAACCAAGAGTCATGCGACATTGAAGTCTTATATGACCAGCGTAGAGGGTACCTGAGTATGATGGAAATTCATGCTACACTGCTGGATCAGATCAAAGAAAAGCAAGTCGATGACATCATCTTGGTAAAGTTAAGCAGTGAAGTGATGGATGGGAAGGCTCCCAGCTTTGTGGTTCAGGATGATGGATCACTTTGGTTTCAGGATCGGATCTGTGTGCCTGACACAGAGGGTCTTCGTCAGTTGGTGATGAGAGAAGCTCATTCATCTGCTTATTCTGTGCATCCTGGCTCTAGCAAGATGTACAAGGATCTCAGGAAGAAGTTTTGGTGGCCAAACATGAAGTGGGACGTAGCAGACTTTGTGGCAAAGTGCTTAACTTGCCAAAAAGTCAAGATCGAACACCGCAGGCCAGGTGGTGAGATGCTACCTCTCCCCGTACCAGAATGGAAATGGGAGGACATTTCCATGGACTTCGTCACTGGGCTACCAAAGACTCGAAGCCAGAGAGATGCTATCTGGGTAATTGTGGATAGGCTTACGAAGAGTGCTCATTTCATAGCCATCAAGACCACATGGGAAACCCAGAAGTTAGCAGAAGTTTACCAGAAAGAGATTGTCCGCTTACATGGCATTCCTAAGACCATTGTATCAGACCGAGATGGCCATTTCATGTCAAGATTTTGGAAGGAACTTCATAAGGCTATGGGAACCGAGTTGAGGTTCAGTACAACTTTTCATCCTCAAACAGATGGCCAGTCTGAAAGGACCATCCAGACTCTGGAGGATATGCTTAGAGCTTGTGTGCTCGATCGCCCGACTAGTTGGGAGGACAACTTGAGCCTGATTGAGTTCACGTACAACAATAGCTGGCATGCTACAATCAAGATGGCTCCGTTTGAAGCTTTGTATGGTCGCAGATGCAAATCTCCGATTTGTTGGGATGAAAATGCCGACAAAATTCTGCTTGGACCAAAGTTGGTCGAAAGGACGGTTTCAGACATTGCTTTGATCAGACAAAGGATGTTGACCGCTCAGAGTCGACAAAAGTCCTACGTAGATCGGAAGCGCAAGACTGTCGAGTTCGAGGTCGGTGACAAGGTTTTTGTCAAGGTATCGCCATCCAAAGGAGTTTTCAGATTTGGTAAGCGCGGGAAGCTTAACCCTCGCTACGTGGGACCATTCGAGATTCTGGATAGAGTGGGATCTCTAGCATACCGCTTGGCGTTGCCGCCATCGGCTCACCCGGTGCATAACGTGTTCCACGTATCTTTACTCAGAAAGTACGTACCAGATGAGTCGCATGTGCTTAGTTATGAAGACATCGAGATTCAAGCTAATGGTACTTATGAAGAGTTGCCCGTGCGCATTTTGGAGCGTCGGGAGAAGCATTTGCACAACAAGATCGTGCCATTGGTACGAGTGTTGTGGTCCAAGTCAGGGACTGAAGAAGTTACTTGGGAGACATGGGAAACCGAGTCAGATATGCTCAAGCGTTTTCCCGAGTTATTCTCGACCTAAGTTTCGGGGTCGAAACTTCTTGTAAGGGGGAGGAGATGTGATACCCCGTATTTTTGTAAGGTTATTTTGGGAATTTTGGAATTTTCCCGAGTACTCGTTTAGTACGTCGGATTTAATTCAGGTAGCTTGAGACATTCTGTAATGTGCTCTGTATCTGTAATATTTTTCTCGGTGAAATAATATACAGATAACATGCCTTGGATTTTAATTGTCGTTCGCGTACGATAATTGTTATCCCGGCTTAATGTCATATTCGTTCAAAGCTGAACGGGCGGAAAAAAGGTGTCACGGCGACCGCCGTAAAGTCACGGCGACCGCCGTCGTGAGACCCAAGCACGGCGCCCGCCGTAAAGTCACGGTGCCCGCCATCCCAATGCTCGAGGAGGCAGCTAGTGTGTCATGTCGCGGTGACCGCCGTGAATTACGGCGCCCGCCGTAATGGCAGTCATCGTTGTCCGGCAGTCCTTGCCCGATGGTCGCCGGCGCGATTTCCGGCAAGCGCCGAACTAGCTGTAGGTCCATCTTCTTCGTGCTCCAGACGCTTTGGCTATAAAAGGGGGTGTTGGGGGAGAGATTTGAGCCATCCCAAACACCGAACCTCTGCCAAATTTGCCTCTCGCCAGAGTTGTGCCTTCGCCGGAATTTCAGAAGCTTCGTCGGTGTTGTTTGGTGGTGTTTCCAGCAGCTCTTTTGAAGCCTTGTGGTTGCCTTTGGAGGTCAGAAACCAAGCAAGGCGGAAAGGGGTCGAAACGCGCATTGTTTTGGTGAGATTTCTCTCGCCTCTGTCGACCGTGTTATTCACGGCGACCGCCGTGTTCTTCACGGCGACCGCCTTGATGAATGCGGCGACTGCCGCCAAGAACGGCGACCGCCGCCAGAGCCCAGAATGCCTTCGTGGCTTTGGCTTGGTTGGTTGTCGTCGTGGCGTCTTTCCTTTCGTCGTTTTTAGATTCGGACTTTGGTTATGTCGAATCTAACTTAGGGTTCCTTTTATGGGTCGACTCGAAGGTCGTTGTGTTGTCAGAGCCATACCCGTGTCAAGCCCGGAATCCAGTTGTCGTCGTTAGACTATTCTGTGGATTAAGGCAAGTGGCGGTTCGCTCTTGCTCATTCGTTCCATATTTACATTAATTATCAGTAGTTTATCTGAGTAATTAATTTAGAATGAATACTCTGTTTGTTTGGAAACGGTTTTGATAAACTGTTTTGAAAATCATATAATAGGTTGTATATCTGTTAGAACAACGCTATTATCTGTGATCGCCTTTCAGGCCTTTATATGGATTTATCCTATAACTGTTATTGTGCTATAACTGTTTAGTTAGCACTATTAGATAGGAACGTTACTCGGACTCGGTCCAGTCGTTTCTTTATAATCTGGTATCGGGGTGGCTCATCCCCATCTGGTACTATTCTAAGATCATGATCGGTCTCTTTCACAAGTGTGTAGAGACAGGACACTTAGCTGGTGTCATAAACCTTTCGGTATACGTCACTCTCGATGAAACGTATACTAAGATGTGTCGTCCCACTGGTGGGGTACACATGTAAAAGTCTATAACGTGATGTGTGTTTTCGAAACATAAATCAGATAAGTGCTACTCTGATGCACATAATTAATAAACCTTGGACGAGTAGTGCAGCTTAGTTATAGTGCAGCTAGGAACACTCGTCTCGACTTTGATCATAGTACGTTCTCTTTTCAATCTGGATTCGCTGTAGGCGATGAGGTTGGTCATGAACCGAAGCATCTCAGTCAACTTTTAAATCATTGTTGAATGATTCTGTAACTTTCCAGATTTGTCATACTTCCTTAAAGACTCATTTCAATTGGAGTCTTCTTTCGAGTCGATTTCTGTGAAGATTCAGTCTTCCAGAATCTTCTCTTGTGCATACCTCTTGTTTATTCCAGTAGGAGTATGGTGGTTGACAAGCGTACTCGATTATTATTCGAGGGACGAGGAGTCTAACCTAATACAACTGCTTCGAACCATTCTGCTTTGTACCCTTGCTAGTCTATTCATTTAGACTAACCAACCAATATTTTCCTTGCATGGTTGGCTGGTATCATCCGTTCGATTCGGCACATCAGATCGAAAGTAGTTAAGAAGACCAGAAGGACTATGGAGCGAACGATGATTTTTGAATGTTTTAATTATATCTTTAATCAGGTTGAGATCTTTTGGACAATAACTTTGATTGTAATATACTTTCTACGTCTTCCGCTGTGTTTGTTTTAAACTCTGTATTGACCTATTCGGGATTGGGCTGTAATCCCGTAACTCTTGTTTCCTTGACAATGTTACGTTTTGGAATTTAATGCTTGATCATTGTGTATCAATTGCATTTCATAAATTGTGTTTAAATGGTAAGCTTTGGGTGATCTCGGTAAGAAACACTAGGGTCACTGGCGGTAATACCTTTCCAAAAGGGTTAAGTTTTGGGGGTGTTACAGCAATGGAATTTCATGAAAACAACATTGAAATTAAACAAGTATTCTCACCACTATATTTTGGTGGATAAGCTCCGCTAGTGATGTTGAGGATGTGCCTTGCATTAAGTTTCGAATATGCGAAACAACAGAAATCATGCAGTAATCAATCAATTATACAAGAATTGTAATTATTTATTAGTTACATATTCCAATCTTGAGGATTCAGTTTTGAAATGAAAATGAAAGCTAGTTCAAGACAGAAAAAGAAAACATCTAATAGTATAAAAATGACATACATGATTGATTCATCACGGAACCATCAATTCAGGCCAGACTGAATATGGATACAAGTATAATCATCAAACCTAATCACATGATTCATCTTTACTGCCTATAAAGATTCAAAATTTCAAATTGCAGAGCACAAGATGAGATAGAGAAAGAAGACTTACCAGACGTGTGTAAAGTCGCCTTGAGCGAAAGAGGGACAAAAATGGCGGATGATCCGTTTACAAATTGAGGCAAGAAGCAGATAGTGTTGCTGCCACTGCATCCTGTAGGAGTTTGCAGGTTTCGTGTTGCTGTCTCCGTTTACAAATCCAGCTTCCTGAGGATCAAAACAACCGATTAAAAACAAAAATTGTAAGGTGTTAAGAAGAAGAATGAAACCTGAGATGTACATGTTAGCTTTTATATCAACAAGAAGGATCACGAGCTGTACATGGTAATCAAACACTTACGCTACATCCTTACTTTTTGGTTTTCTTTTGCCTGAATATTTCTGGCACGACGTCTCTGGATATGTTGTCGGCATGTTGGCATAGAAGTCGGAGGTACAGGCAAACTAAAGAATTTGCAGTGAACCTCAAAAGTGACAAAAAATTAATGTTATGGATGGACAACATCAAGAATTGCTGCATTTCGAATGAATGAAAAAACTCAAAAATTTAAATTACAAAAGTTATTTAGATTTGTAAATAACCAGTATGCATAGTAACTGCAATCCTAAGGCACTTTTCTCACCTAAAACCCAAACACGAAGATAATGCATGAGCTGATTGGCTGACACACCAGACGTCAAGACAACTTCAATTAACTGACCTGCACTGCAACCGTTTATTCTTAAGTCAAGACAACGACCAGAAACCACTTTCAATGGTTAGTGAACAGATTACTCAATAAAAACACCAGTATTTGCCCAAACCCAGTAAGACAGACATCAAGAAGTCCAGTGGAATATGTGCTACGCATCTATAATATTAATCTAATCTAGTATGAGTCAAACTCACAATAGCAAGTACAAGGTGTAACAAACAAATCTCAGTTGTTATAATGCATACTATACAACTGTCAATAGTCAAGATCAAACATGCTAATTTATAAATTCCAATGATAAATAGTGTTGTATCCCGGATACAACAATAGCTCAATCCTCCATAACAATGGAAGAAAGGATATAAATGAAAGAGATGAGGGAAGAAGATAAAGAAGAAAAGGATAGAGCTCCTTATAAGCCTCTGCAATGGCCTAACAACCTCACCCGCACTTAATCACTAATTACAGAAAATGGCCCAAGTTTACAAACATGCCAGTAAAATTTTCTAACAAGTTAGAGCTGAATCATACAAGTGATCAGAGTAACAACTTGTATTAAGTGACAAGTAACAGGGAACATAATCTAGTAGTAGAAATCATATGTCAAGCATTCCTTAATCCCTTGAAGAGAGTAACCTATATATATGTCTACTATTATGAATATCAGAGTATTTTTTCTTGAAAACATTCAGCTTCAATTTCACATTTGGATAACCACACAAACCACAATCACATTGGAAGAGATAAAAACCTATGAAGAATTACCTACATTTAAACACATGACAAAATATGAAAATCCATCAAATTATGACATCCAACAGTTCGAATCAATACGCTATTGATTCTTACTGAACAAAAAGGACCACATTGGCTAATGACTCTTAGTGAACAAAAGCCGTAAAGCACCACATTTCCTTTCAATGATATTGATCAAGGAAACAATGCTGGAAAACATTCAGTAAAGCACCACATTTGCTAAGGACTCTTAATCATGCAATTATGCAGTCAAGTAAGCGTGTAAAAAGTTGTACAAATGTCAGTAACGAAAATAACATGTTGTTCTTGACAGCAATGTTAATAGAGCCATAGCACCAACTTCTTGAGCTAATGCATTCCTTTCATAAACAGATGACTTCAGGAACTGCACCAGTGCTTCAACAAACCCTTGTGCACCCATATATATTCAAATTACCACTCACCCATTAAATCAATCTCAAAATCTCCAAAACATAAAATTCTCACCAAAGAGATCATAAATACAAGTTAAAATTTCTTTCAACAGCATCAGATATTTCAAAACTGAAAAAGCTAGAAATTATATATACTTTCAATGCAGTGCATTCAAATTTCTTTCAACAGATACTTTAAAATTTAAAACTCAAAGAAGTTCAAAAAACTTGAAAGACTTGTAAATATTTGAGCTTACAAAAAATCAGAAAAAGCGTGTAGATTGAAACTGGTCGAGATCACATCTAAGAACAACTTCAAATTAAATGTAAAAACAGTGAGCAACAACAACAACATAAGAACAACTTCAAATGCAAAAGAGTGAGCAACAACAACAGCAGAATCGGAAGAAACAATCAATATAATCAACAACAGCAGAACAACAGAATCTACAGAAGTGTCTAGCCAGATCTAAATTGAGAAATGTAAGTTCAGATTAGTATTTGATACTAAAATTAGGGCTTGCTTATGCTCCTGGGAAGGAGATAGACGCAACAAAAAATATCAAGGTTTGGTGTAACAATAGCACAACCACGAGCAAGGTTTGGTTCAACAATTATAACAACGAAAACTAATTGAGTTTAATTCAGCAAGAAAACGCACCGACGAGAGAAGCCACCGAGAGAAGGCAACGAAAGAAGCTTCTGCGAAGACGATACCGAGATGAGCCGCCGAGATGAGCTTCTGGAAGCTTGGGCGCGAGAGGAAACGGTCGGCGACAGAGAAAAAGAGAGGCTACGGGGCGCGAGAGGAAACCGCCGGCGACAGAGAAAAAGAGAGGCTACGGGGCGAGAGGCAAACCATGGGAGAGAGGAATCTAAAGGATCGTCGTCTTCGCAGATGTGGTAAGGCAAAAATTAGGGCGCGAGAGATGAAACAGGGTAGCGGGAAGAGGCAAGGCAAAAAAATTTACCCCAAAATTTTTACTAGTGAATTTATTATAGCGCTTTTTGTTTAAAAGCGTTAAGAAAATGTTTTAACATTTTTAAAATAAAAAAATTGAAATTTATTATAACGTTTTTTTACCAAAAAGCGCTAAGAGTGTTTCAAAACTCTTAGCGTTTTTTACAAAAAAGCGCTAAGAGAATATTTTACATTTAAAAAAAAAACTGAAATGTATTATAGCGCTTTTTATAAAAAAGCGCTAAGAGTGTTTCAGAACTCTTAGCGTTTTTTTGTAAAAAGCGCTATAAAATTGAAAACTTTAAGCAGTTTTGTACGTCTTAGCATTTTTTTTAAAAAACCACTAAGCATTTTTGTTTCTTATTGCGCTTTTTTATAGCGCCCTAATTTTAGTAATATCTAAGTTAAATTCTGTACTAGTGTATATCTTTTGAATAAGAAAGTCAAAAATATTCATAATATGTATAACACATGTTTGGATTATAGTAGAAATTTTTTTAAGGGAAAAAAAATTGACAAAATCGTGAACATGATTCTCTTTATGATGAATATTAAGTATTATAACAAAATCTTTATTTTTATGTTTTTTTAGTTTGATATTTGAACAATTCATAATCAAATTTTCAAATCTTAACTACTATATTATACCTTCAAATCAAGTTTTTGGTTAAACATGGATAAAAGTCAGGTGAAAATAAAGTGAGGTGGAGATTTTAAAATTATAAAAATTAAAATTATATATGTATAATTAATGAAGAACGCCAATGTAAATCTTTAAAAAATAAATTATATTAAAATAAGATTTATGTTTTTCAAGATAATATATATAGGTAAACAATGGAGATCCGGAATTGTTGTTACACCATCAACGATACTTGTAAAAATCACAATATAAAACAATTATTTCTTAATATTTACGAAAATAATAATATACTAAAAATTAGTTACGAAACCAATATTTATCATAGCAAGCTATGATAAATATTTCATGATTTTAAGGGGATATGAGACGAAACGAACGGAAAAGAAACAAAATAATTTTGATATTTCATGAATGACTTAAAAATGAGATGCAAATTTTAATGACCTATGTTCGATGAATGGAGATGAAAAAGATTAAATTCTCTTGTAAAATGGTCATCACTCTTACGTTGCTTAAATAATAGGATTGCTTGATTTGCTTCACATGATTTTAAGGTAATGGTTACAAAATATATTATACCACAAATAAATTATTAACGAAAAAATTAAAAAATTAAAGAACTTAATAAAGAAAAAAAAGAATGGTTAGCAACTTAGGTACAAAATGAAATAAATTACATATCTCGAATGGGCATGAGCGTAGTATTGAAAGACGAAGACACAAAATTTATAGCCTCGTGCAAATTATTCATGATTTCCTTTTTTTAAATAATTAAGAGGGAGTGTAATTTAGAAATTTGTAATTCAGTTTATTAAGGATATTCAAAATTTAAAAAGGATTTGGTCTAATAATATCTTTGATATTTTAACTTTTTGTTAAAATAAATATATGAAATAATTCAAAAAAATATATATAAAAAAATCATTACAAATCATCCAAATAAATCACATTTTTTTTCGTTTTTTCCAATTACGTAATGGACCCTTCTACAGTTTTAAAATTTCAATTTTAATTTATATCCTTACTTCTAGAAAACAATAATTAAAAAGTTATTTGAATCATTAATTAATTAGTAGTGGTTGATTTATGTAGATGTAAAGTTATCTCAAATTCAAATACTTTAAAATTCTGTATATGTACTACATTTTAATTTACTTTTGATAATATGTATAATCATATGAAATTGAAAGTTTGTTACGACAAAGATTTACCTGAATTTTTTAGTTAAACTTTCTGTTTGATTTAACAAAATTTTCTTGGTAATTTATAATTGATATTTTACAGTTTGTTAGTGAATATTTTCTTGATGATTAACAAACTCAATTTAATTTTTTAAAACTGAAAATTATATTTAGCAAAATGATAAGTAATAATCCCAAAGAAACATTGTAAAATCGGAAAATGGAGACCATGTATTTTTTATAGAAAATTATAATCAAATAAAAATTGTTAAATGGGAACGTACAATTTACCAAATTTGTTAAAAATCTTATATGATATAATTGTTGTTAAGATGAGTTGTTAAAATTGAAAGGTTTAGAAGAAAATCTTAAGATTATATAAATTAATTTTGTTAAGATACATTCGTTTGAAATTTCACTAAATTGTTAATAAAATATGTATGTGTAATAATATAATATAGTGGGTTGAATTATAAAAGCACATGTACTGTGAGTTGAAAATTGTATATATTGTATGATTTGGCCCATAAATTATATATGCGAAGTCATAAAAATAATATTACTAATTACATACATGAATATAAGATGTATTTTATAAATAAGTTTAGTAGGAAATCTATCATATATTAGTTTGACATATATAAGCTTATATTTTACAATTTGTAGAAATCAAAATTTATAAGAAACATATATGAGCATTCAACAAAGTTGTATATAGTTCTTATATGTTTGAAATTAGGTGTGATTAGATATTGTGATTTAAATTGAAATATAATATTAAAAAAGTGGATTAATAACAAAATGACACGTATGATTTGTAGGGATAGAATCATTTTGGTGACTCGAAATTCAATAACTTTAATATATATACTAGTGTAGAATCCGTACCTTGTACGGGTAAATATAATTTGAGGGGAAAAAATTTATGATTGAATTAAATTAATGTTATATCGAAGTATTTTTTAGAAAAATATAATTCTCGCTGAATCATTGGAAATAATATGCTATGATATATAGAAGTTTATGTAGACTCATTTAGAGAATAGCTAATATAGAAATATTATAATGATTATTAATCTAAAAATCTCGTTAAAATTATTCCCGATTTACAAATTATTTATACATGGGATATATAATAGATGGTCTTTAAAACAATTTAAACATATTTCAAACAAATAATTATCGAGTGGTTCAGACAAAAACTATTGGATTAGTAATTATATCTTTTGAATAAGAAAGTCAAAAGTATTCATAATAATATGTATAACACATGTTTGGATTATAGTAGAAATTTTTTTAAGGGAAAAAAATTGACAAAATCGTGAACATGATTCTCTTTATGATAAATATTAAGTATTATAACAAAATCTTTACTTTGATGTTTTTTTAGTTTGATATTTGAACAATTAATAATCAAAATTTCAAATCTTAACTACTATATTATACCTTCAAATCAAGTTTTTGGTTAAACATGGATAAAAGTCAGGTGAAAATAAAGTGAGGTGGAGATTTTAAAATTATAAAAATTAAAATTATATATGTATAATTAATGAAGAACGTCAATGTAAATCTTTAAAAAATAAATTATATTAAAATAAGATTTATGTTTTTCAAGATAATATATATATATAGGTAAACAATGGAGATCCAAAATTGTTGTTACACCCTCAATGATACTTGTAAAAATCACAATATAAAACAATTATTTCTTAGTATTTACGAAAATAATAATATACTAAAAATTAGGTACGAAACCAATACTTATCATCGCAATCTATGATAAATATTTCATGATTTTAAGGGGATATGAGACCAAACGAACGGAAAATAAACAAAATAATTTTGATATTTCATGAATGGCTTAAAAATGAGATGCAAATTTCAATGACCTATGTTCGATGAATGGAGATGAAAAAGATTAATTTCTCTTGTAAAATGGTCATCACTCTTACGTTGCTTAAATAATAGGATTGCTTGATTTGCTTCACATGATTTTAAGGTAATGGTTACAAAATATATTATACCACAAATAAAAATAATAACGAAAAACTAAAAAATTAAAGAACTTAATAAAGAAAAAAAAGAATGGTTAACAACTTATGTACAAAATGAAAGAAATTACATATCTCGAATGGGCATGGGCGTACTATTGAAAGACGAAGACACGAAATTTATAGCCTCGTGCAAATTATTCACGATTTCCTTTTTTTAAATAATTAAGAGGGAGTGTAATTTAGAAATTTGTAATTCAGTTTATTAAGGATATTCAAAATTTACAAAGAATTTGGTCTAATAATATCTTTGATATTTTAACTTTTTGTTAAAATAAATATATGAAATAATTCAAAAAATTATATATAAAAAAATCATTACAAATCATCCAAATAAATCACATTTTTTCGTTTTTTCCAATTACGTAATGGACCCTTCTAAAGTTTTAAATTTTAATTTATATCCTTACTTCTAGAAAACGATAATTAAAATGTTATTTGAATCATTAATTAATTAGTAGTGGTTGATTTATGTAGGTGTAAAATTATCTCAAATTCAAATACTTTAGAATTTTGTATACGTACTACATTTTAATTTACTTTTGATAATATGTATAATCATATGAAATTGAAAGTTTGTTACGACAAAGATTTACATGGATTTTTTAGTTAAACTTTTTGTTTGAGTTAACAAAATTTTCTTGGTAATTTATAATTGATATTTTACGATTTGTTAGTGAATATTTTCTTGATGATTAACAAACTCAATTTAATTTTTTAAAACTGAAAATTATATTTAGCAAAATGATAAGTAATAATCCCAAAGAAACATTGTAAAATCGGAAAATAAAGACCATGTATTTTTTATAGAAAATTATAATCAAATAAAAGTTGTTAAATGGGAACGTACAATTTAACAAATTTGTTAAAAATCTGATATGATATAATTGTTGTTAAGATGAGTTGTTAACATTGAAAGGTTTAGAAGAAAATCTTAAGATTATATAAATTAATTTTGTTAGGATACATTCGTTTGAAATTTCACTAAATTGTTAATAAAATATGTATGTGTAATAATATAATATAGTGGGTTGAATTATAAAAGCACATGTACTGTGAGTTAAAAATTGTATATATTGTATGATTTGGCCCATAAATTATATATGTGAAGTCATAAAAATAATATTACTAATTACATAAATGAATATAAGATGTATTTTATAAATAAGTTTAATAGGAAATCTATCATATATTAGTTTGACATATATAAGCTTATATTTTACAATTTGTAGAAATCAAAATTTATAAAAAACATATATAAGCATTCAACAAAGTTGTATATAGTTTTTATATGTTTGAAATTAGGTTTGATTAGATATTGTGATTTAAATTGAAATATAATGTTAAAACAAAGTGGATTAATAACAAAATGACACGTATGATTTGTAGGGCCAGAAGCATTCTGGTGACTCGACATTCAATAACTTTAATATATATATTGATGGACCATAAAATTTATTCGGGTCATTTTACTCTAAATGGGCCATACAATTTGTATGTATATTAATATAATATAGTGGACTTAATTATAAAAGTACATGTACTATGAGTTGAAAATTGTATATATTGTATGATTTTATATAGGTCAAATTATATATGCAAACACATAAAAATAATATTACTTATTACATAAATGAATATAAGATGTATTTTATATATAAGTTTAGTAGAAAATCTATCATATATTATTTTGACATATATTATATGCTTATTGTATGTGTAATTTGTAGAAATTAAATTTTATAAAAAAGTTGTATATAGTTTTTATATATTTGAAATTAGTTGTGATTTAAAATTTTAAATATTTGAAGTTAATTGTGATTAGATATTATAATTTAAATTGAATAGAATTATTAATAAAAAAATGGATTAACCATAAATTGACACATAAAAATTGTGGGGCTAGAATCAATATGGTGGCTCAAAATTATTTTGCTTTAATATATATAATAAATAATATATATATATATATATTGTATTCTTACAATTTAATAATTAATTAAATTCTCAAAGACCAAAATATTAAAGATCACAATCACAACCCACTATAGAATAATACTCTACAAATACAGATACATGCCAAATTACAAACATACCCCTAAATAAATTAAAAACTTAATACGAGCGGGTTGATTTTGAACCATAGATGAAATTTGATCTAACGCAGTATTTTATACGTTATACCGGATATCGAATCAAATTAATATTATGCAATACTTATGTCAGATTTTGACTTTGATGAATTATGTTTACTTTATGCCTTTGAATTAACTCTAAGATGATTAAAACTATAAAAATTATGATTGCTTAAATTATTAATTTTTTACATGAATTGACTTTCTTAATAGATTTTCAGATATAAAACATTAAAAGAATCAATTTCCCCTCAATATTATATGATATAGAAGATATTTTTCATTAATCTGATTATATTGTACCAGAGGCTAATAAAATGGACGAATCTATCTAATATAACATGGTCTTGGTCCACTTTATATGTTAAAGGGTCCATTGAGGAAAACGCCTATAAGTTTTATTTTTCACTCACCTAGAAGTTTTTTGCCACCTTAATTTTTTTTTTTTTTTTTACAAGACAAACATTAAGACTCACCTAAATAGATGATTATCCTAAATTATCCGAATGAATGATTTTTACAAATTAAGTTCTAAAAGAATGAAAAGTGGAGTTCAACTGCAAGAACTCGTATATGTCTCCAGTAATAGAAGGAGTACGGGTGATAGTGGGACACTGAAGACGTTGAAATTGGTGGACTGCGTGTGACAGAATAGGATGTGTCGCTAAGAAGTCAGCTGCTCGGTTGGCTTCTCGAAAGCAGTGAAAAACTTGCACAGAAGAAAATGAAGACAAGAGACCCCAAATATCTATAATAATATAACGTATTTCCCATGGAATTTTCCATGTCCGTCGGATTGAATTAATAACAATCAAATTATCACCTTCGATAATTAGATGTGTAATATTATGCCTAGCAGCATACTGAATACCAAATAAAGCTGCCAGAGCTTCAGTACGCAAGATGGAGGTGGAAGGAATTTCTTTCCGACTAAAAAAATACTATTTTTGCGTTGTGGTCCCGTAGAATATATCCAACATGTGACGTGTGATCTCCCTTCTTTGATCCATCAAAGTTTAGTTTAATCCATGTCTGTGGTGTTTTTTTCCAGATATGATTGGTTTTTAGTGCACGGTTCCGTCTAATGGTGACCAGTTTAATAGACGCATTAAATATTGTCCAATCTTGGTAAGAACACCAGGCTTGTTCTAAAGGGCTGGAGTTTTGGGAGGTACTGGAAGGGCGGAATATAAGATTATTCCGATGATTCCAGATATTCCACCAGAGAAATAGTAAAGGGGCAGGGTTGGAATTTGAGTGTCGAAAATAGTCGAAATTGTAGTGAAAGTTTGAGCTTGCTTGTAGGGAAAAAGTTGATTGAAGTTTTAATTCAAAGTTAGGCATAATTAATTGAGTAAAAGGACAAGTGAAGAAAAGATGATTAATGTCCTTATCCGAAGTCTGGCAAAGTTGACAAGTTGGGTACACAGAGTGATAGTGCCGATTGAGACGTTCCGTGGTGGGAAGTCCATCACGAATCGTTTTCCAAATGAAAGTTATAATTTTATG
Source organism: Rheum nobile (assembly GCA_027886185.1). Classification (NCBI taxonomy): domain Eukaryota; kingdom Viridiplantae; phylum Streptophyta; class Magnoliopsida; order Caryophyllales; family Polygonaceae; genus Rheum; species Rheum nobile. The sequence goes on along the minus strand of WOAB01000191.1, from coordinate 291,529 downwards.
AGAAATATTTAATTTCCATAACCAAGAGTAAGGTTGTGGTCTATAGTTAAATAACGCATTGTGGTTGAGCTGATACGTGAATGACACACTAAATTTCCCGTCAGTAGTAAAATCTCCAAATAAGACGGTGTTATTTGAGTTTAAGGCTTTCTTTGTTGTCAGTGACTCAGGGAGGACATTCCAAAGCCCAAAACAAGGAAATATCTACAAGGTCACTCTGGAATATACTCGTCTAAATATAGATTTACACGTTTACTTTTTAGCGCATAGGCATTTTTGCTGTTTAACGCATAGGCTCCACACGTTACGTGTGGATCCATGCACCACGTAACGTGTGGAGCTTATCCACACGTTACGTGAAGAGGCTCCATAGGAAGAGGTATAGACTTAACGTGAGGAGAGTGTCCCCACGTTAAGTAGACCTCTTTTTTTTGATTAAGTAACGTTATACGAAGTATTTCGGTCTTCTTCGCTTAGTATCGATTTTTACAATAAGATTGAAGTTACGATTGTATTGAGTCAGTTACATTCGCTTATTTCGGTCTTCTGCCCTTCCAATGTAAAGTTCTCGAGCGAGCCACCGAGCCACTTCCAACCTAAAGATAGCGTATGTTTAGGGTTTAGGGTTTATGACATGTAATAGTTGTAGTATTTATTTGTGTTTTAATGTTGTGTATGAAACATAAGATTGTTTTCAAATAGGCATTAGGGGAGGGTTATCCCCATTATGTAGCCCAACTTGTATTAATCTTTATTAGAACAATACAAAATGATCATCAACATAGAAGACAATACAAATTGTTCATAACCCAAATTGACTACAACCACATTTAGCACACAAATTGGCTACAACCACATTTAGCACACAATACAAAAAACAATACAAATTGATCATAAACTTAGAAAAAATTAGAGAAAAGATATGACACTGCTTTAGCATTTGAAGAAATTAGGATAGTCTCTGGTGAACGTTCGCTTCATATGATATCTCTGGTTTGCTAAAATTATTTGCTCCCTACAAAGGTTGATAGTACATAAACAACATTACACAAAAGATACGACATTAATCACCTACGATGTACATCATTTAATAGATTGAAGTTATACCTACGAATGTTATCAAGATCTTTAACAAGTTCTTGATTTTCGGGATAACCTCACACGTAGCGTGTGGGATAACCTCACACGTAACGTGGGGATACAGTTGTTGTAAAACGTATTGAATTAACTGTCTTGTCCCCACCTAACTGAATTAATGGTCCCCTCTTCATCTTCCCCGGCTAAGCCCCAATTTCGAGCCTAAACCCTTCATTTGAAACACTCAAAAATTTGTGTTTTACACCCTCAATTTTTTTTAAAAAAAATGGACAATATCAACAACAATGATTATTGGAACAACAATGTTGAAGAGAATCCACTTCCAAGTGAGGTAATTTCCGTTATTTAAAGTTAAAGTTTTCATTTTTTGTTTGGGACATGTTCAAAGTTTTGATCTTTAGTTGTTGAAAACAATACATGATATTTGTTGTTTAGGTGTTAGAAACCAAGTTTCACATGCTAGATTTCAAAGTTTTGAACTTGATATTTGTTGTTTAGGTGTTAGAAACCAAGTTTTATATGCTAGATTTTGAGGGATACATGTTTATTCAAGCAAGTTCCACATTACATTGAAGAACAGTTTCACACGTTATGCCCTAAACATGTCCACACATAACGTGTGAAATATGTCCACACGTAACGTGTGAAACATGTCCACACGTAACGTGTGAAACATGTGCCAGATTGTGGTTTCACACGTTACGTGTGCAACTGTTCCACACATAACGTGTGAAACATGTCCACACGTAACGTGTGAAACATGTGTCAGATTGTGGTTTCTGGCGGTTTTTGTGCCTTATGTAAAAGGGTACGGTTCCTGGCAAGGTTTGTCACAAACCGTGCGCTCTTCCAGAATGTGGTTTCTGGCGGTTTCTGTTCCTTCTGTAAAATTGAACCTTCTGGAAAATAAGAAAAATAATATGAGGGATGGGTTATTACACATTTATATTCGATCAATATTTTGTGCCTTCTGTAAAAGGACACAGTTTGTTCACTTTAAATTGATGTCTAAGAATGCTTCCTTAAAGAGAATTATGGTTTCACACTTGATAATTAGTTCACTACTTGATGAGACGATTCCATGTGTATGCAGGCGAACTATTATTTGTACGAGGGGTTGAACAATATTTTCCTCGATGATTGGAGCACCTCACAAAAATCCTTTTCTGATTGGGAAACACCTCATCAACCGTTGTCGGAATGGAACACACCATCTAAGTGTAAAACACCAGAAGATATACCATCCTTCTCACTTGGAGTGTTTGACTTTAGTTGTCCGCCTCCAGAAGTATCTTTATCTCATGAAGAGACTAAGAATTCGGCTTCTGTTAACCCACAATTTTGATTTCCATCACTACACACACAGCCTCAGTTCAGAAATGATCCAGAAGAGGATGTTTTCGTCTTTGCTGATTATTCAGAGTTCTTCACAACAAACCAAATATGGGAGTCCAGAGAAGAAGCATTTATATGGGCGCGGGAGACTGCTATGTCTCATAACTTCTGCATCATAAAGTGGAGGAATAAACCTTCCATGTATAAAGCCCTTGGGGGGACTTGGTTACCGTGCGATAGGCATGGACAAAATATCCGTAAACAAGCTGACCAAGTGAGGGATATCACAAAGTCCAAGAAGTGTGGGTGTCCATTCATGTTGAGGCTGAAAGAAGGACCGAAGGGATCATGAAAGATCAATGTACAACATGGAACTCACAATCATGTGATCAAAGACAATTTGTTTGGTCATGCATTAGCTGGGCGACCAAACGCTGAGGAGAAGGAAATTATTAGGGTGATGACAGTTAATCATTGCAAGCCTCAAAAGATTTTTACTACAATCAAATCGTACCCAGGAAACTTGACCAAGATGAAGCAAGTGTACAACATCATGCATGACATACGAAAAAACAGCATGGAAGGAAGAACAGTGGTGCAACAGTTCTTCTATGAGTGTAAGGAGAAGGGATACTTCATGAAGCATAGATTCAATGAAAAGACCAATAGGATCACATATATCTTCTTCGCAAGCCCATACCAGTTGTCGTTGCTGAAGGCATTCTCGTACGTTGTGTTGCTAGACTCTACATACGCAACTAAGAGTTTAGTAACACACATATCTATTATATTCTTCACGTGTTCATGTAATCATTAGCATGCCATAACATATCATTATGTGTGCAGTTACGATTTGCCCTTCCTTGAAATTGTCGGCATCACATCTGTTTGGAAAAACTACAATATTGTCGGGGCATTTCTGGAGCATGAGAACGAAGAGAGTTACAAGTGAGCCATACAACAACTTTCAAAAATGTTTGTCAAGGTCCAACGAGCACACACATGCTTGGTCACAGATCGGGAGAAGGCGTTGATGAACGCCTTAGAGAAGCAGTTTCCAACTGCAAAATTCCTCCTATGTAGGCGCCATGTGAGGAAGAATATTGAAGACTTCGGAAAGAAAGCCATGGACAAGTTTAGGGGCACAACGTTTTCCAATGACTACATGAAACTATTCAAGGAAACAACCATAGAAGGGTATGAAGCAACACTGAAGAAGATTCAGCAAGATTGGAGGAAATATCCAAAATGTCTTCAGTATGTACAAAAAAACTGGCTTGACCCGTACAGGGAAAGAATCGTCTCAGTATGGACAGATACAGTCTTCACTCTTGGAACAACCACAACTAACATGTTTGTGCATTAAGTTTTTAAATTTAACTGGTTATTTTGTAACACCCCCAAATTTAACCCCATTTGAAAGCGTTACTGCCGATGACTCCGGACGTAAACCCCGAAGTCACCCCATGCTTTTCCGACGTCATAACTGACTTAAAACACAGTTACAATACTAAAATCACAACTTTTATTAAATCACATGGTCGCAGAATTACACGATTCCTAAAACGACCCAATTAATCAGAAATACAACAGCGAAATACTTTTAAACAAAACGACAAAATAGCACAGCGGAAATCTTTAAAATACAACGACAAAACAACTTGTCAAAACACCGTTCATCCTCATAGTCGCTCTAGCCTCCTCGGATCTGCATGTGCCGAAACGGACGGACGACACCCCCAAGACGTTACAGAAATATAAAAAATACAAGAGTTAGTCTAATGAATAGACTAAGCAAGGGCTTCACCAATAATTCACACAAACACATCCCAAGCAGTTCCACATATCACAAATCACATCACAATCTCAAGTCACATGATTACAGTATATCTCTTATATTAGCGTTGATTCTAGCAGAATATACAACCTAATATAATATCTGATTTTAATTATCTCAAATTAATTAAAAACCACTTGCCTGGAAAGACGAGATTTTCCTAGCTGCACTAGAGCCTAGCTGCACTACTCGCCAAAGTTCATTAATTAGGTGCTTTCAGGCACTTATCTGAATTAAATGACCACACACACACACATATCACGTTATAAACTTTTAACTGGACCTCACAGGATCCAAACCTCTAACTATCGCATTGGGTCTTAATTGCCCTTATAAAGAATGAACCTCACAAAGTCCAAACTTTTACTATCGCATTGGGTCTTAATCGCCCTTATAAAGAATGAACCTCTCGGAGTCCAAACTTTCACTATCACATTGGGTCTTAATCGCCCTTATAAAGAATGAACCTCACAAAGTCCAAACTTTTACTATCGTATGGGTTTTAATTACCCTAAACAGTTATAAAGAAACGCCCATGGAACACACCGGATCCAGGCGCTCCTACGAATACTCGTGCTAACTAACAGTTAATCACGCAAACACATCACACAGAGAACCATCACGGCTCAACCTGAACAACTATCACCCTAGATTTAATAATCTAAGCCACACACAATAAATCATATCAAGGACCCTTACGGCCTTCACCTGCACAACAAATCTATCATATACTAGCGTCGGTTCTAGCAGAATATATAACCTAGTAATAATATCCGTTTTATTTCACATAACGTTATCAAATCAATTTCCAACATAATTAACAATCATCCCAAATTATTTAACAACAAAACTATTGATAAATAATCAAATACGGAATGATGAACAAGAGAGAACCGTCACTTGCCTTGGATCCGACAACTTCGAATCAAGCTGAGCAACGTCTAGTTCCGGGATCTAAAACTGGAGCAGATCTTGGATATTAAATCCCTAAGAAATGGCCCATAACAAGACCCTAAGTTAGATTCAATACACTTATATATGAATCTAAAAGAATACAAGAAGAAATCAAAGGAAACGAGCAAAGCCCAAAGCTGAACCACAAGACACACAACTCGGACGCAAATACCGCGATCGCGGTAAGTCGCGGCCAGTCGCGGTGGTTCGACAGTGGCAAAGCTTCGACAGCTTCCATGGAGAATTTCTTACCCAAACCGATTTGTTTGCCTTCGATTTCTCTATGGTTCGATCTCCTAACACCTCAAAGATTCTCACAACACTCAAGAGCTCCTCCTAACACTCAAGAGCCTTCTCGAATCAAGTTCAAACGGCTCGAAAATGGAGGATTTCAGAGGAGAAAAACAGAAGAGAAAGGAGGAAGAAGAAGAAGAGAAGAAGAAGGGAGCTTCAACGTCTGACTTCGACCCCTTTTATAGCCTCAATCTGAGCCACCACTTGGGGGACAAGGGGACAAAGGCGAAGGGCAAGTTGGCTGCCCACTTGGCCTGCCCAAAACTGAGCCAAAACAGAGCTACAGTAACCGCCACGCGAGGAAGACGACTCTGCCCAGATCTTGGCATTACCGCGATCGCGGCGAGTCGTGGTTAGTCGCGGCATCTCGCGTCAGGTCGCGTCAAGTCGCGGTTTAAAGGCCGACTTCGTTAACTCTTATCCGAACTTGGTTTGGATTAAATTTCTTAACTCCGGGTTAAATATATTCGTACATTAACGATACATTAACCCCGAAAACACCTCAACTGTATTATATAATGCTCGGAAAATTTTACAGAGCTCAGACCCCTTTTGAGAAGGTCCGAGACTCACTGAATTAAATCCGTCTAGCAAAACGGGCATAAGAAAATTTAAAAATAATTCAAAATACCCTTAAAAATTACGGGGTGTTACATATTTGAACTTGGACCTTTACAACAACATACTGACTTCGAATTCTTGATTGTAATACAGGGTTGAAGGGGCCCATTCAAGTCTTAAAAGCTTCTTCACTAGCAATGATGACAACCTTTGTATTGTGTTCGATCAATATGATACACGGTTGCGCATTCATATTAATGAGATAAGGGGGGCCTTGAATGAGAGCTTAGAAAAGCGATTTACGCTGATAACACAATCACATCTTTTCTACAAGCTGCACTACAAGGTCTATGCGATTGCACTAGCACGGATGATTGAGGAATACAAGAAATGCGAAGATCCGTGGAACACTATATGCAGATGCCAGATGAGGGTGAAGGATGGCTTGGCTTGCCTTGCGTGCATGACATGGCGCGGAATGTGATGAACCAGGAACCAATTGAACTCAGCTCATTGCATCCGTTCTGGAGGCAATTGACCTTGTCAGAAGTGCAGACGGATGAAGAAGAAGAAGTCAGAGCACGTAGAGTGAATAGGTCGTTGCTTGATGAATTTGCTTCAAGCGTCTTCCCCACATTGCCAGTGTATGATTAACACAGAGCTGTCTCTGCACTAACAAGTATAGCACATCCAGAGCGGACTACTCTGCAAGAGCCAACTAAAGTTAGGCATAAGGGTCGGCCTCAAGGAGCTCTAAACATTCCCACCAAAAGGCAACCGTCAGCATGGGAGTACACTGACCAACAGATGAAGGGAACACCTCCGAAGAAGCAAAAAGCAAGACCACCAAAGGAAGCTTCAACCATGTCATGGAATTCATGGGAGCCTATGCCTTCGGGTTACACGACGTTGATCAAAAACCCTAGACGATATATTACACAGTTTCCCAAGTGTATGAAACCACACGTGGGAGGATGGTGGGAAATACATGGTGATGGAAACTTCGGATACAAATCAATTGCGCATGGTCTGGGTTTAGGGCAGGAGCAGTGGGATTTTGCTCGACGTACCATGATCGCTACGTTGAAACAAGACTATGAGCTATTCGCGCCAATTTGGATGTCTACGATGACACTTGAGGCAATGAAGGCGAAGCTTGCATGGTTTCCTGCACCCAACAGGTGTGCCCCACGGGAGACGTGGTTGGACCTCCCGGATATGGGATGTTTAGTGGCTACTGCATTCAACTGTGTCTTTGTCTCCATCGGTGGTGGTGTAGGCACGACATACATGCCTATGAGGGCAGATCCAAACCAAGCGGTTGGAGAGAAGCTGAAGACGATATGCATTTGCCATGTCGAGAAAGAGCAACATTTCATTGTGGTACGTTAATACAATCAAATAAGTTGAAACTATGTTATGTTAAAACATATGTATGATGCAATGACTTTTATGTAGATTGGCCTTGTCGAAACCTCGCCCTTGCCGGACCTTTACACCGCGTGGGTGAGATTTCATGACCCGTATGTGGATGCCTTGGTAGATCCATTCCTTGAACGATTGACGGAGTACCAAGCACACAAACCAAAGGGTCGCGGAAAGAAGAAAGTTGAAACTATCTTATGTTAAGACATATGTATGATGCAATGACTTTGATGTAATACCAAGACACATGTTCGTTGTATTTATGACCTGTTGATGTAATACCAAGACACATGTTTGCCTCATCCCTCATAATTTTGCTTACCGGAAAGCCGAGAGCACCGCACGGCCTGTGCGGTCTTCGCTTGATTTTTTTGTGAAAAGCCGAGAGCACTGCACGGCCGTGCGTTTTTCGCATAATTTTTTTGTGAAAAGTCGAGAGCACCGCACGGCTGGTGCGGTAAAACACACGGCCGTGCGTTTTTCACAGGTTTTTTTTTGTGAAAAGTCGATAGCACCGCACAGCCGGTGCGGTAAAACACACGACCATGCATTTTACACAGATTACATCAGAACCACACGTAACGTGTGGAATTCAAGTTCTAGTGTTGTTGTTCTGGCGGTTTCTGTGCCTTCTGTAAAATGGCACAGTTTGTCACAAACCGTGCGCTTTACCAGAATGTGGTTTCTGGCGATTTATGTTCAGTCTGTAAAATTGAACCTTGTGGGAAATAAGAAAAAATGAACTTATCTGTATGATCTACTGTTTATCGTGATGGCGGTTTACACATAATTATGTCATCTAGTTCGTTAGCTTCACATGAATTAAAATACGGTCTCATACACAATACAAAATGAAGACATCTTAAACTTGGGAATACACTCTCAAGAATATCATAACAAACATTCAAATAGAAATCATAACATTCATTGTTGCCATAATCCAAAGTTCAATCAAATCCATAAAATGAAACAAGTTTAATCATAAAACAGTCTCCACAACTTCCTCAGTGATTGGGAAGGAAGGGATACATTCGCTCCAATGACCGGCATAGCGCCTCTGCTACATCTTCACATTCATGGTTGCGATGTGGCTGAAGATCATTGTAACAGTATTTGAAAGCCTGCACACAACACAAAACGTTGATATGTATAATAAATATAGATAGAGTTAACCGGAAATTAAACAACCTACAAATTAGTCAATTTCATACCTGTGTCGCGTCTTCAATGGTCAGGGGGTTGACGAATGGGTGTGTACGTGGGAGGTACCAGCCCATGTAATCACCGCTACAGTCATGGCCTTGCTGGATAGGAGGGCCCATCGCAGCTAGGGTAAAGGAATGTATATTATGCGCATCTCATGCAAATCAAGCTCTGTCGTACTCCATCGTGTAGCTGTTGATCTTTGTTCCTCTCCAAGCCTTTGTAGGCACTATAGGCGCTCTTGGAACCTGCTGTACACGGGCAAACTGTCTCGCCACACGGTCTGGCATGTACGGCTTGGTTATCCAAAGACACGAGATAACTCCATGGAAGCGCGATGGAGCGAAGCTCACATCGTTAAAGTCAACTGTATCGTACGACATCCAATCAACCTAAACATAATAGGATGCAAAATAATTAAAAATCAAAGTCAACCTAAACATACCTATCAATCGTACCGAACGACATCCAATCAACATAATATATGCACTTACCAATCAGCGTCTCGTGCACATGCTCATGCATCACATCCGGAATATGACACAGCCCTGATCCAAATGCCAGTTGACCCCATTATGTTTCCAACTGGAAAGGCCATGCGCATATCTGTTTGCCTCGTTGCTGAAATCTCAACGGTGGCACAGGCTATAAATGTTTGCATTTTGAAACCAGTGTAAGCAATCCATTTGACATATTTATAATAAAATCTGAAATTTCAAGAATAAGGTTTTCCATGCAACTTACAATGCGCTGGTAAATGGTGTACGCCACGTGATTGGCAAAACCCTTCAGAAGTTCAGGTCTCTCCGGACCTCCAAGTACTCTAACCTGCAATTCAGGGTCATATCTGCCCTTTTTCTTCGATCGGGGAGGTTTTGCCCGCGAAGAGGTGGCTTCCTGTGGCTCCTCGTCCGCATAATCAGGTTGACCTCTTGGAGCCCAAGCCTGACTATCCTCGTCCTACATTTTTTTTACAAATGATAAGTAATTACATTTTTATCATACGCTCATATTTTTATATATTAAGGCTATTTACCATAGGATGAGGTGCGTTCGGGTTGAGCCTCGGGTTCTCCCATGGGTTGTACCCCATCTGCTCATCTACGCCGCCCTGATAATAGACGGGGCTGTGATGATGGATGTGAGGGCTCTGATGGAGGTGAGGGCTGTGATAGGACAGCGAGCTCTGATGGAGGTGAGGGCTGTGATAGGACATCAGGCTCTGATGGAGGTGATGGCTCTGATGGGACGGCGGGCTCTGCTGGGGCGGCAGACTAAAAGGAGGGCCATAATAGTTATTCTAATCCATCGTATCAGAATAACCATGGAGCGGGCTCGCATTGTAATCTGGGTACAACTGCGGGTCCGAGTCCGCACGACCACCCGCCACAGGAAATGATGGCGATGGCACAAACGGCAACACAGGGGGGTCAACATTGCCTGCCTGCCCGTATCCTCCATCATCCTGACTATCGCCCGCAAACCTACGGGTTACCTCCTCCTCAGTTTGAAACGTCCCGGGCGAGGTTTCTTCTGCTTCTACGCTTCGTTCTCTCATCGGGCTCCATGTACAACAATAAATCATTTTATCTCAAAAAATACAATTCCGGATATACCAAAAATAAAAAATTCAATTCGGGCAACAGAATGTACGTAATCCACACGTTATGTGTGGATACAGTCCACACGTAACGTGTGGACTGTCTCCACACACAACATGTGAAATTACATTTCCCCTTTCCGGTCACATTTCCGGCGACATTCTGGATTCCGACAAAGCATTATTTCATAAAAACTTCCCCAAAATCCAACAAAACTAACACTAATTAAACAATTCCAACAAAACTACCACTTGCATTTGGTTATTTTTATACAAATCCAACAAAAACCCTAAACATCCTTTCATACAAATCTATCAAATTTCTACAATTTAATACAAATATATCTATCAAATTAACCATCAAATGCAAATAACTACTTCAAAATTATACAAAAACAACAAATACAAGATCAAAAACACTAAAATAATATAGATCTACAATAACCTAACAAAAAAACTTAAAATAAAAATTAACAAGATATGGGATGTTACTAACCTTTGAAGGATATGGATCTACGTAACGTGCAAATCTTATTGATTCGTAACGAGGAGACAAGCTAGATACGTAACGTGGGAAGGGAGAATTTAGAAGAGGAGAGCGGCGGTTTAAGAAAGAAGAGGAGAAAGAAGAAGAAAGTTTGTCTTTTAAAGTCGGAGAGGCTCCCCACGTTACGTGGGGAGCCGTCTCCCACGTTACGTGGGGAGCCTCTCCTCACGTAACGTGGGGAGCCTCTCCTCACGTAACGTGGGGAGCCTCTCCTCACGTAATGTGATGACCCTATGCACTGAAAGACAATTTTACCTATGCGTTAAAAAGTAAGCCCATAGATTTATTTTCCCATTTCCTTATTCCACTTGAAAGTTGGTTGCTAATTTCAATTTTAACCACCCTTTATTTTAAAATTTGCAGAAACCACCCGTAACTCCTATTCAACTTTTATTTTACTACCCTCCTCGATTTTTAGTTATCTTTTCATTCAATATGTATCACAATGGTCAACTTGCCACCATTTTTTTTTCAAATGAAAAATATGTGAATTGGTAAAATTAGAAAGGGTAACATATTTTTCTAGGGAAAATTATTAAAGACATCATATTTCAACTTGAAAAGATTCGTCAACTAGCTAGATAAAAAAAAAGAACAACTTGCCACCTTGGGTTTCTTTGTTTTATCATGCTTTAGTTTAGTTTGTTTTGTTTGTTGTATGTTTTTTTTTTTTTTTTGGTATTGTTGTATTGTCGGTTAGTCTGGTTGTCAGTTTTTGACCTCTCGAAGTTTCACTTTGAATTCTTACTTTATCAAAAAAAAAAAAAAAAGAATAAACAGGCTACAAAGCTAAGCTGCATTTTCCATCGGGACAAAAAGGAATCATTTCTTTATTAAATATTTTATATTTTGATTTAGTTGTCGACCGGGAGCTATAAGAAAGAATGAAAAGAAAGAGTTCTTTGGAAGACATTCAAGTAAATTTAGAATTTTTAGTTTTTATCCGTAAAAATGCTATAGACTGAGAAATCGTTTTTTATGTGATTTTTGGTCTAATTTTTATTGTATCAAAACAAAAGGAGAACTTTGATCCCAACCTAATCAGGCTGATCTTTCACCTTTACTATTTTGTTTAGAAAAAAAGAACGGGACAAAATCGATTTCATTAGACCTTGTGGGAAGAAGAACACAATATAGACGGAAAATAGTGCACTGAAAATAATTTAGGTGTGATTTTTAATAAAACTGAAAATAAGGAGTGGAGTATTAAATATAGGGTATGTTTATATACACACGTTTTATTGTCTAAATATACACTGTTTTGTGTGTTTAGACTTAACGTACATATTGATGCGTTTAGGCTTAACGTACAAGGGACAAAACTGGCACAAATAATGGAAAATGTCCAGACCTGGTGCGTTTAGGGTTAACGTACGGTACTGTTCATGTGCGTTATGGCATAAAGTACAAGTTTAGCCTTTCAAACTTCAACGGATATGAACAGGAAAAATCCAACCGTTGGGTGCGTTAAGACATAACGCACCAAAGGGTCCGTTTTTTTAAGCCCCGATTTCAGCCTATATATACACACACTTTCATTTGCATTTCTCTTGCACACCAAATCACAACATTCAACTTGAACTATTCTAATCATGAAAGTGAGAAATGCAATTGGGTACAAGCACGAGAAGATGAAGAAGCAGACGAAGCGAACGACTCTTGGATGTCGGGTTCCGAAGACGAAGGAGACGATTGCGATTCGAGCGGCGATTTATTCACAATTAATGTTGACTTAATTTTCATTTGAGTAGTGAATCATGTCCTAGTTTTGTATGAAGTAGTTATAATGAAATATAACAATTAATTTCGACTGGCATACGATAAATATCGAATATAATTAATTTTGTATGAAGTAGTTATTATGAATGTTAGCCATTAATATGATATTAGGTATGAAGTAGTAGTTTCCCTAGTTGCGCATAAAATTCCTGGATTGTGTTATGAATTATTAATGTCTTTGCAAATTTGTTGTATTTTTAGTTTGTTATAATTGTAGATAGTATAATAATTCGTAAATAACAATTAATTATAGGGGGAGATTATGGAGATTATTTTCGTACTGGCGTAGAGTGGCGGAGTATGAATGAAATGGTTGAATGGGCTAGAGCTACAGCAAAAGAGTTGATGATAGTTTTGGTGAAACGTACCTCAAATCCGTACATAGTTAGTTTGACATGCGATAGATATGGTGAGCCTGTAACACCCCCAAATATATAACCTTGAAAGTATTACCGCCAGTGACCTCAGATTCCACATCCGAAGCCACCAAAGGCTTAACCAATTTATACAAATCATAAAACAACATTTAATACGAAATATCATAACATTTGATTAAATCAAAGTCTCGGAATTACATCCACAATTCCAAATACAACCAAAATACATAATATGTTTCAATACAACGGAAGTCTTTTAAATAATTAACAAAAATGTCTTGATCGGAGCGATCACCCGCCTAGGATCTCAACCTTGATAAAACTCTTAAAAACTCCATCTGTCTTCATCGTCGTTTCTAGCCTTCACGTAACGGGAGTTTACCTGATGTGCCGTATGAGACGGATGACACCAGCCAACCATGCAAGGAATAAAACCCGGTTGGTTAGTCTAATGAAAGACTATGCAAGGGTAAAACAGAAAGGTTCTAAGATAGGCGTATTAGGTTAGACCCATCGCTTCTCGAATGAAAGCCGATGACGATAGTAAACCTCAATTCCTCTACATAATGATTCAAAGTAGAATGATCAAGGGAAGACTCCTAAAGATCGAGTCTAAAGGAAACATATGAAGAGAAGACTCCAAGAGATTGAGTCTTATCGGAAAGTATGACAAGTGTTCGGGAATATTAAAGTTTCACACAAGCGTTTAAAAAGACTTGCCCATTTGGGTCCACGACCAACCTCACCGCGTAATGCGAATTCAGATTTGGAAGGAGGACTTACTTTAGTCAAAGTCCATACGAGTTTCCAAGTTGTACTTCTCACCCAAGGTTCGTTAATTATGTGCATAGCGGCACTTATCTTATTTTAGTGACAAAGCGTACATTCACGTTATAAGCTTTTATTTGTCATCTCATCGCGAGAGATATTGAAGGGAATAAATCCCGAGAATCGGCACCAGTTGTGTGCACCTACCCTGAGTAAGGACAAGGTCATGACCAGAGAGTACTAGGGAAAAATCATCCTAGCACCAATTATAAAGAAACAAGTAGACCTCGCAAGGTACATAGCGTTCCTACGAATACTCGTTCTAACTAAACAGTTAAAACCACATAATAATCCACATCAATGCCATCATGACAACAATATATATATATCAATAATAGCGTTGTTCTAGCAGTATATACAACCTATTATAATATCTCTTTTAATCGTATCAAATACGTTTATCAAAACTGTTCCCAACGAAAACAATATTCATCCCATTTAATTAACAATTAAAACAATTGATAATTAATAGAAATATGGAATGATAAGCAAGAGCGAACCGCCACTTGCCTTAGATTAGACGAACGATTGACGAAGACAGGTTTCTAGGTCCGGAACGGGAACAGAACTCGGATTACAGATTCCTACGGAACGACCCATAACGAAACCCTATGTTAGATTCGACATAAAATGATACGAATCTAAGAAGGAACGAACGAAATCGAAAGAATGAAGCTCCCGACCGAGATCGGCATGCCCAAGGCCACGATCGCGATTGCCAGAGCAATCCGCGGTCGCGGCTGGGATTCCGCAGTCGTGGTTGTCGAGGACAAGGCGTCCGCGAGTGTCATAACAGCGGCCGCGGATGCGACCGACCTTGTCACTGCCGCGGTCGCGGCAATTCATGTCCGCGGTTGCGGCTATGAACTCCGGCGACTCTAAAGGGAGAAAATCTCACCGGCGACGACGCGACGGGGCTCGATTCAAGGGGGCTTCGACTCCAACCTTCCTTGTGCCTCCAATGCACCACTCCAAGGCTGCTACAACTCCGGGCGATGCCTCCGGCGACACTTCGAAGATTCCGGCGAGGCTTGGAACTCCGGCGAGCAAGAAAACGAACGAGAGAGAGAGATATCAGATTTGGGTGCCCTTAAACCCTCCCAAATCGACTCTATTTATAGCCCAAAGAAGGATCTCTCCCAGCCCAGATCAACGGCGAGTCAGACGATCAACGGTGGCGCGAACGGCGAGGAGTCAAACGACGCGACGCTGGCGTGTTGGAGTTTTCCGCGGTCGCGGAACTTTATCCGCAATCGCAGAAAATTCCTATTGTAATATCCCTCATTTTATAAGGATATTTTGGAATTTTTTCAACTCCCGTATTACATGTCGGATTAAATTCAGAGAAGTTCAGACATTCGATAACATGTTTGATCTCTGTAATATTTTTTCTAAGTAATATAAAATACAGTTGACGTATTTCCGGGGTTAAATAGTCGTTCGTGTACGAATATATTTAACTCAGGGTTAAGAAGATTAACTCAAAGTCAAAACGGTCAAAAATGGTGAAAAATGGCCTTGACCGCACCCCGTGGTCAAGTGGCCGCACCCGCGGCGAGGACCAGTTCTGAAGCAACAGGTGAGGCGGTCAGAGGAGACCACCGTACCCTGCCGCACCCCTGCCGCACCCCGCGGTGGGATATTTTTCTTCGGCAGCGTTATCCTCTTCCCCTCCACTGCAAGTGGCGCCGGTTGTCAGCAAGTGGTTGTCTCCCTTGGTCGAGGGCTTGTTCCCCTCCTAGCTGGGCCTATAAAAGGGAGAGCAAACTGAAGAAGAGAGTGCTGATCTGCTCTTCTTCCTCCTCTGTTTTCTCCATTAAAGCCCAAGCTTTTGAGCTTTGTTTGAGAGGTGATCGAACCCCTTTGAGCGTTTAGAAAGGTGTTCCTAAGTGGTATTCTAAAGCCTAAGAAGGTTGGAAGTGGACCCACAATCGAATCGGAAGCCAATGAACCAAACCAAGTGAGTTTCGCCATTAAAGTTGTCGAAAGCTCTCGCCCCTGTCATCTCGCCGCACCCGCGGCAGAGGCTCCACCGCACCCGCGGCGAGCTTGTCCGGGTTGTGTGTTCTTGGGTGTTTGGCTTTGGGCGAGGCTTGGCTTCCTTCGATTCTTTCGTATTCTTTTAGATTCGTATACGTGGATATCGAATCTAACTTAGGGTCTCGTTATGGGTCGTTTCTTAGGGATCTGGTATTCGAGATTTGTCCCTGCTTCTGACCCAGAAACCCATCATCTCTAAGCTTTGTTCAAGCTTTCGTCGGATCTAAGGCAAGTGGCGGTTCGCTCTTGCTCATCATTCCATATTTCAATTAATTATTAGTTGTTTAATTGTTAATTAGTTTGGCATGATTTACTATTTTCGTTGGGAACAGTTTTGATAACTGTTTGTGATTTTAAAAGATATTATAATAGGTTGTATATCTGTTAGAATAACGCTATTCTATATAAATATATGTGATTAAATACAGATATTATGATAGGTTGTATATCTGTTAGAATAACGCTATTATATCTGTTATTGGCCGCGATGGCATTGATGTGGATTATTACTGCGTTCGTAACTGTTTAGTTAGAACGAGTATTCGTAGGAACGCTATGTACCTTGTGGGGGTTTAGCTATTTCGTTATAACTAGTACTTGGTGGATTTTTTCCCAGTACTCTCTCTGGTCATGACCATGCCCTTACTCAGGGTTGGTGCACTTAGCTAGTGCCAAATCTTTTGGGATTTATTCCCTCTGAGATCTCTTGTGAGGAGATCTGATATCTCTTGTGAGGAGATCGGATATCTCTTGTGAGGAGATCCGATATCTCTTGTGAGGAGATCCGATATCTCTTGTGAGGAGATTTAAAAGCTTATAACGTGATGATCGTTTTGGAATTAAATGAGATAAGTGACGTTGTCGCACATAATTAAATATACCCTTGGGCGAGTAGCGCAGCTAGGCAATAGTGCAGCTAGGAAATCTCGTCTTGACTTTGATCAGAGTAAAGTTCTCTTTCCAATCTGGATTCGCCTTGGGCGGTGAGGTTGGTCGTGAGCCGAAACATCAAGTCGTTTTTGAACGCTTGTATGAATTATTTATGTTTCCCAGCATTTGTCATGCTTCTGTTAAGACTCATTTTGTTGGAGTCTTCTTTTGGGTTTATTGTTGTGAGACTCGGTCTCCAGAATCTTCTCTTAATCATGTATTTTCATGTAATTCAGTAGAAGTATGGTGGTTGACTATCGTGATCGACTTTTATTCGAGATACGATGAGTCTAACCTAATACGACTACTTCGAACCACTCTGCTTTGTACCCTTGCATAGTCTTTCAGTAAGACTAACCAACCGTAATTGTTCTCTGCATGGTTGGCTGGTGTCATCCGTTCGATTCGGCACATCAGATAAGTTGTCATCCCGTGAAGGCTAGAACGACTATAGAGGCGAACGGTGTTTTGACAAGTTTATTCAGGTTGAGATCCTTGGTGGGTGATCATTGCGATCAAGACCCTTTGTTAATTATTTTAAAAGACTTCCGCTGTGTTAAATATGTTTTGTGTAAAGACTTCCGCTGTAATGAACCTGATTTTGTATTTTGGTTGCATTTCGGATTATGGATGTAATGCCGAAATAATGATTTTAATCGAAGGTTATGATACTTTGTATCATAATTGTTGTTTGATGATTTATATCAACTGGTAAAGCCTTGGGTGACATCGGACAGAACGTCTAAGGTCACTGGCGGTAATGCCTTCAAGGTTATATATTTGGGGGTGTTACACCTATGCCCAGCCCTTCTGAAACCCATTTTTCCGCGGTCGCGGAAATGCCTTTTCCGCGTTTGTTTGCCCGGGGAAAGGTTTGGCGTGGGTTTTAAACCCCTGATTAAATATATTTGTACCCAAACAAATATTGTAAGCCCCGAAAAATACATCGAATGTATTTTATATCACTCAGGGGATTTTACAGAGATCAATCTCGATACAGAAATCCGAACCTATCCAAAAACGATACGATCACAGAATGAGGGTTGAGTAAAATATCCAAATACCCTTACTAAAAATGAGGGGTATTACAGAGCCGAGATCTGGGAGGCCTAAAGTTAATGTAGAAAATCCAGAGTTTTCGGTTCAGAGGATTCGAAAACGTAGATCGAAGAAGTGCGGTTGTAGATTCGAGCTATACGGGTGCCGTTTGAAAAACAAGACAGGATCCCTTACTGAAAATGGGTCTTGGATGTTATACATGACACCCACAACCACAAGCTTTATGCTAGTTTTCATGGGAATACATTCATGGGTCGAATGACCCAAGAGGAGGAGGAGATAGCTAAGAGATGGGGTGATGGTCGGAAGACTCCGAAAGAGATTGTTTCGGACTTGAGGAAACACTTTCCGGGAAATGTGACATCAATGAAGCAGGTTGTAAACTTTTTGCAAAAGCTCCAGTACGAGGATCGTGGGGAATTGACGGTTACCCAGTGGTCCCTTCAATTTCTGAAAGAGAACGGGTATATTTTTTATCCTCTTAGGGATGTGAAGAAAGGGCAAGAGGTGGAGATCCTGTTTTTTGCTCATCCGGAGTCGCTACGCTTGTTGAAGAAGTTCCCGCACATGGTGATCATTGACGCCACATACAAGACAAATAAATATGTAAAACATTTTAATAATAGTTAGTTTTTTTTATGTGCTAGGGTTTAATTAGTTATATTGACAAGTATTAATACGTTTTTTTTGTTTTGTGTATGAATAGGTATGATAAGCCTTTGGTGGAGATTGTTGGTTTTACCTGCACTCACAAGATGTTCAACATTGCGTACGCATTCACCCGAGCAGAGAAGTTTTTCCATTACCAGTGGATAGTGAGTGCCCTTCGGAACTTGTTTCAGCAGTTAGGAGTTATGCCCAATGCTATAATGACCGATTGTGAAAAGGCTCTCATCAAAGCTATTAAGGTAGTATTCAAAGACGCCCCGGTTAGGCAGATCTTGTGTTGGGTCCATATTAGAAACAACATCAAGGCACATGCGGACAAGGTTATAAAAGATAGTGCCAAGGTCGATATGTTTACAAACCATTGTTGGGGACTATTTTGCTCGACCACGGAGGAAAGGTACGAGGAGAGGCTCAGAGCATTGAGAAAGTCGTGGAAGAGCGGCCTTGTTGGATACGTCGAGAGGGAATGGCTGACTCCTTACAAGGAAAGTATAGTAAGAGCCTGGACGGATGACACCCTTCACTTCTTCACACGAACTTCAAACAGGTATCTTTTGAACATTGTGTAATTAGAAGAGTTTACTATTTGGTATGAATGTTGTACTAAGGAAAAATATTATTGTTTTGATAGGGTTGAGGGGATGCATCGTGTGTTGAAAGATATTGTAGGGTCTAGCAGACGGCTTTAACAGATTGATCGTAAGGATCCACCATGCAATCATTCTTCAAATAGACACGATTAAATCGACCATGAACAAGTCGCTGTCTACACGTCCAATGGAGTTCAACGATCCAGGGTTTCCGGAGCTTGCCCGAATGGTCTTTTCAAGGCTATTTTGCAGAGTGTCGGATATGTGTTTTGATTTGTTGTTGGCCATGTATGATCAGCTACTGAAGGATGAGTATTCAGAAGTATGCGATGATCATTGGGTGAGAGACTGCCTTGGGTTGCCGTGCGTCCACGATATTGCAAAAGCCATCATTACAAGGACGGCTCTCACTCCAGACGACATTCACGACTTTTGGAAGGACTTGCATTGGGAAGAGGATCCAACAACATCTGTGCTTGCTGATGACAGTGTATCTATTTCCATTCCAGAGTTGAGATTACGTGAGATGTGGTCGAGAGTGCAAAGTCGTACTTTGACCCAAGCCATGTTATGGCAATTGAGTGAGTTGTACATGGCCTTGGAGCATCCAGAACAGAGTACGTTTATGGAGCCAACGAACATCTGTAGAAAGGGAAGGCCAAGTGGTGCGAAGAACAAGGCAAAGGGGTCGCCGAGTAGGGAAAAGATCCTGCATGAGCACGTAAGAGAAGACTTACTGAAGTCTGAGAAGGCAAAGGCACAGAGAAAGGCAAAGGAGAAGGTGAAAGGGCCAGGCCGTCCCAGAAAGCAAGCAAGTTTCGTGGTGCTGGATGCTGAGGACATGCAATTCCAACCGCAACCAGAAGAATCACAATTTGAGGACGACCATGTGGGAGTCCGTCAGTCGGAATGGCCCGAAGAACCCATGATTCATTTTGGGGTGGACTTTGGGGTTCGGAATATCGATTACTTCTGGTTTGGGTACATTAACGGTGCTATGTACGTTCAGACAGACACTGTGGCTATCGGTCTTTGGTTGTGCTTATGGGGATGAGTCAGGGTCAATATCCCTTGATCCGTAGCGCGATGGCAATGGAGTTGCGTGTCAACCGACAAATGTGGGAGCCGATACAAGCTTATTCAAGACCAGGGTCATGGGACGATTTAATGGTTCAAATTAACTATGTTAATACCCCTTGTGGCCCGAATTATTGGCTTGACATGCCATTCATGGGTTTAGTGTTTGCCACGGTGTACAACGTTGCTATCATCGTCATATCTGAGCACCCTTCATTTACCAATACGGGCGTCTGGACCAAGCTTCGCACCTCCCATAAATTTTGTGGGGATAGCACACGTAGGGGATCACAACCACCGGATACCGGTAACGTATATCTACTTGTACTTAGATGTTTCATTTGCAATATTGTGTATGCTAATTGCATTTTTTTTTTGCATTCCTATAGGTGAAGGTCATTAACGACTCTCCATTACCACCCATTACGGATGCGTGGCGAAGACATTGTGATCTGAACATCCGCTGGTGGGAAACATTGTATGTTTCGAAATTGCAAGAGTTTAGGGAATGCCGCATGTCAGACGGCAAGAATCCAGATTATGTGGCGTATTAGATCCACATAGTGAATTGTAATACAATATAAAATGGGAAATTTGATGTGAGTCTCTTTTGGTTATTTGCTCATTATTTTTGCTTTGGTGGGTTTCAGAGTAATCCATACGTAATCAAAAAGACATTAAACTTATGCAATCATAACATTGGAATTTATACATGCTGTAATAATAACATTATTCATACAATTTGAAGACATATCTAATAAAAAACATGGTTATAACTTATTTCGTTATATCAATACCCCGATAATATATATGTCTCTTTAACTTCCAACATTTATCGGAAAGGGTATCGCACAGTTCCTGAAGCTTATTTCTTTCCTTCACCAAATCTCTGATAATCTTGGCAGCATTGTCGTCATACGGTGGATCGAGCCACTTAAAGGTACGACACCCTCTCATATCTTCATACCGCTCCGTTGGGACGTAATCCTTGCATGCAAGATACCTTCGTTTATAGTGATTGGGCCTGTCACAAGTGTACAACACGACCGGGAAATTGCATTCGCACATTGTAACCGGAGGTAATGCACTGCTGGACGATGAAGCCATCCTCTGATATGGAATACGGATTATTGTATCAAAAGATATAAACTCTTGCAAAAACTAAAGCCAAGAAATGATGACAAAAAAAAAAGATGACAAATGTTACCGGAAAGTTTAATAATGTTGTGCAAGGCGGATCCAGAGCTCGTGAATGCCGAAAAATGACCGTTGACAATTAGCTTCTTAATAGGTGAGGTGATTGTTGTGTTTGGATGTGGAAGAGAATGGAAATTGACATGGGTATATATAGGGAGGAGGGAAATTCGACCGGTATAAAATTCGACCGTTGGTGCGTTTAGTCTAAACGCACAAACAACGGTCGAATATTGGCCGTTATGAATATGACCGTTGGTGCGTTTAGTCTTAACGCACCAATGGCTGGGCTTGAATTTGGGCCCAACACTGTTTGGGCCTCTTAGGAGCCCAATGGCTATGTGTGTGTTTAGGGATAACGCATAGTGTTGTCATAATTGTTTCGTGATTTAAGACATAAAAATCATAACAAACTATATGATAATGTTAAATGCTATTTTATGCTTTTTTTATATACTTTCCAAGTATAAAGTATAAAATTCATATTGAATGAATTAACATTATCTTATCATATAGTTAATAAATGTCTTATATAGTAATGTGATAAGAATAATTGTTACGAAGTTATAATATAAACTTTAAGGCTTTGCTTAATATAACTAATTATATGATAATGTTAATTGTTATTTTATGATTTTTATACTTTATACTTATAAAGTATTCATTAGTCATGGTTTATACTAATGTATTGTACTAAATTCCTAAGCAAGCAATACTTGCACTATATACTAACATGAACTTCATACTAACGATATAACATGAAGTATGAAGAAGTTGTACGTATAGGTTATAATACTATATTATTATAATATTTTACTAATGTATCACTCGTATTATAAGTTAATGGGCCCAGACAAAGTTTTATGAAGTTATAATGTGATGAGAGTAAGTGTTATGAAGCTGTCATATTAACGATATAGCATGAAGTATGAAGAAGTTGTACGTATAGGTTATAATACTATATTATTATAATATTTTACTAATGTATCACTCGTATTATAAGTTAGTGGGCCCATTATGCGTTTTTTGATCCTAATGAGCCTAGTTGGGCCCATTAATAGTTTTTTGATCCTATTGGGTCCATTATGCGTTTTTTGGGCCTAGTTGGACCCATTAATAGTTTTTTTATCATATTGGGCCCATTATGCGTTTTTTGGGCCTAGTTGGGCCCATTATGCATTTTTTGATCCTATTGGGCCCATTATGCGTTTTTTGGGCCTAGTTGGGCCCATTAGACGTTTTTTGATCCTATTGGGCCCATTATGCGTTTTTTTGGCCTAGTTGGGCCCATTAGGCATTTTTTGATCCTATTGGGCCCATTATGCGTCTTTTGATCCTATTGGACCCATTATGCGTTTTTTGATCCTATTGGGCCCATTATGCGTTTTTTGGGCCTAGTTGGGCCCGTCAGGCGTTTTTTTATCATATTGGGCCCATTATGCGTTTTTTGGGCCTAGTTGGGCCCATTAGGCATTTTTTGATCCTATTGGGCCTAGTTGGGCCCATTAGGCGTTTTTTGATCCTATTGGGCCTAGTTGGGCCCATTAGGCGTTTTTTGATACTATTGTGCCTAGTTGGGCCCATTAGGCTTTTTTTGGTCTATTTCGCGTTTTTTGGCATATTTCTGGTGTAGTCCTTTAAAAATATATATACGTAACACAAAATACAAAACACAAGTCCAAAAAGTTTATAAAATCCCAAAAGTATATAAAAAAAACACATAATATCACTAATCTCCACCGGGCTGACTCCCACTACCCTCCTCGGGCTCGTGTATAGAATCCAAAAATATATGTGATGCACGAGGTGGAGGGGGGGCATCGGAGGAGTCTCATCAGCCAGCATATGCAATAGCCGACTCATTATCTCGTCAACCTCCTGAACGGGGATAAGGTCCCTATGCCTCCGCCTCTGCAAATAGGCACGGATCTCACCACCAACCAACTGGTTCCGCTGTATTGGTAAATACCCATTAGAATTTAAAAATGACAAATTAATAAATGACATTAATTGAATTAAACGAATTAAACATACCGCAAGAGTGTCCACCGATGGTGTGAGATGGACAGGGCCCTGAGGACGATCATGTCTGCTGGATCTGGGATCCACCAGCACATGCGAATACTCGTCCAACCAGTCCAGATAGTCATATGTCACGTCCTAATAACGCGTGGCTGGTGGAGCATCAATCTGGATCAAAGGCCTCGGATCCTCATCCCATGCCCCCAACAGATGAGTGTCGAATGTGACGTCGTAATATCTGAGGTCGTTCTGGCGGATCACTATCATCGGCTCTAGAGGTAAGATCGGGATCCCCTGTACATGCCCAAACTGACGAAAGCAGCGGCCCGACAGGTACGGCTCCTGAATATCCATGATCTGAATGATCCCTCTAAACAGGGAAGGAGCATACTCTGGTCAGTCGAATGATACTCTAGGAAACGGGAACCACTGTACCTGTAACAAATAAAATTGATAACATATTATAAAATATTTAGCATGAAGTACATATTATAAATTAAAATATTAATATAAAGGAAGATAATACCTCCTCATATCTAATGATGTCGAGCAACTGGCGCATACACATCAAACGCCCAGGATCCTTGCCTTGTGGGACCTCCTGGCCATCTCTGATGGCAAAAGCATCGTCGACCATGACAGCTGGGTCCGTGACATAATGTCCACGAAAATGAGGAAAGTACGCCCATATCCAGGACTATATAAGAAGATCGAACGAAGTAGAAGATTAGAAAATAAATAATTTTAACGTATAAAATTAATTAAAAAAATTTCAATTTTTTTTCTTACCCTTAAAAGTATGCCACAACTGGCAATGCCCTGCGCCTCTCGTCTGGACGTCTGTCCTAAGTTTCGGTACAAGAACGCCAGAATGCATGCCCCCATGCATATCGGCATGTGGCCTCGTGATCGAACAGCAGTGCCAACCACTTGTGCTTGATCTGACGGGTAGACTTGTTGACCAACACTGTGGAGCCGAGCATCAGGAACAGATAAAGTGAAGCCAAGATGCTCTCGTCCCTCTGCTCGCTACCCATCATGCGCGTCAAATCATCCCGCAGCCTCTTGATAGGGATACCGCCAGTAGAGTACCACCTATCCACCTGAGAACTATCGTCAAACCCAAAAAGGTCCAACGCAATCCTCCGTCTAAGCTCTGGATCCGTCACACCTGGTGCCGTACAGCTCCTCCCGTCAATGGGCACCCTGAGTATCTCATAAACGTCGTGTAGCGTAATCGTCATCTCGCCCCAAGGAAAATGGAACGATGACGTCTCAGGGTGCCATCTCTCCACAAAAGCAGAGACCAAGACGCGATCAACTGCCCCGGTGCCAAGAACACGGAGATGTGTGAGGCCACTACGCTCCGCTAGCCGAAACCATGACTCTGCCTCGGGTCTGATGAACTGTAACACCCCCAAATCGTAACCCATTTGGAAAGGTATTACCGCCAGTGACCTCGGTGTTCCTTACCGAAGCCACCCAAGGCTTTACCGGTTTAAACACAATCATGAAACACAAATGATACAAAATCATTGTAATATTTAATTAAATCATGAATCCCGGGATTACATCCCAATCCCGAATAGGACAAATATACAGAGTTAAATCAAACACAACGGAAGTCTTTCTTAAAATATTACAAAAGAGTTGTGATCACCATGATCACATGCCCAAGGATCTCAACCTGATTAAAATTATTAAAACATCAAAACAACCGTCATCTTCATAGTCAATCTAGTCTCCTCATATCTGCGTTCTATCTGATGTGCCGAATCGAACGGATGACACCAGCCCACATGCGGAGAACAATGTTCGTGGGTTAGTCTACTTGAATAGACTAGCAAGGGTAAAAAGCAGAGTGGTTCGAGTGATCGTAACCGTTTACTATCATTGTCCCTCGAATAATAACCGAAGGGACGATACATAACCCGGCACTTTCACGGAATAACAACAAGAGGTATGCAGAAGAGACGACTCTGAAAGACTGAATCTCCATAGAGACCGACCCGAAAGAGACTCCAAGAGATTGAGTCTTAAGGAAATATGACAAGTCTGGAACATTATAGCTTCATATGTATATACATAACGTTAAAAATTGACTGAGATGCTTCGGTTCACGACCAACCTCACCGTATAATGTGAATCACCGCATGATACGACTCCAGATTGGAAAGAGAACGTACTACATTCAAGTCTAAACGAGTTTTCCTAGCCGCACTATTACTTAGCTGCGCTACTCGTCGAGGTATATTAATCATGTGCGAACCTATGGCACTTATCTTATTTAATTCCAAAACACACAATTACGTTATAAACTTTTAGGATCAGCTCGTCCCGAGACGAGAGATCTTTTGGGAACACTCACAAGATTTGTGACATTGTTTAAGTGCACCACCTCTTCACCCAAGTAAAGAGGTAGGTCATGACCATCCAATTGGTATTAGGTGGGGACGAGCCACCTCTCTACCTGATTATAAAGAAACGACTGGACTCCAGGGCCTCAGTAACGTTCCCACGAATACTCGTTCTAACTAAACAGTTCAGAACAGTCAAATAATCATATTAAAGCCATCACGGCTAACATCATAGATATATTTCAATCTAGGTCTATATATATATATATAATAGCGTTGTTCTAGCAGATATACAACCTATTATAATATCCATCTTAATTTCCAAAGATAGTTTCATAAAACTGTTTCCAGACATGAACAATGATCAATCCAAATTAATTAACAATTAAGCAATTGATAATTAATGGAAATATGGAATGATAAGCAAGAGCGAACCGCCACTTGCCTGGAATAGATTCGGCGATGAATCTAGACGAGACGACTACTGATGATATCCTTTCCGAGGATATGGCCTAAGCTTCAGATAGCTCCAACGGATTACGAGTCCACACGCGATCCAGCGAATCACGTTCTAACGCTCGTATAATTTCGGGTTAAATCTGGACTGAAAGGATTTTGGACCTCTCGGCCCAACAACAATTAAACAAGGGGGAGGGCCCCACTCCACTACTGTTCACCATCACCTTCAACCCAATTTCATGAACAACAACAGCATAACAACGAAACAGGGGCTCGGCTCGACGGGGGTCTTCGACGCTGGGACGGAGCCGCGTCGGGGAAAAGGAGGAGCAGCACCACGGAGGTGGCTCGGACAGCAGCCCAACAACAGCTCGCAGCAACGCATCACCACCCAGAACAGGGGAGGGGCAGAGGATGACGCGGCGGAGCTCGGCTGGCTTCGGCGGCTGGCAACGACCGACGGGGGACGAGCTCGGAGAGGGCTCCACCGGAAACGAGGTGGCGAGAGGAAGCTCGAACGGAGGAGAGAGCTCGCCAGCGGAAGCTTTGACAAACAGAGAAGGGAGCGAGAGGAAGCAGAGGACGAGAGAGATGATGAAGATGGGGTGACTTTCCCATCTGATTCCACTCTCATATATATAGTCAAAGATCACTCCTTGGAGAGCAAGGAATGGCCCAAACCGTGGGGAGCAAGGAAGGAGCAAGTGGATCGGTCAAAAAAATCAAGTGGCCAAAGAGATAAGAGTTGGCCAAGATAAGATTGTACGTGGAGGGTAAGTTCCACAGGATGAGATTGGTATGGGTTTTAAACCCCGGAAATTATATATTTATATCCAAACAAATATTCTAATCTTCGAAAAATACATCGAATGTATTTTATACCACTCAGGTAATTATTTCGGATATTATGGAAGTTGCGAAAAATTCGAACTCCACTGAAAGCGAAATAATTAATTGAACGAAGGTTGGGAAAAATACCCAAATACCCTTACTAAAATTGAGTGATATTACATGAACTGCTCTAGCTCAGTGACCATGCCGACGTGGAAGTGAACCCTCAAGACCTTACGGGTCTGCATTTCGATAATTAATATTAGCTACGAAATTAACAATATTTTTTTATACAAGACAAATATGGGATAACAACAAACGCACCAAATCCTGAGCCTGTTGGCGCAACTGACGACCCGAAACACGGGGAGCTTGAACAGCATCTGCAGCCTCCTCTGGCGCAGCCTCTGGATCGTCATGTCCTCTAGCTCTCCTGCGTCGTCGCTGCTGTCTAGGAAAGGGTGGGGGCATGAGGGGGAGGAGGGGCCAAAGGAGTCAAGTCAAAAATCGCCCTCGCGATATGTGTAGTGTAGCTGCAAAGGAGGATAGGGATGTGCGGCCCTCCAGGCATCCAAGAAGACTGCCCTAGAACGGGGCCATGAGCTGGAGCTGGAGGTAGAGCTAGAGCTGGTGCTGGTGCAGGGGAAGGAATGGGGGAGGGGGCAGCAGGACCAGACGAGACCAGGGAGGAAACGGGGGATGGGACAGAACAAGGAGGTGGAGGGTCGGTCTCATCCGGCAAAATCGGGTCAAAGGAAACCCTGTACTCTCCCAGCAGGTCCTCGTTCTCCTCTGACACCTGACAGGGCGCCTCATCAACTGGCATATCGTCACCAGATGTGACGTATGCGTCCTCCATCCTCGCATCCTCGGTCGGACCAGAAGCTGGAACCGGCGAATCTGCTGCTAATAAGTCCGCCCTCATCTGCACCACGCGACGCCGCACTGTCGTTGAGATGTGCCTTCTAGGCGCACCGCGTCGATCAACTACCGGAGCCGGATGTGTCATCCCCTCAGATCCTCCCAAGGCGTCCCATAATGCCTAAAATTATTGTTTCGTAATTTATTATAGACATTATTTGATTCCGTTCTAATTTCATTAATCTATTTCTCTAAATTTTATATGAAATTCTAAATTTCATTTGAATTTTATGTAAATTATCTATTTTTATATGAAACTTAAATTATATAATTTAATATCTAAATTATCTAAATTTTATTTTTATTTCAATTTCTAAATAATTTAATTTCATATCTAATTTATCTAAATTTCATATTTATTGTTCCGTTCGGAATTATCTAAATTTCATATCTTTTTCTCTAAATTTTATATGAAATTCTAAATTTTATTTGAATTTTATCTAAATTATATATATATATATATTATCATATTTATCTAATTTATATCTAATTTGGATGAATTCTAAGCAAATCTAACAAATATAACGAATAAAATTTAACGACAAAATGCATTACTTACATGACGGATGCGTGGTGTAGGTGTAACGTCGGTGGGTGTAACGTCGGTAGGTACACCCGATGGGATCGATAGGGTCAACCGACGTCTCGCGCCACCACTCGTCCGTCGGACTAAACTACCCGCCTCCTCCTCCTCCTCCTCCTCCATGGCCATCCAAGACGCCACTAGAGCTTCACCGGCGGCAGCTCCTCCGACACCGGCGCCGACCCCTCCCACAGCGGCACCTCCGACAGCGGCGCCTCCCTTACCTCCGACATCCCTCGCCTAAGAAACACCACCACCGCCACCGGCCGTCCACTGCCCAGAAGATCCGGTCGCCGCCTCACCGCCTCCGGCCACCTCACCACCACCACTCGGACCGCCTAAAGCCCCCCTTGTCGAATCCATGCTCGGTTTTGAGGTTGAGTAAGAGGAAAATGGTTGGAAATCGAAATCGAACAAATTTCGGCTGCCGCTCGCTTCTGATCTGAAATGGGAAAGGGGAAGGGAAGCGTCTTCGACACTTAACGCACAGCTGTACGTTACGCCTAAACGCACAGCTGTGTTGGGCTTTACAATTTCTTTTGGGCTTGTAAATGTTGGTCCAATCAACCAGTGCGTTATGACTAAACGCACAGATTTTTTCCCAACTTTGTCTAAAAAGACCCTTATGTTCCTATGTACGTTTAGCCATAACGCACCAAAGTATATGTTTAGTCTAAACGCACTAAATAGTATGCATTTAGACGAAAAATCGTGTGCATATAATTTTTTCCTAAATATAAAAATGCAAAAATAAGGGTGTGATTAATTGCAATTCCCTTTTTTCAAGACTCATCTTTCTAGGCTAGCTTCTCTTTCAATTGTTTTATTTCTTGAATAAAGGACCTTCCGCAATAATGAGATTCGGGTCGGGTTTTGCTGTGAGGTATAATACCTTGCTTGTAAATTGAGGTGGGTTTCTCGAATCGCGAATGCAAGGTGAGAAATGAGAATTGGGATTCAGAAATTGCTCATCAGGTAAATCCAGCTGTGGAATTCATATCTCTGAATTAGTGGGTCAGATTTATCTATCTCAATTTTAATTTGGGTGAACTTCTAGTTTCAATTGACTAATCCGTTTCTTCCTAAATCTTAATAGACTGTGATATTTGATGTTCTGCATCTTATTTGGTTGTAGGAACTGTGATCTATCCCAAATTTCTGCATCTCAATCCAAAAATACGAGTTTGGGGGTGAAGTTCTAGTCTTGAATTATACTGGTTTTGGCAGAAATATGAATTATCATGTCGGAGTTTCGCCTAGGGTTCGTGAATTTGTGGCTGTGAATTGCTCTTACTTGTTAGCAATTGGTGAGGAATAGTAGGTTAGGGCAAGAATTAGAGATGGCTAGGTTAAGTAAAACCAGAAGCATGCTTGAGGACTTTGTAAGAGAAGGATCATTCAAATGGTTAGTGGGAAACCGAAGCTCTTTCGACGAAGAGGTTGAAGATATAGGGCATCAAATTTCTGGAGATAAATCATGGATACCTGAGCTCTCCTCTGTAGCTAATGTTGTTGTCAGAAGATGTTCAAGGTAACCATTTGATCCTCTGAATTTAGTGTTATTACTCATACATGTTCGACCTTTAAGAAACGAATGTAGATTATCATGGATGAATGTGATGCAAATCTTCTATTGATACCGTTTACCTTTAGAAGATGAAAATGGATATATAACCTCATAATTGTTTTTGCCATGTTGTTATCTGCTCGTGCAGGATCCTCGGTGTTCCTATAAATGATCTTCAAAAAGAGTTTGATTCATCAGCTTCACAACTGCTAAAAGATTCTTCACATTATGCGCGGAATCTACTGGAATTCTGTTGCTTTAGAGCTCTTGCTCTTTCCACACATGTGACTGGTCACTTGGCTGATGCAAAGTTCCGCCGCTTGACATTTGATATGATGCTTGCTTGGGAAGCCCCAGCTGCTACCAGCCAACCTTTGCTTAATGTGTGTTTTTAATTATTGATTACATTTTTTGAACAATACATCCACTAAAATTTATCAAAGATTAGTTTTTGTTTTAAAGCATGCATTTCCTGCTTATGTAATCGTCAGCTTGCACGCTAATGTTCTCTATACGCTTCTTATTTTCAGTTAGATGAGGATGCTACTGTTGGGAAAGAGTCGTTTCACCGAATAGCTCCAGCAGCTCCGATAATTGCGAATGTGGTTATTGTGAACAGTCTTTTTGAGGTTCTTACCACTTCAACTGGTGGCAGGCTTCAGTATCCCACCTATGAAAAGTATTTACTCGGTTTAGAAAGGTACATCTTTCATGTTTTAGTTGTAGAATTGGGTTTTCGTTACACGATAAAGATCGAAATCAAATACATTTGTTGATATTTATCTATTGGTCCAGGGCAATAAAAAGATTAAGGAATCAGTCCGGGTCATCTTTGTTGTCTGCCTTTCGATCGGATAAAAACGAAAAGATCCTTGATGTAGATGGTACAGTGACCACCCAACCAGTTCTACAACATGTTGCGGTATCCACATGGCCTGGTACGTTTCTTGTAATAGTCCGGTCTCATGACGATAAGTACGCAAATTAAAAATCAATTACTGAATGTTATGCCAAAGGGAATATAGATAATTTCTAATAGAAAACTTATAGCATGATCGTATTCTCAAAATTTTCGGCTGGATTATTCTAAGGAACTAAATTAATTTCCATTGTAATAAGATATGAATTGAAATTGTTATATCTTGGTATTGTAAATTGCAGGCCGCCTAATTCTTACTGACCATGCGCTTTACTTTGAGCCCCTGCGTGTTGTATCTTATGACAAAGCAAAAAGATACGACTTGGAAGAAGATTTAAAGCAAGTTGTGAAACCCGAGGTGACTGGTCCGTGGGGTACTCGATTATTCGACAAGGCAGTCTCATACAAGTCGATATCCGTGTAAGACTCGATGCTCGTTTTTTTATGTACCATCATCAGTTTCATTATCATGTTTCTAGTTTAGATTCACGTGTTCATATAAATGTACACGTGTTCATATAAATGTACACGTGTTCTTATCTGTCTGAAGTTAGCATCATCTTGTAGATCAGAACCGGTAGTAATGGAGTTTCCCGAGCTTAAAGGGAATACTCGTAGAGACTATTGGCTCGTGATCATCCAAGAGATCTTATTCGTCCACAAGTTCATACGCAAGTTCCAGCTAGCTGGCAACGCACGTGATGAAGCTCTATTAAAAGCCGTGCTTGGGATCCTTCGTTTACAAGCTGTTCGAGACGTAGTTTCTGTGGGCCCGCTCCGATACGACTCTCTTCTTGCTTATACCCTCTGTGACAATCTCCCTGGTGGAGACCTAATCCTAGAAACTCTTGCAAGCATGTTAGCTACACGGGAGTCGGAACGAGCCAATAGTCCCCGAGTTAGTAGTGGCATGTATTCCGTATCGGCTTTGACTATGGCGTCTAGTTTGGGGTTCGGATTGGGATCGACTTCTACCGAGGACAGCGATTGCGGGCTCGTTGTGGGTGAGATAGTAGTTGGCGGTTTGACTCTGTTGGAGAAGGCGGTTAAGGAATCTAGAAGCAACTATGAGAAGGTGGTATTGGCACAGGAAACTGTTGACGGCGTAAAAGTGGAAGGCATTGATACAAACTTGGCAGTAATGAAGGTATAATAATCTTTTTTGCAAATTTGTGCTTTTGCTTACATTTTGGTTTTGCAATTGTTGCTGATGTCGCTCTGAATAACGCCTGCATTCTGCAGGAATTGCTTCATCCGATGATAGAAATTTGGAGATCTCTTGAATCTGTATTCCTTTGGGAGGATCTTGTCAAGTCTACTGTTTTCTGTTTGATCCTTACTTATATTATTATCCGGTACGTCATTTGGAAGCTAATCACTTTCTCTTTTCAACTTATTATTTATACTCTAAATGTAGAGGCTGAAACGGTACTAAGGGTCCGTTTGGATTACATGTGTATCACATGTAATCCAAACGGGCCCTAAGAAAAAACTTATGAGTTGAACTTTTGTAGAACATTAATTTTACAAGATGTTTGCTTGTAGGGGTTGGATCGGATATCTCCCCGCTCTCCTTCTGATCGTTGTCGTTGTTTTCATGGTAATGTCTCGGTGCTTCGCCCAAGACGAGCATATAGATAGGATTATGGTAATTGCGCCCCCGCCAAAGAGTAAGATGGAACAACTTTTGGCAGTGCAAAATGCAGTTTCTCAGGCTGAAGAGATCATCCAAGATGCAAATATCATACTCCTCAAGATGCGCGCCTTGATGCTCGCCATTTTCCCTCAGGTTAATCGCTTCTTCCTCAAATCTATTCGAATATAAGGGTCTGTTTGGATTTCCTGGCAAAAGTACTGAAATTGGAAGGAAAAAAAGTCCTACAAAAGGGACCAAAATAGGTGACACAATTTCTTTTCCGCAAGGATGTTCTAGGATGGACTATAAATCGTTTGTGGGCCCACTCTAATCTGTCTTGCCCAAATGATCAGGCTAGTGACAAATGTGTGTTCGTGCTTGTGCTCTTGGCCTTGTTCTTCGCTTTCGTGCCCATCAAGTACATTATCCTTACATGTTTCTTGGAGGCTTCTACTCGGTATTCGCCACCTAGGAAAGCCGCCACAGAGAGGTTCCAGAGGCGGTTGAAGGAGTGGTGGTTCAGCATACCAGCCGCCCCCGTCGTTCTTGAAACGGATAAAGAAGACAAGAAAAAGAAATGACAGTGTTGAAAAAGGATACTTTGGACTGTAAATATGTTGTTAAATGTTAATAATGTACTTTTATCTTAACACAGCAGTTAAAATCACCCTCGAAGTGTAAAAGCTTGTGTAAATTTACACGCTTGTGTGTGAGTCACGTTTCTGCAGCCGTTTTCCAGCGTTCAACAAGTTGCTTGAGTTTTGAGGGATTCTGAAAGATTCATTGGAGAATCCTAAGCTTAAAGATAAGTTTAAATAGGAAGTTGTGTTCTCGAACTGTAGAGTTGTAATGTTGTTGAAAATGATGCTTGTATAATATTATTGGTTTAATTTAAGGATGTTAAAAAATGGCCCGTACCGGGGATATTATAGTCCGGTCTCTGGTCCGGATATTTTCCTTAATCCGGTTTCGGTTTGGTCCAAATCCGAAAAAAACCGATCCTTTTTAAAAAAAATTAATAAGTTAGGATTTTAAATATTTTTTATAGATTTTTTTTTTAAGTTAATATATTAGGAGTATAAATATTTTTTAAATATTAAATAAGAATTTAAATTTTATTTTAAAAAAAATAAATTTCGATTTCCGATCCATACTTAAAAAAAAAATTGGTCTAGACCGGATGAACACCCCTAGTTTAATTGTTGTCTGATGGAGTTCAAAAGTATATAAAATAAGCAAACTAGTGATGACAAGGAAACATTGTAATCTTTTTAGTTGATTTTTTTTTTTTAGTTGATTAATATAGAAGGTTTAGCATTATTTATAGCCATGTGTAATTTGTGTTATTTTCTAATTTGTAATCTCCGTCTGAGTTTCCAAGTAATTTCCTTTTGTTGGACCATTTTGCAATTTCATAATTGGTGTTCAACCGGAATAGTGGGCATTAATTAGGGTTTGCCAATTCCTTCTCTTCTTCCACTTAATATGTTTTTTCCAAGAAGTGTAATCAATCATACGTGGACCAGTCACCAGACTTAAGACTAGCGTTTGAGAAATAATAATTGTGTTTGGTAAGTAGTGGTAGAGGCATCTTCTCATGCTTAGTAGTGTTTCAAAGATTGAGGATCCTATACAATATGTGTTTATCGTACAACGTGCGAAGCGATCTTGACCGTCGTTTTTTTTTCAACATTTTTTTTTCCGTCTCATGATCATTCTGGAATAACTTATATAGAAGGTTCACAAATAAGCTCTTAACGTTCATTTATTTGTGCACTGAAGTTCACAAATAAGTTTTAAATGTGCAAAGACATGTGTTTGAACATTAACATGTTATATGTAAACCTTACGGCATAGAATAATGAACATTTAGTACTTATATGTGAACGTCAATAATTGTCTATTCCAGAACGATCAAAGACGAAAAATAAAAAAAAGTTATTAACGTCCCCTGATCATTCTGGAATAACCTATATAGAAGGTTCACAAATAAGCTCTTAACGTTCATTTATTTGTGCATTGAAGTTCACAAATAAGCTCTAAATGCACAAAGACATGTGTTTGAACATGAACATGTTATATGTGAACCTTACCGCATAGAAAAATGAACATGTAGTACTTACATGTGAACGTCAATAATCGTCTATTCCAAAACGATCAGAGACGAAAAATATAAAAAAGAAGAAGTTGTTGACCGAAAAAAAGAAAAAAGAAAAAGTTTATCGTATTTACGGTTATGTCACCGCGTCACTATTCACTCTTTTTCACATGTTTTAATCTCAGTCTTTCATCTCCTTGATCCAATGACCCATAATATTTCTCATGTTGTACAATAAGGATCAAATGTACGTGAAACTCCCTCGTGTTTCAAATACTACTCTTATTAGCGTTCTAATTTAAGTTAATTTCAAACATTCCCACTATCATTATGTCAACCGCAACCACTACTAACATGTCAAACATGGTCTTATATGGGTTATATCTTACGAAGTAATAAGTTAGATATTTTCGGATTATTAATATGTTAGAATATAAGTCCATCTACATCGATAGTGTGATATCAAACCCTAATATATAAGTTAGTGAATTATTATATTAGATTTATTTACTAATTAGTTTTACGATGAAATTTTATTAGACATGTATTAAGCTTATTTGCAAATTTATCTATACATAGGTGCGCTTGTATACACTATATAAGTTAGTGCTATGTACTCACACACGATCTAAGTCTATTGAACCACGTAGTATCACATCATCCTAAGTTTTTTTTTGTTTCTAGAGTGATTGAATTATTCAGGTTTTTTATTTATAGTTCTCGCCTTCTAGGTCGTGGAATATCCTTTATTAGTTTGAATGTTCAAATAGTTTTACTTTTCATTTACCATTTCTCCCTTTACAACAGTTTGATTGCGATATTTCAAATTAATATCACAGCTAATTGAAAAAACAAATTTTCAAAGTTTGACATCGACTTCGATCAATTTTATAATACATATCCCTTTGAGTTGAAAATCCATACAAAATTCTCCAATGTAACCTTCTCTAACTCGTATGAAACCATATCTAAAAAGATAATGACAAAAAAAATTGTTTGCTAAAAAGAATACAAACTAGTTAACATCAATGGTAGTATTATTTAGATATGTCCAAAATAAACATAGTATAAAATAGTGGTTCGTCTCACTATATATAAAATCTACTACCACAAGAGGGAATATTAGATCTTTTTTTTTTTGGAGGGAATCATTCATTAAATTCAGGCAGTGTTTAATGCTACGTTTGAAGCTAAATTTGATCTTGGGTTGCATTAGATTCCATTTTTGTTTACCATGAGCAATAGAAGAAAAGAATCCCAGTTATTTAGGATCAAAAATGAAATTAAAATTGCTAAAAAAAATGAAATTAAAATATAGCTTATCAAATTAAATCAAATTGTGCAAATATAAACAGAATTCAAGGCCTGAAATTTGCTAATTAAACATCATTACTTGACACAATTCCGAGAAATTGGACGGCTGAACAGCTGTGCTGCAGGCCCACTTCAGATTTAGAAATCAGGGACCCAAAACAAAGAGATCAGAAAATGACAAATCTTTCAAGCTTTCCCGATTCTTCTTGCTTCATTTTTTAAAAATTTTTATTTCCAAAACAATTTTTTAACACAATCTTTCTAGGAGTAATAAATAACCCCTTTCCCCTCAAATTGGGAGTGTTTTTTTTCACCAAAGTTTAAAATTTTTGTTTCCAAAACAATTTTTTAACATAATCTTTCTTGGAGTAAAAAAAAACACAAATTACAAAATATATTTTTTGTAAGTACTTTTTATGGTGGTGTTTGATGTAAAAGTAAAAAAAAAATACATTTTTCTCATGGAAGATTGAGTATAGCTAAAAATTAGTATATGTTGTGTTCCGTACAAGTTTCGTTAATAGAATTTAAAATTAAAATATTATTAAATATTTATAAAAATTAATTTAATAAATTACGAAGTCTCTTGACACATTTGACACATATGTTGATAATGTTTTTGTATGATTAGAATTGAAAATATATACACAAATTTGTATAAAAAATAAAATAGAAATTTATATGTTTAGAATTAAGTAATGACAATGGTAATTATATATAATTAAATAAAAGTGAAAAAATGGTTAAATTGTATCACATATTTATTTCAAATATTTTTAATATACATATTATAATTTTTACATCATGAATCATATATTTCCAATTATGTTAAAATATATGTTATCAATTATGTAAATTTAAGTATTAAAATTATAAGATGTAACATAGCTAATAAGGTAAAAGTATATTATAAGTAATTTTATTTACAAATAAAAAGAAATAATAAGATAAAAACATATAATCGTTGATATGTTAGAATCTGTATAATTAAGGTAAGTTATTTTACGTATACAAATAAATAGATAAGAAGTAGAATATGTAAATATTAAAATTAGAAAATGATAAAATTATAATTCTACATTGAAATATGTCTATGTAGCATAGCTCACGGAGTGACACGTAAAAAATATAATTAGGATTTAGTATAAAATTGTAACTCAATATGCGTTTGCAGTTGGGAATTTCATATCATATATAAAGTTTTATTTGATTACAAATATTTAAATAACATCATTACATAGTACAAGACATTTATTTTTATAAATAATTAAATTATATACATGACTACTTATTAGAGTATTACATCAAATAATTATTAAAATCGAAAATCTGTGCTTGGCAAGGAACATAAACTACAGTGACCCCTTACATTCATTTATTACAATATAATTGGTTTAGTTAATGAATAAGCTAAAATCAATTTAGCTAAAAGTCATAAGCTGTAACTTAAAATGAAAGCAAAAAGTTGCACAACATTGAAAGCAAAAAGTTGCACAACATTAACAGATCCTATCGGACTTAGTGATTGTTAGTTGTTACAAAAAGTGTTCTAGCAAAATATGTCGGTTAGGCAAACAACACATATATTCCAAATTAAAAGTGCATTTATATGATACCAACTGAAATATTTTATAGAAAAAAGTTCATGTTACCGGAATTTTGGTAAGGTCCAGCCGGAGACAAGCTGCCATATATTTATAGTATTTCGAGTGTTTGGTCTGCTAGTTGACTCCTTTATTTTGTCTCTGCCATTTCTTCTTGGTGCTTGTTTCACACCCACAAAAACGCAGCCAATCAACAAATTCAGCGGTCAGCCAAATTGTGCTTTCTCCTCTTGCTTATACTGGTCTTCTCCTATGCTAATTGCAAATTGAAAGTTGCAATTTAAGAATAGCAAAACACAAATGAAAAAAGTAAGTAAAACCCAATGAGGCAATAACTAGTGGGTTGATCTTTTCATCTTCTGAAACCCCTTCCTTCCATAAATACCCACAAAATTTATTGCCCCCATTTCCCCTCCATTTTATCTTCTCAATCTCATACTAATAATAATTTCGGTGTGGTATCAAAGCTTTTGAGGCCTCCTTTCTATCTCTCTATGGTGGCGTGAAGAAGGTGGTTTCCAAAGAAAAAGGGGAAGTGGGTTTTGTTCAATTGGGGTTTCGGTTAAATGGGTAAAAGGAGGAAAACCAATTTGAGTATTGAAGGGGCTTTTGGGTTCTTGAGAGAATTAGCCGTTGAAAAGCCTCAGTATTTGCTTTTGGGGGCATTGATCTTGCTTCTTTGGGGGTTTGAGAGATGGATGCTCTCTGTCTCCAGTTGGATTCCTATTCTTGTTGCTGTTTGGGCTGCAACCCAGGTAAAAAAAAAAAAAAAAAACTGCTTTCTGATCCGTTCTTTTGTCCCTATTGGGCTCATTCATTTTGTAAAGCTGTTTTTTATTTTCCGTGTGTGCATATTGTTTGGGATCATTGTAGTGAAGAAATGTGTAGAAGATGTGATTTTCTTTTTCTTGATCAACCGTTTTGATCCAGAATTTGTTAATGGTGCTGGTGCTGTGGTTTGATTCATAAAGTGAAAGAAAATAGCGTTTTTGTTTCATAATTTATTGCTTTCTCTGCTATATTTTGTAATTTACTTTCTTTCTTGAGGTCTTGGTGAATCTCTTACTATTCACAAGAAGCTTGAACTGGTCCATATTTTGATTAGTCAATGATTTAATTTATTGTTTGTTAATGATGATTGAATAGTATTGTTACTTTGGTTGCTGTTGAGTATTGATTTTTAAACTAATAATCCAACTGATTGTTTAAATCCATTTTCAGACAAGTTGTTACCTTTTTTTCTCCACATAATGACCATTTCTGTCCTTTTCACTTCTCCTATATACTTGTTGTACAATTTATTGCAAAAGTAATCTGGAGAAGTTTGCAGTTTGAAGAAACTGAAGCCATCTTATGCTGGGTTTTTGAAACTTATAATGCAAGAGTACACTGAAGCAAAACCCTGTTTACTTGAATGGCCTTTTTTTACATAAGATTGCTTTTCTGCTGATTACTTATTCTATGTTGAATGGATTTAAATATCTATCTACTTGAGCACCATTCTTCTTCAATGACATGAGTGAAGCTGCACTCAGTTCTAATCTTACAAGAATCTCTGATGACAAGATGATTTGGTAAATTAGCTTGGGTCAAAAGAAGGTCATTAAGATAGAAGAAGGATGCATGACACAATATAATCGAAATGCAGTTAGTAGTCACATTAGTCATTTTATGACCAAACTCAACCCGAATAATAGAAAGAAGGATGACATATAAAACTTCTGAAAACTATGGCATAATTCGTGAATTTAAAAAAACATTATCCTCCAAATGTGGATGTTGGATCTCTAGGAGTCACAATACAATGGCTATAACATGATGGCTATAACATGATGATCAAATTCCATGTAAAATTTCCTCATTTATAATGAGTTTTAAACTCCAATGTCTTGCAAAATATGATTGGATCTGCAGATTTTAGTTTGTGGATATAGGGATTGTAGTTTTTTGCATGTTTCCTAATGTTGACTCCTTTTTTGGTGTTGTTTTGTTGGTGGGGATTGGGTCAGGGTAAAGGCCACAGCTTCACATCATCTACCAACCCTATACATAAACTATATCTTTAAACAAGGCACAAGGATTGAAAGAACAAAATAACTCCTTTTCTCTTTACAAGGATAGTTTCATTCGAATACCCACATATTATACTACTTATCTTTTATTTCTCTGCTACTTACAGTATGCAAATCATCAGCGACAAATTGTTGTCGAAGACTTGAACCGAAAGTGGAAGCGAGCCGTACGAGAAGCATCAGTACCTCTCTTGTAGCCTTTCTCTTATATGTTTACAAGGATAGTTTCATTCGAATAACTTAGTAGTTATTTTCTACTTACAGCCAACAACACCCATAGAACATTGTGAGTGGCTGAACAAGCTACTGACTCAAATTTGGCCGAACTACTTCAACCCCATGATTTCAATAAGATTCTCTTCTATAGTTGAGGTATGCTTCATTTTTCGCATATTAATTTTACTCTTTTCTCCCACCAAAATCAAGGCCTGCTTTGTATTTGTTCTTGTTATGACATTTCAGTCCTATATGATACAAGTATTGACAACTGTGGTTGAGTTGATTATGTAATATTTTTCTGCATTTGTTTATCCAGAATCGCTTGAAGCACCGAAGACCTAAGCTCCTTGTAAGTTTCTGTTTTTTAGTTCAGTGCGATGGCATTTAATTATGGTATGAGTGGATGATGGTTTACTATCATGTGATATAGAGACAATGTACCTCTTGCAGGAAAGAATAGAACTTCAAGAATTTTCGCTAGGTTCTTCTCCGCCTAGTCTGGCTCTTGAGGGGGCACGCTGGTCAACAGTTGACTCTCAGGTTTGTATACTGCTTCTTTTCTTTACTTCATTTTCTGAATTGTCTGGATCTGTGATATGATTATCCAACTTGTTTTTTGAAATGGATGTTTAATATTTGAGAAATTTGATTTTTTTTAATCATTTGGTGAAATAGTACTCTATAATATAAAGTATGAAGTAAAGCCTTACAATGAATCCTGGTTCATGGACTGTTGTTTTAAACCAGTTTCAGCAATTAAATTCAGTAAAGCCTTACAAGTCTTAACATCAACTGTTATTTGATTGTGGCAGAAAATGATGCATTTAGGGTTTGAATGGGACACCTCAGATATGAGCATTTTGTTGGCTGCTAAGCTGGCAAAGCCACTGTATGGGACTGCACGAATTGTAATAAATCATCTCTTTATCAAGGGGGAGGTATGTTTATTTCCCTCTCTCTCATACACACAAACACAGATTTTTTTTATTTTTTTTGCATTTTCCACTTTACACTGCCTTAAATGCATAGTGCTGGATTTTGTTTTTATTCACATTTTCAATTTTGGTGATACAAAAAGTCAAAGATTTTCAAGATTATGTGGAGAATGATGTAATTATTAATCTAACAAGATGTTTTTTGCAACAAAGC
Organism: Rheum nobile; assembly: GCA_027886185.1. Taxonomy (NCBI): domain Eukaryota; kingdom Viridiplantae; phylum Streptophyta; class Magnoliopsida; order Caryophyllales; family Polygonaceae; genus Rheum; species Rheum nobile. The sequence goes on along the minus strand of WOAB01000191.1, from coordinate 250,381 downwards.
TGAGAAGATTTTCTTTCAGTTAAGAAACCTGGAACTCTCTGTTAAACTTCTTCTGTTGAGCTGCTTCATCTTGTAATCTAGACAATTTGAAATTTTCAGCTGCAACTGATGCCAATTCTTGATGGGAGAGCAATCTTGTACTCGTTTTTAACTGTCCCGGAGGTCAGAATAGGTGTTGCATTTGGAAGCGGCGGCAGCCAGTCGCTCCCTGCAACAGAGCTACCAGGCGTATCTTCTTGGCTGGTGCGTCTCTACTAATTTTTCACATAAATTTTACAGGTTTGAGAATTGTACTACCTACAACAATTTCAAAGTCTTCTTTGTTTTGAGTAGGTCAAGCTCTTGTCTGAAACATTAGTAAAGACAATGGTCGAGCCTCGTCGACGTTGCTTCTCTTTGCCAGCCGTACATATGAGGAAAAAGGTTGTAGCTGGTATCGTTCTCGTCACAGTGGTTGGAGCCAATCAGATTTCTAGAAGTAGCTTGAAAGGCAGCCCTTCCAGAAGGCAACAGAGTTATAATAAAACCAATAGTACTCCAGAAGAACATCTTGTTACAGATCTTAGAACGTTTGTGGAGGTAGAGCTCGAACAGCTAACAAGAAGAACGCAAGCAAAGAAAGGATCATCTCCAAGCTGGGATTCAACATTCAATATGGTTTTACACGACAATGCTGGGACTCTTAAGTTCCACCTCTATGCATGCACCCCTGGAAGCGTCAAATATGACTACCTAGCAAGCTGTGAAGTTAAGGTACTCTTGAAGAATCTATTCATGAATATTTTTGTCATACTTATCCTCTTTTGATGTAGCATTGTTATCCTAGCTAGTTAGAAAGATTCAGTTTTTGTCTTGTGATGGGAACTTGTTCTGTAAAAGCTAACTTCAGCTTTGGACTTTGTGCAGTTTAGGTATTCTGAAGACGACTCGACAATATTTTGGGCAATAGGACCTGATTCCAGCGTGATAGCCAAGCAAATTCAGATTTGTGGACAAGAAGTTGAGATGACTGTTCCGTTTGAAGGAGCGACTTCAGGGGAGGTACACATTTTGTAAATTATGAATTCTAATGCAATTTTTTAGTATTGTCAAAAGCTTTCTTCTTGATCCAATAGGTTCTTGTGTTGCAAAATGTGAAAATTTACAGATCACAGTGAGACTTGTGCTGAAAGAGTGGCAATTCTCAGGTGGTTCACATATTTTGCCTCTTACCTCTCAGCAAAGTATGTATGGATCCACCAGCTTTCCAGCTACTACTACTGGCAGGAAAATTTATGTTACTGTAGCGGAAGCCCAAAATCTTGTTCGGAAAGATAAATCTGGAAAGTGTAATCCGTATGTTAAACTCCACTATGGCAAGGTATGCTGGTTTGTAAATGAATTGCTAGTGTCTGTTGTTTTCATTTGACTTTGTCTAATCCGCCTTCTATGCACCTTTTCAGACCATGAAGAAAACAAGGACGGTTACAGATAACGACACTCCTCTCTGGAATCAGAGATTCGAATTCGATGAGCTTGGAGGTGGAGAATATCTTGCACTAAAGTGCTTTAGTGAAGAGACCTTTGGTGATGAGCAGATTGGTAGTGCAAGAGTGAATTTGGAAGGATTAGTGGATGGCTCGGTGAAAGAAGAGTGGATTCCCCTTGAAAAGGTGAATTCAGGCGACATTAAGCTTCTAATAGAAGCTGTACGGATGGAAAATGGTGAAGGATCAAAGGTATATGCTCCAGTTTGTTTGTTTGTTTCTGTGTTTTTTCCCCTTTGTTGCAGCTGACCTCAGGAAGCCGGTTTCTTTTTTTTTTTTCAACTTGGTTTTCTTAGGGCATGCCTAATGTTCCTGGAAATGGCTGGATTGAGTTGGTCCTCATCGAGGGAAAAGATCTAGTTGCAGCTGACTTGAGAGGAACAAGTGATCCATATGTGAAAGTCCAATATGGAAACATAAAGAAACGAACAAAGGTATCGTTTTTATGTCCTCTATAGAACTTTTCGGTTGTGTTTTTCTTTCTGTTCAAGCCCCAGATACTTTTTTTTTTTTGAAGAAGCCCCAGATACTTGTTTGTCTAATAACTTAGCTAGTAGGTTTAAGATACAAGCTAGTTGATTTTCATATAAGCTATATACTAGGCAACTGATATTGGTGGATAGGTGGTTGTTTCAGTGAATTCCTTTGCACTTCCTTTGTTTCTATTAAGAATGAACCTTCTCTCCAATTGTGAATCTAAGTTCAAGTATCTGGCATTGTTTTCAAAACACCGAGTAACATTATTTATCCAAGGCGGTATGTAACGCGACGTTGTAACGTCGAATTGTCTACAATATAACTGTCCTTTCTCTACTTGATGGTCCACAGGTGATGTACAGAACACTAAACCCTCAATGGCATCAGACCTTAGAGTTTGTGGATGACGGGAGCCCGTTGACGTTGTATGTCAAAGACCACAACGCCATTTTGGCCTCATCAAGCATCGGTGAATGCGTGATCGAGTACCAAAGGCTGCCTCCAAACCACACATATGACAAATGGATACCTCTCCAAGGAGTGAAGAAGGGGGAGATTCATGTGCTCATAACACGAAAAGTGCCAGAGCTCGAGAGAAGGACCAGCGTTGACTCTGATTCGTCCCCTGTAAAGTCTCAGAAAATTTCCTCCCAGGTATACATTGTCCTAGTAGTTGCTACTGTAACAAAAGCTGATCCACCCAAAACATGTTTTTAGTACATTTGCTTCATGGTTAGTTTCTGATTGTCAAATTGGTGAAATCAGATGAAGCAGCTGTTGCTGAAGCTACAGAGCTTAGCTGGGGATGGTGATTATGAGGGCCTTTCAGAGACAGTGAGTGAGTTAGAGAGTCTTGAAGACGCCCAAGAAGAGTACATGCTACAGCTCGAAACCGAGAGGAGCGTCTTACTCAACAAAGTCAGCGAGTTGGGTCAGGAGATTTTTAACTCATCGCCTTCTCCCAACAGCCGATCGCCTAACCATAGCTTATCTTTGCCTTGATTAACTTTTTTTGTGTTCTTGATTTTCCAACTTCTTGATAGTTGATTGTATATTGCCTTTTATGGAAAAGAGCATCAAGAAGCCAAGGATGGAGTCCATATATGAAATGTGAGTTGTGATTTTGGACAATAGATGCTTAGGACTGTAGCTTTTGTATGTATGGGATGGGATTTGTGCAGCTCCATAATGTAATTTTCCCTATAAAAACATACTGCCATTTTCCATCTCTTTGTTTTTGTGTAGTTTTCTTTTGGGTCAATTATCGGAAACCATCCGTCCAATAGGTCACATTGCCTGAAATCACCCGGATAATCACTATTTATCGGAAATCACCCGTTAAACCATGTCTGTTACACTATTATTACCCAATTCGTCATTCTGTTTAAAATTTCGTCAAGTAATTACAGATTTAAGCCGAATTTTTTATTTTCATTCAATTTCTCCACAACTTCAAAACTTGGGTAAAAATTGTAATTAAGCTAAAAATTAGGGTAATCCCATCATCTTCTTCAACCTTTAACCCCCTCTGACTTCTCCGGCGACGCCGTATGTGGGAACGACGTTGACGGCGACATCGGAACGGAAAAGTGGTCGAATTCTCGAATTGGGGGTTCGGATTTCCGAAGTTAGGGTTTAGGCCGCCGGTTTGGGGGTCGAAATCCGTGAACTAGGAGTCGAATCGCCGGAATTCGTGTTTTGTTTCTTGAAATTGGAGTTCGGATTCAGGCGATCTAGTCTTTGATTGCTCGAATTGGAGTTGAATCGGAGGAATTGGGTCCGAATTTGTGAGATCGAGTGAGATCGACGAAATTAGGGTTCGGAAAATATGACTACCGAGTTTGCGATTGAGTCCGCCGCCAGGGAAGCCGAGTTGACGGCGGCGTTGGAGGAGCGCGATCGAAGAACCGCATTCGTGGAGGCCTCGCTCGAGGCGAGTCTGCGCGAAGCAGCAGAAGCGCGAGAAGCGCTCGAATCCGAGCATCGAAGGCTCGAGGTCGCTGCCGGAAAGCGCACCGGAGAGTATGGTGTCGCCGGAGAAGTCAGAGGGGGTTAAAGGCTGAAGAAGATGATGGGTTTACCCTAAATTTGAGCTTAATTACAATTTTTACCCAAGTTTTGAAGTTGTGGAGAAATTGAATGAAAATAAAAAATTCGGTTTAAATATGTAATTACTTAACGGAATTTTAAACAGAATGACGAGTTGGGTGATAACAGTATAACGGACATGGTTTAACGGATAATTTTCGATAAATAGTGATTATCCGGATGGTTTTAGACAATGTGCCCACGGGTGATGTCCGGTAATTAACCATTTTCTTTTTGTATGTATGGGTCCTGTGGGATGATATTTTTCACCCTTTGAGATTCACATTTACATATCACAAATTAGTAATTCCCTGGACTTGAGATGTGGATAACTGAACAAAATAAAGAGGCGCAAACCCATAAAAAACTAAGAAAATGTATTGAGCAAATCCAAAGATAACAGGATACGATGAGAGAAAATATCCAAACCAAAACAAGGATTGTATTTTTATACAGGTGCAAAAAACTAGCTAACAAAGAAAATACATGAGAACCCAACTGAAGTTTGCCATAAATTGGTCAAGACAACATTTTAACTACAACCATATGAGAAGGTGAACCTAGCTAGCTTCATTGACGGAATATTTGTCGCAATTGCAGAACTTGACTTCTTTGCTCTGGAGGCAACTCGTTTATCTGCTCGAGTGGGAGGCTCATGACTTGCTGAAGCATCTGCTCCAAGTCGGGTGATATCTGGTAACAAGCCAATAAGGTTAATACTTAATCGCATAATTAGCATTTTGGAGCACAAGCTGATGATAAATTAATATAAGAGAGATTTTAATGGAGCATCAACATACAGGATTAACAAGCCCTGGCTGATTGCCCATCTGAGCAGGTGGCCCAGGAAGCTGGGATCCACCCACTGGTGGACCCCCTTGCCATTGGGATCCTCCCCTTTCAACTTGCATTGAGCCGCCACGGTTATTGAACTCTGCTCCTAAATGTGGATTTCCTCCCTGTATATGAATGAAAGTGCCATGAAAATTGCTCAATGGAAGGAACCTTGTAATTTTTTATTTATAAAAATAAGTGTATATATCAGCACAAAAGAATCCACAAATTTCAAGCATATAATGCAGCCAATTCTTTTAGTGTTAAGATAGAATTCTCTTTTAATAAACAAATAGAGGATTATGGAAAGCATCAGCACACTGGAACCGGATGCTGCTGGGAAGAAAAAGAATACAATTATTAAGCTTTCAAATCAATATTTAAGAGATTCCTTTGCCATAATTCGTGGCATAAACCCAAACAGAAGATGGAATACCGGATCATAGCCAAAGGCAAGCACTTAGAGCACTTGCAAATTCCTCTTAAGTATAACACACCGAAATATGGAAAAGAAAAGATTTCCATAAACTTTTTCCTTGACACTGTTTTCACCAAGTTTGACAGGATGCAAGAGAAAACTAAGGGAAAGGCAAAGAACATTCACTACCAGCAGTGTGAAGAAGTGGTTTTGTCAATGATAAGTACTAGCACTGCCAAAAATGATTTAAATACTAAACATCATCCTTTAAAGAAAGTTTATACTCAACTACAGTTCTTGAAGAAACATTCGACTATACAACACAAATAACAAAGGATAAACAAATACCTGATATTGTGATGACGGGTGCTGATTCGGGAATGGTGGTTGCCCATGTGGAAATTGAGGTCCCATAACATTGCTGCTGGGAGGTTTCATATTAGACTGAACAAAATACATATGGACAAAGTAAGTTGAGCACTGCTCATGTGATGTAAACAAATTGAAATAATGAAATAAACATCTAACTTACATTAAATGGGGGTTGCAAATGATGCATCTGTTGAGTCCCAGGATGCTGATAGTTCATATTTGGGCCCATTCCAGGCTGAAATTGATGGGATAAAGGGACGGAATTTGGTCTAGACTGAGTAAGTGGAGGTTGCAATGGAAGGTGGGAAGGAACAGATGTTGGCTGCTGCAACTGGGCAGAGCCAGAGGGAAGAGGAGGTTGAAGATGTGGTAGTGATGCCATATCCGGCACTTGAGAAGACTGTGGGCCCATTCTATGCTGTTGTGCAGACTGTGAAGCCATAGGTTGAGCATGAACACCTGGTATAGGCATTGACGATATTAACCCCGGGGGTTGATTATGCTGCTGCCTTCTCACAGGATTCTGGGCTTGGGCCACATTTGCATGCTCATGCATGCCTCCTTGTCCAGGCAATAGCTGTGACCCATGTGTGCTAGTTGGCTGGGCTGATGACGGAATCTGCTGAGATGATTTTGGCGGGATGTTTTGGATCTGACAAAATAATTCAATTCTGAAAAGCCTATAGAAGAAATATGTGAGCTATGATTTTAAAAACCGGGATTGATGGCTGTACCGGCTGTGATGGTTGCACCATTCCCAGCATTATTTGTGCCTGATGGAACACAGTGATACAGTTAAAACAAAGAAGTGAATAACACTCCAAAAGGCATCATATTAAATCAATGAATGGATTAAATTAACAAGTGCTCAAGAAGTACCCCTTTAAAATGTAACAGTTCTCTCTTCATTAGAGTATGATCTAGTCAAATGGCATACAGTGCATATGCATCTAATGAAATGACATAATGTTGTGCATGCGACCTATGTTCAAGCAAGCAATTAAAAATAAACAACTTGGTTTTTCAAAAGGAACCACAATAGCATTCCTTTTTTTTCCTGTTTGAATTTGGGTCATGCAACAATAGAAAGGGGAACAGCAAAAGAAATATCATAGTTACATCCGCGTTCAGTTATCAAAAATCAGCTGATACTGCTAGGGCAAACAGCTGGTGCCTCAAATTAGGAGTATAATTACGCACTCCTATGTTAAGACATAATACACAAAGTTAGCAAGGAACTGACCAAGCAATTAGCAAACTCGAAAAACAATCAAAATTCACAGGTAACATAAAAAATCAGTTGCAGCAACAAAAATCTACAATCCTGACACAACTTCTTATAAATTGTAGTCAACACCGAAAATCCTAAGCTAAGTAGCTAACAGAAGTTCATAAAAATACAGTGTTGGGTTTTATAGGACAACGAAACCCTAAAATTGTAACTAACAAAGCAGCTAGCAATCTCAAAATTCACCGGTAACCTTTAGAAACAGATCCTTTCACCATAAATCACCAATCTCAAGAAACCCCGAGCTAACAGAAGTCAAAAATAAGAATACAGTGTTGGATTTGAAGGACAACAATACCCTAAAATTTGGAGCTTTCCAAGCATCTAGCGAACTCAAAAATCACCGGTAACATCAAAAAATCAATCGCTGCATCAAAATTCAACAATTTTGGCACAATTTCATATAAATTGTAGTTACTTAACAGCCATAAATCCCTAGCTATAAAGACTGCTTTTCGGGGTTTTAAAGAGCAACAAAACCCTAAAAATTGGTACCTGGAAGAGGGCCCTGGTCAATGGAGGGTTTTGAATCAAAATCTGCCTCGCTTGTTCAGGGTTTTGTTCGATTAAAGTCTGCAAGACAAAGGGGGGAAAGTAAATAGGAGGCAAATCTCACCAAGCACAGTCAAATAATACATTGGCGTAGAGAACTGCTCTTCTCCCAGTTGAGCAGTGGATGCCTCAAATTGAATACGAATTACGAAAGAAAAAAAAAAGTGAGAAAGCGATATCTAGAGAGGGAAAGGGGAAAGAATCACCTTCATCTGAGACATGATGTCGTAGAGCTGAGTCTTGGAGAGGCCGGCGAGGTTAGACGCCAGCGCTTCGCCGGAGATTTGCTTCGTCGCCATTGTCGTTCACCGAACACGAAGACGTGACGCGAGAGAGCGAGCGCAACGAAGCCTTTGGCCACTAGGTTGAAACTTGAAAGCAAGGAGAAAAACCTCGAGTTGATCAGTTCATTTCGATTGGGGTATTATTTTTGGCAATTTTTTTTTTTTTTTTAAGAATGAATTAGACTGGTCTTAGCTATGATGCGAAGACTAATCTAAAGCATCATTGCGGATGAGAACCCGAAGTTCTGAATCAAGATTAAGATTAGACACAAGTGATGAAAAACTAAGTTTAGCAATGCGATCAGCAACACGGTTCACCTTCCGAAAAATGTGTCTAAAACGAACCTCCTGGAAGGAATGGATGGTTATAAGAATGTAGCAACAACCATTTCGATCTCCTAGGGACAATCCGAGATGCTCTTAATAGCATTTATAAAGCAAAGATTGTCACCCTCAATTTGAAGTTTTTAAATATTTAGGATCTTGGCATGATTAATGTTATTTTTTAAGGCTAGAGCTTCAGTCATGAGAATGTTATTATACCCACTTCGTTTGTTTTTCATGTGGATTACTTCGGTTTGTCATTTCTAATAATGAAACCAGTACCAACTTCACCATTGACTAGTTTCGATCCATCAAAATTGATTTTGTAAAAGTTATGAATTGGTTTTTCCCATTTTAGGAATTTTACTTTCTTAATTTGTTGTGTTTTCCTCTTTATTTGGGACAATGCATCAATATCGGGATTTATAGTGTTCAGTAAGAAAATCAATTTAGTTTAAGGAAATTTGAGTAAATTAATTTAGCTTAATTCTAATAATTTTTTTCAATGTGATCTTTAAGATTGTTAAAACTAACAAACTTAATTTAACTTTTTTCTCATTTTAGCTTATAATACCAAACATTAATTACATTTTTTAAATAACAGTTTATCTAGTATGTGTCTACGAACACATGCTAACGAGTTAAAATATAAAAATTATCTTCAAATTATTTCCTAAAAGAAAATGAATAAATCCGTAGCAAAAAAGTTAAACTAATGGCTAAAAAATTATTGTTAAAAATAGAGTTTTTAGACTATAAAAGACCTTTTAAATAATTAAGTTGACAAATTCAACTTCAGCTAATCATTCAACTCCAATTTCTATTTCAGCTTAATATATATCGAACATAGCCTTAGTAATGTTTTTTAGTTTCTTAGGCTTTATCACATGAGAGTGGTATCTCATATGTTATCTCATATGTATAATGATAATCAATTTCTAATCTTGGATGGTTGTCATCTAAGGTGAAAATTAAACTTTATGTGCATGACTGATCAACGTCGGTGTTGACTGTTGTCCCGAAATAAATTTTTTTTTTTTTTGTCGAAACTTTGACACATACAAATCAATATCTATATACATACGTACAAAAATATATAGAGATTTGATCTTAGGTTGGTGTGCGGAAAAAATGGTCCCGAAAAACATTGGCCAGTTAACATTGACATTGACCGTCCGAAGTTTATTTGACCAAACCTTCTAAATAAATAATCTAATCATAGTCTTTGTTTTTTCTTCCATTTAAAGTTATAAATATATTATATGGTACTAACCATTCTAATATTCTAATATGATAAATTCTCTACTTTCTTTAGTTAGTTATTTTAATAAGAGATATGTCACAGTGTATTGATAATCACATTTTAATCTATATAAGTTTAAACTCGACTTATAATATATCTTAAAATGATTATTCAGTTATATTTAAGAGATATATCTTATTTTTGCTATATTTGTGGATGTGTTTGTCCATTGATGGAATACGTATAGGATCCATAAAATCTATATATCTATATATATATTAAAGCAAAGAAATTTAGAGCCACCATATTGATTTTGGACCCTAGGTGTCAATTTGTGATTAATTCTCTAAAATTGAATTTTAAATATTTTCTTTTTAAAAAACTTAACAAATATAATTTGATTATATGGTTTGTTACCGGATTTTTAGTCTCCTTCAACAAATCTACATCACACTCTAGGGAACAAATTAATTCTCAATTTTAAAACAAATCTTTTAAATAGGAACAAATTGTTACTGAGTATCAAATTTAAAACAAATCTTTTAAATATGAATACATTTTTTATCCAACTAACTAAAATCTTGTGAATTTACAATTAATTCTCAATTTTATTTGCTTTTAAAGTAACTAACTCAATTGTTTCTGCTAGATATTAATTTCATTCTATCAAATTAACTTACGTAATTAATTAATTAATTTTATCCTTATCAGATCTTGGTATCTTAACAATTAATTTATATTGTTTTATATTTGATATGAATTATCAATGTCATAAATATATATATATATATATATTAAAGCAAAGAAATTTAGAGCCACCATATTGATTTTGGGTCCACCAATCCTAGGTGTCAATTTGTGATTAATTCTCTAAAATTGAATTTTAAATATTTTCTTTTTAAAAACTTAACAAATATAATTTGATTATATGGTTTGTTACCGGATTTTTAGTCTCCTTCAACAAATCTATATCACACTCTAGGGAACAAATTAATTCTCAATTTTAAAACAAATCATGTAAATAGGAACAAATTGTTACCGAATATCAATTTTAAAACAAATCTTTTAAATATGAACAAATTTTTTATCCAACTAACTAAAATCTTGTGAATTTACAATTAATTCTCAATTTTATTTGCTTTTAAAGTAACTAACTCGGTAAATTTTTACACCGTAAAATAATTTACACCGTAAAATAATTTACACCGTAGGCACGGGTTAGAAAAATCGTATTTGTATTTAACATGTTCTTAATTATTTTATGGTGTAAAAATTTTCATTGGAGTAGTAACGTAACTAATACTAAGATAAGATTTGCCATGTTCTTAGATATAAGATTAAATTTCCATGTTCTTATAAATAAGATTTGCTAAAAAAATAGTGAGCCTGTGATTTATGTTATTTTAATAACAGATAAATATTAGATTAGTTGGGAATTGTTACATTTAGCAATAAAAAAAACATCAATAATACCGTACATTAAATTGATAAGTTTGGTTGATTAAAATCAAATTTGATAGTCAGGTAAATAAAACACAAATAATGTAAGATATATTGATTTGAAATCCAGATGCTTGATTGGTGAACATCAAACTTTGTTAGTATCCATAATTCGACACATGAGTAATGTGGGTCCAAAATTGTTTGATTCGAAAATAAATTGATTTAATATAAATATATAGATTTTGTTGATTATTCAACATAATAATAATATAAAAATTAAATAATAATACCTCAATAACCTTTTTCTAAAAACACTCTTATGGCTCTAAAGGGGAGAGCTTTAATATATATATAGATAGGTTAACCAATTTATAGGTTGTACACTCACAACATAGTGATGATTAACTACAAAATTATAAAATTTAAAAAGTAATTTTTAGCGTAATTATAGTAGTCTATAAAATTAAATTTCACTATTTGATTTTAAATGGCCTCAACAACATAGTGATAATCACTAGAGTTGTTGTGAATTTTGGTCATGTTGGTCAAATATTTCGATGAGATAGTTACTCTCATGAGAAGAGTAGAGTAATAATATTATTCATAAAGTTGAACTCGATTCTTAGAAACATCAGATAGAACATTGATTATAAGTAATTGTATCTAATTCTAATGTCTTCAAATTATATCTGGCATTTTCAGAGCTGAACTGGCGTTCTAAAATATTTGTTGCTACTAAATTCACTCATTGGTATAATCATGGAAACGAAAATCAACTCCAGGTTAATTTACAATCAAGAAATGAGAATGTATTTGAACGTTCAAATGCCTCTTCGGATTGATAAAATCTCATTAATTCTACATATATCTTAACAGCCTATAACAAACATATATAACAGAATAATAAATTATTTGAAGTTTCCTTAAATTATATAAGAGTGAATAATGGTGTTTTCGATCATTTTGAACAATTAACTTTTCAAAAATTAATATAAGAGTGAATAATGTTTTAAAGATAAGGTTGATTAGTTTTAAAATTTGTAGAAACCAATTACTGAATCATTCCATCCAACTAAGAAAATCTTTTTTTAAAAAGTTTAAAATTTAAAATTCTATTGTCTGTTAATATTTATTACTATAATATTAATATTTACATTCCATCTTAACTAAGGCTCCGTTTGGCAAAACGTTTTTTAGATTAACAGAGCTTGATTTTATTTTTAATCTACTTGATGAATGTTCGGTAAAAATGTCAATTTGTGTTAAGGAGTTTGTATTAGATTAATGTAACTTAATTTTACCATTTTTTAATGTGACCCCTCATTGCCCTCAAGATTGTTGAAGATTAACAACCTGAATTTTATTTTTCACTCATTTCAGCTTCTAATACAAAACACCAATTATATTTTTAAATATAATTAATTTTATTCTTTCAAATCATATGAAAAATTGTTGTACAAATATTTTTATAAAAACCTCTAAAATTTATTTTCATAATTGTTATTTTATCTATACTTCTAATTATTATTTTATTTTATTTGACTAATCCTTATCATATATTTATTTTTCTTATCACGTATAACAATTTTGACAATTTTATAAATAATTATTAGACACATTTTCAAATTTAATATATTCCTATCATGCACATCACACACTTTAAATGGTATACACATTACACACCCCCTTCATTATATATAACTTTAAATATTATTGGGTTATGATTATGACATTATTCAGGATACATGTTTTTTTTTCATTTGCATACAAACATACAATAGCTTTTTTATGGGCTAATTGTAATATTGTAAAACTTAAATTAATAAATCGTAAATTACACTCTTGAGAGACATTTCAATTTTTTATATATCTCACCCATGCATGGCACGGGTAATACACTAGTTCAAATAAAAATGGTGATGATTATCGTTTTTATGTTTAAATCTAAGAATCCGTTTGATAATGTGAGTTTTTAGTCTTTTAGTTTTTCAAAATTAAAAACATAACTCTTTTTTTTAATAGTTTTAAGAATTAAGGTATTTATTTAAAATAATAAAATTAATAATTATTGAAAAATAAGAATGTTTCAAAACTAAAAGCTGAAAAACTCATAGGTTACCAGTTTACCACATTAAAGAGCCTTAATCGTAAGTGTGAATATTCTATATAAAATGAAAAAAAATGCTTTGTCTTTAATAATTATGTTACAGTCTAACACACAAAAATGTGAAAAATAGTATAATGTGATATCTTATTCGGAAAGAGTATGGATATGAAAGAGGGAAAAAAAACTTAATTCATTAAATTTCATTTGGTAGAGTAAGAAATTTCATAAAAACTATATCATCTTCGAACAATAAATTGATTACTTTGTTAAGAAGACTGAGAATTTTGTTGACAAATGAAGTAAATTTGGTATTAGGTCATTTTCAAGTAAATTTGGTTTAAATAGATGGAATAGAGATTTTATTACTAGAGTTTATAACCAAGGAAAATTTAGTCATACTGACAAAATTATGTTACAATTGATGGAATGCGCTATTCTCAAATAGCATTGAACGAGTGGATTTATCGCGTTTATTTTCTTCGTGATCCTCAACCAAGCAAGACCAATTCACAATTATTGCGTGGAGCTTCCACAAAGAACGCGATATCTCATATGTATGTCGTGATGTCACTCGCCCAATGGAAATAAGCCACGACTCAACCGCCATTGAATGCCGCCTTACTTACACGCGACACGTCATCTGAAGCGGGTCACCACCAACTGACACATCTCTACTCCTTGACAACAATCACAAGTAGGACTCGAAGACTATAAATAGGCTTAAAGCTTCATTTTTTAGGGATCTTTTGTTCGATCGCCCATTTTTGGGAGGAAAGAAAGATTTGTGGTTGGTTCTCATATAAAGAATTATTAAAGTGTAATCACCGATAGAATCATCGCGTTAATATGAATAAAATTATTTTTTTGCAAGTCTTTTGTCCATTGTTTGAAAGATCGCGTCAAATCTGTGGGATAGTCTATGTCGCGATGGATCTACATTTTAGCAGCTCAAATACATGGGAACCATCATTGGCGCTGTCTGTGGGGACTCGTCCTCACATTAGGACGACTAGACTATCCCAGGTAAGCCACCGCTTTCTCCTTAGCGGGTGAGATCCCCCAAGCTCGCTTGGGGCTGCCATCGCGTTCTCCTTAGCCGGTGAGATCCCCCAAGCTCGCTTGGGGCTGCCACCGCGTTATCCTTAACGGGTGAGATCCTCCAAACTCGCTTGGGGCTGTCACTGCGTTCTCCTTAGCGGGTGAGATCCCCCAAGCTCGCTTGGGGCTGCCACCGTGTTCTTTTTAACAAGACTATACGTTGCTCAAGATTGCCACAAGCAAGAAGATTAAGTAGTTCAAAAAAGGTTCTTATCTTTCATTTAGAAATAGTACTAATTAAGTGTTTCATGTGAAGACATGCAGGAAGAAAGGTTGACAAAAGCCTACAAATGACTAACGAAAATCAAGAGGCGTCGCGATCTTCAGGTAAGGTCGCACTATTTGTCGTGGTGTTTGCATCAGTATTCATTATCTGGCCATCACCCTCAATAGGGTCTTCGAGCGGGGCTCACCAAAGAGGTTCGTGTAATCAGGAGTGAAGTAAGTAATCCTGGGGTCAATCTTGCCAAACTTCGTTACCGCTTGTCTGACTCCAATTCTTATCCCTTGCTTCCAATGAGGCCCCACCTCGTCCGCTACCTTGCTCTGATAATCTTTGTAGTTGAGATACTCAGTAATAGTGCGTTCCGCTCTATCGCGCTGCCTTTCAGCCTCAAGATTAGACGTGTCACGTTGCGTTTTGAGCTTCGTTATCTCCTCATCCTTCTCAGACGCGGCCTTCTACAAGTCTTCAACCTTCTTCGAGAGTAACGTGTTCTTCTCTTGAAGCTTTATCGTGTTGGACATAGCCTTGTCACGCTCCGCCGCAGACTGCTCAACTTGCTTGGTCAGTATTGCCATCTTCGCACGGGCTTCATTTTCTTCGTGGATTCCTTTGCACTTTGTCTCTAAGGCATTACAGTATGATGTTGTGGACAACATGCTCAGACGAACCTGCAAAGTGTGATACCCCATATTTTTGTAAGATCATATTGGGAATTATGAAATTTTCCCGAGTACCCGTTGTGTACGTCGAATTTAGTACAGAGAGTTTGAGACATTCTGTAATGTGCTCTGTATCTGTAATATTTTTCTCAGTGAAATAATATACAAACAAGGTGCCTTAGATTTTAACTGTTTTGGAAAACAAAATATTGAAAATCATATAATAGGTTGTATATCTGTTAGAACAACGCTATTATATGTGATCGCCTTTCGGGCCTTTATGTGGATTTATCATGTAACTGTTATTGTGCTTATACTGTTTAGTTAGCACTAGTGGCTAGGAACGCTATGTACCTTGAGGGGGTTTAGCTGTTTCTTTATAACTGGTACTTGGTGGTTCATCCCCAGTACTTTCTCTCTGGTCATGACCATACCCTTTCACAGGGTTGGCGCACTTCGCTAGTGCCAAATCTTCCAGGGTTCATCCCTTCTATAACTCTTGTGAGGAGATCTGATATCTCTTGTGAGGAGATCCGATATCTCTTGTGCGGAGATGTAAAAGCTTATAACGTAATGCTCGTTTTGGAATTAAATAAGATAAGTGCCCGAGTGCACATGATTAATATACCTTGGGCGAGTAGTGCAGCTAAGCTATAGTGCAACTAGGAAAACTCGTCTCGACTTTGATCATAGTACGTTCTCTTTCCAATCTGGATTCGCTGTAGGCGATGAGGTTGGTCGTGAACCGAAGCATCTCAGTCAACTTTTAAATCATTGTTGTATGATCCTATAATCATTCCAGATTTGTCATATTTCCTTAAAGACTCAATCTCTTGGAGTCTCATTTCGAGTTGATTTCTGTGAAGATTCAGTCTTCCAGAATCTTCTCTTATGCATACCTCTTGTTTATTCCAGTAGGAGTATGGTGGTTGACAAGCGTACTCGATTATCATTCGAGGGACGATGAGTCTAACCTAATACAACTGCTTTGAACCATTCTGCTTTTTACCCTTGCTAGTCTATTCAAGTAGACTAACCCACGAACATTGTTCTCCGCATGTGGGCTGGTGTCATCCGTTCGATTCGGCACATCAGATAGAGTGAAGATATGAGGAGACTAGATTGACTATGAAGACGACAATTATTTTTGGATGTTTTAATAATTGCTTTTAATCAGGTTGAGATCATTGGGCAGGTGATCATTACGATCACAACCCTGTTTGTAAAATCTTTTATAAGTCTTCTGTTGTACTTTGTTTGAACTCTGTGTTTGGCCTATTCGGGATTGGGTTGTAATCCCGTAACTCATGTTTTATTTGATTGATGTTTTGATTTGGATACTTTGATCATTATGTATCATTGTATGCCTTAAATTGTATTTAATCCGGTAAAGCCTTGGGTGATCTCGGTAAGGAACACTTGGATCACTGGCGGTAATACATTTCCAAATGGGTTAAGATTTAGGGGTGTTACAGTTGTGGTATCAGAGCCAAAGGTTTTAAAACGGATTTGGAATTTTATAAATCATTTATCCATTTTTGAAAATGCTTTAAAAGGGCTCTAAAAAAAATTAAGGTGAAAAGAATTTCATTTTCAACCGTTCATAGTCATGTCTTCTGTATAGTCTGATATAGTAAGTTTGCTTCTATGTCTAGAAAGACTAATTCCTTCCACGTTGCCCCGTTAGATATGGGTGCATTTTATTCTCTTCAGAGGAACCTGGGAGAAGCCGAAGTGGTTTCGCCATCTCCAGTTAGGCTTGATTCCCAGTTCGCTCGTTGTGAGTTGAGGTTGTAGAACCTAGTTACTCGGTTTGAGTTCATCAGTAGAAATTACCAAGTTGATCTATTCTAAGTTGATTTTATTACAATAATTATATCAAAATGATACTAATGTGATAAAATCCTTGGAATTTGATCGGTAAACAGATGGTGAACACGAGGAACACTATCCGTACTGGTGCTGGGCCGAGCAATGACCCCAGACTAAATCCGAGGAATGTTGCAGACCCGTCAGAAGAGCGTGAGTCTGTCTTCCATAATAATCCTGGAGGCAACGACCCAGCTAGGGACAACGCTCCAAGGTTATTTGATAAAGCAACCGTTGCAGAAATTCGGGGAATCGCCATGCAAGCGATTGCCGACGCGTTACGCCCGAATGTGCATTAGGCACAAGGAGTGCCAGTACCTCCAGAAGTTCTGAGGTTTGAGGAACAAGAGAACCATGTGCTATAGGGAGGTGTGATCAGGAATATGGGGGAGTATGGCCGAGCCCTGAAGGCTGTTAACTCCATGAGGCCTGACAGCTTCGATGGGAAAGGAGAGCCAGTCAAGGTGGCTCATTGATTTTCCCACATGGAGCGGCTATTCCGCAATGTTGAGTGCACTGAAGCTGAGAAGGTGCATATAGCCTCTCTTCAGTTAAAGGAAGAAGCCAGTGAATGGTGGGAGAGTACCGACTTAGCTGATAGCCCGGTATTGACCTGGTCTATGTTCAAGACCAAGATGACTGATCGTTTCTTCTCTCGTGCTATGAGGGAGGAGAAACACAAGGAGTTTCTGTATCCGCAAACGGATGGATTAAAGGTGACCGAGCTTGCAACCAAATTCAATCATCTAATGCAGTACGTTGGACTCGAGATATCCAGTGAGGCACATATGATCTGGTATTTCCACGAGTGGATGAGTCCAGACATCAAGCCGATGATGGTGCACCACACATGCTCTACTCTAGAGCAGTATGTGGATACAGCCTACAAGCTGGAGGTGACTCTGGAGGAGTCGACCAAGAAGCGTAACAGCCTGAGGCAAGTGTAGAACCAGCCTCATGCAAGTGGGTTCAAACGCCCCGCGCCACCATCAGATTTTGCCAAATCTGGCCGAGCAAGAACGGATAAGACTCATGATGGGTCTACGCAACGTTCTGGCCAATGCAATAATCCGATTCAGTGCTACAACTGCGGTACGCACGGGCACAAGAGCAATGAATGTCTGAAGGACAAAAAGACATGCTTTGGCTGCGGAAAGGAGGGTCATATGCAGGCGTTCTGTCAGCGGAGGAATGAGAAAGGAGCTGAGTCACAACAGGGATCTGTTAATCAGAACAACCAACCCAGGTTCAGGCCGGTGGAAGCCCCTAGTCCTTCAATGCAGACAACTGCGAGAAACAAAGGGAAAGCCCCAGTGGCTTCAGGAAGCCAAGGTCAACGCCTATACGTGATGCGTGAGGCGGATGGACCCGATGCTCCATTTGCTTAAAGTATTTTGTACTACTTTGGTTAATGTGTTGTTGATGTGGGTGCTACCCAGACTTTAATTTTGGATGGTTGTAAGTTAAGTTGTGTGTGCAACGAGGTTGTGAACCTTTTGTTGTAACTCTTCTTATATATGAACCTTTGGTTTATACCAAGTTAATGTTTCGTTGCTTGTTAATGGGGTAAGGTCTCGTGTTCGAGACTCACCAACAACCTCTGAGGAGATGGATGCCTATTAATTAGGTGGAGCTACCAAGGATGGGTTGAGATGTATGGACAGCGGCTCATGGCAACAGTGGACGCTGGTAATGGTTGGGCCTGGACTCGGAGCCACTAGTGAGTCGTCTGTGAACCATGTAGTGGGCTGGTCCAAGATGGTGACCATTTAGTGAGAACCAATCGTCTGTCGGATGGTCGATTACCATCAAGGGTAAGAAATTCAAAGCGATTTGACCTAAATAACCATGGTCCATTACGATAATTATTCTCGGTATGGATTGACGAAAGAGTCATAAGGCAGTGATCGACTTCAGTTCTTGATATTCCCGTGGTTAGAGAATTTTTCGGGTGTCTTTCCAGAAGATATTCCTAGATACCTCGAATCGTGTCGTGGAGTTTGCAATTGATCTCGAGCCGTGTACCACGCCGATCTCTGAGGCACCGTACCGGATGAATCCTGTTGAGATGCAAGAGTTGAAGAAGCAACTCAAGGATCTTCTTGACAAAAGTTATATAAAGCTGAGTGCATCACCTTAAGTAGGAGTGCCCTAGTTTTATTTGTCAAAATAAAAGATGGACCGTTTCGACTTTGTTTCGACTTTTGAGAGTTGAATAAAGTCACGATCAAGAGCAAGTATATGTTATCAAGGAGTGATGATCTGTTGGATCAACTACAGGGAGCAAAAGTTTTCTCCAAGATCGATCGGAGATCTGGTTTTTATCAGCTCAGGATTCGTGAGGATGATATTCCGAGGATTGCGTTCGGACGAGAGATGGTCACTACGAGTTTGTAGTCATGCCATCTGGATCTACGAGTGCTCCAGCAGTTTTCTTGAACCTAGTGCATCGATGTTTTAGACCAGTACTTGAATAAGTTCATAGTAGTCTTCATCAATGGCATTTTGATATTTTTCCCGAGCAAGGAAGCTCACAGGAAACATCTGTGGATTGCTTTATCAGTCCTTAGACCAAGTCGGTTGTACGCAAAGTGGGCTAAGTGCGATTGTTGGATCTAGAAGTGGCTTTCTTAGGTCATGTGATCAATAAGAATGAGGTTATGGTTATTCCCCAGAAGGGTGAATCAGTAGTTGTTTGGAAGCGGCCTCAGGGTGTGAGCGAGGTGCGCAATTTCCCAGAGCTTACTGAGCATTATAGACGGTTCATGGAAGGATTTTTCTAAGATCACTCCACCTATGACCAGTCTGTTCCGCAAGGTCAACAAGAAGTTGTCTGGGATGACAAGTGCAAGACCAGTTTTCAAGAAGTTGAAACAGTGTCTGACTTATGCACCAGTTTTGGCATTGTCAGAAAGAATGATGGCTATATGGTCTATAGTTAATGCTTCGAGAAATGGGTTGGGATGTGTCTTTGATGCAGAGGGGCAAGGTTATTGCATACGCATCTAGACCATTGAAAACCTATGAAGCAAACTAACCAACACATGACCTAGAACTAGCAGCAATAGTATTTGCATTGGAAACTGAGGTTACTTGGGTGACCCAGAGGTCAGCAGAAGTTTTCCCCCAGAAGATTATCCGTTTACATGGCATTCCTAAGACCATTGTATCGGATCGAGATGGCCGATTCATGTCAAGTTTATAGCAAGAACTTCACAAGGCCATGGGAACTGAATTGAGATTCAGCAGCGTTTCATCCTCAGACAGATGGTCAGTCTAAAAAGACCATCTAGACCCTAGAGGATATGCTAAGAAGCATACGTACTCGATCATCCGACTAGCTGGGAAGACAGCCTAAGTCTGATTGAACTCACGTACGATAATAGCTGGCATGCTACAGTCAAGATGGCTCAGTTCGAAGCTTTGTATGGTCACGGATGTAGATCTCAGACTTGTTGGAATGAGAATACCGACAAGATTCTGCTTGGACCAGAGTTGGTCGAAAGGACAACTTCGAACATTGCTCTGAGTAAACAGAGGTTGTTGACCGCTCAGAGTCGACAAAAGTTTTACGCAGATCAGAAGCGTTAAAGTGTTGAGTTCAAGGTTGGTGGCAAGGTACTTGTCACAGTATCGCCACCCAAGGATGTTTTCAGGTTTGATAAGTGTGGGAAGCTTAACCCTCGCTACATGGGACCATTCAAGATTCTGGATAGAGTAAGATCTCTAACATACCGTTTGGCATTGTCGCCATCGGCATACCCAGTGTATAATGTGTTCCACGTATCATTGCTAAGGATATTCGTGCCAAGATGAGTCTCGTAGACTGAGCTATAAGGACGTCGAGATTCAGGCAAATGGTACTTGAGAGGAGATGCCAGTGTGCATTCTCGAACGCCGTGTGAAGCGACTGTGCAACAAGATCGTACCGTTGGTACGAGTGCTGTGGTCCAAGTCAAGGACCGAAGAGGTTACTTGGGAGACGTGGGAAACCAAGTCAGATATGCTCAGGCGTTTTCCCGAGTTATTCTCGACCTAAGTTTCGGGGTCGAAACTTCTTGTAAGGGGGAGGAGATGTGATACCCCGTATTTTTGTAAGATCATATTGGGAATTATGGAATTTTCCCAAGTATCCGTTGTGTACGTCAGATTTAGTACAGAGAGTTTGAGACATTCTGTAATGTGCTCTGTATCTGTAATATTTTTCTCAGTGAAATAATATACAGACAAGGTGCCTTAGATTTTAATTGTCGTTTGCGTAAAATAATTTTTATCCCGGTTTAATGCCAGGTTCGTTCAAAGCTGAATGGGCGAGAAAAGAGAGAAATGGCGACCGCCGTTCAGGAACGGCGACCGCCGTGGTTGGGCCCGAGGAGTCAGCGTGTCAACTTCTAGCTGGCCGCGATAGGCCTAGCGACGGCGACCGCCGCATTTACGGCGACCGCCGCATGCCCGCCACAGGCTAAAAACGGTGTCCGCCGTGTTTTGTCCAGTGGGCATTGCCCGTTGGTCGCCGGCGGTAATCGAGGCGCACCGATCTTGCTTTCGGCCGCGTCTTAGGGTTTGGTTGAGGCTCCCAGATGTTTGGCTATAAATAGGGGTGTTTGGGAGAGGGTTTTGAAGCCCTTCCAACCCCGAATCGCTGCCGGATTTCTTTCTCGTCGGAGTTGGTTTTCGTCGGAGTTTGAAGGTCTCGCCGGTGTTGCTTTGGTGTGTTTCCTGAGTGCCTTTGTGAAGCTTTTGGTTAGCCTTGGAGGTTAGAAGCCAAAGCAAGTCGAAGGTGGCCGAACCGCTCGTGTTTTGGGGTGAGATTTCTCTCGTTCTGCGTCGTCTGAGTTCGTCACGGCGACCGCCGTGATGAATGCGGCGACCGTCGCCAAGAACGGCGACCGCCGCCAGTGCCCAGAATGCCTTCGTGGCTTTGGCTTGGTTGGTTGTCGTCGTGGCGTCTTTCCCTTCGTCTTCTTTCGTCGTTTAGATTCGTACTTTGGTTATGTCGGATCTAACGTATGATTCCTTTTATGGGTCGACTCGAAAGTTGTTGTGCTGTCGAAACTATACCGTATCGAGCCCGGAATCCAGTTGACGTCATTAGACTATTCTGCAGATTAAGGCATATTTACAAACACCCAGTTTGCTTCTCATTATCCAAAGAAAAAAGGAAAACATGTGGTTTTCATAGTCGTCATCATCATCTTAGTAGCCTCCTTGAATGAAGGCATTCAAGCGGTTCAACTCCTCCCTATGCTCGCTAACCACAGCACGAACCACGTCTCCAATGGACACCATACCTATCATGCCCTTGTCATTGATCACTGGGATGTGTCTAATGCGGTTATCTGCCATAGAAACACATAGTAGTTTCATATGTGTACAAGTTTGTTTTTCAAGCTAGATAAGTTGTTAGTGATAAAAACAAACCTTTCATCAACTGCATTGCCTTAAGAACCTTAGTGCTTGGCGACACTGTAATCAGCTTGTTCTACAATCACGGATTTGCAGAAGGTAATTTATTAGAAACATAGCTAACTAATAAGGATACATCTAAGTACAGCCAAATCACATATCAAAACAGACGTACCTCTTCAGTCATGATATCCCCAACCTTGGTTGATTTGGATGATCTTCCCTGCATTATGATCTTTCGAAGATAATCTGGAGTGCAGGAAGAACATGTATTAAAACAAGAGCCAAATGCTTCTAAATTATGGTCTTTCGAAGATAATCTGCTCCAACCTGCATTTTGACTTTCCATTAATGAAAGTGTCCGGAAAGCTATTTTGAAGTTAAATGCAAGGTTCATGAATGGTGACAGGATAGTTCTCATTATATGACAAGATGGTTCTATATGCTTAATTACTTCATTAATGAAATTGTTCTAATTCACTAAAATTGTCCACCCTGAAAAATTGTGACAAGATAGTTATCATTATATGACAGGATAGTTCTAGATCCTTGGAGGTCAAATTCTAGAATAAAGACAATTGAAACTAGTGTGCTAGATACTTACGTGGACTCAGAGAGATCTTCTGGGAGGGACATAAGCCCCTTGATTCCACCACACGCACTGTGTCCAATCACACTAATGTTCTCAACCTGTAACAATCATGATTTGCTGCTGGTTCAACCAGATGCTTCTAACAACTAATTAGGAAATGTAGGATCTACAAGGCCATGTATATGTAGTGCACCTTGAGATGCAAGACGACGTACTCAATGGCCGCTCCAACACCAGAGTACCTTGTCTGTTCAATACCAAAAACACAACTCAGCTGATTCTGACAGTGGATGATGAAAATTATGCTTAGTATACATATTTTAAAGCAAAGAAACATGTTAAATCATAGATGACTACCTGCTGCACTATTTTCATTTTGTGTTGGTGTAATATGGATTAGGAATTACTAGTATGAGTTGCAGATCCTACTGACAGGATGATGGTGTGCTGAATGGACGAACAATATCCAAGAATATGCTAATCAAGAGTTAAATCTAAACACAGACAAGAACAAGAGCTACTCACTAACAAGAACACTTTCCCAGTTGGCGTCCAAGAACAAGTAAACAACAAATAGCATAGATAAATATAGATGTAAGAAATATAAATAAGAGGCTTACTTCTATCTACTTGCAAATCAGTCTCAAGCTGCAGATTCAAAAATTCAAATAACTCCTCTGTAAGAACAACAAACAAATTCAACACAAGTGACCCTTTAACAAAAGGATATCCAATACAAAATGCCCTAGAACTGAGCATAAATCAAAGCAAGCCACCTCCATTACACCAACCTATAACAAATTATAGCCCAAATTCGAAAAATAAAACAAAATTAAACCTAGAATACAAGCTGGAAGGAGGACGAATTCATACTTTGCGCCCAGATATCGCCGGACGAAGCTCCTTGGTGAGAACCAATCATCCGACCTGAGCGCCACCGCCAACGGATAACTAATCGCAAACCCTTCCCCGCCAAACGCTCCAGACGGCGCCTCTCATGCCGGACTCCGGCTTGTACCATATTTTTAGGTATTCTCTCCGATTCGACCAGAGCTTGAAGGAGGCGGCAATGCCGAATACAAGGTGTGAGATGTTCGTCGGCGGTGGAATTAGAGGGTCCAGAAGCTTCTCCGACGGCGGAGGAGGCATGAGGGGGAGCGAATTCGTCTCTCCGTCGGCCGCTCGTTGGATTGGGAGGCGATTTCGGAAGCGGCGGAAGATGAATTGAGGATTTGAGGAGATGGAGTCGTGAGAGGAAGCGGAAATTGTAGAAAAGCCGTAGAAAATTTGATAGGGCTCGTGCTTGAAATGAGAAATTTTAGGGTTCTAAATCAATTGAAAAGAGAATCAGATAAAAATTTTGAAAAATGAAAATTTTAGATTTTGAAATTTAAATCAAATTTTATTTAAGTTTAAATTTTTAAAATTGAAACTGTTTTATTATTTTATTGTTATGTTATATTTATTTTTTCAAAAGAAAAAAAAAATTCAAATTTTAGTTTATCTTTTTATTTGTGGGATATAATTACAAAAAAAAAAAAAAATCTTTGAAATAGATTTGCAAAAATCAAAAAAAATAGAATAGTTTTACAAAATCTATATAAAAATGGGATATTGGGTGCTATTACCATCAAAGATTACCATTGATATGAACAAATCATTTCATAAACTTTAAAGTCTTAGTTACGTCTCATTCATAATCCAACCTAAAACCATCAATCACTGGAGAAAATGAGAATTCCTCAACTATCATCAATCAATTGAAGAAAAAGTGACCGTTCTTGGACGGAATTTGCAATGTGGCTAGTAGCATAGTACATTTTTTTTATAGAAAATAATACAGTTTTTTTGTTGAATATAAAATAATAAAGTTGATACGAGCACGTGCGTCTCCTATTGAAAAAAAATTCACTGACCCACCGTCCCCCACTTATCCTTACATTTCCCCTTTTTTCCCCAACTCGTTTCGCCACAATCTCCGCTCCTCCTTCGTCTCTCTCCATCCAACCTTTCATTTTGTTCCTCTCTCTCTCTCTCTTCTCCCTCGTTTGCGTTTCTCCTCCGCTGGAGGAGGCCCCGTGGTTGCCCAGGCAAGCTCCTCTCTTATCTCTCTCCCTCTCTCTCTCATTTATACTCGATTGTGCGTGTTCATGAATTTGCATCAGCTGCCTTTTTTCCGTTTAGATTTATGCTGTTGAGTTTTTCGCCGATTCTCGATATGTTCGCTGTGGAGATTTTTGAATTTATCTACGAGGAATGTCTAGATTCCTATTGAAGTCGTCGTGATTCGGCCTTCTGTTGGTGTAGAATTGGAATTTTACTGGCGGCCGTGAGAAGTTCGTTTTTTGAATTGGAGATATAATGGATCTAGGAGATTTGCAAAGTTGAAATTCGAATTAGTTTATTCTAGGTTTGATCTCTCCTTTTCAGCTTGTACCTGTTCTGAAAAATTGATTTGGATGTGTTTATATTGAAATCATTACATTGTTTTTTATATTCGTTATCGCTTTGGATTGCGCTTTGATGTTTGATTTGAACTTCCTTTTTTCTTATTCGGTCTCGTTAATTCCAATTCGTTTGTGTTTCCACTTTCCAGGCATTCTTCGTCCAGATCTGAAACATTCAAGTGAAGGCGATGGATAGGAACGCCTTGGTAGCCCGCGAGTACGGCCGAAGCTCCGTCCTTGCATCCATGGACTCCGTGGTTTGCCCCAAACCACGTAGAGTTGGCCGCCAATTCAGGCCTCCTATTGGCCGGCACTCATAGTATGCTCCGTCTCCCTTCATTGCGTTTGTCTATATACATGTGCTACTATTTCTTTTCCTCTTCAAAGCTAACTATAGTATTGCTTGTTTGATTGTTAACTTTGTGTTTGTTTTTCTGTGCTACCAGTCACACTGACAGCAGGGATCTCAAAGCAGGGGCGGAACTTCTAGATATAATTGGTGAGAAGGTACTTTCTTTCTTTACAATCTCTATACAGTCGGCGGAGAAGAAATTGATTGTTCTTTGATTACTTGATTGTCAGTGTATGAAGAACTATTGCATATTGTGGCTGGCTATTGTAAAATCTTTATAAAATCTCCTTAGTCAAATAGTAACATAATTCTACATCTTTTTCTAGGATAAATGTTTATTGGTGTTTGAAGCATCTGATCTAGCTCGGTATATGATGTTTACTTTCATGAGCTAGGATTTAGTGTACTTACAAAAATACTGTAATGTCACTGGAGGAAACAGTCTTTGCTGGACTTAGATATGTGATGTGACCTTGCTATGAAGAAGGTCTCAAGTCCCGGATGAGATCGTGATGAATCCGTAGTGGGGCGAAACAACTCCTTGAATAGGCGTCTGCGTTGATGGAGATTGCAAGACGACGGCGAGGCGGAAGCGATTGCGGAAGCGATAGGATTTGAGGGAGTTGGCCGTAGGGTGAGGTGATGTGCACGACCAGATTAGGGCTGGAAAGAGGTGGAGGTTTTGGAAGCGGAATAGACGAAGGGAGCAAGCTCGACCTAGATCTAAAGGAATTAATGGCAGAAACGCGAGGGAGCAAGCTCAACCAAGAGAATCAAGGAGGACGTTAATGGAGGCTCAATTGGAGTTTCTCTCAACAATAAAGTCTGTATAATTAACGTAAAGAAGAAAGGGGGCTACAAGCTAGGTTAAGTAAAAGGAAGACTCTTCCTTTTCCTTAACCAAAAAGATTAAAAATAAAACAAATAAAATACTAAAAAAAACCCTAAGGAATTTCGGTCATTCTAAGTATAGAAATGACCTCCTAAACTCCCTAAAAATGCTGAAAATAATAATAAATAATATCCGGGAAAAATACTGATAAATGTCATAAATCAGAAATATCGATAACTAGGCGAATAGCGATCAATATCTCTACTCTGTAAGCTCCGGGATCTCTGCAGACTGTGTAGACGTCCCAACTGTCACTAAACTCAGAATGGATCCCTCATCTGTAGTTGGACGTCCCTGACCTGCTACGAGTCTGGTCACCAGTGATTGAGTCGCAGCTTGAATAGCTTTGGCTCGTGTTCTAGTAATGGGACCTGAGGACCTAAGACTCATAGCCTCCTCCTCGTCTGCAGCTGTCATGGTAGACGAGGTCACATCATCCTCCCCCACTTGAGTGTGAAGCGTCCCCGCTTCACCCTCATCATACGCTGGCTCCACGTACGGTGATAGATCAGCAACATTGAAGGTTGGGTGAACACCATACTTGTCTGGGAGCTCTAGCTGGTAGGCGTTGTCATTGATGGCCTTGACAACACGGAATGGTCCATCACCCCTTTGGTCGAGCTTAGACTTGCGGTTGGAAGGAAAACGCTCCTTCCGCAAGTGAAGCCAAACCAAGTCGCCAGGAGCAAAGACAATCCTGCGTCGTCCTTTGTTCTTCTGGGCCGCATACTGTGCTGCTCTGCGCTCCAGCTGGTTGCGCGTCCGAGTGTACAGTTCCTTGATGTGATCGGCCAATCTGTCAGCTGTGGTGTTGTCTGTATCCTTCCGAGGATAGGGAGTCAAGTCCAGCGGCGTCAGCGGGTTCCGTCCATAGACAACTTCGAACGGGGTCAGTTTAGTCGCGCTGTGCCTGCACCTGTTATAAGAAAACTCTACAGTAGACAGTAAGTCCTCCCACCTGCGTGGGTTACTCTTCAGAACCGTCCGAAGGAGGGCTCCAAGAGTGCGGTTGGTCACCTCTGTTTGACCATCCGTATGTGGGTGGTAGCTCGTAGAAAATAGGAGTTTAGTACCGAGCTTACCCCACAAGGTTCTCCAGAAATGGCCGACAAACTTGGTGTCTCGATCACTAACAATAGTGCGCGGAATACCATGCAGTCTCACGACATTGTCGAAGAACAAATTAGCAACGTCAGTGGCGTTACTAGTGTTCTTACAGGCAATGAAGTGTGCCATCTTAGAGAACCTGTCTACGACCACAAATATAGAATCTCTACCACGCCGAGACAGAGGTAACCCAGTGATAAAATCCATGGATAGATCGGCAGAGGCGTGTAGAGACCATGCGGACTAGACCTGGCCTTAGCCTTATGGCATGTCACACAACTCTGACAATACTTCGTAACATTGTTAGGCCAGAAGAAGTGTTCGCGAAGTGTTGCCAGCGTCTTAGACACGCCAAAGTGACCACGACTATGTGCTTCTTCAATCAACAAATTTCTGACAGAGGATGAAGGGATGCAAAGCTTCCCACCTTTGTACAGAAATCCGTCATCAAGGAAATACGTAGCATGTTCACGACCAGTGGATTTACATTGCTCAAAGAATGTAGAAAAGAAAGGATCAACAGCATAAAGATCCTTGAGCAATGCAAACCCAAATAACTGAGACTGAAGCTGAGTAATGAGGACGTACCTGCGAGAAAGGGCGTCGGCTATCACATTCTCCTTACCTTTCTTGTGAACAATGAGATAGGGGAACGTCTCCATGAACTCAACCCAGCGAGCGTGGCGTCTGTTAAGAGTCGTCTGGCTGCGCAGATAACTAAGAGCTGCATGATCTGAGTGAATCACGAACTCTGCAGGCCACAGATAGTGCTGCCACGTCTTCAGAACCCGAATCAGCGCGTACAACTCCTTGTCGTACGTCAAGTAGTTCAGCTGGGCACCTGTCAGCTTCTCTGAAAAATAGGCAATCAGCCTCTTTTCCTGCAGCAAGACACCTCCGATGCCGAAATCAGAAGCGTCGCATTCCACCTCGAACCGACGGGTGAAGTCAGGAAGCTGCAGCAGTGGCGCGTGGCACAAGGCATCCTTCAGGGCGGCAAAAGCAGCATCATGCCGTGGAAGCCAAGTGATAGACGCTGTCTTCTTGGTCAGCTCGTGTAATGGGGCGGCTATAGTGCTGAAATCACGAACAAACCGTCGATAAAAACCAGCCAGACCCAAAAAAGAACGTACCTGAGTAGGAGTAGTTGGCGTCGGCCACTCCTGGATAGCGCAGATCTTCTCTGCATCCACCTGCAGGCCGTCCTTGCTGACGACGAAACCTAGGAAGTTTGTAGAAGGAGAACAAAATACACACTTGCCAAGATTGGCATATAAGCTCTCTACTCTCAAACACTCTAAAACAAGGCGAAGATGCTCAGCATGGTCATCTAAAGTCCTAGAGTAAATAAGAATATCATCAAAATAGACAACTACAAACTTACCCAGAAAAGCTCTCAAGACATGGTTCATCAGCCTCATGAACGTAGAAGGAGCATTGGTCAGTCCAAATGGCATGACTAGCCACTCATACAGACCATACTTCGTCTTGAAAGCCGTCTTCCACTCGTCCCCCTCCTTCATGCGAATCTGATGATAGCCGCTCTTCAGATCAATCTTGCTGAAGAACTGCGCTCCATGTAGCTCGTCAAGCATGTCGTCGAGGCGAGGAATGGGATATCTGTATTTGACGGTGATCTGGTTGATGGCACGGCAATCCACGCACATCCTCCAAGAGCCGTCCTTCTTAGGCACCAATATGACGGGAGCAGCGCACGGGCTAAGAGACTCGCGCACATACCCCTTCTCCAACAGTTCCTGCACCTGCTTTTGCAACTCCTTTGTTTCCTCTGGAGAAGTTCTGTAGGCAGCTCGGTTGGGAAGAGTAGCTTCCGGGACAAAATCGATCTGGTGCTCTATGCCACGAAGTGGTGGGAGACCATCTGGCAACTCGTCCGGCATCACATCCTGAAACTCCTGCAAAATGGACGAAATACAAGAGGGGAGTGCGGACTCTGAAACAGGTAGGGCAGTAGGAAGAGCAATGAGTAGAAAACAGGGAGACTTGCCTTGGATGACGTTGGAAACCTTCCGGCGTCGCGCCAAGAGAAGCCGCTGCTCACAAGTGCCTTGCAGCGCAGAACTAACTTTTCCACTCTTCTGATGAGCAGAACCCTTTACAGCGCCCTTTCCTAAATCCTTAATTGAAGGCACCTGCTGACCATTACCACTAAAGTTAGGAAATTTAAGACTAATGGACTGGTCACTTACCTGTTTTGAAGGGTCCTGTGAACCCGAAGAAGACGATGCAGGAAATTGTTGGGAACTCTGCTGCAAAGCTGTAGGGGATTCTGGAGGGGGTATTCCAGCGTCCTTTGCAGCCTGTATAGCCTTGTTCCGCTGTCTAATAGCATGGTCCTGTAAAATCTCATTCGGAGTCATAGGTAAGAGCGTCACGCGCTTTCCATGGTGAGTGAACATGTAGCTGTTCAAAAACCCATCATGGAAGACGCGACGGTCAAAAAGCCAAGGACGCCCTAACAGAATATGGGTGGCATCCATGGCGGTAACATCGCACAAAACAGTGTCTGTATATGGTCCTATGGAAAAAGTAACGGGACACTGTAAAGAAACATTGTTACCTGGTTGGTCTGAAATCCACTGCAGACCGTAGGGCTGAGGATGTGGCTGCGTTTGAAGATTGAAGTCGCTGACGACTCTCTCATTTATAATGTTGCAGCACGACCCGTCATCTATTATCAGACTCAACGATGCATTCTTCATACGACACCGGGAATGAAACAGATTCTCCCTTTGGTCAAGCGGACCTCCTTCCTTGACGCTGAGGACGCGTCTGGTGACCAAGGCATAATGCATGACGTCTGTATCATGGTCGCTCGGCCTGATCACCTCATCAGTCAGCTCTGCAGACTCCTCCGGGACGTTCTCCTCTTCATCCGAGAGGCTCTCGTAGTCTTCAGTTTTGGCGGAGTAGAGGACACGCTTCTGATTGGGGCAGTCCTTCTGATAGTGTCCTCGTCCACCACATCTGTAACACTCTCGACCGCTGGAACGATCTGTACGGCCTGTCTCAGCAGAGGCCGATGGCTGTCGGCGCGCAGAAGAAGGGGGCGCCGGCCGCGGCGTCGTAGTAGACGCAATACCTGTACGATCCTGTCTAGGCACAAAACTAGAAGAAGAGTTAGTGCGATAAGAATTGACAGGGTTCGAGGTATACCTTGGTGAGGGAGAAGACGAAGACTGCCAAGGCTGCTGTCGACGTCGCTGCGCTTGAAGATAGAGCTTCTGCGCAGTATGTACTACGTTGTTGAGGTCTCGGATTGGCAGAACGTCAACCTGATCCCTGTACGGCTGTGACAAACCCGTGACAAAACGTGTACGTAGAGTAGAAGGAGTAACACTTACCCCGGCTTTGAAGTACATGTCTTCTAAGCGAGCAAAGAACTCATGTGGCGTATCACGACCCTGAGTAGCAAGTGCAATGGCCGTCTTCATATCCTCTCGGTATGTTGTCGGCACGTACTTGCGCGTCATGAGCGCTACTAGCTGTTGCCACTCTGTCACAGGTGCCCACCCCATGCGTGCATGCTGTTGGACCAGTCGGTTCCACCAGGTGCGCGCTGCTCCTTGGAAATGCAAGGTGACGATCTCCACCTTCTTATGCTCCTCAAATTGATAGTGTTGAAGAACATGGCAGGTATTCTGCAACCAATCTATGAAAGTAGAAGGATCATAAGTACCAAGGAAGGGTTCGATTTTTACCTTAATTGCTTGGTGATACGTAGATGGGGGTGTGTATCGCTGTGGGCCTGCAGCCGGGGCATAGAGATTCTGCTGTGGAGGCCCCTGCCGCTGTTGTCCAACTGGTGGTTGTTGCCGTCGCTGCGCTCGTGGAGGACCGGCAACATGCTGCTGCTGATATGGCTGTGGATAACCCTGTGCAGCGTAATAAGCAGCCTGATTCTGTGGCTGCTGTTGAGGAGGAACCCAACCTGTACGATGAAGCTGCTGCTCTGGTGGGTCCTGTAGGGGCGGGTGATAACCTGCAGAAAATCCATAGGCCCCTTCTTCCTCATCCTCAAGATCAAATTCTGGGAACCCTTCATCTGGATCTGACTCAACAGGAAAAACAGTACTCTGATGGTCAGCAAAAGAATGGACATTAAAGGTTTCAGAATTTACCTGTTGTCGACTTGGACGAGCTGCGGAGGGTTTCCCGTGCTTGCTGGTGGAAGCATGTAGTTCTGTGCGTCTGCTCTGGCGTTTGACGGCACTGTCATCTACCTGTTCATCCTCCTCTGAAGACGACTCATCATCGTCCTGCTCATCCTCGTCCTGAGAGTTGCGTTCAGGAATGGTCAACTGGACTGATTTGGAACGCACCTTCTTCTTCGACGCGCTACTCTCTTTTTGCGATCCTTTCCGCTGATGCTGCGTAGGAGGATCGGATATCAGAACGCCCTTGCCCTTTT
The DNA here is from genome assembly GCA_027886185.1 of Rheum nobile. Classification (NCBI taxonomy): domain Eukaryota; kingdom Viridiplantae; phylum Streptophyta; class Magnoliopsida; order Caryophyllales; family Polygonaceae; genus Rheum; species Rheum nobile. The sequence goes on along the minus strand of WOAB01000191.1, from coordinate 218,345 downwards.
TCTGCTTCTGGGCTAGGGTACTCTGGTCGTCACAGTTGTTCGGTGACGGAGAGGGCATCACTCTACTGAGCAGGTCACGCATGGCGGCAAAATTGGCTTCGGAACGTTCTTCGGAACGTGCGATGGCAGCCGCGTTGCTCTGAATGGCGGCGTCGGAACGTTGTTGATTGGCACCAAAAGCTCAATGGCAGTAGCCAGTTGATCGACCCGACCCGTATCCTGTCCGTCATTGGAGTTCACCATTATCCTGAAAAGACAACAGAAACCCCAACAGAGCAAAGGAAAAAACAAAAACAAAACAACAGAGACGAAAGAGAAGTCGAACTACCAAGATATCACAACTAAAAGCAAGGCTGATATGGCCGTGAGGGCGGGAAGGCTAAGGATAATCACACAACAATCACAAAATGCAGCGATAACTCAGCAAACAAATTATAGATATAAATTGCAGCAATATAAGCCTAATATGCCAACAAGACTATAACAGCCAAGACAATGAGAGAGAGAGGAAATGGAAAATGAATCAATAACGATAGGGCAACGATTACCTTATTTTGGCTTTGCGCACCCTATATCTCTCCACGTTGCCACCTAAGTTCGGCTTTTCTCACAAAAAGCTCCTGCACTCTAATACCCTTACAGAAACCTCAACTGCTGTCGCCAGGATATAACGGTAGGCACAGAACTTAATCTGGCGTGAACCTAGGCGTCCCGGCTAAGCAGCTGCAAACTAACAAAAGCGGATAACTCACGCTAAAGTCAGACGGATAACTGTAAAAAGCGAATGCAGAAACCGACACAAAAATAAAAAAAATAAAAAAATAAAATAAAAGGACTCAGATCCCTGCAATCTAATACCCCTACAGTAACCTCAACTGCTGTCGCCCGGATATAACGGTAGGCACAGAATTTAATCCGGCGTGAACCTAGGCGTCCCGGCTAAGCAGCTGTAAACTAACAAAAGTGGATAACTCACACCAAAGTCAGAAGGACAACTGTAAAAAGCGAAAGCAGAAATCGACACAAAAAGAAAAATTAAAAATAAATAAAAATAAAAAATACCGAAGGTCTTCCGTAGGGTTTGAAATTCGGACCCACGAAAAGAACCCGGATCTGGGAGCTCCGTCTTCGTTGAGCTGGGCGGGGGATTTTAACCCGGATCAGGGAACACCCGGGATAGAAAGGCGTGTCGCTAGGCGCGCGCGCGAGGAACGCGGCGAGCTGGGCGCCGAAGTCGCGAGTGTCTTGGCTTCGGATGCGCCGACGCCAGGCTTGTCTTGGCGCCGAGGACAAGTGGTGCCCTACGAACTTGCCCTAATTACAAATTTGTGATTGCCTTAATTTTTTTTTGATTGATAATTTTTTTTTTGGCAATCTTCAGATCTGGCTTTTTCTACAAGGAAAGATCTCAGCCTTTTTTTTTTTTTTTGTTAAAGAAATTGCAACAAGAACTCAAGAACCCTAATCTTCAACGGCGAAAATTCTTCAACGAAGCCTTCTTGCGCAGATCCGGACTCAAAAAATTCTGAAAAAAATATTCTAGACTACTACACACTCTATTGATTCAAGTTGGAAAGAAGGAGATCAAAGAAGACGCAGATTAATGGCAAAAAGGTCAAGTACAACAATTCAACCTCTATGCATGCAAATCTAGATCTAAAATTCAATCACCAAATTACCAACACAAAGAGCAATTGTTGTGTGTAGGGGACAAGGTAAGAACTCTAAATAGCAAGCACACGAATTTTTTGAGAGATTTACACCAAAGACGAGTTTTCAATGCAAATCTACAATGTTTTTTTTAGGTTAAAATAATTCGGCCTTGAAGAGAATTTTTTTTTAAAAAAAAAATTTCGACTATAATAATATAGATCTGAATAATATTAGTCAGAATTATCACGAAAAATGCAGGAAAATTTTTTTTTTTGGATTTTTTGACACGAAAATAAGGTTGTGATAAGCAAGGAATCGATTCGACTTACAGATTCGAAGGCTCTGATGCCAGTTGATGTGACCTTGCTATGAAGAAGGTCTCAAGTCCCGGATGAGATCGTGATGAATCCGTAGTGGGGCGAAACAACTCCTTGAATAGGCGTCTGCGTTGATGGAGATTGCAAGACGACGGCGAGGCGGAAGCGATTGCGGAAGCGATAGGATTTGAGGGAGTTGGCCGTAGGGTGAGGTGATGTGCACGACCAGATTAGGGCTGGAAAGAGGTGGAGGTTTTGGAAGCGGAATAGACGAAGGGAGCAAGCTCGACCTAGATCTAAAGGAATTAATGGCAGAAACGCGAGGGAGCAAGCTCAACCAAGAGAATCAAGGAGGACGTTAATGGAGGCTCAATTGGAGTTTCTCTCAACAATAAAGTCTGTATAATTAACGTAAAGAAGAAAGGGGGCTACAAGCTAGGTTAAGTAAAAGGAAGACTCTTCCTTTTCCTTAACCAAAAAGATTAAAAATAAAACAAATAAAATACTAAAAAAAACCCTAAGGAATTTCGGTCATTCTAAGTATAGAAATGACCTCCTAAACTCCCTAAAAATGCTGAAAATAATAATAAATAATATCCGGGAAAAATACTGATAAATGTCATAAATCAGAAATATCGATAACTAGGCGAATAGCGATCAATATCTCTACTCTGTAAGCTCCGGGATCTCTGCAGACTGTGTAGACGTCCCAACTGTCACTAAACTCAGAATGGATCCCTCATCTGTAGTTGGACGTCCCTGACCTGCTACGAGTCTGGTCACCAGTGATTGAGTCGCAGCTTGAATAGCTTTGGCTCGTGTTCTAGTAATGGGACCTGAGGACCTAAGACTCATAGCCTCCTCCTCGTCTGCAGCTGTCATGGTAGACGAGGTCACATCAATATGGGAGGAAAGTATATTGCTTTATATGCTTTTTGTTCTAAAATTTGACTTAGGATGAAACTATTAACTAAGATCTGCATCAAGTTTCTATTGACTAATGAATTGAGCTTTTGTATTTCTTTAATCATATTGTTTGTGACATATTGTAGTGCTTAGCCATCGATTTGTCTTTAATCAATTAGCTTCTACAGGGATGTTGTGCCCTGGGAAGATTTGACAATCAAGTTTCATCCCCACCATTTTTCTGTGGGTCTCCACCCAGCAGGGTTTCAAACCCTATTGTTCAAGATGAGCACTTCATCATTGGGAGATTCAGTCCAATATCACCAGTGCCAGCCTCTCCCACATCTGCTTCGTCATCAGCTCGCAAGGGAGGGTGTGTCCCTGTGAAATTTGGCCAGAAGCCTGCACTCGTGAGAATTGAAGGGTTCAACTGCCTTGCCAAAAACACGCAAAATAGTAGCATCTTTGCAGTAGCATGAGCCCAAGCAAACGGAGGGAGGACGTCCAATTCGAGAAAGAGGAATTATAAGCTAGGACTACAATTCAAAGAAAGCAGAGACAGATAAGATGGGGAGAGTTTAAAATGTTACCAATTTTGTAAATATGAGATAAATTTGTTGATCTTGGCAGAAGGGATTTTCTTATTTTATCTCTTGTTCTCTACCCAGAAGAGTCTGTTACATAAAGATAAGTGTTTGGGTTAGAAACCTTCTAGTTTTGAGATAATAATGATGTGGGATCAGGGGAGGGAAAAACCTGCCCCATTCTCTTTCGTTTTCTCTTGTTGGGCCTACTGCCATATTCTTAGAGAAAATTTTCACATGTGACATCAATAATTGTGTATAATAGGGGGCATTATGTAATAGACTCTTTTCATGTAAAAGTTTCGAGGTGTGGATCATGATCATCTCTTCCTCAATCCAAAATGACACAGATGTAATTAGACCTGTCAAAAACCGATCCAACTTGAAAATCCGATCCGAATCCGAACCCGATCCGAACGTCATTGGGTCAAGAAGGATTCGAATCCGAAGGATCCGAACCCAAACCCGAGCTCGCGGATCTCCTTTATTTTGTATATTTTATTTCATTTATATTAAATATTTTAATATACTTTATTAAATAATAATATAATATTAATTATATTATTATAATTATTTTATTAAAGTTATAAAAAAAAAAATCATAGAAAAAAGGGCATGTTCGACCCGCTGGGTCAACCCGAACCCGACCCGCCCGACCCGAAAATTTTATAACCCGATCAACCCGAACCCGATTTGACCCAAACCCGACATGACCCGAACCCGACCCGCCCGACCCAATTGACAGGTCTAGATGTAATACATATGGGCCCTTGGGAAAGAGGGGCCAACTCATATTTTGACGAAATAGATTGATTAAGGCTCCGTTCTGCAAAGCTTTTTTGAGATTAACGGAGTTTGATTTTCTTTTTAATCTAGTTAATAAGTGTTCGATAAAAAAATGTCAATCTAACTTAGGGAGCTTATAGTAGATTAACGTAGCTTAATTTTTTCATTTTTTTAATGTGCCCCTTAGATTGTTGAAGATTAACAAGCTGAATTTTACATTTATCTCATTTCAGCTTGTAATACCGAACACCAACTATAAATTTTAGATAATTAAGCTAATAAATTCAGCTACAGCTAGTCATTCAGCTCTAACTACTTATTCAGCTCCAACTCCCATTTCAGCTGGATTTACCGAATAGAGTCTAAAAGGACTACCTCCATTTCATCTAAAAAAAAAGGACTACCTCCATTTCATCTAAAAAAAAAGGACTACCTCCATTAATCAATACTTGTATTTTAGTTTTCTATACAATTATTAAAAGATGTAATAATTAAGTTAAAATACCACCAACTTTCTTTAAATCTACAATTTGATAAATATCCATCTTATTTGTTAACCAATGAATGAAAATAATTTGCATAGAAAATATCAATATGTGTAATTTTAAATAATATGTCTGTAACTTATTTAGAACTCTAAAATATCTTATAATAAATATAGAAGGCTAAAATAATTTTTAATAAATATAGAAGGCTAAAACGATATTTATTTTTATCGGATATAATTTTTTTAATAAATCACCTTTTGTCTATAAATGAAAACATCGTATATGACCTCGTTTACTAAACTGTGCCACCACTTGCCATTTTCTACCAAAATTGTGTAATGATTGACCTAATATACCCTTAAGTTCATTTGTTTTAGAAGTAATGTTCATTCAGTTTTGTAACAAAAGTCGCTTTTTATGAAGTTTTTCCTATATAGTTCACATTTCAATTTTAGTTTGATAATAATATCTTATTTAGAATGTGCATTTTAAATTAAAATAAATCAATTAACTAAGGACATTCCGGTCAACTAACACAAAATTCCATTGAATTATGGTTATTGGTTGTACAATTTAGTAGATTATATTATATGAGTTATTTTTTTAAGATAATATATCATAAAATGTGTTTTGTTGAAAAATCATTTTTTTTATAAGATGGGTTGTGACAAAACCCTTTTCAGAATAGCTATTTATAATTTCGAGATTCGATAGATATGGTTTGATGAGTTATTAATTTGTAATAAATGATAACAAAATGGACATTTCTATTATAATCTCTTCATTATAATTAAAATATAATATTTCATTTCTTACAAAAATATTTCACAATTAAATTAATTACTTACCTATTTATTTTATAATTGATGAACCTTTTCACCTCTCAATTAGTTGGATTATTAATTGGTTTTCAAAAAGTATTACAAATTATTAAGATTACAAATTTGAATTAAGGATGCCTTACGTGATAATAACGAGAGTAAGAAAGTAAACATGATAAAGCAAAGTGAGTACATATAAAATAAAGTTATTTTTGTATTGAAAATGATTACGTGTGATTCTTATACAATTTGAAAGAGAAACAAAAATCTTAGAATATCAATCGAATATATAACATTTTACAGAACTCAACGTAACTAGTTGATTTTAAAACATTACACAAATATCAGTGGCGTAGCCAGAACTCGACTCCAGGGGGGCTAAATCCTGTGCGATTTTTTTTTTGTGACTTAACTCCAACGTGACTTAAATTCTATTTTGCAAAAATTAATTTTAATTTTTTTACGAAGCTTAAGGTAATTTTCACGTGAGATGAGGGGAAAAAAACTTAATTAATTTTATTTTTTTGACTTAAATCTGTTAAAATTGACTGAAATTGCATTTTCAGATAAGATAAGGGGGGAAATTTAAGATAATTTAATTTTTATAGCTTAAATTTATTAAGACTAACTGAAATTACATTTTCAGATTTAATAAGGGTAAAAAATACTTAAAAAATTTATTTTTTTTTTGAAAAAAATAAGTTTTTTTTTTCCAGGGGGGGCTATAGCCCCCCGGGCCTGAACTGGATCCGCCCCTGACAAATATCAAATCCAATAAGAAACAAATTTCAGTTTTTAATAAAATCTGAAAGATAAAACAACATATTTATATGAAAGTCCGTTTACATAACATTATTATATGAAATTCCGTTTTCATATAATTTGTCATCCTTTTTTATAATTTAAGCCAAAAAATATGTCAATAAACAACACTAATGGGTTTTAGTGGAGTATGATTTTTGCAGGGCTTTAGTTCCTCGGACAAATATTTTTACCATCTATTATCAATGATAGATAAGCTCGAATTCAAATTACACTTTTCCTTTTCTCTTCCTACAACTGATAATTTCATATAGAATTTCAAATTTTCCTGTAAAAACAACACCTAACATGCTCCACTTCTGTTCTTATGGTGGTCAATTTAGACATTTCGAAATTCACGTATCTTTCAATCCTAACACAATCTTCCGCAACAATGCCCAGTCACTCACGCTTTTTATTCTCATCAAGACTGGGTTACTCTCACACCCACTCCTACATCACCTCCAATACGACGTAACAAACTGCGTCCTGCTAATCGTACGTGGAAAAAACCGTCAGCCCACTGGAATAAATTGAATTTTGATGGGCCACGGAGAAACGATGATACTTGCCATATTGGTCATCTCATCCGTAACTACCAGGGTAAATTACTTTCGTTCCATCGAGAAATCATCCCACCTACTTCAGTTCTTCGAACTGAGGCCCTTGCTGCTCTTTCTGGCATTCAACAAGCGGTCAATATGAATATCACTCACTTAATTGTTGAGGGTGATAACTTAGTTATTATCAACTCCATCCGAGTCATTTGGAAAATTCATACAATTATTAAAAATATTATCATGCTTTTGTCTTCTTTTGTGTTTTATCAGATACATCACTGTTTCCGTGAAACAAATCGTGCTACGGATCTCCTTGCTGGACACAGTCTTCCTCCGCCTGCCCTCCACAACTTCTAACGCATTCTTCTCTTTGCGTTTAACCCCTCGTCACAATCCTCACTTTCAACGATCTGAACTCTGACTTTGATTCTCTTGGTACTAAGTTTGTAAAGATTATCCATTCGGATAATTTATGACTTTCATTTAGATGAGTCTTAGAGTTTAGTGTAATAAAAAAAAAAAATTACCATCTACGATTCTACGGTATGTTGTAGTACTTCTACTTCTTGGATCTTTCTCCCGCTTGTTTTGAAGAATAAAACCCTAACATTATCGAGGGTATTTTTGTCATTAAATTTCAATGAAAACCCTAATATATATGGAGGCAAAAGTGGCCGGGCGGGGATAGGTCTCTATTCTTCGCCGCTCTCTGCAAAACCCTCGGAGAGAGAGAGAGAGCATAGTTGGTAGACTGTGAAGATGTCGAAGGAGAAGAAGTTGTCGAATCCCATGCGGGAGATCAAAGTTCAGAAGCTTGTTCTCAACATTTCCGTCGGAGAAAGCGGAGATCGTCTCACCCGTGCTTCTAAGGTCTCGCTATCGCTATCTATCTGCGTCGAATATCAGTTCAAATGAACTCGGTGTATTCATTTCTTGGCATGATATTCATGATTTGTTTTTGTGTTCCAATTCGATTAGGTGTTGGAGCAACTCAGTGGTCAATCCCCTGTTTTCTCCAAGGGTAATCTTAAACTTCTTCACCTATTTAGCACTGTTTGTTTGGATTTATTAGTCCTGATTTTGTACAAATCTAATTTAAATCTGTATTTTTATTGCAGCGAGGTACACTGTTCGATCATTCGGTATCAGGCGTAATGAAAAGATCGCTTGCCATGTCACCGTGAGAGGTGAAAAGGCAATGCAGCTTCTTGAGAGTGGTTTGAAGGTGAAGGAGTACGAGCTGTTGAGGCGCAACTTCAGTGACACCGGCTGCTTCGGATTCGGTATCCAGGAACACATCGATCTGGGTATCAAGTATGTGTCTTTTGTTCAGTTTCTTCATAATTTTTTTATTACTATAGCAATTCTTCATTTTATATTTAACTTGTGTAGTATTAGCTTGACTACTTTGAACTGGCAATTGTGCGTTTGAGTTTATCTGATTGGTTTTGCCACTTTTATATTGGATTTGTCTGAGATTTGAGGCTGTGTTCCTTTCTGAGCCATGCATTATCAAGCTGATTCATTTATATTCTTGCCGATAATGTGTTAATATGATTGTGTTTCACTAGTGGTTCTGATTGTTGGCTCATGGATCTTCTATCAGTTGATGATGATCGAGTGTGATATCTCTTGGTGTATATATTATAGATGTCAGCAGGTTTTAGTTTATTGTGGAAATATTTTCTGCCAAGTGCCAATCTTCCATACTTTTACGTCTCGCTTTTCAATTGTTGGCTGCCTTAGTGTTTATGAAGACCGGGTTCCTTGCAACTAAATGCACAATTAACAGAGAATATTGATAATAATAATTGGTCTTGTCTAGGATATCTCCTTTGATATCATGGAGGCTTACAATACAAATGTAGCCAGATTAGTCTACTTTCAATTGTACATTCTCTTCTATCATGCATTTAGTTTCATTTGCTTGAGATGTCATTTTGATGAAATGAAATATAATTAGACCATCAATTATATGCAATTGATTCTGTGTAAAATTTGTGAATGTTACCAACAGCCACTAAAGATGTCTCTCTTTCATGAGTGTTCAGCAGCTCATATGAGACATGCATCAAATGCTGTATAAATGTTAGTTGACAAATACTATTGCCTTCAAAACAATAACTGATTTTTTATTTCAATAATCTCACTTGCCAGGTACGATCCATCTACTGGTATCTACGGTATGGACTTCTTCATAGTGTTGGAGCGCCCAGGATACCGTGTAGCTCGTAGACGCCGTTGCAAGTCCCGTGTTGGAATTCAGCACCGAGTCACCAAGGATGATGCCATGAAGTGGTTTCAGATGAAGTATGAAGGAGTCATCCTCAACAAGTCTCAAGGCACCTAAAATTGAATCTCATCTTTAGGATCTAAATTTTTTCCCTGGGGTAGGGTGGTGGGTTGTTTCGGTACGAATTTTGGAATATATATGGTCCTTTCATTTAACAAGAACACAAGATCTTGTGTGAATCTGCTGCGGCCTGTTTCCTTTTGAGCATTGAACTTTGCCTAACTTTGGTTTCTATTATGTTATTTTTACATGGCATGTGTTGAGTTCCTTTTGGAATTGATGTTTCATAAATCCTAATCATTGCATTTTCCCCTCCTGAAAATGAAACTCTGTTCTTACATTAATAGATTAATCTGAAAATTGGTAAAATGTACATTGCAAAGAAAATCAAAGCTTCAACTTCAATGGTTCTAGCCGGGGAAAAGATATGAATTTTGGGTTGAGGAACCAAATGTGTTTTATACTTTTTGTTGATTTATTAATAGGTCTTTTAGTGTTAATATGATGTTCATTTAAATCATCAGACGGGGTGTAAATATAAGCAAGAACTTAGGGTTGTCACATGATTTGTACTTCTGATTGGTATAATTATATAAATTTACATGATTAGAGGTACGTTTGCTCTCAGTTAGAATTGAGATGTCTTATATAATGTCAATTACTCTTATTGTAACTGGGATTAATCTGTCAAAGTAGCTGATCTCCATCGTGACTCAAGAAAACAACATCTTGAAGTATTTGCTACGAAATGCTATATTACGTTCCCCAATAATCTGATATCGTGTTTTAGTTTAAGCACCACAACATAGAAAGATATGGTAAGATTATATTATTTTAGAAATTTTTATATTTTTTAAAAAAGTTAAAGCATTTCGATTTTAATATCTTTTACAAAAATATATGCATTTCGATTTAAGGCATAGGTTAAAAAAATCGATCTTATATTTTCTCCTAATAATTTCTTCAACAATTTAACATGTGAAAATAGAATTCCAAGAAAGCAAGAACCAAATGGAAAAAAAACACACTATATGAATAATACATTTTTCAAAAAGTATTGAACTATAAATTTGAGTTGATTATTTTTAAATCCTACACGAAATTGTCACTCGGACAACGAGTCACCACTCTTACACCTCATACCACTATCTGAAAACTAGAAGTGCAAGGTCAACAGTAACCACAAAATAAACCTTAGGAACAATATTATATGTCAAGTTACAACAAATTCTAAGCTTACAAAGGGAAGTCACAATTTGGTATAACCTCTCTACCATTTATATAGAGGCTCACTGCTTTCCCAGTATCTGCACCAGTTTCTAAAGCAATCACAGAAATGGTTACCTGATGTGTAGGAGTGGATCAAATTCATAAATACGGTTCTACTTTAATAAACTGCTTACTTCAGTACTAACTGATCAGCTGATGATACTGCACAAAAAAACAGTAGATTATCTGAACCTGCTTTTCTTGATGTTCTAATCACTGCGCTGAGAAACTCCTGCCTACATGGGGGGACATGGTTCATCTGGATCTTAGTGTCATCCTCGCCATGTCTACTTGACTTGAGAATTTGCAAGTGAAAGGATGAACTCTGCAATCTCTGCCCCGGCCTTGGGCTTTGCTGCTTGAAGAGCCCTTTCTGACATCACTGACATTACATATTCACTCCCTGTAAAGGTGGATTTGTTTAGCAACTTAGGCACTTTAATCAGGATACAATGGTAAGACAAAACCATTAGAAGTATCAGGTGACATACCCATGGTCTCCTCTATTGCCATCCGAAGAGTTGTAGAATCCATTTCATCTTCTACAATCATCCTTGAACCTGCTAAATTGACCATCAGTGAGGCATTACTAAACTGGTGTCCTTCTTCCTCGTTTGGGGATGGTATCTGCAAATTGGGATTACATGAAGAAATGACATGCTATTCCTGAAACAAGTAGGCTCAGAAAAAATTCCCAGTCGTGCATAATTTGGCAGCCAGACAAGCAAAATCAATTGGTAAGTGCTGGTTCAGTTAGCACAGTATGTGCTCTAGCACTTGCTGAACAAGCTTAGCAAAATATATTGCAATTATCATTTTTGGACTATTTGAAGTTAGAGTGGCAGTACTACATCTCTTTAGTCTCAAGTCAATTTCAGGCAGGGAAATGATATTGGCTTTCTAAAGCAACAAGAAAAACGAAAGAACAAGAATCTGATCTACAACATTTAAGAGACAAACTGATATTTCCAGAAGATGATATATACGCATAAAATGTATATAAGCATGGTATAAAGATGAAATCACTAAATATATGTAGAGTACCAAAATTGCAGGTTTTCCTGTAGCCAATAACTCCGAGCAAGTCATAGCCCCAGCTCGGGAAACAATCACGTCTGCAGCAGTGTATGCCATATGCATATTATGGAGGAATCTACATGATTATATAATGGATTAGATATATGAACAGAAATTGTGGCATTGTTCATCAAGTAGAAACTTGCCTATAGCCTATAGGTTATAACCATAGTCCATATACAATAAATCAAACTCTTGATACAGCTAAAGACTAAACGACTGACTGGTTTTGACAATATTTCTCACTGTTCATCAAGCAAGCTTGAGTAACTACAAAAAGAGGAGCAAAAAATGAGAATATACAGTAAAGAGATAAAGTTGACAATGTTCATAAACTTCAAATTGATAATCCATGTTTGCCTCTTTATTCATCATGTCATGAGGATCAGATGATTGAGCTAGAGAATTATTTCTGTGGAGGTTAACAAGCAGTTCTTAGTTTAGTCATGCACATACACACAAAGCACACATTTTCGATGCATAAGATGAGAGTTATAGAACCCATATGTAAACAAAATAATAATTGCGGAACACCTTTTATTGGTTTTTAATGAGACCCAGTGGAAACACACACAAAAGTGGAAGCAGCAAAAACATATTCCTGCAACTTTTGCATTGATTATGCAACATCAGAAACAAAATCCGGATTCACTATCTCCACATCAAATAAACACGTAGTAAGTATTTTTTAACCCATCACTGCAGCCAGAATCTAAGCATTCCAGTGCAAAATCATCTAAGAAACAAGGGAAAAGATGAAAAGCAACTCACGGTTTCAAAATCAAGCGTGGATGGTTGACAATTAGGCTTTCCATCTCATCATAGGTATCAATTCCAGTCTCCCAGATGATGAACCAGTCGGGATGCTCCATTAACATATCCCTGTAAAACCTCAACAGAGCAATGTTGATGGCATTAGCCCCCAGCGATCCACCAAGAACCAACAGCACCTTAATATCTGAGCCCGAGCCCGAACCCGGATCCTTGTCCAGATCCGGAAAGTACCGAGCTATCGCAGCCTTTCTTGCGACAGGCTTCCTCAGCAACGGTCTCACGGGGTTTCCACTCACCACGCACTTCCTCTTCTCCGCCGCGGGGAACGAATCCACGATCGAATCGTATGCGACGAAAACGGACTCCGCGAACACGGAGAGGAACCGATTGGCGATCCCTGGGACCGAATTCTGCTCCTGGATCACTAATCGGAGCCGCCGGAGGACGGCGGCGAGGCAAGTTGGGAGGGAGACGTAGCCGCCAGTTCCGACGACCACCTGAGGATCGAACTCGGCCAGCTTCCGCCAGCTCTTGATAGTCGATCGGATCAGGTGGAGCGGGAGATGGACGTTCTTGAGGGAGAGGAGGGGGCGGGCGACGGTGGCGGAGGCGGTGTCGGAGATGGCGGCGAAATCATATCCGGCGGCCGGAACGGCCTTGCTCTCGATCCCCGATTCGGTCCCGATGAAGAGAATCTGAGCGTTAGGGTTCATGGATTTGACCTCGTCGGCGATCGCCACGGCGGGGTAAATGTGGCCGCCGACTCCCCCGGCGGCGAACACTATCCGGACTCCGGCGCCGGAAACGGAGGCTTTATCTGTCTCGGCGACGCAGCAGAGGAATCGAAGCTTCCTGGGCCTCCTAGCGAAAGGAGAGATGGAAGGGCATGAGTGGAGGGAGTGGGAGAAGTGGGGCGGTCGAATAACCGCCATTGGAGGGATAATCGCGAGCTATTTTGAGTTGAATTTACTGGCTAATGCACAATGTGAGTGGGGTTTTGCCGTTTTGAGGATTCGAATGCAAATCAAAATCAAAATTGTCAGTTTCACAAGAGAGCGAGTAGTTGAAAGAGACAGATCGTGGGGGGAGTGAGATTGTGAGAGACGGAGAAAGATCGTCGTCGAGCGTCAGCAATGCGTGCATCTCGGGACCTCGGCAGATGGGCCCCGGCGCCTCGGCTTGCGTGGCCTTGATCGTTTCGCACTCTCGTATTGTGTACAGTATACACTAGAAAAAGCGAAAAATATCGCTAGTGACCAATTTTGGATCTTAGCCTTATAGGGTTAAAGAGAATATCTATTAAATGGAGTATAGAAAATTCGAATTAATTCTCGTAATAGTCTTTTTTAGGAAAATATTTTCAGACACTCTAAATTTTAGATTGACTCAATCTTTAGGCTAAATTATAAATTGAGGTATAATTTTAAAAAAAAACTTACATAGATTATTCAAAATAAAATAGTTAATTTTACTTAGTGATTTTTAATGGTACTAACTACCATAATCTACTAACTATATCATGAATAACATGTTTTCTGTGTTCATAAGCCCATCATGTTCCGTAAACTAGAGGAATTTTAAAAAGGTTTGACCGTTACCTGAACGTAGTATCACTGGACTTTCGGCGTTCCTATAACTTTCGGATTTCTAGGGGTTGTTAATCCTCAATCAGGACTCCCTTAGCTCAAGCACAACACAGTTCTGTTTCGTTTCCTACCTTAGATCGTAGTTTTTAACTTAACCTCTCTATTTAAGTGGATGAAAGATTTATGATCAAGAAAATTAGTTATTCACGACACAACTTTCGATTAAGTAGCTTTTCCTTACTAAAAGTACACAAAACACACTGAATACAAGCACTTAAATACTCAAGTACAGAGATTCATAGAAGATTTCAAACTTAAAGTGAGGGAACTCCACTTCACTTCCAAGATTCAAATTTTTTGTTTCTCTTCCTAGATTTTTCTCAGATTTTTGCACTTTAGTCTCACTCAGTTTTTTCTTCGATGCCCTCTAGTGCTTACAAGGGGTCTATTTATAGAGCTTGAGAGCGTATAGGATGCCCTTCAAGACTTGATAAACACTACTTTGTAGGGCTTAAGTAAGAGTCATTAGAGGTTTTATTGGTGTCATTCGGGTAGATTTAGACACATTCATGTGCATGGCGTGTGGGGGCGAAGTTTGGCGAGATTACATTAATGTCACGTGAAAATGGAATTAAAAGCCATGTGATTTTGGGCCGAATTGGATGAAGAAGCCCGCTTGAAGAAGAAGCCCATAAAGGAGCTGGAGCCCACGTGAAGTCCCGCGTCAAATTGAAACGGCGAATTGGAAGCGGGCAATTGGCTGGAGAATTGAAGAAGCGGAGCCGTGACATCACCATGACGTCGGCATGTGCTGGAATTGAAGTGGGCCGAAGATGCTAGATGGGCCGTGAAGAAGCTGCCAATTGGAGAGGCCGAGACCGAGCAGCTGCTCGCGAGAATTCAAGGCCGAGAAGAACGAGATTAATTTTCCCTGTTTCGTTCATTTAATTATTGTTATTTTATTATTTCATTTTAGGTTAATTTAGATTTTATTTCCTTTAGTATATTAGGGTTGAGAAAAGGCTTGGTTGCCTCATATCATCTTTTTCTTTGAACCCTAATTTCCCTTTCTACGCTATGAAGAACTAAGTCCCCTTGGCTTAGTCGGACGCTGAAGCTTTCGTTTTGATTAAGTTGTGAGATTCTCGTTCTTAATCTATTGCATGGTTTTTATCTTTCTCTTGCTTAAGTTGTTTATGATTGATATTGATAATCTCTATTTGGACGCAACTAGGGTTTATTGTTATTGATCTATTGCTAGATCTAGATTGTTACTGGTTGAGCATATCTATTTCAGAGTAGCAACTGCATCGTACTAGTATCTGGTTGTGCTAGTCTTATGCAGAAGAGAATTGATTTACATTCTAGGATAATATCTGGTTGTTTTATGCTAGAATTGTATCCAACTATATTCCTATCCGTAAGGCTGCTGTTAAACTGAATCTTGATAGTTTCAGGGTTGTTTAATTAGTTAGTGCTAATAGTATCTGGTTGTGCTATTAGTTATATCTGAAAAGGAATTGGAATTTCCATTGCATGAGATTTTGAATGAGTATCTAGGATCAACTTGTCATACGAATAGTGGATGTTGTTTGACTAAGTGCTTTTCCCATTACTGATTTAATCAACTCTTTCGTTTGTTTACTTTTGCATGCTTAGGTTACTAAAACTCACAAAACCCCCCTTTTGGTTACTTTCGGTTGACATAGGAATTGCATACATAGATAGAATCCGCCTCACTGTGAGTTCGACCTTTACTTACCTAGGACTACGGTTTAGGATTTGTTTGGATATTTTGCATAGCAGTTTTTAAAACGACAAAAACCTGTTATCAAGACTCTTGTACAATCTTATGCCCCGATAGAGTTGATAAGACAAACAATGTCATGCCAAAAGAAAAAGTAAAAAGCTTAAAGAAAACACAGTAAAGGATGACCGACTCTTTTTTCAGAGATTCCTTCTGGTTCTTCACATGGCTTTGCAGATCTGAGGCAAAGTATATTGTTTTTTTAGTCCATGCAATACTTGATGTTGTATCAGCCTTTTTCTCCAATGTTTGTTTCCCAACCTTCACAGTCTTCGAGTTCCATTTCTAGCTCTTGCATGAGATTTTTCGAATAAACTTCATCCCAAACCATTAAAGTATCCCAAAGAAAGTCTTGTCCATGCTTGGATAAGTAGTTTCCTTCTTCTATGTTTCTCAAGTATTCTGATATTGATTCTGACGACTCAATAGCTTCTTAGAAATAAGGACATAGTACATTTGAGAGGATTGTTGTAGTATTTCCAATTTTGATTATAAAGCAATCAATTTCTTTATATTGATAGAGGTATTCATAAATGTAGAACAATCACATGGCTCTGGCTTTAGTTGGATTCTTGATATGTGGTTGTCTTCTGGTAATGGGATCTTCAGCAAACTTATATGTCTTTTGGATAAACCTCAACAAATAATGTGGTGATTTAGACTTTTCATTTTCTACTTTGATGATAGCACAACCGATGAAACTTAGTAATTCATTTGCACCTTCCCACTTGAAGACTCTGTCAAACACGTACCTTTGAAATTTAGTAAAATATTTTTTTGTATAATGCGCTCCATGGTAGTGGTCTTCCTCCAAAGATTCCGTTACACATTCCATATGCCCATGCTTTGAGGACCCCAATATCATCTTTCTGATTTGCTGGTAAACTAATTCCTCATACTCCAGAGTTATTAGGAAAAAAGATCAATGTCTCCCATTTTTCCCAAACGTCATAATAAGGACCTCCTTCTTTGGATATTACATTTGAGTACCATTCTCGAAAATTCTTGTACTTTCAATAACCCTGTAACACCCCCAAAACTTAACCCTTTTGGAAATGTATTACCGTCAGTGACCCCAGTGTTCCTTACCGAGATTATCCAAGGCTTTACCATAAAACACAATTTATGAAATGCAAATGATACACAATGATCAAGCATTAAATTCCAAAACATAACATTGTCAAGGAAACAAGAGTTACGGGATTACAGCCCAATCCTGAATAGGTCAAAACAGAGTTTAAATCGAACACAACGGAAGACTTAGAAAGTACGTTACAATTAAAGTTATTGTCCAAAAGATCTCAACCTGATTAAAGATGTAATTAAAACATTCAAAAACCACCGTTCGCTCCATAGTCCTTCTGTTCTTCTTAACTACTTTCGATCTGATGTGCCGAATCGAACGGATGACACCAGCCAACCATGCAAGGAAAATATTGGTTGGTTAGTCTAAATGAATAGACTAGCAAGGGTACAAAGCAGAATGGTTCGAAGCAGTTGTATTCGGTTAGACTCCTCGTCCCTCGAATAATAATCGAGTACGCTTGTCAACCACCATACTCCTACTGGAATAAACAAGAGATATGCACAAGAGAAGATTCTGGAAGACTGAATCTTCACAGAAATCGACTCGAAAGAAGACTCCAACGGAAATGAGTCTTTAAGGAAGTATGACAAATCTGGAATGTTACAGAATCATACAACAATGATTTAAAAGCTGACTGAGATGCTTCGGTTCACGACCAACCTCATCGCCTACATCGAGTCCAGATTGGAAAGAGAACGTACTATGATCAAAGTCGAGACGAGTGTTCCTAGCTGCACTATAACTTAGCTGCACTACTCACCCAAAGTTTATTAATTATGTGCGTCAGAGTAGCACTTATCTGATTTATGTTTCAAAAACACACATCACGTTATAGACTTTTACATGTGTACCCCACCAGTGGGACGACACATCTTAGTATACGTTTCATCGAGAGTGACGTATACCGAATGGTTTGTGATACCAGCTAAGTGTCTTGTCTCTACACACTTGTGAAAGAGACCGATCATGATCTTAGAATAGTACCAGATGGGGACGAGCCACCCCGATACCAGATTATAAAGAAACGACTGGACCGAGTCCGAGTAACGTTCCTATCTAACAGTGCTAACTAAACAGTTACAACACAACAACAGTTACAGGATAAATCCACATAAAGGCCCGAAAGGCGATCACAGATAATAGCGTTGTTCTAACAGATATACAACCTATTATATGATTTTCAAAACAGTTTATCAAAACCGTTCCAAACAAACAGAGTATTCATTCCAAATTAATTACTCAGATAAACTACTGATAATTAATGTAAATATGGAACGAACGAGCAAGAGCGAACCGCCACTTGCCTTAATTCGCAGAATAGTCTAAAGACGTCACTGGATTCCGGGCTCGACACGGTATAGTTCCGACAGTACAACAACCTTCGAGTCGACCCATAAAAGGAACCCTAAGTTAGATCCGACATAAACAGTACGAATCTAAACACGGCGAAAGAATACGAAAGGAAAGACGCCATGACGACAACCAACCAAGCCAAAGCCACGAAGGCATTCTGGGCACTGGCGGCGGTCGCCGTTCTTGGCGGCGGTCGCCGTGAAGAACACGGCCGACTGAAACGAGAGAAATCTCACCCCAAAACACGAGCGGTTCGGCCTCCCTCGACTTGCTTTGGCTTCTAACCTCCAAGGCTAACCAAAAGCTTGTAACACCCCCAAATTTAACCCCATTTGGAAGCGCTACTGCCGATGACCCCGGACGTAAACCCCGAAGTCACCCCAGGCTTTTCCGACGTCATAACTGACTTAAAACACAGTTACAATACTAAAATCGTAACTTTTATTAAACCACATGGTCGCGGAATTACACGATTCCTAAAACGACCCAATTTCATCAGAAATACAAATAGCAGAATTTACAACGGAAGACTTATAAACAAAATACAAAATAGCACAGCGGAAATCGTTTTAAACACAAAGCGACAAGACAAGTTGTCGAAAACAAAACACCGTTCATCTTCATAGTCGTTCTAGCCTTCTCTGAACAGCAACATATCTGCATGTGCCGAAACGGACGGACGACACCCCCATGACGTTACCAATAAATAAAATACAAGCGTTAGTCTAATAAATAGACTAAGCAAAGGCTCATGGCATACAATTCACACAAACACATCACAAACAGTTCCACATATCACAAATCACATCAAAAGCAGTTCCACATATCACAAATCACATCACAATCTCAAGTCACATGATTACAGTATATCTTTTATATTAGCGTTGATTCTAGCAGAAATACAACCTAATATAATATCAAATTTCAATTATCTCAAATTAATTAAAAACCACTTGCCTGGAATAGACGAGCTCAAACCCAAAGCCAAACCACAAAAACACAACTCGGACACACATATACCGCGATCGCGGCAGGTCGCGGTTGGTCGCGGTTCATCAACTGTGGCAAGCTTCGACAGCTTCCATGGCGGGGAGGGAATTTACCCGATCGATTCAAGCTTCGTCTTGCATTCAAATTGATCACAAAGCACCTATAAGCTTCACCTAACACCTTGGCAACCTTCTCCAATCCACGAACCTTCTCGATTCAAGCCCAAAACCGAGCTCAGAGCTCGTGCATCAATGGCGAGACAGGGAAGAACAGAGGAGAAGAGAGAAGAAGAAGAGAAGAAGAAGAGAAGAAGAAGAGTTAGAGAGCTCCGGTCTTCACCTCCTTTTTATAGCCCAATTCCGACACCTCCAAGGGGACAAAGGCGAAGGGCCACTTGGCCTGCCCAAAAACAGAGAAAACAGAGGACAAAGCTACAGTAACCGCCTTCGAGGAAGACGACCGCCTCTGAAAAAGGCATTACCGCGATCGCGGCCGATCGTGGTGAGTCGCGGTTGATCGCGGTCAATCGCGGTTGATCGCGGTTTCTGGCCGACTTCATTAATACTTATCCAAACTCAACTTGGGTTAATTTTCTTAACTCCGGGTTAAATATATTCGTGCATCATCTAGCACAAACATCTCAAGCAATTACCTCGCACAATTACCGTGCACAAATATCTTATATAAATACCGTGCACAAATATCTTATATAAATATCTTGCACAAATCCTTTATATAATTATCCTGCATATATTTGTGACACACCCCAGGCCAACTAACACAGCTACCAAGCCACCCAACCATCTTACATGATGCCGGTTCCGGTACTGGTGCCGCCTGATAGTCCACAATTATCCTACACGAATATCTTATATAAATATTTTACAACAATATCTTATATAATTATTTTGCAACGATATCTCATATAATTATTTTGCAACAATAACTCATATGAGTAAAGCTTAAAAATACCCTTAAAAGTTACGGGGTGTTACAAAGCTTCACAAAGGCACTCTGGAAACACACCACAACACCTCCGGCGAGCACAAGAAAACCGACGAAACTCAACTCACTTTGAGGGAGAATTTTGGCAGCGATTCGGGGTTGTAGATGACCCAAAACCCATGCCCAAGCTCCTCTATATATAGGCAAACCCCAAGGAGTACCCAGTAAACCCTAAGACGCGGCAACCGACGCAACGGTGCGCCTCGAACGACGCCGGCGACCGACGGGCAATGCCCACTGGACAATCACGGCGGTCGCCGTGATTTTGCCTGCGGCGGGCACGCGGCGGTCGCCGTCGCTAGGCATGTCGTGGCTAGCTAGAAGCTGACACGCTGACTTCTCGGGCCCAACCACGGCGGTCGTCGTTTCTGAACGGCGGTCGCCGTTTCTCCCTTTTCCCGTCCATTCAGCTTTGAACGAACATGACGTTAAACCGGGATAAAAATTATTGTACGCGAACGACAATTAAACTCCAAGGCATGATGTCTGTATATTATTTCACTGAGAAAAATATTACAGATACAGAGCACATTATAGAATGTCTCCAACTACCTGAATTAAATCCGACGTACACAATGGGTACCCGGGAAAATTCCATAATTCCCAATATAACCTTACAAAATTACGGGGTATCACATCTCCTCCCCCTTACAAGAAGTTTCGACCCCGAAACTTAGGTCGAGAATAACTCGGGAAAACGCCTGAGCATATCTGACTCGGTTTCCCATGTCTCCCAAGTAACTTCTTCGGTCCCTGACTTGGACCACAGCACTCGTACCAATGGTACGATCTTGTTGCGCAAATGCTTCTCCCGACGCTCCAAAATGCGCACGGGCAACTCTTCATAAGTACCATTAGCTTGAATCTCGATGTCCTCGTAACTAAGTATATGAGACTCATCTGGTACATACTTTCTGAGTAAAGATACGTGGAACACGTTATGCACCGGGTGAGCCGATGGCGGCAACGCCAAGCGGTACACTAGAGATCCCACTCTATCCAGAATCTCGAATGGTCCCACGTAGCGAGGGTTAAGCTTCCCACGCTTACCAAATCTAAAAACTCCTTTGGATGGCGATACCTTGACAAAAACATTGTCACCGACCTCGAACTCGACAGTCCTGCGCTTCCGATCTGCGTAGGACTTTTGTCGACTCTGAGCGGTCAACATCCTTTGTCTGATCAAAGCAATGTCTGAAGCCGTCCTTTCGACCAACTCTGGTCCAAGCAGAATTTTGTCGGCATTTTTGTCCCAACAAATCGGAGATCTGCATCTGCGACCATATAAAGCTTCAAACGGAGCCATCTTGATTGTAGCATGCCAGCTATTGTTGTATGTGGACTCAATCAGACTTAAGCTATCCTCCCAGCTAGTCGGGCGGTCGAGCACGCAAGCTCTAAGCATATCCTCCAGAGTCTGGATGGTCCTTTCAGACTGACCATCTGTCTGAGGATGAAAAGCTGTACTGAACCTCAACTCGGTTCCCATAGCCTTATGAAGTTCCTTCCAGAATCTTGACATGAAACGACCATCTCGGTCCGATACAATGGTCTTAGGAATGCCATGTAAGCGGACAATCTCCTTCTGGTAAACTTCTGCTAACTTATGGGTTTCCCATGTGGTCTTGATGGCTATGAAATGAGCACTCTTCGTAAGCCTATCCACAATCACCCATATAGCATCTCTCTGGCTTCGAGTCTTTGATAGCCCAGTGACGAAGTCCATGGAAATGTCCTCCCATTTCCATTCTGGTACGGGGAGAGGTAGCATCTCACCACCTGGCCTGCGGTGTTCGATCTTGACTTTTTGGCAAGTTAAGCACTTTGCCACAAAGTCTGCTACGTCCCACTTCATGTTTGGCCACCAAAACTTCTTCCTGAGATCCTTGTACATCTTGCTAGAGCCAGGATGCACAGAATAAGCAGATGAATGAGCTTCTCTCATCACCAACTGACAAAGACCTTCTGTGTCAGGCACACAGATCCGATCCTAAAACCAAAGTGATCCATCATCCTGAACCACAAAACTGGGAGTCTTCCCATCCATCACTTCACTGCTTAACTTTACCAAGATGATGTCATCGACTTGTTTTTCTTTGATCTAATCCAGCAGTGTAGCCTGAATTTCCATCATACTCAGGTACCCTCTACGCTGGTCATATAAGACTTCAACGTCGCATGAATCTCGGTTTAGCTTGGTCTGAGCAGTAAGCAACGCAACCACAGTCTCGTGCGTTGTCTTCTGGATTAGTGCATCAGCTACTACATTAGCCTTGCCCGGATGATACAGCAACTCCATGTCGTAGTCCTTGAGCAATTCTAGCCAGCGGCGTTGTCTCATATTTAGCTCCTTTTGAGTAAATATATACTTAAGACTTTTGTGGTCAGTGAAGACTTGGCATCTTATACCGTAGAGGTAATGCCTCCAAATCTTCAGCGCAAAGACAACCGCTGCTAACTCAAGATCATGGGTCGGATAGTTTTCTTCGTACGTCTTGAGTTACTTGGATGCATAAGCAATGACTTTTCCCCTTTGCATCAAAACACAACCAAGACCACACTTGGAAGCATCACTATAGACCACATAATCGTCGTTCCCTTCGGGAAGTGCTAACACGGGTGCCGAGGTCAGCCGTCGCTTCAACTCTTGGAAACTGGCCTCGCACTTGTCATTCCAGACAAACTTCTTGTGGACCTTGCGGAGTAGATTGGTCATCGGTAGAGCGATCTTTGAAAATCCTTCTACGAACCTTCTATAATACCCGGCAAGTCTAAGAAAACTGCGTACCTCCTTCACGCTCTGTGGATGTGTCCAATTAGCCAACGCTTCAATCTTTTGGGGATCAACCATAACTCCATCTTTATTGATCACGTGGCCTAAGAAATCCACTTCCTTCATCCAGAATTCACATTTAGACAATTTAGCAAAAAACTGATGTTGTCTAAGGATTGACAAGGCAATCCGTAGATGTTCTTCGTGGACTTCTTCATTCGGAGAATAAATTAGGATGTCGTCGATGAAGACCATCACGAACTTATCCAAGTACTGGTGAAAACATCGGTTCATCAAGTCCATAAAGACAGCTGGAGCATTTGTAAGCCCACAAGGCATTACTACGAACTCGTAATGACCATATCTGGTCCTGAACGCAGTTCTAGGAATGTCCTGCTCACGAATCCTGAGTTGATGATATCCGGATCTCAAGTCGATCTTGGAGAAAAAACCTTTGCTCCCTGCAACTGGTCCAACAAGTCATCAATCCTAGGCAAAGGATACTTGTTCTTGATCGTCACCTTGTTCAACTCTCGATAGTCGATACAAAGTCAGAACGATCCGTCCTTCTTTTTGACGAATAATACCGGAGCACCCCACGGCGATGCACTCGGCCTGACATAACCTTTGTCAAGAAGATCTTCAAGTTGATTCTTCAATTCTTGCATCTCAGCCGGAGCCATCCGATACGGTGATTTGGAAATCGGCGTTGTACCAGGCTCGAGATCGATAGAAAACTCTACGTCACGGTTCGGGGGTAATCCTGGAATTTCTTCCGGAAAGACATCCGAAAACTCCCTAACTACAGAAATATCAAGAACCTCAGGTCTATCCTTCTCGGGCGAATCCAAGTAGCAAAGGTACCCGACACATCCTTGTCGTAGTAGCTTAAACGTAGCCATCGCATTGATCAACTTGCCGTTATCAGCGTCATTTCGACCTTTGAACTTGCACACAAATTGGCCCCCAGATGACACCGTCACCGTTCTTGAACTGAAGTCGATCACCGCCTTGTGACGCGTCAGCCAATCCATATCGAGAATAATGTCGTATGGAGCCATGGCTATGCAGATTAAATCTGCCTCGAATTCCTTACCCTGAATGGTAATCGGAAAGTCGGACAAATGCTTGGTTCCCACCAAACGTTCTCCATTCGAAAGATTAACGATGAAAGGGTCGCACGAATCATTGCACACTAAGTCTAACTTGCTAACACAGCTATCCGAAATAAAGGAATGCGTAGCACCATAATCAAACAGAATGCACACTAAAGTAGAGTGAAGGTATAGAGTACCTTGAGCAATCAGAGCGTTGGGTCCATCTGCCTCACGCATCTCGTACAAGCGTTGGCCCTGACTTCCAGAAACAGCTGGGGCCTTTCCCCTGTTCTGAGCAGTCGTCTGCACTGAAGGGCTAGGAGTCTCGGCAGGCTTAAACCTAGGTCGGTTGCTCTGATGAACTGACCCTTGCTGTGACTCTACTCCCTTCTGCTTCCCCTGCTTGCAGAACTTTTGCAGATGACCATCACGTCCACACCCAAAGCATGACCTCTTCTCCTTCCGACACTCAGTGCTCTTGTGCCCAGCAGTACCGCAGTTATAACACTGAACTGTACTCCTGGTCTGCCATGACTGCTGAGTCGATCCTCCTTGCGTCATCTCCGTCTTGGCTCGGCCGGACTTGGCAAAGTTAGACGGTGGCGCAAGGCGCTTAAAACCACCTCCCTGGTTCTGATTTTGCATCGACTTCTGTCGATTGCGCCTCTTGGTCGACTCCTCGAGAGTAACCTCCAGCTTATAGGCACAATCCATATACTGCTCCAAGGTAGAGCATGTGTGGTGCACCATTAATGGCTTGATATCCGGGTTCATCCACTCGTGGAAGTACCAGATCTTTTGGGCCTCGCTGGTGATCTCGGCAGTGGCGTACTGTAGAAGATGGTTGAACTTAGATGCCAACTCGGTCACTCTCAGACCATCAGTCTGAGGGTACAAGAACTCTTTGTGCTTCTCCTCTCTCATAGCATGAGAGAAAAAGCGATCAACCATCTTGGTCTTGAACATCGACCAAGTCAACACTGGGCTCTCAGCCAAACCAGTGCTCTCCCACCACTCGCTAGCCTCCTCCTTCAGTTGAAGAGAAGCGATATGGACCTTTTTGGCCTCCGTACACTCCACGTTCCTGAACAACCTTTCCATATGGGAGAACCAACGAGTCACTGCCACTGGCTCCCCTTTCCCGTTATAGCAATCGGGTCTCATAGAAGTGATGGTCTTAAGAGCGTGACCATAGCTGTCCCTCGCCCTGACGACAGTCTCCTGAATCACAGGGTTTCCGGGTTCCACAACATCAGGAACCGCTGCGTGAATAGGCACTTCTTGTGCTTGAGGCACACTTGGTCTCAAGACATCTGCAATAGCCTGCATCACGATCCCACGGATCGCCTCAACAGCTGCGGCGTCAAACAGCGTCGGCGCCTGGGTCTGATCCTGACCCCCACGCCTCTGCTGGACGCGAGACTCAGACTCGTGTTCATCCTGAACACCTCTTCCTGCTGGCCTGGGGTTTTGGCTAGTCCCAGCACCGGTTCGAGTCGAGTTCCTCGTGCTTCTTGGGTTCACCATCTGTTTACCGATCCAATTCCAAGCATTCAATACATTAATATTATGCAATATACTTATGCAATGTATCAACGTAAATAAATCACTCAGAATAGATCAACTCGGCATTTTATAGATGAACCTTCGAACTTTTACACAAGTTACACATAAGTTTATCATCCGAGCACTAGGACAACTTGCTCGAAGATAGAAGTGTTTTCCAGAGTACTTGCCGCAATATTGAAATATTACACATAGTACAAACTTGGAATACTAAGAAACGAAACTACTGCGCTAGGCAACGCCAATCCACACTAAGGCGCTCCAAAACGTCTTTTGTAGGACCGGCTATCCATGCAAGGTCTCTTCGGGCTTGCCTCACCATCGGAATCTGATGATGGACTACGCGCCCTGCTTGACCCTGAAGTAACTGGCCCTCTTATCCCAGCCCTCCTCTGAGTACTGGCGATCAACTCATCCCTCCGATGTTGCTGTTCTGCAGAGATTTCCTCGCTCTGGCGAAGGATCTCCTGCAGCTCGGATTCTGACCTCCTTCTTCTTGGAGTAGAGATGGGCTGAGATTCCCTGTCACTTCTCCCAATACCGTACTCGGTAAACATCGCCTCCCAATCAGCTTCTGACATGGGTGCGTACTCTGGCACTAGTGACAATTCAGTACCGGGCTCCTGATTCTGCCCTCTAAAGTCCAACTCCGGGTCCTCTTCTGGATCATCCTCTATGGGATCCTCATCCTCGGGATCATCCTCGATGAGATTCTCATCCTCAGAATCATCCTCGATGGGATCCTCTTCCTCGGAATCATCCCCAATCATATCCTCGTCCTCGACAGGATCTAGCTCAAGCATCTCCTCTTCCTCCTCCTCGTACTCGATCTCCTCTGGAATTGGTCCCAACAGAAAGTCGTCTTGGTAAACCCCTTGTTCATACCTTGATAACTCATCTTCCTGCTCCCATTCCTGTACTTCCTCCACCCTTGGTGGCGGCACAGGTGCATGCTCAGGGACCATAGCATTCCTAGCTACAAGGACAACTGACTCGGGGAGAACGTGCTTGACGTCTTCGGGCGGACTACTCGGGCCTCCAACCTCGAAACATCGCGGAGGTAACGGAAAATCTAGCCTCGGCTGGTCCGACTTGGCGTCTTCCGACCCCCTCCCAATAGAAAAGCAGACACCCATCCTATCGAACAATAAGGAAGGAATTAGTCTTTCTAGACATAGAAGCAAGCTTACTACATCAGACTATTAAGAAGACACGACTATGAACGGTGTTTTTAAATTCTTTTTAGTATGAAAATTCAGAGCCCTTTTTAAAGCATTTCCGAAAACGGATAAATGGTTTATAAAAATTCCAAACCCGTTTTAAAACTTTGGCTCTGATACCACAACTGTAACACCCCCAAAACTTAACCCTTTTGGAAAGGTATTACCGCCAGTGACCCTAGTGTTCCTTACCGAGATCACCCAAGGCTTTACCATAAAACACAATTTATGAAATGCAAATGATACACAATGATCAAGCATTAAATTCCAAAACATAACATTGTCAAGGAAACAAGAGTTACGGGATTACAGCCCAATCCCAAATAGGTCAAAACAGAGTTTAAATCGAACACAACGGAAGACTTAGAAAGTACATTACAATCAAAGTTATTGTCCAAAAGATCTCAACCTGATTAAAGATGTAATTAAAACATTCAAAAACCACCGTTCGCTCCATAGTCCTTATGTTCTTCTTAACTACTTTCGATCTGATGTGCCGAATCGAACGGATGACACCAGCCAACCATGCAAGGAAAATATTGGTTGGTTAGTCTAAATGAATAGACTAGCAAGGGTAAAAAGCAGAATGGTTCAAAGCAGTTGTATTAGGTTAGACTCCTCGTCCCTCGAATAATAACGAGTACGCTTGTCAACCACCATACTCCTACTGGAATAAACAAGAGATATGCACAAGAGAAGATTTTGGAAGACTGAATCTTCACAGAAATCGACTCGAAAGAAGACTCCAACGGAAATGAGTCTTTAAGGAAGTATGACAAATCTGGAATGTTACAGAATCATACAACAATGATTTAAAAGCTGACTGAGATGCTTCGGTTCACGACCAACCTCATCGCCTACAACGAGTCCAGATTGGAAAGAGAACGTACTATGATCAAAGTCGAGACGAGTGTTCCTAGCTGCACTATAACTTAGCTACACTACTCGCCCAAGGTTTATTAATTATGTGCGTCAGAGTAGCACTTATCTGATTTATGTTTCGAAAACACACATCACGTTATAGACTTTTACATGTGTACCCCACCAGTGAGACGACACATCTTAGTATACGTTTCGTCGAGAGTGACGTATACCGAAAGGTTTGTGACACCAGCTAAGTGTCCTGTCTCTACACACTTGTGAAAGAGACCGATCATGATCTTAGAATAGTACCAGATGGGGACGAGCCACCCCGATACCAGATTATAAAGAAACGACTGGACCGAGTCCGAGTAACGTTCCTATCTAACAGTGCTAACTAAACAGTTACAGCACAACAACAGTTACAGGATAAATCCACATAAAGGCCCGAAAGGCGATCACAGATAATAGCGTTGTTCTAACAGATATACAACCTATTATATGATTTTCAAAACAGTTTATCAAAACCGTTCCAGACAAACAGAGTATTCATTCCAAATTAATTACTCAGATAAACTACTGATAATTAATGTAAATATGGTACGAACGAGCAAGAGCGAACCGCCACTTGCCTTAATCCGCAGAATAGTCTAAAGACGTCACTGGATTCCGGGCTCGACACGGTATAGTTCCGACAGCACAACAACCTTCGAGTCGACCCATAAAAGGAACCCTAAGTTAGATCCGACATAAACAGTACGAATCTAAACACGGCGAAAGAATACGAAAGGAAAGACGCCACGACGACAACCAACCAAGCCAAAGCCACGAAGGCATTCTGGGCACTGGCGGCGGTCGCCGTTCTTGGCGGCGGTCGCCGTGAAGAACACGGCCGATTGAAACGAGAGAAATCTCACCCCAAAACACGAGCGGTTCGGCCTCCCTCGACTTGCTTTGGCTTCTAACCTCCAAGGCTAACCAAAAGCTTCACAAAGGCACTCTGGAAACACACCACAACACCTCCGACGAGCACAAGAAAACCGACGAAACTCAACTCACTTTGAGGGAGAATTTTGGCAGCGATTCGGGGTTGTAGATGACCCAAAACCCATGCCCAAGCTCCTCTATATATAGGCAAACCCCAAGGAGTACCCAGTAAACCCTAAGATGCGGCAACCGACGCAACGGCGCGCCTCGAACGACGCCGGCGACCGACGGGCAATGCCCACTGGACAATCACGGCGGTCACCGTGATTTTGCCTGCGGCGGGCACGCGGCGGTCGCTGTCGCTAGGCCTGTCGTGGCCAGCTAGAAGCTGACACGCTGACTTCTCGGGCCCAACCACGGCGGTCGCCGTTTCTGAACGGCGGTCGCCGTTTCTCCCTTTTCCCGTCCATTCAGCTTTGAACGAACATGACGTTAAACCGGGATAAAAATTATCGTACGCGAACGATAATTAAACTACAAGGCATGATGTCTGTATATTATTTCACTGAGAAAAATATTACAGATACAGAGCACATTACAGAATGTCTCAAACTACCTGAATTAAATCCGACGTACACAACGGGTACCCGGGAAAATTCCATAATTCCCAATATAACCTTACAAAATTACGGGGTATCACAAACCCTTTAACTTTTCTTGGAGCTCCCAAGGAAGTTGAAGCATTTTATTGGTTATTTCTAGTTCCAAGATTCTTGAACATATGTTATGACTTGCTAACTTAAGCCACGAGCAACACCTTGAACTAATGGTTTCATCTAAAAGAAAAGTTGCAAACTTATTGGGAGGTGACACACATCCCTGATGATACTTCTTTCTGTCAGCAAACTCTTTTCTTTCTGCCTCCGAGAGGCAGATTCTGGTGGCAGATTGAACCATCATTTTCATTTCTTCTTCTGGGATATACTCGAATCCATAGCTTTGATAAAATTTTCCAATAACTTGACTCTCTTGATTGTTCTTGCTCGTTGAGACCTTTGACTGATTGGACATTATTTTTATTTGCAAGTTCTCGCGTTAGACTATCTACCAATGAATTATTTGATCCCTGCACATGTTCGATATTAAAAGAATACTGCTAAGTGCCAATTGTCAACGCAGGAGCCTCCCTTGCGCTTTCATATTATCAAGGTTATTTTTAATAAACCCTAGTATTCCTTTACAGTCAATTCTAACTATAAAAGGTTTGGGAGCGAGAAAGATTATAAATTTATTAATTCCTTTCAAGATAGCAAGTATCTCTTTCTCCATAATAGTGTAATTGCACTCAGCCTTGTTGAAGCTTCCACTACTGTACTTGCAAAGCTTGTTATCCCACTTTATTTTTAAAACATCATCCCAATGGTAATTACTAGCATCTGTCTCAAGAACAAGTTCATCTTCTTCATTGGGTAATGTTAGTACAAGCAAATTCATACATCGTTTCTTAAGCTTTTGAATTACTTTACTGTCTTGATTGGTCCAATTCCAAACTTTCTCTTTTTTCAACTTAACTTGTAAAGGCTTTCTAAGCTTAGCTAAGTCTTTTATAAAATCAGATGCATAGGTAAGACATCCTAAAAATCTTTCTAGTTGCTTTCTATCCTCTATCTTATCAGGAAATTTTTCAACTTTTTTCAAGGTATGATCTTGTAATACTATTTCTTCAGCTTTTATTTTTAGCCCTAGGAACTCAATTTCTTGTTCAGCATAAATGCATTTTTCTGTCCTAATATTATGCCAAGTTTTACGCATTCTTGAGTTACCACTTTTAGATCATGCATATGTTGTTCTAAAGTTTTTGAAAAGATTAAAATATCATCAATGTAAACAAGACAAGAATGCTTAAGGATTTTAAAGATTTTATCCATCCTTCTCTAGAATATTTGTGGTGCATTCTTTAATCCAAATGGCATAACTATCCACTCGTAATGGCCTTGTGGTGCACTAAAAGTTGTTAAAGGAATATTATCTTTTTTCCATTTTAATTTGCCAATATCCACTCTTACAATCCATTTTTTAGAACCAAGTGACACCATGTATTCTATTAAACAATAATGTTTTATTCGGAATATAATATCCATCAAAGACAATATTATCATTAAGTCTTTTATAATTGATAATCATTCTAGCTTTACCTCTCTTTTCTTCTGCATGGTTTCTAACCATGAAAGCAGGACTAGAATAAGGATTGTGAATTTTTCTAATTAACCCCTTCTTTAATAGCTCATCTATTTGCTTTTTAAATTCTTGTTGATCTTTATAGGTATAAACCATTTGCTTGACTCTAATGATATTTTTAGAATATATTAGTTCTATTTTAGCAAATGACTTATCTTTATCCCAAAATTTTAAAGGATTTTCTGAATATAATTCTTTACACAACTCTTTTTGTTGTTAAATAATTTCTTTCTTCGTTGTGAGCTCATTTATAGATAGTGCAAATTCTCTATGTGTATGAATAATGATATGCTCCTCACCACGCTTACTATGCATAAACTCTATTTTTTGATGGGTATAATCTTGTTTCATCTTCTTGACCCATGTAGATTGTCCATTTATAGTGAACATCATTTGATCTAAATCTTGAGTACATGGAGAATATAACCTTTGAAAGTTATTTCCTATTATCATATCATGTGATGTTTGCTCAGTAGCCCAAAGAATATGAATTACGCAAAGATATTCCCATATCATGATAGGTAAGTCTAAAATGACTTCAAAATGAGTCATAATACTACTATCAGCTATCCCGACTTGGATAGGTTTGGATGCAGGCTTCCACATGAATTCATGAAATAAAGCTTTCTTTTCGAAGCATATAGAACAACCACTATCTATGAATGCACATAATTCATAATGATTGAATCCTTCTATGCATATAGTGATAGGGATGTAGATGTTGTTTGGATTAGTAACCTTTGAAATACTTTTCTATTTCCATATTTGTTTTTCATCTCCTTCATAAACATGTTCACTTATGGTTTTAGTTTTGAATCCTATCATCTTTTGAGATGTAGAGGCTTCTCCTTGTGGTGAAGGTGAAAAAGTTGGTGCAAATAAGGAGTTGGAGCTAGAGCTTGAACTTGAACTTGTTGTGGATCCTAGATCTATGCTATGTCTAGCCGGTTCCCTCAGTGTTTGTCCCATGCTATTTATTTCCAATTTTCTAGTTAAAGCATCCAACAAACTTGCTATATCTTCATCAATCTTATAGTGATTCTCTTCTTTATGAATTCTTGTAGGAGGGCCTAGAGGGGTTATTTGATTGTGTGGATTAGTATTGACCTTAAAACTTTGACTTCTAGAGAGGCTCGTGCTTCTTTGGAGATTTGAAGGTGGACAAGAGTTTGTATGAATTCTTTCTTCTTCATCAATGGTTAGTACCTTTTCATTTTTATCTAGGGAAGAGTTTTCAAAAGCATTAACCCATATAGTCTTCAAGCTAATTTGTTCAGGTTTTACTTTAACAAGCATAGCCTTTTGGCCAGGTCCACTAACTTCATATTTATCTGTCTCTACCATTTGGCTTCTAAGTGGAGGATTCGTGGTATTTTCTAGTTTATAGACTACCTTCCACTTTAGTTGTAAAAGACAAGTTCCTCTATGCATGTTAATCCCTTTTGTCAACAATTTCAAAGCTATAAATTTTGGTGCAAATTGATCCTCGAGACTAACATAATAATTTGGTCTACATATCCATGAAACTAGTCCTTGACTTAAGTTGTATATGATCCCACTAATGGTTTGATCACTAAATCGTTTGTGCCTAGTGTCACATACAAAGTTAATACAATGTACATTTTCCCCAAAATCTTGAAGAGGAGTGATGATTATTTGAATACCACACACATAGATATATTTATATTTTTTTTATCCTTATTATGTTTTTCCAGTTGATTAGGTTTATTTCAGTATCTTGATTTTCATTGTTTTTAATAACCATATCACCTACCATTTCTCCGCATACAAATTTTGAAAATACTGGAAAGAAGTGCCTCTTTAAAAACTATTTTTTTGCAATGATTGGGAATTCTACTCCAGACATTTTCATTTCTTCCATTTGTTCCTCATCTATGGATGATTCTGCTTCTTGGAGTTGAGCTAATATAGTCATTTCATCTCCTGTTGCAAACACTTCTTCTGAGAAGTTTGAACTCTCTCCTTGCATCATTTCATTGATTTCATCGTAATCTGAATCTTCAATTTCTTCTTCTTCTTCTTCTTCCAATACTTCTACGATTCCTTTATTGTTGTTTAAGGCTAAATCGATGGCTTCATCTTCAGATATTTCAATATAATCAAGAGTCAAGACTCCCCAGTGCTTCTGCTAGATTATTGTTTTTTCTATTTTTGCATTCATTAGCATAATGTCCTGCTTTCCCACATGCCTAACATTTGCAGTTTTTCTTCTTTTCAGGACAATAAGAAGCTTTTAAAAAAACCTCATTCTCTTTGTGAATGACTTCCTATAATACTTCTTGCGATATTTCTCTCCTCTTTGTTTATTAAAGCTTTTCTTCCTATAGAATTTTCTTTCTATTATATTTCTTTGATTATCTCGCTTATCACATCCCCATTCACTAGGAAAATCCCAACAGGTTAAGAATTGTCTTTTCATTTGTTGGGTTCCTCTAACTTCGCGACACTTTTTCTCAACTCATCTTCTTATATATTTTATTCTATTTCCAAGGGTATCTCTAGAATTGTACCTTTCTTTCCATTCAAGATATCCATCACTAATCTCTTCGTTTATGGGCGTAGAGAGTTTATCAAAGAGCATTTGAAGATTAGTTAGATTATCTTCTATTTTATAATAGTATTGTTCAAATTCTGAGATATAATTATCAAGATATTTCATGTTGCATATTTTGAGCATGTTAAGTTTTCTTTGTCATTCAATAAGTTTTTTTTTAATCATTTTCATCTCTTTCTCCTATAAATTCTTCTTCTATTGCTTGGCAAAGCATTCTAAACATCATAGTAGGGGACTCACTTGCTCTTAATCGTTCTTTTACAGTCTCTTCTATCCCTTCGTACCAGTCGACAACTATCCCATACAGACTATGCTCAATATAATTCAAGAAATTAGATGCTTCCCATTCAGAGTTCATATTTAAGACACTCATCATGTTCTTCTTTCAGAAATCTAAAACATCTTCTCTATTTCTCAAGTTGTCTAGGTTCAATTTATAGCCATTGTCACTAATAGGTTCTAAAGAAATCTCATTTTTATTAGGTCTATAGTTGGGCATGATTCTTACCCCAAATTTAGCAGTTTTTTCTGTAATAAGATCTTTTAGCTTCATTGATCTCCTCTGGTGACAAAGGTGTCATATCTTATTCCATCTCATTTAACGTCTAAGGCCATGCTTATTGGTGGGATGGATAGAGGATTATTAAATTTTTTGGGTTTAAAATAATGGGTATTGGGCAAGGGACGGGCAGGAGAGGCAAAAAAAAAGGTGGTTTTTTGGGACGACCCGATAGGGTTTCTTGCGTTAGGGGCCGTTTGGAAGAAAAAAAAAATTGCCCAGAAATGACCCAAAACGACGTCGTTTTGGACGCGTTTCCAAACGCATCACAGCGTTGATTCGCTTGCGCGCGCGATGCGCGACGCGCAAGCGACTGAAGTGGTTCCAAAAGATCGAGGTCTGATATGGAAGGTGATACTTCAAATCAAGATTCTCCGACAAGTGCTTTCATTGGGGTTGACATTCAGCGTCCAGAAGGTATTAAGGCGGCTAAGAGAAAGGGGAAAAAAGTAGCATCCACAAGTTGTGCTGAAGATGATGAGGAACTTAAAGAGCTTGCGAGACAAAAACTGAGCATGTGTGAAAAAGTGCATGAATTGAAAATTCTGAAGCAGGAACGAAAGAGGGAGAAGCAAGCACAGATTGTTCAGATGAAAAACATTGAGTTGGAACAAACGTTGGTGATTGAGAGAACTAAGAAGTGGGACATGCTCCAATCTCTGATGGAAAAACCTAATCTTCCACCGGAAGAAGAGGTTCTTAAGATGAGATTGATGAAATAATTATGTGGTTAAGTATTATCCATGTACTCATGAGGGATATGTCTTTGTAGTGTTTATTTTTTGCCTTGCATGTTTTCATTTCTGCATTCATGTTTCATCTTGTAATGCATATCTCAATCTTATTATGTATCTTTCTATCTTATAATGCATATTTCAATATTGTAATGCACTTTCAATCTTGTAACATTTTACTTAATGTAATGCATTTTATGTTAAGTAATAGCTTCTTTATGTTAAGTGATAGCTCTTGCAAAGTCATTTCGTCTAAAAAGATAACAAGTAATTTTTGGACTAACCCATAAAGATGCTTTATGGTTGACATTTGATAGTTTTTCAGATATGTTTGAAATTATTGCTTCTGCATGATAGCATGTGATACCATGCTTTTATATTTCTTTGACCAACCCATAAAGATGCTTTTATGGATGACATTTGATATCTTTTCTTGTGGTCTTAAATCATGCAGAGAAAGCAAATTATTGCTTCTGCATGATAGCATGTGATTAGGGGTGAGCATGGGCCAGAACCCGACCCGAACCGAACCAAACCCGAAAAGCCCAAAAACATGGGACCGAAGACCGAACTCGAACACTTCGGTTCGGTTCGGATTCAGTTCGGGTCGGGTTCGGGCTAAACAGCACTCGAAGGGGGGAAAAGGGGCAAAAATGCACTAAAACCCGAAACCCGAACCGAACCCGAACCGACCCGAAACCCGAAATGCTAAAAAGTGCGGCCCGAAACCCGAACCGAAGGAGTATGGGTTCGGGTTCGGTTCGGGTTTTTCGGTCCGGGTTCGGTTCGGGCTTCGGTTTCGTCGGCCCGTGCTCACCCCTACATGTGATACCATGCTTTTATGTTTCTTTGACTAACCCATAAAGATGCTTTTATGGTTGGCATTTTATAACATTTCTTGTGGTCTTAAATCACGCAGAGAAAGCAAATTATTGCTTCTGATAATAGCATGTGATACCATGCTTTTATGTTTCTTTGACTAACCTATAAAGATGCTTTTATGGTTGGCATTTTATAACATTTCTTGTGGTCTTAAATCATGCAGAGAAAGCAAATTATTGCTTCTGCATGATAGCATGTGATACTATGTTTTTATGTTTCTTGGACTAACCCATAAAAATGCTTTTATGGTTGGCATTTTATAACAATTCATGTGGTCTTAAATTAAGCATATAAAGCAATTTATAAAATTTGCAAGCATAACATGTCATAGCTTTTCAAAGATCTATATAAGTGAGGCTAACTAAGGGTTTATTTTTACTCCTCAAATTTCAAAAAAATCTTCAATTTCTATAAATGTCTAGTTCATCCTCAAACTCCTCACACTCAAACCCTTTTATTTCTAGCAATAGCTCTGAAGATGATGAGTTGACAACACTTTTACAAGAGGCAATTCTTGCGTGTGATGCAGTTCAAGAACGCGCTCAACATCGCACAAACATTGCACAACCAGAAGGTTCACGAAGGCGACGTCGTTGAACCTATATTGAAAGAGACATGGAACAAGGCTATGAGCAAATCTACAAAGATTATTTCTCTGACCAACCAACTTATCCAGATGATGCATTCCGACGTAGGTTCATAATGCGCAAGGAAGTTTTCAAGCGCATTGTGGAAAGACTGGAGAATGGAATGGAGTACTTTCAACAAAGACCAGATGCAATGGGTAGGCTTGGTGTATCTGCATTACAAAAATATAGTAGTGTCATCCGTATGTTGGCTTATAGAACTGTCGCTGATGCTTGTGATGAGTATCTCCGTCTTTTTGGAGAAACCACAAGGCAATGCTTGGAGCATTTTGTTGATGGAATCATTACCTTTTTTGGTGATGAGTATCTTAGGCATCCAACTGCGGCAGACATACAACGGCTTCTAAGCGTGGGAGAGTCTCGTGGCTTTCCCGGATGTTAGGTAGTATGCATTGGGGGTGGAAAAATTGTCCAACTACATGGAAATGTCAATATGCCCATGGAGATCATGGTCATCCGACAATTATTTTGGAGGTTTTTGCATCATACGACCTATGGTTCTGGCATGCGTTTTTGGGGATACCAGGTACGTGTAATGATATTAATGTTCTTGATCGATCTCTTGTTTTTGATGAAGTTTTGCAAGGTAGAGCTCCAAACGTTAATTTCACGGTTAATGGACATGAATACAATATGGAATATTATCTCACTGATGGTATCTACCCATCTTGGACGACATTTATCCAATCAATCCGTCTCCCTCAAGGCCCTAAAGCCAAGTTGTTTGCCCAACACCAAGAGTCTGTTCGTAAAGACGTGGAAATGGCATTTGGAGTGTTGCAATCTCGATTTGCAATAATTCGTAATCCAGTACTCACTTGGGAT
Organism: Rheum nobile; assembly: GCA_027886185.1. Lineage (NCBI taxonomy): Eukaryota > Viridiplantae > Streptophyta > Magnoliopsida > Caryophyllales > Polygonaceae > Rheum > Rheum nobile. The sequence goes on along the minus strand of WOAB01000191.1, from coordinate 181,284 downwards.
TTTGTGAAGCTTGGAAAGATAATGAGGGCTTGCATCATTCTACATAATATGATCGTAGAAGATGAGCGAGATTCTTACACTCATCATGGATACGAAATCCCACAATTTGGTGAAGGAGTAAGTGGAGCGACTACATCGGTGGATAACCCGGATTAGACATACTCCACCAATAGACCACCGAGTATGAGCAACTTCATCATGAGGACGGCTCGATTTCGGGACAAAAATATGCACCGCCAACTTAAGGAAGATTTGAAGGAACAATTTGGTAGCGATTTGGCGATAATTAAGTTGTTTCGGTGTTATGTGTTGTTTTTTAATTATTTAAGTCATGTATCATGTATGATGTTTGTTGTTAAGTTCGGTTATTTACATTGGTTTAAGTTGTTTTAATGTAATGTTTTTTTCTTCAATATATGCATCCATCGTTTGTTATTTTTAATATGTATGTGCTTTCGATAAATTCGGTTATTTATTTTTGTCGTTAATTTTCCTTAATTTTTAATAATATAATAAAACTATCGGAAATTTCGCCTAATACCCTTGAAGTATGACGAAATTCGCCTAGTGTCCCAAAAATTTATCAATTTCACGTGGTATCCTCGAGTTTTAATTTTTTTTCCGCCAAATATATTCTGTCAACTTAAATCGTTAAAAATAATAATAATTAAAAAACCCCAAAATAGTCTATCGTCTCTCTCTCGTCCGTCCTCTTCACGACTGCTGCCCTAGCCCGTCTTCTTCGAAGGAGACCGTTCGCCGGCCCTCGTCCCGCCGGCGACCCGGCTCGCCTCCGCGACGATACGACTTTGAGCCCGCCTCCACCCGCTCGCCTCTGCCTCCGCCTCCACCCGCTCGCCTCCCTTCTGCCTCCTCTCCACCCTTCCTACGCCACCTACCACACCCTGATAATCAAGCTGGGTCGCTCCCATCAATTCTCTCTCATGGAGGATCTTCTTGCTCAGATCAAAGGAGTCCGGTGCCCGGTTGCCCCCGGCCTGTTTTCCAAAATTATCCAGATTTATGGAGATGCTGAGATGCGTGAAAAGGCTCTTAAGACCTTCTATTTGATTGTGGAGTTCAATTGTAAGCCCACCTCCAAGCATCTTAACCGGGTCCTCGAGATACTCGCCGACCGCCGTGGGTTCCTCCGGCCGGCATTCGACCTTTTCAGGGTGGCCCACAAGTACGGAGTCTCTCCGAATGCGAGATCTTACAACATTATGATGCGTGCCTTTTGCTACAACGATGAGCTCAGTGTTGCCTACAAGCTGTTCGGTCTAATGTTTAAGAGAGATGTCATGCCTGATGTTGAGTCATATAGAATACTGATGCAGGTACGGCTTAATACTTGTGTAATACTATTGTATTGCTTGCTGTGTTGACTGATAGATATGGATCGTTGATTGCTTGAATGCATGCATTATGTAGGAAGAGTCAGGTGGACAAAGCTGTGGATCTGCTAGAGGACATGTTGAACAAGGGATTTGTGCCAGATACATTAAGTTACACTACGTTGTTGAACAGCTTGTGCAGGAAGAAGAAGCTTATGGAGGCATATAAGCTGCTTTGTAGGATGAAAGTGAAGGGATGCAACCCTAACATTGTCCACTACAACACAATCAAGAAATGCTTGATTGTCTTTGTTTCCTTCACCTTATCATGTGCTCATCCAAAGGAGCTACAGGAACATGATGTTATAAGAACACGTTTCGAGTAAACTCTGTTCTGCAGACAACAGAGTTTACTCTAGGGCGACTGGCAAGCAGATTTAAGAGCTCAGACCACTCTGAAAACTTGTTGCCTTTGAGGTCTGTAGTGTGGGAAATCAGCTAAAGCAATGGCTAACTTGCGACAACTTCCGAGTTTATAGGACCATTACAATTTTATGTGTATGTTTCTTTGTAACAGAGAGGTCACTAAACATGGAGAATGGCAACTTACAGGTCCCAATAACATGCATTCATTCATTGTTCTCTTGTCATGTATTAACATGGAGAATGGCAACTTACAGGTCCCAATAACACGGAGAATGGCAACTTACACTTCATTTATCTTCTTTTCTATAGATTTGAACTCGACTTCACTGGCAAGATTGTTGTCGACCAAGTACTTTTTCAAAGCTGTGATGGGATCTCTAGCAGCAAAGCTAGCCTTCTCAGCTGCCATGAAAAAACCAAGAGAGAGTGAGACCAAATGGGGTTACGGTACACCATTGAATTTGAACCATGTCTGAACTTATGCCTCAAAATCAATAATTACAGTATCAGACTGTGTATGTAAGTAACAATGTCTATATATACCTCAAAGTTGTAAGCAAAAGACATGTACAATGCAGCATAAACAAAAAATAGAACCCGACCTACATCTTAAGTGAGTCTAAACTATAAAAGTGAGGCCAGTCAAGTCTCTAAAGGCTAGCTATATCACAACAAATTACTGCAGTTACAGTATAGAACTCAACATTGTAAATGGCATTTTCTTGTGATGCTTGACTGTCAACCATAAAAAAAATGATTGATGTGAAACAATATTGAATCACCAGCTTATATCATGCCTAATAAGTCATTCTCCCGGTTGGCCATCACATAAGAGCCTAGCCGAGGCAACATTGCATTTGTTATCATATTCAATCAACCAAAAAATCACCGAAAACAAACATCTAAGTCCTATAATCTATAGAAATTCAATGAGAAACTTACCAGGGTCACGAAGCTCATCAGGATCTGCAAGAGAGTGTCCTCTAAATCTGTAAGTTTCACATTCAACCAAGGTAGGGCCGTCACCGTTCCTAGCTCTAGTAATTGCCTCCTTAGCCACTTCTCTTACCTTCATAACATCCATCCCATCCACGTGAACGTGCCCCTTCTGGATCAGAAGTAGCTCTCAAATGTGACATCCCAATCGCCCACAAATTGTTCTCCACCACAAACACAATGGGAAGTTTCCACAAGGAAGCCACAAACACAATGGGAGCCGAGCCGGGTCGTCGGCGGGACGAGGGCCGGCGAACGGTCTCCTTCGAAGAAGACGGGCTAGGGCAGAGTCGTGAAGAGGACGGACGAGAGAGAGACGAGAGACTATTTTGGGGGTTTTAATTTATTTATTTTTAACGATTTCTGTTAGTAAGTTGAGTCTCACCAATATTGCCAGTGAAGCCGAGTCGTGAAGAGGACGGACGGGATTTATTTTTAACGATTTGACGAAAAAAATTAAAACTCGGAATATCACCAATTGGTAAATTTTTGGGACATTAGGCGAATTTCGCTATACCTCAGGGATATCATGCGAAATTTTCATAAAATTATTGAATTAAAATATATTTAATTAATTTTATTTTTAATAATATATATTAATATTTTAATATAAAAAATATATTGATAATTTATTATAAAATAGTATAATTGTAATTTTCAATAGGTTTGATGAGACTCTATTGAGTCTCACCAATAAATAAAAAAAAGCTAAAAACCCTATGTTGAGTACCACCAATAAACATGTCTTAATGCCATTTTACTTGTCTTTTTGTTTAGCCGCTTCTTAACTTCCTCTAATGGAATAATATCCATATTTTTTTAACTTTATTAGTCCCATTTGTTGATACATTTATTCCTCGTCTGTATTATAATAAGATTCTTCACTGCTAATAATGCTTTGTTCTTTCATTATTTTATCTGACGATTAGAGGCTATTCTTTGATTTCTGATTCACTTTTGGTTCTTCTTTCTTTGTAGGTTCAGGATTTATGCTGGGTACGACGAACGATTTTTGTGAATTTTGATTCTGAAAAGGGTATTGATGTAAAAAGAATGTTGTCTTTTTAGGTTTTATCGCAATAGGATTTGCTCCTAGATGACGAATTTCGTTGGTAATTGCAATCATAAAGTTTTTGTTTTCCTCTTTTAGTGTTAGTCTTACAAAACCAAGTTCTTCCATGTACTTTCTAATGTCTCTGTTTAATCTAAATAGTTTGGTTCTTAGCTCTTCAACTTCATCAATCAGGGTGTTCAGTACCGCTTCATAGTGATTTTGACCAGATTTCAAATGTTTAATATGAGGGGCTCCTTTATCAGGACAAATTTTTGAAATTTCCAATTTTTGTTTAATTATAACAGATAAAACTTACTACTACAGTAATAATAGCTACTACGGTGATAATAATTTGACTCCGATACCAAATCTAACAGGACCTTTTTAATATATGTTAAAATTAAATGACAACTGGACTAAAATATCACAAACAAAAGAATACAAAGAATAAATAAATGTGTCTATTTTAAGAATAACTTTCAAAATAAATATATATCAAAAATAAATTTACTTCAAAAGCTTACTTTGATAAATAGTTGTAGAAAATTACACTCTAAAATGGTTATCAATTGTCGCGCTCAATTGGATGGGTAGTTCCGTTTCAATGGCGTGTTCGTCACTGAATTATCCCGATTTCTTGATTCACATTGGGTTTTATTTTCTATCGTCTTCATTGTGCGGGAAGAAATATTCAAAACCACAAGACATCGAGAGGAAATTGTCCATTACATGTCTAAGATTGATAAAATTTTCTGAATAATTTAAAATTACATAGCTTATAAATGACCTAAATTTGAAAAAATCTGATATAAATAATTTGAAACTACGTAGCTTATCCCTATTTGTTTCATTTTTTAAGGTTAGAGTCTCATTTGTGGGGAGAATGATGAAAATAGTGGAAATTTGTGTTCTTATGTGGGTTTGAATATGACATTTTTTGTTCTTATGAAAGCTGTTATGCACGATTTTGTCTAAAAATTGAGGGCCATTAGAAGTATTGTTAAGACCATGCCAATACTCCAATCCGGTTTCGTCTCTATATATTTACAGTTTACACTTTGTTTAAGCATGTATTTTGTGATCCAATAAAAGGTGAACTTTTTTTTGACGTTTAGTTACCGATGATCAGTGAGTAAAAAGGCGACACTTCTCTCATAGTCACTCGGATGGAAACCAAAATGGTCAATTATCGAAAATCACTCGTTAAAATGGTCATATTGTCCAAAACTCTCCATTTTATTCGATATTATTGGAAATCACCCGGGTATCACCCGCTGTTAACGAAACGTCACCCCACCTCAGGAGCTGTCAAAAAAAGTGTGAACCGCGTCCTTACACACGCCTGTTTCTTTTAACTTTTTCTTTTCTTTATTATCATTTGGGGTAAATTGTGGTTTCATCTTTTTTTTCCTTTTCTTTATTATCATTTGGGGTAAATCCCTTGTGATTTCCTCGGCCACTCGCCGCCATTGTTCGCGCCGCCTCCTCCTCATCCGCCGGCGACACTTCTGTAATATCCCTCATTTTTAGAAAGGGTATTTGGGTAATTTACCCAACCCTTGTTCTGTTATCGTGTCGTTTTCAGAGAAGTTCTGAATTTCTGTATCGTGTTTGATCTCTGTAATATTTCCCCGAGTGAAATAAAATATATTCGACGTATTTTCGGAGCCTAGAATAATTGTTCGGGTACAAATATATTTAACCCGGGGTTTGAAAACCCATGCCCAACCTCTTCCCGAGCAATTAGGCGCAAAAAGGGGAATTCCGCGCCCGCGGCAGAGCCACCGCGACCGCGGAATAATCGTGCACAGCGAGCAGGGAATTTGAATATTTCGCGACCGCGGAATATTCACTGTGACCGCGGAAAGAGCACAGGCGCGACTCTTCGTCTTCGCCGAACCTCGTCGCCCGTGTCACCGTCGATTTTCTGATCGGTCGTCGATCTTGTCGGGGTTGGCCTCCTTCCTTGGGCTATAAATAGAGGTGAACTTGGGAGAGTTGTGGCACACCGAAATCAGATCTCTCCTCACTCTCTCCCTCTCGATTTTCTTGTCGCCGGAGTTCGAGCTCTCGCCGGAATCCTCGAAGCATCGCCGGAGCTCTCGTGGTGGCCTTAGTGTGTTGCATTGGAGGCGCAAAGAAGGCCGGAAGCGAATCCCCCTCGTATCGAACCCCAAGGAGTCGTCGCCGGTGAGTTCCTCGTCATTTTGGGTCGTCGGAGTTCATGTCCGCGACCGCGGCAGTGACAAGGCCGGCCGCGTCCGCTGCCTTTGACACTCGCGAACATTCGTTATCGACACCCGCGACCGCGGCAGTGCCACCGCGACTGCGGATTGCCTGGGCAACCGCGATCGTGGCCTTGGGCATTGCCGGTCTCGGGCGGGACTTTCGTTCTTTCGATTCTGTCCGTTCTTCCTTAGATTCGTACTATTTTATTGTCGAATCTAACCTAGGGTTTCGTTGTGGGTCGTCGTCGTAGGAATCTGTAATCCGATTTCCGTCCCCGTTCCGGACCCAGAAACCCGTCGTTGCTCAATCGTTCGTCTAGACTAAGGTAAGTGGCGGTTCGCTATTGCTTATCATTTCGTGTTTCCATTAATTATCAATTGTTTAATTGTTAATTAAATTGGGATGAACTACTATTTTCGTTGGGAACATATTTTATAAATGATACAATTAAAAAGTGATATTATAATAGGTTGTATATACTGCTAGAAATAACGCTAGTATATATATATATATTGCCAGAATGGAATTGATGTGGACTATTGTGTGATTTTAACTGTTTAGTTAGAATGAGTATTCGTAGGAACGCTATGTACCTTACGAGGTCTAGCCGTTTCTTTATAACCATGGTGGATAGGATGACCAAGCCATAACACCATTTCCCTGGTCATGACTATCCCCTATCCGAGTATAGGGGAGGTGCACACAGCTGGTGTCAATTCTTTCGAGATACGCTCCCAAGATATCTCTCGTATCGATATGATATATTTATATGATAAAAGCTTATAACGTAATTGTACGTTTTGTCACTAAATAAGATGAGTGCCGTTATGCACATAATTAATGAACCTTAGGGCGAGAAGTACAACTTGGAACCTCGCCCGAGACTTCGGTTAGAGTAAGTCCTCTTTCCAATCTGAATTCGCACTGAGCGGTGAGGTTGGTCGTGGACCCAAATAGTCAAGTCATTTTTAAAACTCTTGTGTGAAATTATAATATTTTCTAACACTTGTCATACTTCCCTTTAAGACTCAATCTCTTGGAGTCTTCTCTTCATACGTTTTCGATAAGACTCGATCTTTAGGAGTCTTCTCTTGATCATTCTATTTTGTATCCTTCCGTAGAAGTATTGAGGTTTACTATTGTCATCGACTTTTATTCGAGAAGTGATGGATCTAGCCTAATAGGACTACTTAGAATCTTTCTGTTTTACCCTTGCATAGTCTTTCATTAGACTAACCAACCAGTTATTTTTCCCTTGCATGGTTGGCTGGTGTCATCCGTCTCATACGGCACATCAGGTAGACTTCCGTTCCGTGAAGGCTAGAACCGACGATGAAGGAAGATGAAGTTTTTAAGAGTTTTATCCAGGTTGAAGATCCTAGGCAGGTGATCGCTTCGATCAAGACCCTTATGTTATTTATTTAAAAGACTTCCACTGTATTAAACATATTCTGTATTTCTGTTGAATTTGGGATTTACGGATGTAATTCCGAGACTTTGGTTTAAATAAAGATTATGATATCTCGTATTATCAGTGTGTTTGTTTTGAATGAATGGTTAAGCCTTGGGTGGCTTCGGATGTGAAGTCTGAGGTCACTGGCGGTAATACTTTCAAGGAAATATTTGGGGGTGTTACAACTTCATTCTCCACCTCCGCCACCGATTCAGGCAACTGCTGAACAGTTGGACCTGGCGATTTCGCCGCCTTCTCCACCGGGGAACCAACTAGGGTTTCGCCATCCGCTATTGTACAACTCTCTGGTGTCTCATATTGAGAGTGATTCTCGCCGTCGTTGCTACGACGAACTACGCCGATTTTCTCCCTTCTCTTGCCGGTCTTTTTGGATGACAACCTCTTGCCGGTGGCCAAATGCTCCTCGAAAGCCTCAATTGCTTGGTGTATGAGCTCACGGTTGTAAGAAGAGTCCCATCTGAACCAATAGTTGGTGTAGCAGCCGAAGCAACCACAGTCGAACACTGGAGGCTTGTGCTCGGCCGAAGACGACGTCCTCTTGCTGCTGTGGCGGCGGCTGCTGTTTTCCTGGAGGGACACCGAAAGATTCTCCGTTGCTTTGATTGACCTAGTTACGAGGTAAGCCAAGACTAGACCTGTACAAGTCCGGGCTAGCCCGACCGGCCCGGACCGCCCGCCCGGTTAAAAAACCGGGCTTGGACAACAATATTGGCCCGGTCGGACCGGGCCGGGCCAGCCCGGTATAGTAACGGGTCGGGCATGGACGTGCCTCTAGGCCCGACCGAGCCTATAAGCCCGGCCCGGTACCCGTTACTGTTTATATAATTAAACCGTCCCATCACTTGACACTTTTTTCTTTGACCACCTTCAGATTGGATGCTTAGGGTTTCAGTTCTTAGGCGTTGCTGAGTCAGTTCCTCTTGGAGGATGCTTATGCTTTTTGCTAATTCTTGGATTCGGGTGTCCAAGATGAGCGGATTGACGACGTCTTCGGCTTGATTTCCGACCAGGCCGGGCGTCGGTCCGGACTTGGTCTTCAGCGATGATCATGGGATCTCCGGAACCGGTCATGATCGGATGAGGATTAGATCGTTGATTGGCTAGATGCCCCACGGTGGGCGCAAAATTGTTTTGGACGAAAAAGATCGAACCGACCTGAATCGCTTAAAGAGGAAGCAACTAGACAACAATAAGATCAGTAGTATCTAAATAATCCAAATCAACTTAATAATCAAGAGAATGAGATTAAACGGATGTAATATAAACTTATCTCCCTTGAATGAGAGACTAATCAAATACAAAAATTTAGCCGTCGGTCGCTTCAATATTGGAGTAACGGACTAAGCAAAAGAATGATCTCTTATTTTGAGTAGAACAATAGTATAAAACTGCTTGAATTGAGTAAGAATGACAATGTCCCGTTACAAAATAGTTTTCTCTATATTTATACTAGTTTTTGGCTTGAATCGGTTGGCAGATCCGCCCGAAATTCATGGAAGACGTTATCCTGCACGTGGGTCGGTTAAAATCATCCGAGATCTGTGGGAGTCGTCAAGGTGTGTACTGGTCGCTCTGAAATCCGCGGAGGTCGTCGCTCTGACCACTGGTCGCCCCGAGATCTCTGGAGGTTGTAACTGATCGGACCAAGATTTCTGGAGGCTGAACTGACCGGACCAAGATTTTTGGAGGCTGAACTGACCGAACCTTCTAGAAGACAGCTTTGGTTCAAGCTATTGGGCCGATCCAATGGGCCGAAAAAACGAGGTCCAACAACTGCCCCAAAATTAAACTAGGCCGAAGCGTCAAGTGATTTTATCCGACCGGACCAGCCCGCCGGATAACCCGGCCCGGTTGATCGGGCAGGCCTGGACAAAAAACCCAGCCCGGTCAACCGGGCAAAAAAATATGAAAAACCCGGCCCGAACCCGGATTTATACAAAAAATTTATTATAATAGGCAATAGGCATCTTGTAAATTTATTATAAAACGAGGCCCAACATAAATTTTTTGTCAAGTGATGGACAAAAAATTTATGTTGTTTTGTAAAAAAGAAAATAGGCATCTTGTAAATTATAATAACTGTTACTTATATAGCTTATCTAGTAACTAATCGCATTTTTTCTAGCAAGAAAGATAACTTTGAATTCTTGGATTTTTTTCTTTACAAATTTATTTCTCTACGAGTCCCTCCTATCGGCCTAAATGAAAATTCATGAATTATATAACATTACTTTAATTTAAAAAATAATCGAAAAAACGCAAAAAATCAAAATACGTTAACTTTTTACCCCTAGCCTAATGCCTAAGCAATAGAACTCCTTTTGCTTTGACCACCTTTCGTTTTTTTTTACTACGGTTGGCCTAATAAGAATTTTACTCAATAAAAAAACACGATTACTTTTCGACGCATAGGTAAAATTGTTTTTCAACGCATAGACTCGTACATAACGTAGGGATAGGTTTTTCACGTTACGTGTGGGAGAAGACCTTTTGAAGAGCCACACGTTACGTGTGGTGCAGTCCCACACGTAATGTGGAGAGAGACTCCACATGTAACGTGTGGAATCTATAGACCCAATTGGGTTTATGAAGGAATTTTTTATGGATATGAACTAGTTCATAACCACACGTTACGTGTGGAGTCTTTCCCCACGTTACGTGTGAAAAAAAAAAATTTAAAAAAATTATCTCACGTTACTTATGAAGTGACTCTACACATAACGTGACGATCCTATACGCTGAAAGACAAAATTACCTATACGCCAAATAACAAGAGCCTAAAAAAGTGAACACAAAATCTCCCTCTAAATAAATTGGTCCATCTCGCGTGTGAAGTTGGTGGTAGCCCGTCCTTTTAAAACTTGAAACTATATGTGTTATTTTAAAAAAAAAGTACAGAATAAATAAATAAAAGGAGACTAAATTATAAATTTTTTTGGTCAATATAAAAAAAAAAAACTTTTAGAATTGTAGAAAAAACTTTACTTGCATTAATTAAATATTGTAAAGGAAAGCTGTCCCCTCTGTCCCCTCTCTATCTTTCGTCTGTTCGCGATTTCGTCGAGCTAGTGCTCTTGGATTTCAGGTAACTCTCAAATCTTCCGATAATCTTCTAGCAGTCCGCAAACCCTAATCTGGCTTTCCAATTCAATTTTTCTTCTTGTGTGAGTTGCTGTTGTTAACTGCTTCTTCGCTTCAAGCCTCTGTAAAATTGGTTTCGAAAATGTGGTTTTTTCGAGCATTTTAGATTGTGAACTTTATATATTTTTTATTCGTCTCAAAATTCGTAGCTCTCTTCCTCTCGCAACTTCCTTCCGCTCTTATCTATACCTCTCTCTTACCTCCTTGCTTTGGTGTTGGGCTTGTTATTTGTTCCTAAGTGTGAATTAAATTAAGTTTAATATCTAGAATGTATCTGAACCTCTGTACCTGATGCGCGAATTCGGTTTTCGGCAAGGTTTTTGTCGTTTAATTGGGCTTTAAACCTATGAACACTAAAATAATGAACGGGCCTGTGTGTAATTATGCTACAATTTGAACCCTTTCCCTTGTTCTACCAACAGCTTGTTGCGAGCATACGCGGATGTTAATTCCTATCTTTCGCCAACAATTTATGACCAAAATTTATATATAAAGTCGAGCAATTTTTGACAGAAAGAAGATGCAATATGATAAGTTGTTGTCTAAAGAAAATTCGTGTGCTGTCGAAAAGGAAGGTAATTCAAAAAAAATCACCAGCTGTTGTTGTAGTTAGATACTTAGATTCGTTGCATATCTATTTCAATTTCTTACGTGAAATAGGCTGATTACTTCACAGTCTACCTCATTCTGTTCTGCTTTATTTTGAACCAATATTCTTCTATCTGTTGTGTAAGGATTCAATATGCCAGAGATTCAGCTTGGAGCTCACACTTTTCAGTCTCATGGAGTCACAGTTGCCAGATTTCATATGCACGACTGGATAGTTCTCTTATTGTTAATGATAATTGAGATAATCCTGAATGTCATAGAGCCATTTCATCGCTTTGTTGGTAAAAATATGATGACAGATCTGACATACCCATTGAAGTCGAACACTGTTCCCTTTTGGGCTGTTCCTGTATGTGCCTGACTTCTTTGGATTTGTTCACTTGTGAATCCTTGATTTTGCACTGAGCCCTTGTGCATTTAGTATTGCTTGCCTTTTGGTTTTCTTGACAGATAATCGGTATTGTGTTGCCCCTTGTGGTCTTCAGTGCATTATACTTCAGGAGAAGAGATGTTTATGATTTGCATCATGCTGCATTAGGTTTTTTCCCTTTCTTTTTCCTTTTTAAATTGAATTTAAGATGACACCATACTGACAGATGTTTCAAACATCCAGGGATTCTATACTCCGTCTTGATCACAGGAGTTCTTACTGATGCAATCAAAGATGGTGTTGGGAGGCCACGCCCAGACTTCTTTTGGCGTTGTTTTCCAAATGGAACAGGGGTGTGTATTTTCTTTGTCATGATGTTTCTAACTATGTGACATGTCTTGCTCTTTGCTTACATCATTGAGTAAACTTGATGTCCAGGTTTTTGATCCAGTAACCCTGGGTGTGTTGTGTAATGGAGATCCAAAGGTTATAAAGGAAGGCTACAAAAGTTTTCCAAGTGGCCATACTTCATGTAGGTTGCTTTCTTCTGAAACTTAGTTTTATAAACATTGTTGTTTACATTTGAGAAGATATCGCATCATAATAATATGTAGGGAAAGCATTTCTCACTTTTAGCACTCCCTTCTGTGATTTATCACCTCCAGCTTTTGAAATTCTCTTTCATTAGCTTTAGCTTGCTGTCCTCGTAAAACAGTATATTTTATGGAATTGGCATGATTGCCTGTTTGTATGACGTGCGTTTTAGACTAAAACTTTTAGTCATGGAACAAATCAATGGCTTCATTTTTTCTGTGTGAAATATTAGTTAGAACCTCCACTCTTATCTGTTATGAAGCCATTGATTTAACAGATAAGAGTGGAGCCATTGATTTGTTCCATGACTAAATATTTTATGGCTTCATATTAGTTAAAACAGTATATTTTATGAAGCCATTGATTTGTTCCATGACTAAAACTTTTAGTCATGGAACAAATCAATGGCTTCATATTGCTTATCAGTTTTTTCTGTGTGAAATATTAGTTAGAACCTCCACTCTTATCTGTTAAGTTGGCATCCAAATTTTAGTCATTGTACTCATCAATCATCATGTATCAAATAATTTATTAGATCAGTGATTGTTTCCAACATACAGGGTCTTTTGCTGGTATGGTGTTTCTTGCTTGGTATTTGGGTGGAAAAATTCGAGTATTTGATCGTAAGGGCCATGTTGCAAAGCTCTGCCTTGTTTTACTTCCTCTTTTAGTTGCTGCACTTGTTGGAGTTTCTCGTGTGGATGACTATTGGCATCATTGGCAAGATGTATTTGGTGGAGCAATGATAGGTCAGTATATCAGATATTTGATGCTGTGGCTTCCTCAGCTTTTTTATTGTTGAAAATTGGAAATTATTGCTGAAGGTCAGCAAAATATTATTTTAATGATTTTGAATCCTGTCTGATTTCATGCAGGAACGATAGTGGCGTCTTTTTGTTACTTGCAGCTCTTTCCCTTTCCCCATGATGATAATGGTATATTCTTGTTGCATGGTTTGCTCGCTAAAATCTGTCAATTCTCATTTATCATTATCTTCGTTTTTTGCATGAATTGCATGGAACTTTTCTGACTCTGTATAGTCAGAAAATGGAAAATACATGTTTAGCTTGATTTGTTAATAGTGGATACTAGTTGGTATAGTTTGAATCAGTTGAAATGTGACCTGAATCATGTGGCTCAAGAATACAAAGACTACCCTTTTCATTCTTGCGGTTGCTTATGACAACCTTCAACCGCACCTACTTCCATCCCTAACAGAAGTTTCTATTCCCCGCTCTAAGAGAAGCCAAAAGGAATACGTAACTTGACCAACTTACAAGTTGCCTGATGAGCGACAACTTTTGAAGTTGAAACTACCTAACCCGTAGATAACCTGAACCTAAAGTAACTTGACTATAAATGACCCAACTTGAATCCACTTTGATTAAGCCAAGTTGAGGAGACTTTTAATAACCCAAAAATTGTGGAATGAAGCCAATATCAGCTTCGTCTGTGATGTCTCCCTTATAGAGTCTGGCTGAATCCTCACCCGTCCTCAATCTCATGCCAATCTGATTGCTTGTCCTCCTTTCTCCTTCAGCTCACTAATTCCCTGGAGCTTTGTCAATCTTCCTTCTCCATATATGTATATCTTCTGAACCATGGTATTGATAATCTCGGATTGGTTTGATGCTTTCTATGCTCATATGCACTTTTTGTTGTGAAAACAAGCTGATCTCTTTGAAAGATTGAGAAGGGTTTATATAATGGATTTTATTTGCATATGCTTACTGTGGATGTACTTTCTAAGGCCCATGGCTACACTGGATGTCTGCAAAGTCGTAAACATTATATGCTCAATTGTTTTTCCTTTTGGATTAGGATGGGCTCCATATGCATACTTCGACATGCTGAATGAAGCGAACAATACTCGAGTGAATTCCACCACCAATCAAGCAACTATGTTCCAGCTTGATTATAACCGAGAAATGATATGAGGCGAGTGAAAAGATGGATGCAGCCTTACACGTTTGAAGCTTGGAGAAGAACATTGGCTGACACAAGTGGATTTTGTGGCTGTTCCATGAGCTACACTTGGGAGATGCAGGTTTGTCCCAGCCATGTTTATCTCAAAGTGGTCTCATGTTGATCCACAAGGATGCATGTTACTGGGTATTGGATTTATGGTGGTGGTACCATACTATCATGTTACCACTTATCAATTAGACTTTGAATTGTAACTTGTGTATCTAATCTTAATGTGAATGTCTCTGATTGCATTTGAATTTATCTATTTTTTATTTCTAACATTGAACAGTCTTTAAAATCACTATTTAGCCAAACCTGAGTAAACAACAAAACTGTACAAATGTGCCTACAATGTTGCTGAATGCTAACTAAAGTTGTGCAAATGAATCTTTGAAACAAGAATCAGCCATGGCTCACAATGTTGCTGAGTGCTTAATCAAATTGGTTCCAGTCTCTTGAAGTCTAATTAATCATGGTATTCCAATTTTAAGCACTGCAATCATCTATTTTGATTTGACAATGTAATAGCAATTCTGTTGCCTTTACATACAAATATAGAATTATCCATACATGTTCTTAGCTACTTTCTTATTCAATCTGCTGAAGTAGTAGCTGATGCACAAACAACTATCATTTTCATTTACAAAGCTATTGTGTTATTTGGATCAAAATCTTCAAGTGCTTTGAAATTCTGTTCAGACTAATATTACAGGTAAGAAACATGTCTCACAAAGTGTTCTTGCACTTGAATCTATAGAGTACCATTCTCAGTTATTCGAAAATAGATAGAAAATCTTCTCCGAGGATGCCATGTCAATCCTAACCAAAACCCTAATTAACAGCTTCAATTCGCGCCTCCAAGTAGCGGGAAAGTGATGCTTGTACTCCCTGATCCATTGCTCCTGCTACCACATCACACAACAAGAGTCATGTGTTGATTCTGAGTACAAGTGTGCATTGCAAAGAAACAACATGTTGAGCAGCTAAGCTGCATACTTACAAGGAGTTGCTGGTGTTGTTCTCTTTGAGAGGGCAATTATTGCCCCTTGTGTAATGGCTAGTTATGTCCAAGAAGTAGAGAACGAACGTCAAAACAACACAGCACACGAACATGGGGATCGACCCGAAGATCCACAGGAGGAGAGGAAAAGACAAGTAGAAAGCTCTGATTCCCAGAGACCAGAACAAGCTTCCTTGGTTCAGGTACCTCGCTACAAACTCAATGTTCTCTGCATTCCCTTGAGAAGAAGGCGAAGTGATGAGGAAACTGACGTGGGCGTAGTGCCTAATCGCCTGCATATTGCAGAAGAAGGCCACAAGGAAGCACAGCAGAACTGCCAAGTACTCTGATGACATCCTGGCAAAGCTGTTGTAAGTCACCTCAACTCCAAGAAAATGGAGGGTCTTCAAGGAATCGCCATCAGAAGACGAGCTGCTGCTGCTCTCGCTGCCCACAAGAGCAACAATCAAGGAGCTCAGAGTAATGGCTATGGTTGCTAGCTGTGTTGACGCCATCATGTTGTTTCGTAGCGTTTGTATTGCCAATACTCCGTTCTTTAGAGGATCCTGGACAACAACAACAACAAAAACATTCATTAGAGGATTCTGAAACCGATTCCTGATACCCAAGGTATAGTACCAAACAGGGCCTAACCGCCATCAAGGAGTGAACCCAAAGGCGACGACTCTCAGCATTGAGGCCGATGACGGTGCGCTTGGGTTTGTAAATGATGGCGTAGATGAGCCACCCATGGTAAGCCACCAACACCAGCAATCCTGCAGGAACCAACACATGATCTAGCTGATTCACATTCACTTTCATTGGATCTTCGTTCGTTTCGGGTTCTTCTTCTAAGCATTAAGCATCAGAGGAATTGAGGAGTATGAACATGGACACATCTGTGCATCTTGGGGACAAGATTTGGATGTCTAATTGAGGTTGCTTTCAAGATATAGACACCAAGCAAAGTAGCAAAGATATGGTTGTTTTTTCCTCCATGTGTTTGGTTTTTTTCTGGCTGTTATGTAGTGGAACAAGTGGAGCGAGGGTATCTTAATCAGACATGTGGACATCAGATTACTATAGCAACAGTTGTTCTTCCTGAGAAAATTTGGTAAAGGTATGATAATTGTTGTTTTTATATACATAAATGAAGGGCATTTTGGATGTTTATAATAATAATTTTATGTAAAAAGAAGTAAGTTAGGGACGTTTATGGTAATTTGACATAAACAAAAATATAAGGTACTAGTATACAATTATTGATGCAAGTAGGACCACAATAATGCAGAGCATATATGTATGTAGACATGGCGTGACAGCGTCCAATGAGCGTTCAGCCAACTGACAAAATGGACTTCTTTTATCTTTTATAAATTAATAGGATATGTAAGGGCAAAAAATGAACTATAAATGTACCTATCAATTACATCAAACAAATTATTTGGATATTTATGAATTGGACAATAAGCGTCTGTTCGGTATAGCTGAAACTTATTAGGACTGGAATTGAAGTAGAGTCTGAACTGGACTGAACCTGAGAATTTAAGCTGGGGGTTGAATTGAACTGAAGACTGAAACTGAACTTGAAGACTGAAATCTTATAACACGTTCGGTATCAATGACTTATCTAGACTTAATTTCTGATAAAAATGGAGATGCTACACTATCAATTAAGGTGGGTTTGGATTAGAAAATACTAAGTTTGGGTAATTTTTGATTGGTTTAGTCTCAAAATACAAATCATAAGTGATTGATATTAACTATTTAAGCGGGTTGAGTTATGGGGTTAATTTTGAGCTAGGCATTTTCTCCTAATGCAAATAAACTCGGGAATCTAATTTTATTAACCCTCTTCAGTTAATTGAAAACTGAAACAATTCTCAAACTCTGTGATAGGAATATGCAGAAGAATTTGCATTAGTTAAAGAAAGAAGAGCTTAATATGTGAAACTGCATAGTCTGGGATCATGAAGAAAATCCATGTAGAATAATGGAAAAAGTTCAAATCTTTGTTCAAAAAGATACATCAATTATTCCCACAAAAAAGAGACCAAGTTAATTAGTTCAAAATATGTAGACACCACGTAGCTATAACTAGAACAGAGGATCTTAGAAGACAATCTGAATATTTTGTATGGGCTAATTATGTAATTCATGTGTGAATGTCACGATCTAAAAGTTAGGTCAGATTGAATCAGATTATGCTTCTTTTGAATTTCAAGTTCCTTTTGTTTGGGTTTATTCAGAATTCGGCTAATTAGATTGCCGAGTTAATCAAATATCAGAATGTTCAGACATCTTTATTGATACAAAATTTTGAAGTCAAGAAATCTCTTGTTTTATATGTTGTGTTTTAATGTGCCAAATATGTATTTTCATACATTCATCACAAACATTACAAAAATGGAAGGCCCAAGATGAATGCAGTTTTATTATTAATAAAGTGCCCTCACATTTGACAAAATCACTTGTCATAAGATATCTTCATGTAAATATGTCAAACCCAATACACCACCTAAGTAGAATTGTTTCTATCACGTATCCAATGTGCACAAATCTCCGCTTCTCTATGTATAAAAAACACTACACAATGACAACAAATCTGACGCAGTAGTAAATGCGAGGATTAGTAAGCGCTAAACCTAGATGTTTACAAACTTAAAGGATAAACTCTGGAATCTATCAGAAAATAAGAGAAACTCTTAGGGTTTTTTATTGAATAAAAGATAACTGTATCCCACAACTGAAAAGTGCTTAAGTACGGAAAACGAAACCCTAGGGTGAAAATAAACCGAAACCAAATTAAAATATAAATTACTGAAAATAATAAAATGTTGGTTTGAGGCCCGAAACGATCACGGATGGCCTAAAAAGCCCATAAGTCACGGCGCAGCGGTGAGTTTGACTCGTTGGGCCGAAAACATATTATAATAGTCAATCGGACACCGAACGCCAAATCTACACAAGACCGGAATGGATCTCCTCTTCGATGCGCGCAGCCAGCCAGCCAGCCAGCCTTCCTAGGTCAAAATCTTAATCAACCAGCAGCAGCAGCTTCTAAATCAACCATTTCCTTCTCCGTAACCGACCGACAATGCAGCTGACGTGTAAAGCTAGTGGTGGTATCCAAGAAGTAGAGAACAAAGGACATGAAACAGCAGCACGCAAACATGGGAATGGGCCCAAAGATCCAGAGAAAGAGCGGGAAAGACAAGTAGAAGGCTCTGAGGCCAAGGGACCAGAAGAGGCTACCTCGGTTCAAGCACGTGGCCACGTATTCCATGGCTTCTCTTCTGCCTTGGGAAGTGGGCAAGGTGGCCAGGAAGCTGACGTGGGCGTAGTACCTGATGCACTGCACGTTCAGGAGGAAGGCCACCAGGAAACAGAGGAGGATGGAGAAGTACTTGATTGATGAGATCATGGCGCTCTTGTTGCCGTAGATCAGGTTTGATGCTGTTTTGGTGCTGCTTGATGAGCTGCTCACGAACACGCTTATGAGCGAGCTTAGTGTGATTGCTGTTGTTGCGAGGAGGGTTGACGCCATTATGTTGTTTCGGATTGTTTGGACTGCTAAAACGCCGTTCTTCAGAGGATCCTGCAAACAATTGCTAGTCTCAGTTTTCTTCTTCATACCATCTAAACTCTACCAATTTTGGGGCTATTTTAGAAAAATTGCAAGTTTATGGTGTTTTTAAGTGTGTATCACATAGGTTATCCCTGATTCACCCCATGATGGAAGCATAATCACCCCATGATCGGTCCAAAACCAACAACAACAACAACTCGATCCAGTATAATCACACTGAAGCACGATCTGGAGGGTCCAGATGTACACATCCATACCCCGAAATAGATTCGGAAGGATATTTTCCGAGGGACCCAAAAGAGATTGACATAGACAATCCACCAAAAGTAAAGACGTAAAACTTAAAAACAAACACATAAGCAAATGTAGCTGCAAAAGGTCTATCCTCTTGACTATCGTTCATCTACCCTAATCTTTTCCCTCAAGAGGTTCCTATTTTGATCGGTCCAAAACCGAAAACCGAATTTTGGATTTTTATGGACCTAAAACCGAACTGAAATACTCGGTTTGATTTTATTTGGTTCAGTTATAAACCAAAATAATTAAACGTTTTGAAATTATGTTAATTTAGGTTCTTGAAATCGATCCTAGTGATCCAAACCGAATTTGGATCGAACTGGGCTTATTTGAACCGAACTAGATCGAAGCGAATAAGGCTTAGGTGTTTACCGTGTTTGGTAGAATTGGGATATCAGGTTGGGATGAGGAATCGGGTTGAAGAGATATGGAGTTGAGAATGATAAATTTTAATTTGGTGTTTGTTTTGTAATTGTGGATGAGAATTTAACCCATAAAGTCATCTTAATTTCTCAAACCCACTCAACCCTCGAAAAATTGAGAGGTTTGGGAAACCCATACTTAAGGGGTTGATGAATGAGTATGATATCCAAAATCTTACAAACAAACAACAAGTATGGGATAAAAAATCATCAAACCCTCCTCAACCACAAACCCGATTCTCCAACCCTCTTACCAAACACCCCCTAAATAGTTTATCTAGAAATCCAGGATTCTATTTTTATGTGTAAAAATATTCAATTTTGACCAAACCGAACCGAAAACCGGATATTTGTTTATACGAACTAAAAACCGAACCGAATATAAATCGGTTCGGTTTCGGTCTAGTCAGTTCGGTCCAAAACCGAACAAAACCGACCGATGAGCAGCCCTACTCAAGACTATAGCCAATCTCAACTCAACAAACATATATAATATACACCTTGACAAAGTCATAGTCCAAAGCAAACCAGCATCCACCTAAAGACTTTCTTACCCTACATCACTACATGTGTGAAACTGATGGATCTAAAGTGGATTCAATCAAGAATTGAACACACAAGAATCAAAAACACCACAATCTCAAAAGTACCCCACAACAAGGAGGGAGGTGTCTTCTTCATGTTATAAGCCTATGGTCCCTACAATCCAATTTCCCTCCAATTCCTCTTGGTTGCCCACTTGCCCTTAGCAAAAAACAAACTAGCCATTTGGAAAACTCAAAAGCGACAAATATTAGCCAGCTCCCAAAAGAAGCCTTAACAAAAAAGAACATAACAAAAACTATAGCTCCTTCCAAAAAATCAAGAAGAGTTTCCCTATTACAACAACTTAATACTGACAATCAGAAGTTTCAGTACTAACACTGATTAAATATATAAGTATCGCAGTAGTATTAGAATTCTTATAAATAAACCATTTTTTTCAGCTAAATGCAAGAACTGAAGAAAACCCATTTCATTTTACGACAAAAATCACCAACCCAGAAGATCAAAATCAAGGAATCAACAACCGTAAAAATTAAGGAGAGATTTGAGAGTTAACTAACAGCCATCAAAGAGTAGACCCATTGATGGCGACTCTCAGAATTGAGGCCGATGACAGTACGCCGAGGACAGCGCTTTACGGTGACCAGAAGCCAACCGTGGTAAATTCCAAACACCACTAATCCAGCTGGTACTAACACCAAATCCAATTGATCTTCCTCCATCACAATTTTCTTTTCTTTTCAAGTTCTGATTCTAAACCCTAACACAAATGCAGTGAAAACTCCGTTTTGATCATGTGAAATTGGTTTGGGGGTTTTTGTAGGGAGTGAATTAAATGGGACGCAGCGTGGAAGCAATCAAGAGGAGGATGCTTCAAAGCATATCATGACGCAGCGTGTCAACTGGCAAACCGGCATTAATATTCCGTCCCTTTTTTTTAAAAAAAATTGGTTATTTTAGTCCATAATTTTTTTATAAAAAAGATTATCATTTTATATATTTAAGTAATAATTTATTGATGAGTTATAAGATTTAATATTAAAAATTATATTTTTTGACTATTTTTATATAAATTTTTTATGTTTATTGATTACAATTGAGATGAGTTATTAAATATTTATAAATTTAAAAAAAATTATAAAAATATAGAGTAATTATTATATTTCGTAATAAGTACAATATTTTTAATACTGAGAGAGTATAAACCAACAATTTCGGCATCCAATTCGACGTGTCACTTTAGTTATAAAATTTGACAAGTTTATAACGAGATTAATGTTAATTGCAATTTGATGTTGTTTATTTGATTGATTACACATGGGTCCTGTTTGGATATGGTTGTCCTGTAGTAACTCATGTCATGTGTTTGAATTGACTTTATAATGCGTGACGAAGACGTATTCTGTTTGATCATTAAGAACGTAATTTAAATTTTTAAGAAGAGTAATGATTTTGATTAAGATGTACTTCGTACAAATTTGTGGAAAGAACGCCAACCGTCAATTTTGCCGCAATATTCGAAAGATGGCATAAAACGTACAAGCTATAGGTAGATGAATTCTTCTCTCGTACATATTATTCTCCCTTAAAATACAAAGAATTTAGATCTATCTTTTCTAAAACAACACATTGCATTTAAGGGCCCGTGTTCGGCTCTCAGCTGCCAGAATTTTGCTTCAACCGGTTGAAGCATTAAGGGAGATGAAATCCCGGTTTTTGGTTAATGTTGGAGGGTGTTGGGAAGCATTATTTGGTGGTTGAAGTATGAAAGATTACTGAAATTGCCCTTTGTCACGTGACTGTCACATGTTATCAACCCCAAAAATATCATATCCTTTTTAGTAATTTTACTACTTCAACTCCCATAAAATTTGCTTATCGAATATCCCAAATTTCACTTCAGCTACCTAACTTCAGCTTCCTTCAACTTACTTCAACTACTACTTACCGAACAAGTCCTAAGTTTTGAAAACAAGTGTGACGTCGATGGAGGAGATTACATGTTATGAACGCATTGTCTAAAATTTGAAGCTTTAACTATTTTTTGGAAAATAATAAAATAAAATTGAAGATTTAGTTATGATTCTATCCATTATAGCTAGCCTACTTAGGTGAAGGTTTTAGACTTTCATTTTTGTGTGTGTTAGGGCAGCTTTAACGGAGGGCTCAAATAAGGGCTTTTAGCTAAAATATATTAAACAATGGATAATGGGCTAAAAGCCCCGGATCAGGGCCCAAAAAAAGAACAAATCTTGGGACCGTCCCAAGATGGAAGAAATTGGGGACTGTTTGGTGTTTTAATTTTTTTTGCCTTCGTTTGCTTCAAAACGACGCCGTTTTGTAGCCGGAACCAAACGCACCCCATTAAAATTCTAATAAGGGATTGCCACGCGGCACACGCTGATTGGCGCGCGCTAGCGCGCCTGATGGGCGCCGCGTGGCAATCAACGGACGGCCAGAATTTATTCCTGGCCGTCCGTTATTTTATTTTTTTAAATGATATATTTAAAATTTGGCTACTTAAAAAAATAAATAAAAATAACCATAATTCTAATTACATTTTTCTCTATCCATAGACATCCATTTTGTATATATTTGGTAGATTTTAATAACTTTTTTGTATTATAGGTATCATTAAGTGAAAATAAATTATTATTTTTATTATTGGTGGTTTAAAACAAATACTCTAAATTCAAAGGTGAAACCTAAGATGATAAAAGTAAAAGTGTATGGTGGTGAAGTGTCTGATGTTTGCCTCTTAACCTAGAAATATGTCTTAAATAGGCTTAGGAAATAAGTTTAACCTAATTAAAATAGCAAGGAAAATAAAATACTAGAAATAAGAAAGTCCGAAAATGCATAAAAGGAAATAAAGTCTTCCGGATGCGAGGCGCTTAACAAATCCACCATGGGGCGGTGACTCCCACCGCGGGGCGGTGACCTGTCTGAGACCCACCGCCGGGTCGCGGTGGCTTCTGGCGCGGGGCGTCATCGGTGTCTTCTTCAGCTTTTGCGACACTTTCGTAAAAACGCCATAACTTTTGATTTTCAACTCGGATTGCGCTCATATTTTGAGGACTTGCAGTCGACTTCAAGATCTAACTCCTCGAATTAGAATCACTTCATTTGGACATCTGAGTAGAGAGAACGAACCATTTGAATTCAGCACATTATTCTTCTACTCTTCAATACACTTCAAACCTCTATAAATCTCATGATTTCTTCACTTCTCCACTCTAACTCTATGATCCACGATTGTGCTCTAAATCCATCCAAACTGCGCCTCAAACCTGGTAATAACCCCCGGATATGCACTACAAAATAGCACTGATCAATAGTTGTGTAATTGCAACCATGTTTTAATATTAATAATTTAATATAAATAAAATGGTATAATTGTAATTTAAGGGTAGGTGTACTTCTATTTTTCAATAATGTAAATGAATTTTTTTATCTATAAATAAGACATGGTTGCAATTACACAACTCACACAATCCTCTATCACTTATCTCTTGTAACCTCTCATTCCTCCCTTCTATCCTCATTCCTTCCTTCTATTATTTCATCATGAATCCAAACCAAGATGACATCCCAAATAACTTTGGGGATTTGTCATTAGATGTGTATGATCCTTACAATATGAACTATACACAACTCCTTTCACAAATTGAATATTTTGTTGTTTATAAGGACGGCTCAACTTCGGGATAGAACAATGCATCACATGCTGAAGGAAGATTTGAAGAAGCACATTTGGGACCGTTATGACAACAATTGAATATTTTGTTGTTTATGTGTTGTTTTTAATTATCGTGTCATGTTTGTCGTTTAATATTGTCATTTGGTTTAGTTCATGTTATTTTCGCATGTTGTTTTGTTTTCTTGAATGTATGCATCCCCCTTTTGTTGATTTTCCATCAATGTATGTTTTTCCCTTAATTTTAAATAAATATTATAATAAAATATAAATATTAAGTTTAATGTATGATTTTATCCATAATTTAGTAAATGACATTTTTGTAATTTCAATCCAAACCAAGGATATAATTGTACATAAAACTTATCTAAAAGCCCCATCTAAAAGCCCCCCACTAAAAGCCACTAATATACCACGGGGCTTTTAGCAAATAAATACATTCAAATCCTCCTAAAAGCCCCACCTAAAAGCCCCCCATTAAACATGCCCTTAGGGCATGTTTATTGGTGGGACTCAACATCGGGCTTTTAGCTTCTTCTTTTTTTATTCAAAAGACTCATTAAAAAGTTTCATTTTATTGGTGAGACTCAATAGGGTCTCATCAAACCTATTAAAAATTACAATTATACCATTTTACAATATATTATCAATATATCTTTTATATTAAAATATTAATATATATTTATATTATATTATTTAAAATAAAATTAAATAAATATATTTTAATTTAAGAGTTTTTATATTATTAAAAATTAAGGAAAATGAACGACAAAAGTAAATAACCGAATTTATCGAAAGCACATACATATTAAAAACAACAAAGGATGATTTCTCTCCAATGTTATTTTACTATAAATAAAGTTAAATTGATTTTTATTTTATTTTAAACCAGCATAAATAATAAGGTAATGATTTTTTCACTTAATGATATACAAAAAAACATAATTTTTTTTAAAAAAACTACCAAATATATCCAAAATGGTGTCTATGGATAGAGAAAAATAAAATTAGAATAATGGTATTTAATTATTATTTTTACCGATTTTAAGATAACACATTTTTTAAAAATTAAATATCGACGGCCAAGAATAAATCCTGGCCGTCGAATGCGCGCCACGCGTCGCGCATTACGTGCTGTGACGCGTTTGGAAACGCGTCCAAAACGACGTCGTTTTGGGTCGTTTCTGGGCAAATTTTTTTTGGTTTCCAAACGGCCCCTACCGCTAGAGACCCTCTCGGGCCGTCCCACAAAACCCACATTTTTTGGGCCTCTGCTGCCCGTCCCTTACCCAAAACCCATTATTTTAAACCCCAAATATTGATGAGCTGTAATACCTCTTAATTTTAGTAAGGGTATTTTGGAAAATTTTCAACTCCCGTATTACAAGTCGGATTAATTTCAGAGAAGTTCAGACATTCGGTAATATGTTTGATCTCTGTAATATTTTTCTGAATAATATAAAATACAGTTGATGTATTTTCAGGGTTAAATAGTCGTTCGTATACGAATATATTTAACCCGGGGTTAAGATAATTAACCCAAAAGTAAACCGGTCAAGAGAAGGCAAAAATGGCCTTGACCGCACCTTTGCCGCACCCGCGGTGAAGGCCAACTTCTGAGTCGGCCACCGCACCCTGCCGCACCCCGCGATGAGATCTTTTCTGAACGTTATCTTCTTCCCCTCTGCTCCTGTCAGCAGCGCCGGTTGTCACGTCTCGCCCACTTGATCCCTTCTGGTTGAGGGCTTGTCCCCTCCCTGCTTGAGCCTATAAAAGGGATAGAAATCAGAAGGGGAGAGTGCATATCTGATCTCCTTCTTCCTCCTCTGTTATTTCTTCCAAAAACTCCATTGTTGTCTGAGTTTTGGAGCTTCGCCGGAGTGTCACCGGAGTTCCCTTTGAGTGGTAAAGGTTCCCTCAAGTGGTATTCAAAGGCCTAAGGTGTTTGGAGATTGAACCATAATCGAATCGAGGCCCAACGAATCGGATTGGGTGAGTTTTCTCCATGGACGATGTCTTCGTCCTCTGCCCCTGTGCAGCCACCGCACCCGCGGCAAGCGTCCCACCGCACCCGCGGTGAGCTGGGACGTGGTGTGTTCTTGGGTGTTGTGGTCTTGGGCGAGGCTTGGTTTCTTCGATTCCTTTCGTATTCTTTTAGATTTATATATATGGATATTGAATCTAACTTAGGGTCTCGTTATGGGTCGGTTCTTAGGGATCTGTTACTCGAGATCTGTCCCTGCTTCTGACCCAGGAACTTGTCGTCTCTAAGCTTGTTCAAGCTTTCGTCGGATCTAAGGCAAGTGGCAGTTCGCTCTTGCTTAATCATTACATGTTTCCATTAATTATCAATTGTTTAATTGTTAATTAAATTGGAGTGAACTGTTGGTTTCGTTTGGGAACTAATTTCATAAATAACGTGATTAAAATGTGATGTTATAATAGGTTGTATATCTGTTAGAACAACGCTATTATATTTGTTAATCACCGTGATGATATTGTTGTGGATTTAATGTGAACTTAATGCTAGAATAGCACGTGGGTTCGTAGGAACGCTAAGTCCATATAAGGATTAGTCGTTTCTTTATAACTTAATATTCGTAGGAACACTAATCCAGTTAAGGATTAGTCGTTTCTTTATAACTTGGTACTCATCGGGATAATTTCCGAATAATTTAAGGGTCATGACCTTTGCTTCCTACCCCCGTTAAGGTAAGAGGTGTTTAAGCGCCTTGCTAGCGCAATTGGGTGGACATAATTGTCACCCTGTGTGTTAAGCACTTAGCTAGTGCAATCTGGGTGGGCATAATTGTCACCGTGTGAGTTAAAGTTTAAGCACCTTGTAAGTGCAATATGGGTGGACGTAAGGTCACCCTGTGTATTAAACTTTCGTTGTTACTCGGAATAATATTAAAAGCCTATAACGTGTATGTGTGTGTTGTAAATTAATAAGATAAGTGCGGTTAAGCACATAATTAATAAACCTTAAGCGTTGTATTAATATGGGTGGACATAATTGTCACCATGAGGTTTAAAGCTTTGTAGCTTCTCATAATAATATTAAAAGTCTTAACGTTAATGTGAGTGTTGTAAGTAATAAGTTAAGTGCCGTTGTCGCACATGATTAATATACCTTCAGACGAGTAGTGCAACTAGGCTGTAGTACAGCTAGGAAAGCTCGTCTTGTTTTAATTAAAAGTTTGTGTGAAACTTTAATGTTCCCAAACAGTTGTTATAATTTCCTATAAGATTCACTTCCTTTGGAGTCTTCTCTTCAGTGCATATCTAATTAATAACCATTCAGTGAAAGTACCGGGTTATATATCGTTCCTTCGGTTATTATTCGAGGGACAATGATCGTAAACGGTTACGATCACTCGAACCACTCTGCTTGTACCCTTGCATAGTCTTTCATTAGACTAACCAACCGTAATTGTTCTCTGCATGGTTGGCTGGTGTCATCCGTTCGATTCGGCACATCAGTGGTTGATGCCCGAAGTCAAAGTAACCTGTTGAAGGATAAGAGGCTTGCAGACGAAGATTTAAGTGTCAGTGTTTTAAGTTATTAAGATTCTTTAAAGTCTTCCGCTGTATTAACACTCTGTTGTAAAATAATCTCCTCGTTGGAAGAGAGATCTTTTAATAAAAGGATTGAGTTTCATGTAAAAATGTCTTCTGTTGTTTAATCTTTCATTTAATATGTTTATGTATTTAAGTTTAATTGTTCCGATCAAGCCTAGGGTGACATCGGACATCAACGTCTGAGGTCACTGGCATGTGGCACAACCGGTATAAATCGGGGGGTGTTACATGAGCCCTCTGCCCAACCCACCGATAAAGATGCTCTTAGATTATTTATTAGTATCTATCTATCTATTACTATTCATTAAAACTCTCCCCTTTTGAGCTCTTAGAACAATTCTGGCCCCACCATGCTTATGTGTCAATTTATGGGTAATTCTCTTTTTAAAATTTTAAGATTAATTTATTTTAACCCAAAAAGATTTTAAATAAAATCTTATCTAACAAACTTGGAGATTTTAACATTAATATTAATCTTTTAATAACTTTTTGATTTGATAAATGAAGCTTTTGACTAAATATGTAGTTTTAAAATAAAGAGCAAATTCAAATATATATAATGGATTTTTTTCGATGGGTTGATCTCTTTTAAAGAATTATATATTAAATCCAAACATAAATTGAGTTGATCTCTTTTAATTATATGATTTATATTTGGATTTTTTAGTCTTTTTCAAAATAGTTTTGTATAATAGTTCAACAAATAATAAATATTATATTATGTTACAAATTTGTGGGTAGGTGAAATTTTATCAATCTATATATACATATTAAATCTATTATTTTTGAGTCACTATTTTCAGGCCCATATTTGTAAAGCAAGATAATTTTCATTGATTAAATTTACTTAGATTTTTTTTTTAAAAAAATCTTCATCAAAATCACTATGTCGTTATTGTACTAATAATTTAGAAAATTTTAAAGTAACAAATCTTTAAAAAAAATCTATAATAAATCACTTTCTTCTCACCTTTTAAATTTTAACAAAGCATCTTAACAATTGTTTACGTACAGGAAGTTATATCATTTGTATCCAAAAGCACCCATTCTTGAGAAACTAATATGTTAAAGTTTTGTTTTTTTGTTTTTTTTGTAGCAATAATTTAGCAAACATTAAATTAACAAATCTTAACAAAATTTACACCAATAAATCTTAGCAAAATATGAATCAACAAATCTTCAAAATTTTAATGATTTATAATAAATAATTGTTAACACTAATAGATTAGATCGCACATAAATCATTAAATTTTGAAGATTTGTTGATTCATATTTTGTTAAGATTTATTTATATATCTATATTAAAGCTGACTCTTTTTAAGTCACCAGAGTATTTTTCGGCTCAAGTTGTTAAGGTTTTATTTTTTTCTATTTATTATTATTATATTAAATAATCAGTAAAATTTAAATTAACAAAAAGACCTTAACAAGATTTTCAAATTAATTAGCTCTAAAGTTTAAAATCTTATCAAATCTTGACCAAAATCTCATCAAACTAACTTATTTTTGCAATAAATGTTAACGTAATTTTCTATTTGATGGAAATGTAAATGTGATACATATATTTTTGTTAATGCAACAATAATATTAATTGGCATTTAACATCATCAAAAACATATTTAATTAATTAATTTAAATATTAAATATTGTATAAGGTTAGGTTATATACTTAACTTTAGATACCATATATTTTAATTATTTTTTTGGTAAATGTCACGAATTAGTGACAAACTATTAGCAAATTAAATGAACTCATGTAAGTTAGTTAGTATATTGACATAGCAACAAGATTAGTGAACCCACTTAAGTTAATTAGTAACAGCCTTTATATAACATATATTTTTAATGATTTTTTATTTACTTACAATGCATTCACATTTTGAATTTTAAATAAACCCACGTAAATTTGATAGAAATAAAATCCACTTGATAGATTTCACATTTTCAAGATTTAATTACAAATTATTATGAACTTGAAATAATTGATGATGAATAAAAAATATGTATAAAAATATCAATATACATATTTGAAATATAATTCAATTGGGTTTTATTTGATTCTCCAATTGAGTTAATTTAGTTTATTAATAATTATGATAATATAAATGCCCAACATATATATAATAATAATAAAACAATGAGTAAATTAATATGATTTTATTTTCAATAATATCATCTCAATGTCTAAAACCTAAATCGAATACTACAAAAGGTATAAAAAAAACTAACAAAAGTAATATTCTATCAACAAACTTAAGAAGTTTTAAAAATAATATAGATCTAAACATATCATCAGTAACATATTGTTGAAAGATTGACAAATAACATCGTACTAACCTATTGAATTGAAGAAACAAAATAGTATAGTTCGATTCATAAATTCTATCTCAGATACTATTTCACTCTAAATATACAAAAAAAATGTTATTGAGAATTGGTTAAATAACATGTACAATCATAATTTTTACATATATTTCGAGTGAATTTTTTCCTATAATGTTATATATATAAATCCAATCACTTTCTTTCTATTAGTATGTAAATGTTTGGAAAAAATCTAATATAACTGCATGTCAGTATATTCTCATTTCATGTATATCTTATCTTTTATAATCACGTAGTCATTAATTTGTATTCATGTGGCGTTTATTGTATACTAAAATTTTCTTTCATAAATATAAGTCGGCTCGTGCATGGCACGAGGGTTTAAACTAGTTTGTTTTCAATTGAAGCACTAGCTTAGTTCTCGTGCTTTGCCCGAATTTGTTTATCGGAATATTATTTAGATAAAAAAAATTATACATAAATTATATTATTATTAATATAGAAATATATATGTAACGAGTAACTATAAATTGAAAATTAATTAAAGAGAGAGAGAAAAATTGAATCTAAAAGAATAATATTTTTCTTTGATGAAATTGGAAAATGAAGTTGTAAAGAAGATAATATAATTGCGTTTGAAAAATGAGGTGATGACATTGACAAATAATAACGTGGATTATTCTCGGAGAGATACGTACCATTAAAATATTTATGGTTTAATATATATATTGTAGTAGAAATTTTTCGTACTACAATTAATAATCTCGACTTGAAGAATAATCACCTTGAAAAATGAGAATCCGATCTTCCGCCTTCTAATCTCCCCCTTATTTTATTATTACACTTAAACTGAAATATGCTAATGTGCGTATGAGGCTTGCTTCATGGAGGACAATATATATAGTGTATTAGGTTGGCAAACCATGGGCCAAAAACTATGGGCTACCAAAACCATGGGTATGAAACTATGGGCTAGCAAAACCATGAGACAAAACCAAGGGTATGAAATATTTTATCCATCAATTTGCCCCTCGGACTTTCGAGGCTTGATCGAGGATCGAGAGTCCGAAAAACTGTTAAGTCGTACCAGATTATCAAGAATACCGAATCGTGATATGGTACAGTTTGGGATAGGGCCCGCATGGTTTGTCAAAAACCGTGCGGTCCTCCAGAACCATTTGTTTTTGCTGGGCACATCACCGTCTATCTGGCATGGTCAAGGACGAGACCCATACAGCTTGCGATAAACCGTGCGGTTATCCAGAAGTCATTTTCCAGCTGATTTCATGCCTTTTGAGATGCTAGACTTAGTATGATGATGTGGTGTCGGTTTAGATTTGACTTCGTGGAGTCGGCCTTGGTGCGACAACGTGGTGTCGGCTTAGTACGACAACGTGGTGTCGGTTTAGATTCGACTTCATGGAGTCGGCCTTGGTGCGACAACGTAGTGTCGGCTTAGTACGACAACGTGGTGTCGGTTTAGGTGCAACTTCGTGGAGTCGGCTCAGTACGACAACGTGGTGTCAGTTTAGTACGACAACGTGGTGTCGGTTTAGTATGACAATGTGGTGTCGGTTTAGTACGACAACGTGGTGTCGGTTTAGTACGACAATGTGGTGTTGGTTTAGGTGCGACTTCGTGGAGTCGGCTTAGTACGACAACGTGGTGTCGGTTTAGTACGACAACGTGGTGTCGGTTTAGAGGGGACCTCTTTCTGCCATTACTCAACAACATAAGACGAAACTGCAATCTGGGTATTGCTAAATGTCAACCATGAACAACATAAAGGAAAAAAAACATCCGGAGAGGGCCTCGTTAAAACCTCTTCGTGGGAAAACCACGTGGGAGAAAACCGCGCAAAGAGGAAGAAGAGTACCTCCAGTTCAACTACATGCACTACAACTTAGAAAAAGAAAGGGATCAAATGTAGAACCTCCTCAAGTTTGAAATGCTCTAAGTGCGCGGCACCTCTTTCCCTGACATATCCTCAAGCTTGTATGCCCCCTTACCGGAAGAAGCTGTGACACGGTATGGACCTTCCCAGTTTGGTCCGAGTTTGCCATCGGTCGGATCCTTCGTATTAGCCAGAACCTTACGCAAGACAAAGTCGCCCACTTCAAAGCTTCGTGGCTTGAGACCCTTCTCGTGGGCACGCATCATTTCGCGTTGGTATGCTGCTAGGCGAATCGTCGACGCCTCCCTTTTCTCTTGTAAGAGGTCGAGATTGACCTTTAGAGCCTCATCATTCCCTCCCTGCTCGAATGCTTCGGTCCTGATCGTGGGAAGGCCAAGCTCCAAAGGAATTACTGCTTCTGAGCCATAGGTGAGAGCAAAGGGTGTCTCCCCAGTTGACCGCCGTAGGGTCGTTCGGTATGCCCATAGGACGGCTGGCAATTCCTCCATCCATCGCCCCTTGGCGCTATCCAACCTCTTCTTAAGGCCATCAAGGATGACCTTGTTAGTTGCCTCTGCTTGTCCATTTGCAACAATCTTTCGCAAGGCTTCGATTGACTTCTCCGATGGATTCTGGCCAACGTCGTCAAGGACTTGTGGATCAGCCCGAATGGTGTGTACCGAGGAGACCGAACCCTCTACCCCAAGGCAATACCGGGCGGCCCTTTGATCGCCTCTGACTCGTACCACCCTTCCTTGCAGCGGGAAGATGATTGCCTGATGAAATGTTGAATGGATCGCCTACATAGCGTGCAACCAAGGTCTCCCCAGGATAGCGTTGTAGGTGCATGGAACATTCACCACCAAGAACTCAACAGTGACAGACTTTCCTCCTAGCGTGACGGTCTCCCTGAGCATGCCTAGGGGCCATACAGGGAACAACCCTAAACCTGTCAACTGCGTAGACACAAGAACCAAATCCTCCTGACTTTTCCCAAGCTTCTTGAACATCTCGTAGTACATGATATCCACCGAGCTACCTGAATCAACCAGAACTCGATGTACGTCGAACGATGCTAGCTCAATGGTAAAAACCAGCGGATCATTATATGGGAGCTGGACGCCCTCCAAATCCTCATGAGAGAACGACAACCTTATAACCTCCTCCGAACGAGGCCTCTTGCTATCCTGAACCTCCGCTTTTAACACTTCCATTCGATGACAATTCTTCCTGAACTCATGTCTGGACGACTGAGTTTGCCTGGCCGATGCCTCAATCATGTGAATAACCTGCCTTGGTGGCCCCGGTGCCTTGTCTGCTAGCTTTTCATGAACTATCCTTCCACCCTGGGTACCCTTCGGTGCACCCTTACCGTCTAGGAATTCCTTCAATTCTCCCTTCTCAACCATTTGATCAAGGAACCGCCTAAAGGCTTTGCATTCAATAGTTGCATGTCCCTTGTCTTTATGATAGAAACAGAACTTGGATTGATCTCGCTCCGGCCCATCTCTCATGGGAGCGGGCCACCTGAAGAAAGGCTTGTCCTTTATCTGTCTTAGAATCTCGTACATGGGGATTTTAAACGCAGTATGGACATACTGGGCAACGAGCAGTGGGAGAAGCCCCCTGTCCCGTCCGTGTGGAGGTCGGACCCTGGATTCCTGGGCATCACCCCCCCTTGCTTTCTGGTGGGAGAGCGAGACATCTTAGTATCGTCCTCAAGCTTCATATACTGCCTTAGACGCTCGTGCAGCTCGGTCATGCTTGCAGGTTGTCTCAATGTCAGGCTTTCCCTAAGCTTATTTTTATGGGCTAGAGCGAGCCTAAAAGCCCCCACGGCTGATCTCTCATCACAATCATCGATGTCTGAATAACACTCCATAAACCTTGCGGCAAATTGTCTCAGCCCTTCATCTCGACGCATCTTTAAAGCATACAAAGAATCAACTG
Source organism: Rheum nobile (assembly GCA_027886185.1). Lineage (NCBI taxonomy): Eukaryota > Viridiplantae > Streptophyta > Magnoliopsida > Caryophyllales > Polygonaceae > Rheum > Rheum nobile. The sequence goes on along the minus strand of WOAB01000191.1, from coordinate 147,787 downwards.
ACGGGGCCTCCCGACTGTTAGCAATAAAATGAGACACGAACTTCTTGGCCAACTGGTCCCACGAGTAAATTGAATCAGATTTCAGGGTGTGGAACCACTTTGCTGCGATTTTACCTAAGCTTGCAGGGAACATTTTACACATCAGGGCATCATTCGCAATCCACAAAGCCATCTTGTGAGAAAACATAGCTATGTGACTAACGGGATCCGACTTCCCATCATATAGTTCAAAGGAAGGGGTAGAAAACTTAGCTGGGGGATGTTGGTCCCTGATTTGCTTCACGAACGGTGTAGAAGTCATTCGAGTAAGCTTCTTCTCTGCTTGCTCTTGAGCGTTGATCAAAGATTCTCCCTGATTGTCAAGCAAGCGCATCAAACACTTTTCCGCGTCCCAGAACCTCTCGTTGTCCCGGCCTCGAATTCGTCCAGACTCGACGCTTCCTTCCCTTTCCCAATGCATGCGCACAGGAGGGGACCGAGAACGCCGGGTACGCGCGCAGTGGTTCTGATCTGCCCCAACCTCGCGCGGCTCACCTCGCCTCCCACTCTGGAGCGGCTCATGCCGAGATGAAGACGAAGCCGTCCTCAGCATGCTTCCGTCCATGCTTCTCCCTCGGTGACGGTCTTGCTCGAAACTCACAGCCCTAGGAACAGGATCGGAACGCCCGCCACTCACAACCCTGGGGTTGGTCCGCTCGCGAGTCGTGTTGGCCTCAATCACACTTCGCAGACGTCCCATATCGCCATTAGTTTCATGCTCTTCCGTTGGACGCTTGTCCCTTGCCTTGTCGAGTAGCCGTCGAGCCTCGGCCGCCTCTCCCCTGGCCACACGAACCTGCGTCTCCTTATCCGCCAAGATCACTTCAAATTCCAAACGCTGACGCTCTAGGGCTTGATCCATCTCAGCCCTTCGGGCGTCCTCCGCCGCTGAACTCCTCGTAGTTCTCCCGATGACCATTCTTGCTTTCGTTTTCCCACAGACGGCGCCAAACTGTAGTAGAAATTTTTCGTACTACAATTAATAATCTCGACTTGAAGAATAATCACCTTGAAAAATGAGAATCCGATCTTCCGCCTTCTAATCTCTCCCTTATTTTATTATTACACTTAAACTGAAATATGCTAATGTGCGTATGAGGCTTGTTTCATGGAGGACAATATATATAGTGTATTAGGTTGGCAAACCATGGGCCAAAAACTATGGGCTACCAAAATCATGGGACAAAACCATGGGTATGAAACTATGGGCTAGCAAAATCATGAGACAAAATCATGGGTATGAAATATTTTATCCATCATATATATATAGTAGATTCATGTTTAAATTTATAAATATAGTTATTCGAGTAAGATTCATTTGTCATGTATAAAGATTGATGTATAAAGATTGAAGTGTGATAAAGTAGAATTTACTTGTCGATCAAAATAATTGAGAAACCGACTCTAATATACACGAACGGTGATTTGTTATAAAACTTGCATTTACATTTGGGAGTTGCTTAATTCCCCCCCTCAAGGGTTCCTTCTAAGAAACCTAATAATCCTACGTACACATGTTAATTTGAGACTTGCACATGTTTGTCAAGTTTTGTGTGATTAAAAATGAAGAGCACATCTGACAGATATTTATGGATCGAGTTGTGTAAAATTATACGTGTGCTTTTGACATTTTCATATAGGGTCCAATATTTTGATACCAGACGCGGTATCAAAAGGCAACCCCGGACCTGCCTGAGGTGGTGGGATGTTTCGAGACGCCACCGGTTTCTTTTTACACGCCTTCGGTTTTTTTCACAGATGATTTTGGAGACAGACTCCTTAGAGTGTATTTGAATTTCCAAAATAATACATAAAAATACATTTATTATTTTATATTAAATTAATAATTTAATATATTATTTTAGAAGATCCAAACGCACCCTTAATTCTCATTGTCCTCTTACGCATCCAAACCTTTACCTGGTTCAACAATGTCGCCGTCTCATGCGCAACACCAGCTCGTTTGTTCGGCTTCTACACATCAGTCGTAGTGCAAATTTTGTCGCTTGCCGATTTCTCCCTTATTTGTGCCTCTTCTTTTGCTAATTTCAATTCTCCACCTGCTTATATTGTTGGTGGCTTGGTGCTTGAGTCTGTAGCTTCTGAAGAGGTGAATCATTCAATTGCATAATTAATAAAGTTTCTCACAAGAGCTTAGCCCTATTTCATAACCAAAAAATAAATAAATATTTTTTCTCTTAAAAATCACTAAGGCCCTCTACTTTGAGTCTTGTCTATATATTGCTTTGCCACATTTTTAGCACCTACATGAGAATGTTGAATTATATTAAAATATCTCTTAATATTCAATTATAACTTTCAATTTTAGGATAATTTAATACTCTTTTTAAACAAAAAAAAGTAGGTTTGTTCATTGGTTTTATGTTTTTGGTTTACTGAATTGAACTGAACTGAAGCCGAACCCAATTATATTTCTTTTGATTTTTGTTTCGCATAAAGATAATAATCAATTTTCAGTTCGATTTGGAATCAATTCAGTTCGGTCTAAATTGATTTTTTTTTACCTAGACCTAGTACTCATTAGTAAAGATGAACGTAGACCGCCATTCCATTATATTCTTTCATTTACCCTGAATCTCGCTTTCGATTTTACCTTTTTCATTAATACCTATCTTCTTCCCATCCCAGACAATTAAGGTGATACACCCAACCATTTTCACGACTCTGAATTTGGCGAACGTCGACCGTCTTCGTTACAGGTTGTCAATGTTACAGGATTCAACATTTTATGCAGTTAAACCCGATTCTAGCTACACCGGTGCAACTATCTTTACTGTTTTCTCCTAAACCCGGTTTGTTCCGGTTTGATTTTCCGTTTCACTGTCACGTCAGCTATATGTAGTTTGTTATGCCTCCTTTGGTAGGATATCAATCAAAAACAAAATTTCTTATTTCTCTCTCTGAACATTCTCTTTGTCAAATCCTGATTTCCACCATCTCTGAGTTCCTCTTCTCATTGCAGGTAACTCCTAGATTGGAATTACCAATTCTCGAATTCTTGTTCGAATTTCTGGATTGGATTTATCAATTCTCATCTCATTGGTATCAGAGCCATTCGATCTACTGACCGGAAAACATGGCGGACACCAGGCAACAACCGATGATCGAGATGAACCTCCAGCTTGAGGAGATGCGGCTTCAGCAGGCCAAACAAGTTGAGGAACAGGCGATTCAGAATCAGGAGCTGAAGGATGAGTTGAAGGCGGAGCTCAAAGACCTCATGTGTGACTATTTTGTCGCTCAGAATGGCGGCTCTCCGAAGCAAGCTCTGCTCGACCCATCGAGCTCTTCGGCACAAGTGACTCCCATCTCGCTTCGTACACATGAACCTCCAGATCCAGCCGGATCTGGCCAACTCTCTAATCTCTGACAACAACCGCCAGTTCACAGAGCTCCAATCAATCCAAACAGCTTAGCAACTCGCCTCACCAAGATCGAATTTCCCAGATTCGATAGTACTCTATTTCGCGAGTGGATTTACCGATGCAAGCAGTTCTTCTTACTGGATGGAACTAATCCTGAGATGAAGGTTCGCCTTGCTTCGATTCATATGGAGGGTAAGGCACTCCAATTGCACCACAACTATATGAACACTCATTTTGGTAATTTCCCTTCCTAGCCAGAATATATTGTTGATGTGTCAACTAGATTTGGGAGATTATTTGATGATCCCCTTGCAGATCTGGTGAATCTGAAGCAAACTACTGAATCTATTGATGATTACCTGGACAAATTTGAATGTGCCTTAACCAGATTGACCTTACCCCTTCCCCACGCCTTGAGTATTTTCCTGGCTAATATGACTCCCCATCTGCAACTTCATGTACGACAGTTTAACCCTACTACATTGGGGGAAGCTGCTCGTTTGGCCAGATTACATGAAACGTCACTCCAACAAGCCCCACAAAAATACCCCCGAGCTCCACAAAATGCCTACACATCTTACCATAAACCACATTCCCTAAATAGCTACAAAAATGCTCCTCTCCTACCTACCCCTGAGATTCCAAAACTCCTGTCTCAGAGAACATCATTTCCCAGCCCCAAATTGTTGACTGATAAGTCCACACGTAAGTATTCCTACGCAGAGATGCATGAGCGACGAAACAAAGGCCTATGCATGTTTTGTGATGAAACTTATACACCGGGTCATCACTTGAAGCATAAGAAATCTCAGATTTATGTTATGGAGTGTGATGAGGATTCTGCTGATGAATATTGTGAGCAGCTTGAGACACATACCGAGGATTCAGCGGCTGATGCAGGAGAACAATCCCAGATTTATGTCCACGCCTTGAATGGCTCTGTGCATTTCAACTGTATGAGAGTTGTTGGCCAGATTGGTACCACTAAGTTGCATATTCTCATAGACCCTGGCAGTACTCATAACTTTGTGAACCTGGATGTTGCTAAAACAGTAGGGTGCAAGTTAGAATCAGTCAAGCCTCTGATCGTAGCAGCTGTGTGTCATAAGCTGATTTCATATTACAAATGCAGTGACTTTTCTTGGAGGCTTCAGGGTTATGATTTCACAACTGAGGTTAGAACTCTCCCATTGGATTGTTGTGATTTGGTATTAGGGATCCAATGGCTAACCACAGTAGGCCATGTCTGGTGGGATTTTGTGAACATGAGAATGTAGTTCATGATAAAAAAATGTCAAACATGTTCTCCGCGGAGTGAATCATGGCTGTAAAGTCATTAAGGGCAGTAAGCTCAACAAGATTATGCTTCAGAATCCTGAGATTGCTTTACTACAACTCTGTGATCCATCCCCATCTATTGTTGAGTCTACTTTGGGGGTTCCTCAGTTCTGCCATGTTCAAACCATAAGGATGGATGCTACTAATGATCAGGCCATTCAACAGTTGATGCACTTCTTTGCTGATGTGTTTTTGCAGAGCCAACTACCCTGCCACCTTTCCGACAAGGTTTCAACCATCAAATCCCATTAGTTGTTGATGCTAGCCCCATTAGTAAGTGCCCCTACAGGTACTCCACCTTGCAAAAAGATGAGATTGAGAAATTGGTGCAAGATATGCTTGATCAAGGAATCATCCAGAACAGTTCTAGCCCTTATGCTTCCCCTGTGGTTTTGGTGAATAAAAAGGATGGATCTTGGAGGCTATGTGTTAATTATAGAGGCCTTAATCAATAAACAATCAAAGACAAGTATCCAATCCCTCTACTTGAGGATTTGCTTGATGAATTGGGGGGTTCCAAGTACTTCTCCAAGCTGGATTTAAGGGCCGGTTTCCATCAACTGCACATGGAACCTTGCGATGTGTATAAGACTGACTTCAAGACACATTCTAGGCATTGTGAGTATCTGGTGATGCCCTTTGGCCTCACAATTGGAGGCCATTCTGGCAGAGATGCTACACTTTGACGCATCAAGTCTCTTTTCTTTTGGTCCGAGATGCATAAAGAGGTGCAAAATTATATCAGAAATTGTTCAGTTTGTCAGGTGAACAAGTACGATTTGGCTGCAAAACCGGGCCTCTTACAACCCCTACCTGTGCCTGAAGGTATTTGGCAGTCCATCAGCATGGATTTTATTGAAGGCTTGCCTATTTCCTTCCATAAAACCACCATTTTAGTGGTCGTGGATCGCTTTAGTAAGAATGCCCATTTCCTAGCCTTGTCTCATCCCTATACAGCTCTGGATGTTGTTCAGTGTTTCCTTGATAATGTATTCAAACTCCACGGCATGCCTCAATCCATTATCAGTGACACGGATCCTATTTTTATCAGTGAAGTTTGGCAGGAATTGTTCTGAATCCATGGTGTGAGCCTCAATCTTTCGACTGCCTATCATCCCCAAACTGATGGGCAGACGAAAATAACCAACAAAACCCTCGAAACTTACCTGCGATGTATGGCTTCAGAGGCCCCTCATACATGGAGTAAATGGCTACCTCTAGCTGAGTGGTGGTACAACACCAACTTCCATTCTGCTATCCAGACCACCCCTTATGAAATCGTCTATGGCCAAGCACCTCCTATGCACCTTCCTTACCTGCCTGGGGAGAGTAAATCTGTGCTCATTGATAGAAGTTTACATAAGCGGGAAGAGATTGTCAATATGCTCAAGTTTCATCTGTTGCGTGCAGAAAATCGTATGAAACAATGTGCTGATCCTCATAGGTCACCAAGAACCTTCAACATTGGTGACTATGTGTACCTCAAGCTGCAACCCTATCGACAACACAGTTTGAAGCATAAAATGCCACACAAACTTTACCCCAGATTTTATGGCCTATTCCTGGTGACTGATAAAGTGGGAAACGTAGCTTACAAACTCCAACTTCCACCTGATGCAGCCATTCATAATGTGTTCCATGTGAGCCAGCTCAAGCTCTGCCCCAACCCCGCCATCTCCGGTTCCTCACTACCTCAATACCTGCTGGATTTGGGCAATTCCAGAGAGCCGGAATGCATCTTAGATAGGAAGATGGTACATCGACACAATGAAGCAACCACTAAAGTACTCGTACAATGGAAAGGTCAAAATGTGGATCAAGCTACATGGGAGTATTATCCGAATTTTGTGGAAAACTACCCGGATTTTGATCCTTGAGGACAAGGATCCTGTCAAACAAGGAGTATTGTTACAGGATTCAGCGTTTTATGCAGTTAAACCCGATTCTAGCTACACCGGTCCAACTATCTTTACTGTTTTCTCCTAAACATGGTTTGTTCCAGTTTGATTTTCCGTTTCACTGTCACATCAGCTATATGTAGTTTGTTATGTCTCTTTTGGCAGAATATCAATCAAAAACAGAATTTCTTATTTCTCTCTCTGAACATTCTCTTTGTCAAATCCTGATTTCCACCATCTTCGAACTCCTCTTCTCATTGCAGGTAACTCCTAGACTGGAATCACCAATTCTCGAATTCTTGTTCGAATTTCTAGATTGGATTTATCAATTCCCATCTCAGTTAAGATGAGACGCCGACAACAGCAAAAGTTCATCTTTTTCAGTTTAAACGAATGGAACCGAAAAAACAGACTGAACCAAATGAAATTTGTTCGATTTCGATCCACTAAAATTGAAGTTCGGTTCTATTCGGTTTGAACCGATAAACACTCCTAATAAAAAGTATCTATATATTAAAGGAGAGTCCTAAATCCTACTTGTCGGCCTCACGTTCAATTCGCTTACGTGTCATCATCATCCAACCATTATCAGCCACATCATCCAGCCTTTTAAAAAGAATTATAGTAGTAAATTCGATTTAATTATATATTAAATTTAATTAATTAAATAAATTTAATTAAAATCACGAGTATGTAATATGATTATGATAAAAAATTAATTAATTTTTTTTTAATTTTCGGTATCAACATAGTTTGGATTTTGTTGATGATAGGATTCTGTTAGATGATAATTAATCTTAATTATTTTTTGAAATTTATTAATTATTTTTATGTAATAAACATATATCACTATTTGCATATATTCTCATATGCATTTACCGTGGTTGAGATTTGTTTTTGATATTTTAAAAAATATATAATGTTCACAATTTTTCTTAATATCTAAGCAATAATTTTAACAATTCTTTTTGTCAATTTACGATTGAGATTGGTAAAATATATGTAGATTTTTTTTTATTTTTTTTTAGTTTTAACATATAGTAATGATCCAATGGCCATATACGAGTCTTTAAAGAACCGTAGATAGGTTGGATTTATTTAAAAATCACTTTTTTATGTCTCATCATTAGTCATTACGCATTTTATTTTCAAATTAGATCATATTTAGTTATAAAATACTTATACCTATATTCTGAGATTTAAAATGACTTCAATTAAATTTATTTTACTGCATATATGAACACATTTTTAACCAAAATTAATTCTAAAATACGTTACTATTTGACCATTCTAATATTGGTCTTTTTAATCTATATTTTTGGGGTAAAAGTTAAAAACCATTCTAATATTGGTTTTTAAATTTATATTCTTGGGGTAAAGTTAAAATTTTGCAATATAAAAATTATTACACTAAATTGAAAAAACCCAATAAAGTTATCTAAAACTCCCAAATAAATAAATTTGGAATTTTTCTAATCAATATTTTTTATATTAACAAAATAAAATTCATATTTTTTTCTCTAAAATATTGAGATTAGCAACCACTTTTAAATGATGTTGATTTGAATTCTTTTTATATAAAGTATAAAGATTGATTTTGAATTTTGTGAATGATAAAAAAAGTTCAATTCAATTGTTTTTTTCTTGAAGGATTAAAATTAAAATTCAAAAATATGCGAGTTTAATTATGATTTCTTAGTAATAGATTTCATTCAACCAAGGATTAAAATTAAAATTCAAAAATATGCTTGTTTAGTTATGATTTCTTAGTAATAGATTTCATTCAACCAAATATAGAATAGTATATTTCTTCATATTGTTTAAAATCTATCCATATCAAATATGCTATAATTTTGAATTTGAGTTAAATTAGAGATCAAACCCTTTCACAACACGTCCTTAATGGTCTAATTATATTTTTTACTAGAAATCGGAGCCCCGTGCTACGCACGGGGCAATGTTTTATGTTTGTTGGGGGCTCGTTTGGTTGGTCATTGGAGGTTTGGTAAGGTATTGTGATTAGTGGGGGTTGAGGATGACCTTAATTGGTGTGTTGTTGAGTTTATGTGGGAGATTCGACGGGTTTGGCACTTGAGAGTCATTTGAGACTTATATTTCTTGTTGTGTATATAAATTTGCATAAATAAATGCCTACGATTTAGGCATAGAAGTAATGTTTGGCTGTGTAAATAATGCTACGGTACTTGATTATACTTCTTTGGCTTGAGAAGCCAGACAATGTGGTTTGGAATGGTGCTTTCGAATTGTTATGGGTCGGCGTAGAGGGATTTGCTTCCCCATGAGCAGATAAACTCGGTGATTCATCTTTTTGAGTTGTTCAGTATTTTTTGCAGTAATATAATTAAAGTGTACATGTTTATGTTGGGCTCCGAGATAACCTTACCCCCATAGTCAGTGCTATTTTCGCTGACCATGCCTGTATGATCGTGAACCTGGACAAAGTAGAAAGTGAAATCACGAACTTGCAAAGTGTTGAAGGCAGAGGTAGTAGCTTTCATTAGGGGGAAAACTAAACCCTTACCTGATTACTTGAGTTGTGTTGGGCGGTAGTTGTATCCAATATTGGCAAGAGAAGCAGAGCTCTAGAGACATGGACGTCATGTAGGTTGCATGAAAGTTGGATTTGCCCTGAATGTCTATTTAAGGTGAAGCATGAATGCCTTTGTTAAACAATAACGACTTTATTTCAACGCTTGTTTAAACCCACTGTTTTTTTTTTGAAAGTTAAATGCACTATTACTTTGGGGGTTACACTTTTTTTTTTTTGGGGAGAGTTAAATGCACTATTACTTCGGCGGTGGGCAAGGATTTTTTCTATTTTTTATTTGTACTATGTAATCTTTCGGTTCTTCAAGTTGTCATTTAGTTCATTTTAATTCCTATCCAGCATATGGATAATTAGCTTAGCAACACTTCTTTTAGTGCATTGCAATCATTTAGCAGGACTTAATTCAGACTACACTTTCAGCATGACAACTGTTACATCTATGCTTGAGAAAAATGAAATAAAACCTGAACAAATTGGGCGTCTGGAAGTTGGTAGTTAAACTGTGCTGGATAAGAGCAAATCCATCAAGACATTCTTGATGCAAATATTTGAGGTACCGTGTCACAATTTTCGTTTACTACTCGTGAAAGCATAGCTTAAACCTAAATTCAAGTTATGAGAATGTAGCTATTATCCGATTATGTGAAATATTTGTTATCTAGCTCTCCTAAAGGATGTATTTGCTATAATTGGTTGCTTGAGACTATCTGAAATCTATTATCTACAAAATCAAATATGATTATTGTTTTTTTTTGCTGTCCTGTTATTGAGATTCATCAAAATACTTGTAATGCCATTGCATATACAGTATTTGCTCCTTCCCTTTGTTTGTGACATGTATATCTTTTATGTGTGAATACTTGGTATATTTTAATAGTGTACAAGAAAGGTGCCTAATGTATATTGTATATCTTCTCCCCAAACTTACCATTGTTGTTTTGTCATGTGTATAGGCAGAAATGTTGAATTACAGACATTGAAGGTGTTGACTCAACCAATGCATGCTATGGAGGAACTGTTGTTTGTTCAATTGTGTTAATTGGATTGAAAGTAATTCTTGGGATGGACGTTATGTTCTTGTTGTATGCACAGACATTGCGGTATGATCACCTACTTATAACATATACAATATACGTTTGTCATACCATTTTGTCACATTTCAATCTGCTATTCAGTTTAAAAGAACAATTTAGCCAATGGGGATGCTATTGTTTTGGCAATTACACAAACTTTTATAGGATCTACTTGTCACTTATCTTTAAAATTGATTCTGATGTGTGAATTCCAATTTACCCAGGTCTATACAGAGGGACCAACTAGGCCAACTGGAGGAGCAGCTGCAACCAGCAGTATTTTGTTTGCTTGTTAATGATTCAATTAATCTTCTTTGGTGGTTCACAACTTTTTAAAATCCAATTGCTTAGGCATTTTTCAATTGCCTAATTGGAAATAGCTTTCCAATTAATAACTAACTGTAAACTATTATTTTAAATGGTAACTTATTTTTTACAAACATGAACAATTACTTGTTTATGTGCTCGGTCCCAAGGACCTAAACCCTTGTGTGTGGCATGCTCAGTACACAACCGATGTTCAATGTGTATGTATGTCCCAAAAAACACTATGTTATCAGCAAACTAAGACAACGGCAAAGTTATATGTGTCTAGCCAAACAGATCGAAATAGTTCAAGTCAAAAGTGGTACAGGCTTCCACTCGTGCTAAAGCAAATAACACCTTAGGTCTAATGTTTATTTGGGGTCAAAACATAAGTGCATGCTTAGTCCAAAACACAAGTTCTGAATTGCACATCATTCGAGCCTTGCAAGCTCCCCGCTCGCAACCGATTCATCGTCAGGATCCGTTTCCTCATCAGATGATGACGTGCCAACCTTCCTTTTTCTCGTCGGGATTTTCTTTGGAGTTTTGACAGTGGGTGTTACATCCTTTGCGCCATCATGCCTGACATACAAAGAGGGAAGCATGAACGTAAGTTTCAAAACCTAACCGGATGTGTACATTCATTTGAAACGATCATCACTTATCCTTCTCCTTTATTACATCTACATCAATAACATTGTCTTCTGTAAGGGGCTTTTCAACATTTGAGATCACGGGCGCAGTCGGCAGCCCACCTACACCCTCAGTGGCCTGCATAGTCTATTGGTTTTGTGAAAAACATGTGAAATATTATTGCATTAGGAGCATGCGTTTACACGTCAAATTAACGTGGGTTCGGTGGCTACCTTAAGACTAGGGTCACTGCTCATAATGCGCGACACGGTAAATTTTTCAATGTCGTTAGAGGCGAGGAAGTAGGTATGAGTTTTGACCTCAAACACATGGTATGTGTTGGCCAACTGCTTGATTTCCCGTGGGAGTGCACATTCTTCCAGGTTGTCCTGCACAAGCCAAATAGCCAAATTGATTAGCTACATGAATTGAGCTACCCCGCGCATGATGTGGTAGGCACGGTTTTAAACTTACGGACACTTCTTTCATCAGCGTCACAACTCTCTTCTTCACCAAGGTCTCAGCAAGTTCATCGAACACGTTTACTGGAAGGGTTGTTGTGTGATCAGAAACCTCAAGATGTAGTCTGTACCTGCAAGGAATTAGGCACTCACTCATGTTTCCCCTGTGCGTGTGAATTATAGGGGCTCATTTACAAACAAATGGCGCACCATATACCTAATTCGAGGGAACTCAACCGCCTTACAACACGAAGTATAATAGAGTTGGCCTCTAACATGGGTCAGCCCCTTCCTACAGTTACGCCCACCACACGAAGGGTAGTTCTAACTGTTCTCGGGAAGTACCCTTTTAATCTTAACCGCGATGATGAAGGTGATGGAATCCTACAAAACAATACAGCTTTGGCACTGATTCCTCCTTTTGGGGCGTAGTTACAGCTTAGGTAGATTCTGCATTCCCATTACCTTTTTTGGAATATCCTTTTGCTCCCTCCCAAGGTGTAGTAGCTCTAAGACGGTGCCTTTCTTGGCAGAACTTACAGGGATGGATGGCGATGTTGTAGGCAGGCCATCGGTACTGGCATGTTGCAAAGATGGGAATTAGAGATATAGTTGAATTTAAAGCACCATATAGTTTTGGGTGGAGTTCAAGTATGTACCTCATTACATCCCTCAATTGATTGATAGCAGAAATGTCCTCGGTATCATACAGTGTTGTAGCCGAGGTGGTGGACAAATATATGTCGCCTGTGCATTTATCTAATAGCCTTAGGTTGTTTGGTATGCATGCATATAAACTGATAATCAATTGGAAGCAGGCTACAGTACCATTCCATTGTCGCACGTTCATGGAGGCAAAAACAACAATGTATGAGGTCTTGCCCCGCTTGCTGTGCTCAAGAAAGTCATCACCTATACCATCCCACATGGACACCTTGATCGTGTTTCCCCTATGCGTATGATAGGGGCCAAACACATGGTAAGTGCAACATTTGCTTGAAGTATGTGATGGATGGCATGAAAAGGGGAAACATGTAAGCTTTACCTCTCGTTAATGAGGTGGCATTCGAGTAGTTGAGCACCTGTAGGAGTAGTTTTCATCGCCCCAATATTAATAGGACACCCTATAACATCTAGCACAAAGGAGGCACATCAGTGGGCAAGTAATCAACAATGCATTATTGTACCTCATGCCGTTGCAGTAAGAAGGCATGGAATTATTAAATGTCTATGTATAACATGGAGCCTAATTGACTTGTCCAAATATAACTTGACCCGACCCGGTGGTTTTGGTTTGAGACGCGGCCTGAAAGTCAGTGGGTGAAGACGGTACTGTACTCAAAGGGCCCGAAGCCAAACTCGAAGGATCGGATCGGACCCGAATAGCGGATCTGAGCTCAACGGTCCCCGTCATTTCATCGCTTCACTTTTCTTTTATTTAATAATTTAAAATAGTGTTTTTAAAAAGTATACAATATCATTTTGTACAATATCATGAATTTACTACTTGGGATAAATCATAATATGACTCATGTGAGGATGGTTACCTACTTACCTTCAGCCTGTTCGGTCAACACAAACCCATTCCGCCCGACTCTAACATGTTAGCAGGCCTGGTCGACCCGAGACCGTTTACCCGAACCCGACCTGACCTCAGCGAACCCGGCCAAGGCGTCAGGTCTACAAGTATGTGTTATTCACGTTGGTCAAATTATTCTTTTCTAACATTAAAAATATTGATTTAGTACACTACTGGGAAGCGTATTTTACACCTTGTCTATTTTATATTATATAGGATATATCATTACTGTATGAAATTGATTACGTAAAAGTATAAACATATATATAGTTTTGCATGAAATGAACTAAGTCCAAGTTTCCGTTTTCAAAAAAATTGAGTAATTTTTTTGGCTTTGTTTTTATCTGTTACAATATTAAGGGAATATTTTTAAAAGATGGTATTATTTTATGCTATTATTAAACGTTAGCGAACCAAAGTTAACGGCATTAGTACTCGAATTGAGTTAAGATATAGTTTGACAAAAAAAGGAAAATTACTTAAGTTATGCGGTGATATTTAAAGTGAATCATTATAGGTAGTACTTTAAAGTTAAGTGTAGGATGGTGGCTCACTGACTCGTGCTCTAGAAGCTTTTGAAACCCTGCCATTGTTTTACCCTTCTCGGTGAAAGGGCATTTGCCGTTCTCATTTCACTCATTTGTCTTTTTTTAGTTTCACTCTACTTGAAAGAAAAATGGTGAGATCTAGGGTCGATTCCAAAAAAATTATCAGAAGCTTTGTTTGGTCCTCAAGAAGGCGTCGAGTGTGGTGTTCATATGTGAAAGAGAGAAATAAGGGGTTCTCTCGTCAGGAAATTCGAAGGTATAGTGTTAGGAATATCCTCCTTTGAGGGTACTGGAAGTGGATTAGTAGAAATTTTACAGTGTTCGATAGGGTTCCTGCTTGATTTTATCATGCTACTTGTGATGATCGCAATACAGGTGCTCGAAGTCGAAAAGGATGAGACCCGTTTTCGCCGGGAACTTCGGGTACGATACCCGTCAATGGGAATTGGAGCGCTTGTTCTTGAAATATAGAAGAGTTGAACGGATCGACCTGAAATTTGGTATTGTTTTCCAGTTCTCGTTCTTTCTCCCAAAACTCCGATTTCTGGGTTTTCGGCTCTTGTCAGTGCTTTGTGATAGATGATTTTGACTTATTAAGCTCAATTTTCGCCGTCTCAAGTGTGAAAAGTAATTTCAGTCAATTCTGTGTGGTACTCCCAGTATTGTTTTTCACTCTTGTTTCTTTCTCCTTATGGCAATCACCCCCAAATAATTTCACAAGAATTCGAGGCAAAATTTATTACTGAAGGGATTTATAGAAGAAAAAAGGATAATTTGAGCGCAATGGATTTTGAGTTAGCTTACAATTTGTCAAGCATCCCTCTCAAACCGTTTGATAGTATAATTATAGTAGTTGTTGGGTGACATATACATGGGTAACAACATTAACAATTGATTTACATCCTCCTCAGGTATTGCCTTGTCTATATTGAAATTGTTCATGGGAAGTTGGCTGCTCTTATCTTCCAGACTTCATTAAGTATGGCTAATTTGAAGGTTCTTAGTAATCTGGAAAAGCCTTGGAATTGGAAACAATAAACTTCATTGTCTTAGTTATTGTGAATGAAAGAAGCTTTTCCCTTATATATTTATCTTGTAAAATATTATATATTACTTTATCCTTTTGCTGTAATTGTCATGTTCCACTCAAAATATGATAAACTATGTTTTGCCATATCATTTAGCACAAGTGGGCATGGCCTTTCATGTAACTTGTTGATGTTGAATGTCTTGGTTTACACGATTACTATGAGGTAAATTGGGTAGCATATGTGGAAGAAAATTCCCATATCTCTTTGGTCTAACTTCTAATGGCTATATTTATTTATTTGCTGATATGCATTGAGAAATGCTAGGGAACAAACTACAAAGTCAATTTTTTGGTTTTATCTCTGTATTTCTTTTGACATCCTGTGTAGCTTCTTTTTAGATTGGATTTTGAAGAACCCTGTTAGTTCTCTGTATTGGCTAATTTTCTGTTTCATTCTTGTAGTTTATTGAGGTTCAATTTCGTCTCTGCTTTCCTCTGATTTTCAGGTGAACTGCACAATCTCTATCTCTTCTTTCCTCTAATTCCAGTTCAATTGCACAATGCTGAAGTCTTCTTTCCTTTGATTTCAGTTTATTGGTGTTTCACTGCTACATTTATTTTAGTTCATCTACTCCTATACCTACAAATCTAATGTAGATGTGTGGTATTTTAGTGCTTTGTGTTATGATTGTTGATTATGTGTGGGTGAAGTGTCTCTGAATTCATGCCTTTTTGAATTTCCCTTTCTCTGCATTTCCTAACGTGGTGTTTAAGTCACTGAACTGTGGTGTATTTAGGATGTTTCAACAGAAAGGGGAGCAATAAATAATTGAAGTAACACTAACATATGAGGAACTTGGAGCCGTTGTCCTCGAGATCCTATATGTGGACCAATTGGAGCGGATACTTGGTAAATCCTTCCGGTGAGCAGTGAAGATGTCTGGCAATAGTGTTGCCCTCCAAGTGTAATACAAATGGGTCACCGTTGCGGAGGCGATACTTGGGCTTCGGATGTGCAACGGTGAAGTGGCTGATGGCGTAAACCTCTCCCACCAAAAGCTTGCCCGTGAAGCAATGGTTGATGTTCGCCCTGGCCACGCAGTGAATAGCGCCTCCCTGACGCACAAGTCGAATAATGTAAGCACTACAACCATCTAAGAGGGTGGGTGAAGTGAGCAAAAGCAATTTGTTACTACCTTATGGTCGGCCAAGATGTAATCGGTGCTTATATAATGTTTTTGCAGGGTCGTGGCATTCCACCTGCGGATCACCATCGCCTTGATAGTGCAGTCCACCCCTACAATAAGCTCAAAAAATGGGACATACGAAGAAGCCAGAAAATTATCGATCGCTTTCATCGTCCCCTTCCGGATGGTTTTTTGGGAGGGGCTGGAGGTATTTTTTGAAGAACTTGAATCCATTTCAATCTTGGTGTCGGAAATGTCGCTCTCGTAGGGTGGCTCTAATGCAAGAATGCTTAACATATAAGGAGGTTTACTGTGTGCCAGTTACCTTTGCCTTGAATGAGGGCAGTGTTGTAACGGCCAAGAGTGGGGTCTCAAATATTTTCATTCAAATTGAACTCTCATTTTACAGCAGAGGGTTGTAATGGTGTGTGCCCGTTAACTTTGCATTGAAGCAGGAATGTGTTGTAACTTGTAATGGCCTATCAATATATGTTCGTTACATTTGCCTTCATCCAAGAAGAGTATATTGTAACGGCCAGATGTTGGCTTGCAAATATTATCATTCAAATTAAGCTAGCATTTAATACCAGAAGGCAACTACATAGACTCCACGTGGTCCATTATTTCACATCAGGCAATTACAACTTAGAAACCGTAGAATTGTTTTAGACAAACATCAATTGCATATGCATTTAGTACCAAGTCTATTCCCACCTATTTTTTCAATCTTTTCTCCAAGGACAAAATTATATTATATATGATGATGATTTTCAATTTCGATCATAGTTAGTTACAAAATATATATACCTAGATTTATAAAATGACATCAATCCGTTTTATTGCATTTATGAACACATTTTTTACCAAAATTAATTTTAAAATACATTACTATTTGACCATTCTAATATTGGCTCTTTTAATCTATATTTTTGGGGTAAAAGTTTTTTTTGGTGCAATTTTTGGGTAAAAGTTAAAACCCATTATAATATTAGTTTTTATTAATTGATATTCTTGAGGTAAAGTTAAAATTTCCAAATTAAAAAATAATCTTTCTAAAATATGGAGATTAGCAACCACTTTTAAAATGACGTTAATTTGAATTCTTTTTATATAAAGTATAAAGATTGGTTTTGATTTTTGTAAATGATAGAAAAACGTTCAATTCAGTTTCTTTTTTTCTTAAAGGACTAATTTTTTTTAAATGTATTTCTTCATTTTCATTAAAAATATATTATAAATTGAACTTGTGCTTGACACGGACCCTATACTAGTTAAGTTAGTGTAACAAAGGAAAAACAAACACGATTACTTTTCAGCGCATACCCAAAATTGTTGTTTAACGCATAGGCTCCACACGTTACGTGTGGAGCCTCACTACACGTTACATGTGGCCCAACACTACACGTTACGTGTGGCCCAACACTACACGTTACGTGTGGAGCCATGCACCACGTAACGTGTGTATAGGCTCCACACGTTACGTGAAGATGCTCCATATGTTTAGGGCTTGACTTAACGTGAGGAGAGTGTCCCCATGTTAAGTAGACCTCTTTTTATTATTATTAAGTAACGTTATACGAAGTATTCTTCGATTAGTATTGAGTAAACGTTTATTTTTCTTATTTCGGTCTTCTGCCCTTCCAATGTAAAGTTCTCGATCGAGCCACCGAGCTGCTTCCAACCTGAAGATAGCATATGTTTAGGGTTTATGACATGTAATTTATTTGTGTTTTAATGTTGTGTATGAAACATAAGATTGTTTTCAAATAGGCATTAGGGGAGGGTTACCCCCATTGTGTAACCCAACTTGTATTAATCTTTATAAGAACAATACAAAATGATCATCAACATAGAAGACAATACAAATTGTTCATAACCCAAATTGACTACAACAACATTTAGCACACAATAGAAAACAATACAAATTGATCATAAACTTAGAAAAAATTAGAGAAAATATATGACACTGCTTTAGCGTTTGAAGAAATTAGGGTAGTCTCTGGTGAACGATCGCTTCATATGATATCTCTGGTTTGCTAAAATTGATTGCTCCCTACAAAGGTTGATAGTACATAAACAACATTACACAAAAAGATACGACATTAATCACCTATGACGTACATCATTTAATAGATTGAAGTTATACCTACGAATGTTATCAAGATCTTTAACAAGTTCTTGATTTTCCTTAACAAGATCTTGTTTTTCCTGCCATTGTTGTCGAATAACCGCGTGTGCCCTGTCCTCGTACATTGGATCAATCCACTCCCTGAAACGACACCCCACTTCTGGGCATCCCCAATACCTCCTTCCGTAGTTTCACTGCAAATCCCAAGTTCGGACAATGGCTTTCAAATTACAATAGCATAGCCTATCTGCGTTTGTTGATGATTTGGATGAAGATTCCATTATTTGTTGTAGTGCTTGGTTTCCTACAAATATCATAAATCCATTAATATAAAAAAACACGATCACTAAATCGATAGAAACTGGAAGAAGAAGCTTACCCAAAAGTGTATATATAGGCGCCGCTTGTGTTGGAATTGTTGTAGTGAACAAACAACCCTAATATTTCTTATATAGTGAAAAGACAATGTATTTGACAACTAATAATCAGCTGGAAAAAAAAGAGAAATGTGATTGACAAATCTTTGACAGTTAATAACCAGATGTTGTATATAGCTGTATACAGCTGTAGTCACGAGTTTGTTATCCTAAACCCCAAAATCCTAAACCCTAAACCATAAACACTAAATCCTAAACCCTAACCCTAACCCTAAACCCTTAAGGGAAAAAGAAGCACCACGTTACGTGTGAATATACTCAACACGTTACGTGTGGTAGAAGCTCACATGTAACGTGTGGAATAACATCACACGTAACGTGGGGTTACGGCTATTGTAAAACGCATTGAATTAACCGTCTTGTCCCCACCTAACTGAATTAATGGTCTCCTCTTCATCTTCCCCGGCTAAGCCCCAATTTCGAACCTAAACCCTTCATTTGAAACACTTAAAAATTTGTGTTTTACACTCAATTTTTTTTTAAAAAAAAATGGACAATATGAACAACAATGATTATTGGAACAACAATGTCGAAGAGGATCCACTTCCAAATGAGGTAATTTCCGTTATTTAAAGTTAAAGTTTTCATTTTTTGTTTGGGACATGTTTAAAGTTTTGAGCTTTAGTTGTTTAGGGTTTAGAAAACAATACATATTTGTTGTTTAGGGTTTAGGGTTTAGCCAAGTTTCACATGCTAGATTTTCAAAGTTTTGAACTTGATATTTATTGTTTAGGTATTAGAAACCAAGTTTTACATGCTAGATTTTGAGGGATACATGTGTAAGAAAGCAAGATCCACGTTACATTGAAGAACAATTTCACACGTTATGCCCTAAACATGTCCACACGTAACGTGTGAAACATGTCCACACGTAACGTGTGGGACATGTGCCAGATTGTGGTTTCACACGTTACGTGGGGACATGCTTCACACTTCACGTGTGGAACATGTCCACGCGTAACGTGTGAAACCACAACCAGATTCTGGTTTCTGGAGGTTTTTGTGCCTTCTGTAAAAGGAAACGGTTTAGGGCACGGTTTGTGACAAACCGTGCGCTTTACCAGAATGTGTCTGGTTTAGGGTTATTACACATTTATATAGAGAGTAATTTTGTGTCTTTAAATTGATGTATAAGAATGCTTCCTTAAAGGGACATATGGTTTCACAGTTGATAATTAGTTCACTGTTATTTGTGTATGCAGGCGAACTATTATTTGTACGAGGGGTTAAACAAAATTTCCCTCGATGACTGGAGCACCCCACAAAAATCATTTTCTGGCTGGGAAACACCTCATCAATCGTTTTCGGAATGGAACACACCATCTGAGTGTAAAACACCAGATGATATACCATCCTTCTCACTGGGATCGTTTGACTATAGTTGTCCGCCTCCAGAAGCATCTTTATCTCATGAAGAGACTAAGAATTCGGCTTCTGCTAACCCATAATTTTTCTTTTCATCCCTACACACACAGCCCCAGTTTAGTGTACCACCAGAAGAGGATGTTTTCGTCTCTGTTGACTATTCAGAGTTCTTAACAACAGACCAAATCTGGGAGTCCAGAGAAAAAGAATTTATGTGGGCGCGGGAGACTGCTATGTGTCACAAGTTCTGCATCATAAAGGGGAGGAATAAACCTTCCGCGTATAGAGCCCTTGGGGGGACTTGGTTACCGTGCGATAAGCATGGACAAAACATCCGTAAACAAGCTGACCAAGTGAGGGACACCACAAAGTCAAAGAAGTGTGGGTGTCCATTCATGTTGAGGCTGAAATAAGGGCCGAAGGGATCATGGAAGATCAGTGTACAACATGGAACTCAAAATCATGTGATAACAGAGAATTTGTATGGTCATGCATTAGCTGGGCGACCAAACGCTGAAAAGAAAGAGATTATTAGGGTGATGACAGTTAATCATTGCAAGCCTCAAAAGATTTTTACTACAATAAGGTCGTCCCCAGGAAACTTGACCAAGATGAAGCAAGTGTACAACATCATGCATGAGATACGAAAAAGGGCATGGAAGGAAGAACAATGGTGCAACAGTTCTTCTATGAGTGCAATGAGAAGGGATACTTCATGGAGCATAGATTCAATACAGCGACCAATAAGATAACATATATCTTCTTCGCAAGCCCGAACCAGTTGTCGTTGCTGAAGGCATTCTCATACATTGTGTTGTTGGACTCTACATACGCAACTAACAGGTTAGTAACACACATATCTATTATATTCTTCACTTGCTCATGTAATCATTAGCATGCCATAACATATCATTATGTGTGCAGATACGATTTTCCCTTCCTTGAAATTGTCGGCATCACATCTGTTTGGAAAAAACTATAATATTGTCGGGGCATTTCTGGAGCATGAGGACAAAGAGAGTTACAAGTGGGCCATAGAACAACTTTCAAAGATGTTTGTCAAGGTCCAACGAGCACCCACATGCTTGGTTACAGATCGGGAGAAGGCATTGATGAACGCCTTAGAGAAGCAGTTTCCAAAAGCAAAATTCCTTCTCTGTAGGCGCCATGTGAGGAAGAATATTGAAAACTTCGGGAAAAAGGCCATGGACAAGTTTAGGGGCACAACGTTTTCCAACGATTACATGAAACTATTCAAAGAAACAACCATAGAAGGGTATGAAGCAACACTGAAAAAGATTCAACTCAATTGGAGGAAATATCCAAAATGTCTCTAGTACGTACAAAAAAAATGGCTTGACCCGTACAGGGAAAGAATCGTCTCAGTATGGACAGATACAGTGTTCACTCTTGGAACAACCACAACTAACAAGTTTGTGCATTATGTTTTTAAATTTAACTGGTTATTTGAACTTAGACTTTTACAGCAACATACTGACTTCGGATTTTTTATTGTAATACAGGGTTGAATAGGCTCATTCCAGTCTTAAAAGCTTCTTCACTAGCAATGATGGCAACCTTTGCACTGTATTCGATCAATATGATGCACGGTTGCGCACTCATATTAGTGAGATAAGGGGGGCCTTGAATGAGAGCATAGAAAAGCGATTTACGCTGATAACAAACGCACATCTTTTCTGCAAGCTGCACTACAAGGTCTATGCGATTGCACTAGCTCGGTTGATTGAGGAATACAAGAAAGGTGAAGCTCTATTGTGGAACACTATATGAAGATGCCAGATGAGGGTCAGAAATGGATTGCCTTGCGTGCATGACATGGCGCGGAATGTGATGAACTAGGAACCAATTGAACCTAGCTCATTGCATCCGTTCTGGAGGCAATTGACCTTGTCAGAAGTGCGGACAGAAGTAGAAGAAGAAGTCACAGAATGTAGAGTGAATAGGTCGTTGCTTGAAGAATTAGCTGCAAGCGTCTTCCCCACATTGCCAGTGCATGATCAACAAAGAGTTGTCTCTGCACTAACAAGTATAGCACATCCAGAGCGGACTACTCTGTAAGAGCCAGCTAAAGTTAGGCATAAGGGTCGGCCTCAAGGAGCTCTAAACATTCCCACCAAAAGACAACCGTCAGCATGGGAGTACACTGACCAACAAATGGAGGGAACACCTCCGAAGAAGCAAAAAGGAAGACCACCTAAGGAAGCTTCAACCATGCCGTGCCAACCACGGGAGCCTATGCCTTCGGGTCACACGACGTTGATCAAGAACCCTAGGCGATATATTACTCAGTTTCCCAAGTGTATGAGACCACAAGTGGGAGGATGGGAAATAATTGGTGATGGAAACTACGGATACAAAGCAATTGCGCATGGTCTGGGTTTAGGGCAGGAGAAGTGGACTTTTGTTCGACGTACCATGATCGCTACGTTGAAACAAGAGTATAGCTATTCGCACCAATTTGGATGTCTACGATGACACTTAAGGCAATGGAGGCGAAGCTTGCATGGTTTCCTTCGCCCAACATGCCTGCCCCATGGGAGACGTGGTTGGACCTCCCAGATATGGGATGTTTGGTGGCAACTGCATTCAACTGTGTGTTCGTCTCCGTCGGTGATGGTGTTGGCACGACATACATGCCTATGAGGGTGAAACCAAACCAAGCGGTTGGAGAGAAGTTGAAGACGATATGCATTTGCCATGTCCAGAAAGAGCAACATTTCATTGCGGTACGTTAATACAATCAAATAAGTTGAAACTATCTTATGTTAAAACATATGTTTGATGCAATGACTTTGATATAGATTGGCATTGCCAAAACATCGCCCTTGTCGTACCTTTACGGGCCGTGGTTGAGATTTCATGATCCGGATGTGGGTGATTTGGTAGATCCATTCCTTGATCGATTGACGGAGTACCAACCAGACAAACCAAAGAAGCAAAGAGGAAAGGAGAAAGTTGAAACTATTTTATGCAATGACTTTGATGTAATACCAAGACACATGTTCGTTGTATTTATGAGTTGTTGGTGAAATACCAAGACACATGTTTCCCTCATCCCTCAATAGATCATACAGATAGGTTTAATTTTTCTTATTGCCGTGACTGCGGAAATGTTCCTGTCACACGCGTCCTTTAGTGTTTCCGCGCCCGCGGAAGTTGGGCCGAGCATTAGCGACGTTAGCGATTATATATGTCCCGTGCTCGTTTATTTTGATGGCGGTTTATCGTGATGGCGGTTTATACATACTTACGTCATCTAGTTCGTTAGCTTCATGTGAATTAAAATACGGTCTCATACACTATACAAAATGAAGACATCTTAATCCAAAGTTATAACATTCATTGTTGCCATAATCCAAAGAAGTCATAATAAACAATCAAATAGAAGTCATAACATTCATTGTTGTCATAATCCAAAGAAGTCATAACAAACAATCAAATAGAAGTCATAACATTCATTGTTGCCATAATCCAAAGTTCAATGAAATCCATAAAACGAAACAAGTTTAATCATGAAACAGTCTTCACAGCTTCCTCAGTAATTAGGAAGGAAGATATACATTCGCTCCAATGACCGGCATAAAACGTTGATATGTATAAGAAATATAGATAGAGTTAACAGAACATTAAACAACCTACAAATTAGTCAATTTTATACTTGTGTCGCGTCTTCAATGGTAGGGGGTTGACGAATGGATGTGTACGTGGGCGGTACCAGTCCATGTAATCAGCGCTACAGTCATGGCCTTGTTGGATAGGAGGGCCCATCGCATCTAGGGTCATGGAATGTACATTATGCGCATCCCATGCAAATCGAGCACTGTCGTACTCCACCGTGTAGCTGTTGATCTTTGCTCCTCTTTAAGCCCTTTTAGGCACTATAGGCGCTCTTGGAATCTGATGTACACGGGCAAACTGTCTCGCCACACGGTCTGGCATGTACGGCTCGGTTATCCAAAGACACGAGATAACTCCATGGAAGCGCGATGGAGCGAAGCTCGCATCGTTAAAGTCAATAGTACCGTACGGCTCCCAATCAACCTAAACATAATAGGATGCACAATAATTAAAAAGTCAAAGTCAACCTAAATCAACCTAAACATAATAGGATGCAAAATATCAATCGTACCGAACGACATCCAATCAACCTAAACATAAATATATGCACTTACCATGTCCATAGTCATCATATCGAGCTCCAATCTGTAGTTTCTCATTGGGTTGGGTTTCACTGAAAGGTCCCATCTATGAGCGTATGGGACCGCACGATCAGAGTCCCAGTCTCTACTCTTTACAGGTCTGAACATGGTGAAATATTGGTATATCCACGCCTGGAAGACAATTTTCGTAAGCAATCCATGTTATTGAATAATTACATTTACAACAATAAAATTTGGTATAAACAATAGTTTTTATAATTAAAAAAATACCTGAATCAGAGTGTAGCACGTGGATGTTTTGGGGTGAAAAGATCGGACGACCTAAATCGCCTTAGACGGGGTAACTAGTCGATCGGGTGACAGAAAACAATCCAAACCAAGCCAAAAATAGATAAACACAGAACAAATATATAATAGCGTGATGATCTTATTAGATGTCGTGTGAATCAGACTGAATCGTGATACAACTTATCGTAATAAAACCAGAGATCGAGTGGGACTCGACCGACGACTTGTGAGTGGGGACCGGCAGGGATCTGGCGTAAGCAACCGTCAGTGAGCTAGGTCGAGAGCGAGAGTGCTATTCTGGTGTGTTTTTTGAGTAAGAATGCTTGTCCCCCTTTGCGTAATCGTGCGTGTTGCTTCTTATCTCCTTCCTCGTCCCCATATGGTAAGTCTTCAATCCTTGTTGCCGTTATGCTTCTTGGCCGTATATTCCGTCTTCAATGCTCGGAGTGATGGCGACGATTACACCATTAAACCTTCGTGATTATGGTGGTTTGAATGTTTGCAGCCGTTGCGCGGTCCGGGCATTAAATGCGTGGCAAGATCCTTGCGATTCTGTCGGATGATACTCGACCAGAGAAGTCTCGTCGGCTCCTCCAGACTTTTCCTCTGTTCTTCCGATCTGCAGTGGGCTTGAGCTCGATCCACTTGATCCGTCTTCTCTGGAGAATCCAGGCCCAACAATAGCCCCAAGTTGTTATGGGCTTACGGTTTAGGCAAGTAGACCGAAATTCGTGGCAACTTCTCTGGACGCGATCTCCACCGTCCTTTCTGGCGCGGTTGCACAGGTCGACGTGGCTTGCGATTAGGGCATGACGCGACGTCTCTACAGGTCATGATATCTTTCCATAAATTCTGAGCAGGAGAAACGATTAGTCTTCATCTCCTTCCTTTGCAAGTTTCTTCTGGTAAGTTTCTTGGTCTCTCTTGTCATAGCTTTCTGATTTTTCCTATCCATAGCTCTCTGATTCCCCTCCCTCTCTGTTCTCGAAATGGTTTCTCTTGAGGCTTTTGAGTCGTCGAAGACTCTTTCCGACGCTAGAGAAGGCGAAGTTCCTCCCCATTTTGTCTTGACGGAGTCGGATGCGCTGGTTAGCACTTTGTCAGAGGCGGAACTGGATCAAGTCCTCCAAGTCGGGGGCTTTCCTCCGGAGACAATCGCTAGGCTGCCTCATCCAGACAAGAGGGCCGATGCGCGTTACGAAGGGTAGATTTGCTTCTATGTGTACCCGTTTAGAATAGGGAACAAATTTCCTTTTTCTTCTCTTGTCAGAGATTTTCTGGCCACTTTGGCGTTAGTGCCGTGTCAAGTAATGCCTCAGGCATGGAGAGTCCTTAGGGTTTTGGACCTCGTGAACGTCCAAACTGGAGCTGGTTTTGATTTTGATGCTTTGTGGTATAATTACTTCATCGGGTCGAAGAGTTCTTCCCGTGTGCAACGGCGTATCCGACGTGGTCGGAAGCCCTTGGTGCTGACTCCTGATGTGAACGACCGTGGATGGGGGTCGAAATTCTTTTTTGTCAAACGTTCTTCTCTGGAGAAGGAAGGGGGATGTCCGTTTCTGTTGACGGAGTGGTGGATCGACAGTATGTGTTTGTCTTCTCTCCCACGCGTTTATGTGTTTTAACACTCTGTTTTTAACTTTTCTTTTTTATAGTTCCTGAACCGGAAGATTTGGAAGTCAACAGCCGATCAGAGGGCTTGTCCAAGATCGTCCTTGGGGTTCCAGTGGCTGAGAGGAAGTTTGTAAACGTCAATCTCTTATCGACGACCCCTGTTTCTCAAGAGGATATGTCGAACGTGTCGTCATCTCGTGTGAAAGGTAGAAATCCGACTCTATGAGCCTCTTGTGACAGTTTTTTGTCGTGTGTTTTAGGGCTCTGTTTGTCATGTCAGGTTCTCCCTGTGGTCGAGCGAGCACTCGTCTCAGAGTCGCTTCTGGAAAAAGCTTGATCGAGCAGAGGAAGGCGGCGGCCAAGGCTGCGTCGAGCAAGCCGCTTCTGGAGGACCTGACAGCGCCAGCCAAGGCCGGCTCGAAGAGGAAAGCAAGTGCTTGCTCCGAAGATGTTAAGGCGGAGGAGGTCTTTAAGAAGAAGAAGGCCGTGACTGCTGAGGGGATTGTCAAGATCGGTGCCGTTGGGCGGTCGATTGCTGACCTTTTTCATGCTCAAGATCCGACTTTGAAGTCGGAGGTCGACGACGTCTCTCCCCTTGATTGCATTGGTGAAGCGGGGTGCTCCGCGTGGAAGGTGAATCGTCTTTTTGTTTGTGTCTTTTTTCTTTCGTTCGACCGTGTTTTCTGATTGTCTGTTGTGTCGTCATGTGAGTTTGCAGTCTTTTCAGTATCTTTTGGGGGCATACTCTGGCGTCAAGGCGATGGTTGCCAAGGCCGAGGAGCGGGCTGCTAAGTCAGAGTCCGACCTTGCGTCCTTGAAGACTAAATTAGATGGAGCGGAGAGTCGCTGTCGTGAAATCGAGCGTCGCCTCACCAGGGAGTTGAAGAGCTGTCAAGGGGAGTTGGTCGCATGTCAGAGGGAGTTTGAAGAGTGTCGGGCAAGCATTGAGGAGGAAGTGAAGCGGGCTTGGATTGCCGATGGTCAGATCGCTGGCGACGTTGGGGCCTTTTACGCGGTGAAATCGCGCATCGAGATGTTTGAAGAATTCAACGAGGGCAAGCATGAGCTCTGGGACCTGAAGGCGGAGAAGGAGACTTTGGACTCCATGTTTCCAAAGGGCGATCCTAGTCAGGAGCTATTCTACTTAGCCGGCGTCGGAGAAGAGGCTGTGGATGAAGGTGCCGATGAGGACGAAGCTCATTCTTGCGATGCTAAGCCGACCGACGAGATAGCCCATTTGGGGCCAACCTCTGTCGAAGGTAACGTTGTTGTTCCCGATGCTTGACTTTGTTTGTCCCACTTGTGTGTGGGTTTAGACATTTGGTGCCTTTGGATAATGTATGTTTTGGCGACCCGTCCACCATCGCGGGTCGCAAAATATTTCTGTTTGATGAAGTCCTACAGATGTGTAGGCAGACAATGTGGTTTGGCGACCCGTCCGCCATCGCGGGTCGCGTATTTATAAAAATGCTTTTTATTTTGCTGCAAATGTGTTTTTACATGTAGAATTCCATGCTAGTTTGTTTCGTACATGTTCGTCGAACTTTCGAAGAAGTTGTCGACGACGTTTAGTATGTCGTGTATGTCGGTTTCACCCGTGTGCTGATAGCATGCATTTTAGACTAGTTTAGGTCATGTTTATTTCCGCTAGCTTGGTT
This sequence comes from Rheum nobile, assembly GCA_027886185.1. Taxonomy (NCBI): domain Eukaryota; kingdom Viridiplantae; phylum Streptophyta; class Magnoliopsida; order Caryophyllales; family Polygonaceae; genus Rheum; species Rheum nobile. The sequence continues at coordinate 120,069 of WOAB01000191.1, read as the reverse complement.
TGTTTTGTTCCTTTTTCTTTTAGTTTTATTTGGTTTTAGTAGATTAGTAGTGTTCGGAGTCTACTCTTGCGTTGTTGTGATTTCAGGATATTTTGGAGGCGTTTTGAAGATTTTTGGGCTGCCAGTAAAGATGCTCGAGTGGACGACTCGAAGGGATGGTGCCATGGTCGGAATACAAGTGCCAAGATCGAACGAGGAGACTTCGAAATGGAAGCCCGGCCAAGCTAGTGAAGACAAGGAACAACAGTCGACAACTCGGTCGACAACTCGACCGAGTTGTCAACCGAGTCATCATGGTCGAGCTGGTGAAGAGAAGCAAAGCAACAGTCAATAACTCGGTCGACAACTCGACCGAGTTGTCAACCGAGTCATCACCCCACCAAGCACCAGTCAACAACTCGATCGACAACTCGACCGAGTTGTCGACCGAGTCAGCGAGTTTTCGCCCAGCTTTGAAGACAGGCGACAACTCGGTCCACAACTCGGCCGAGTTGTGGACCGAGTCAACATGCGTAATGGTTTTTTCTCCTTCTGCTGAAACGTCTTCAGCCCTATAATATCAGATTTGGGACAAAATTACAGACACTTTTTTATGCTCTAAACTTAGTCTCTCTCTAAAAACCCTAGTTGAAGATTTGGAGATTTTGCTAGATTGGATCGTTTGATAACCGAATATCTTTTGGAATACAATTGGTATGTTGTCTCTTTCAATGAATTTGCTCTCTCTTTCTCTCATGTCTAGCTAAATCTTCTCTTCTAGGGTTGGGTGAATCCAATGGTGAATTAGGTAGGTTTGATTGCGGTATTTGATTGAATGAATATGTGAATGACATTTGATTCTATCCTAGGATGCTTAATGACCTAATTGATTCGTAATTAGGATTTCTATTGGAATTTGAGACCGAAAGGAGAAAATGATAATAGAAGATTGATGCTAGATAGATCCCTAGGATAGAACTTGAGGATTATTTGTGCGAAAGTGACTTAATCCTCTTGTGGTACTTGACTATCGAATTGATTCTTGGATTAGTAGATTCCGCGGAGCGCGAAAGCGAATGTTGTTTCTATTCGTTCATTGATCTTTACAGAACTTAATGGACCTTGATGAGATTAGCTTTGTGCGAAAGTGATTGCTAGTCGAGTCAAGGTACATGCACTATTCGTCTGAAAAGAGGTAGTGTTGACATTAGATAGTGGGTCTTTCAATTGGCATTCATATTGAAATCTAATCAAATATTGTTTAGAACCTGCCGAAACACCATTGTGGGGATCCTAACCTTGGAAGCTTCTTCCCTACTGATTATTTCCTTTTTACTTGACAATTTGTTACCATTGAAACCAAACCACAAACATTTCTTACTTACGACTTAATCTATTAGTTGATCTGACAATTGATACTACTACATAGTCCCTGAGTTCGATACCTTGGTACTACAACCGAACCCGTAACTTGCGGGGTAGGATTTGGACCTATCATGTGCTCCGTCGAGTGGGGTTTCACCGTATGTATGTATGTAGAGCAGGCCTGCGATGTGTTTGTGTATGTGTTAGTCATGACATTATGTCGGGGAGGTAAGCAATATATAATAAGGTGTTTGTTCCTTATGTTTAATTGCGTGAATGTAATAAGATGTTGTACCTTATGTTTTGTATAAGGCAAGCGGTGTACCGACGTGCCTGTGTTGTCATCTCCCCGTAATCCGATCGATCGTGTAAATGTAAGCGCTATATGTGGATGACAGGATCCATTTGCGGACGACTGGGTCCATTGTAAATGTTGTTCTGCATTTGTGTTTTTGTAAGGAGGAAATCCTCGCTTAGTGTCAGATGATGACATGTAAAAGAAAGTAGTGATGTATATGCGATGGTATGCGGTATATATGCGACAGATGACAATGTATATATGATAGCATGCGATAGGTAGCAATGTATATGCGATGTATAGAGTTTTGCGTGATGTTTTTACCTTATTGGTTCAGAAATGGTATAGCTTGAGATGTGTTGTGTTCCAACTCCTCGGGATTGGTTGTCCGTCTTTGTCTTCTAACTGATACGCTCCTTGTCCGACCACTTCGGTGATCAAGTAAGGTCCTTCCCATTGTGGTGCTAGCTTCCCGTCGGATGGGTTCTTGGTGTTCTGGAATGTCTTCCTTAGGACCCAGTCTCCGACCTTGAATGCCTTGATTCGGACGTTCTTGTTGTAGCTCCTTGCGACTTGTTGTTGGAACTTAACCATCCTGACTCTGACTTTCTCTCTGATCTCGTCCGCTGTGTCGAGATTGTGTGTTAGCTCGATGTCGTTCTGTTCACTTGTCTGAAGGTTACAGTGAGCGGTCGAAACCAGTAACTTAGTCGGGATGACTGCCTCACTCCCGTAGACGAGAGAGAAAGGCGATTGCCCGATCGCATTCTTTGGAGTAGTCCTGTCGGACCAGAGAATAAGTGGGAGTTCATCTGCCCATTTGCCTTTAGCCCCTGTGAGGCGTCTTTTGAGGTTGTTGATAATGATCTTGTTGCTGGATTCGGCTTGTCCGTTGGATTGCGGATACCGGGGTGTGGATGTGACCAATTTGATGTTCCATTGGTCGCAGAAGGCTCGAGTCTTATGACTGATAAATTGGGAACCGTTGTCGCACACGATTTCTGATGGGACGCCAAATCTGCACAAGATATTGCGTTTTATGAATGAAATGACGTGTTGATCTTTTACCTCTCTGTAGGCTTCGGCTTCGATCCATTTAGAGAAGTAGTCTGTCATGGCAAGGAAGAAAACTCTTTGACCCGACGCGGGAGGAAGCTTTCCGACAATGTCCATTCCCCATATCATAAAGGGCCATGGAGCCAGGGTCGGATGGGGGAGCTCTGAAGGCTGACGATGGACGGGTGCGTATCGTTGACAGGCGTCGCACTTCTTGGTGTATTCCATGGCGTCTTTGTTCATTGTTGGCCAATAGTACCCGTTTCGTAGGGCCTTTCCTGAGAGGCTTCGCCCGCCAGTGTGGTTGCCACACTCTCCTTCGTGTAATGATTGCAAGATACGTCTGACTTCTGAAGTCTTAAGGCATCGTAGGAGTAGCCCTGTGACAGATCTTTTGTACAAAATATTATCAATGATATCGTAATAGAGTGCTTGTACCTTGAGCCTTTTTGCTTCTGTCTTGTCGTCGGGTAGAATGCCGTCTTTTAACCACCTGATGTAAGGTAGCATCCAGTCATCATCGGCGTTGATGATGTTCTCTTCGGGTCGGTCGCCTATTTCCATGGCGACGAGTTCTTCAAGTGATGTTGTTAACTCGACGGATTTCCTTGGGACGGCTGACGTCATGATGTGGATCAATGGTATATGTGGAAATTCTTTCGGGTCTAGGACGGATCCTAAATTGGCGAGTGCGCAAGCTTGGGAGTTAAGGTCCCTGGGTACCTGTCGGATGTTGAATGTCTGGAATTGTCCGATTAGCTTCTTGGCTACCTCCAGGTAGGCTATCATTCTGGTATCTTTGGCAGTGTACGACCCCTGTATTTGGTTCACGACCAGCAAGGAATCGCAAACGACTTCGATCTCCCGGACCCCTAGGTCACGGGCTAGGATGAGTCCGAATATGAGTGCTTCGTATTCAGCTTCGTTGTTAGTTGCATCCCACTCACATCTGACGGCTTGAGCTATCTTGTCTCCTTGTGGTGATTTCAGCACGACCCCAAGCCCCGATCCTCTGGCATTCGATGCCCCATCCGTGTGGAGCTCCCATGTACCTGTCTCGTCTGTCGCGAGTAGTTGAGTTGCTTCTTTTGCGGCTTCTTGCTCTAGGGTCGGACTGAAATCAGCCACAAAGTCGGCTAAAGCTTGCGACTTGATCGCTATCCTGGGCTCGTACTCGATGTCGTAACCACTGAGGTGTATGGCCCATTTGGTCATTCGTCTTATGAACTCGGGTTTCCTCATGATCGCTCTCATGGGATGATTAGTGCGAACAGTAATAGTATGGGATTCAAAATATGGTTTGAGTTTATTTGAAGCCATTACCAATGATAGCACGTGCTTTTCAAGTGACGAATACCTCGCTTCGGCTGATAATAGCGTCCGACTGACGTAGTATATTGGCGACTGTTTGCCATCCTCCTCTCTGACCAGTACAGCGCTTACGGCCGACTCTGACACTGCAAGATAAAGGAATAAGGGCTCGTCTTCTTTAGGTTTGGTCAGTAACATGGGATTGGCCAGGTACTCTTTGAGGTTCTGGAACGCTGCTTCATGTTCTTCCTTCCATTGAAAGGACTTGTTCTTCTTGAGCGCATCATGGAAGGGTTTGCATTTGTCGGATGATTTGGAGATGAATATGTTCAGAGCTGCTATCCGACATGTGAGCTTCTGTACGTCTTTGACACATTGGGGGGATCGGAGGTTGAGGAGAGCCTTGATCTGTTCTGGGCTGGCCTCTACTCCTCTTTGTGTCACCATGTATCCTAAGAACTTCCCTGACGACACTCCAAAGGAGCATTTAGTAGGGTTCGGTTTCATGTTGTACCTTTTGAGCACCTCGAAGCTGTCGCGCAGGTGGTCTATGTGATCTTCTTTCTTTTTGGATTTGACCAACATGTCGTCGATGTAGACTTCCATCGTGTCTCCGATTTGGTCTTTGAACATTTTGTTGACTAGTCGTTGATATGTGGCCCCTGCATTTTTCAGACCAAAGGGCATTACTTTGTAACAATAGATACCTTGGCTGGTGATGAATGCCGTTTTTTCTTGGTCGTCAGGATCCATGAGGATCTGATTGTAGCCGCTGAAAGCGTCCATGAAGGTTAGCATTTTGTGCCCCGCTGTGGCGTCGACCATGGCGTCGACATGGGGTAAAGGAAACGAGTCTTTGGGGCAAGCCTTATTGAGGTCTGTGAAGTCGATGCAGACTCTCCATTTGTCGTTCTTCTTCTGGACTACGACCATGTTGGCTAGCCATTCAGGATAGTGGACTTCTCTGATTTTTCCTGTCTCCAATAAGCTTTTGACCTCGTCGTCGACTATTTTGTTCCGCTCGGGAGTGAACTTCCTGCGTTTTTGCTTAACAGGGGGATGAGATGGATCCACATTTAATTTATGAGTAATAACGTTGGGAGATATTCCGACCATATCCTCATGCGACCATGCGAAACAGTCGGCATTGGTCCTGAGAAAATCGAGAAGTTGTTGTCTGGTCGAGTCGTCCAAATCTGACCCGACCCTTACCGTTTGGCTTGGCTTTGAAGGATCTAGTGCGATCTCGTCGAGTTTCTCCATTTCTGATTCAACGTATCGACTAGGTCCTTCGTCGTTCTGTGATTGCTATGCGGTCTTGTGTTCGACTGCATTCTTCATGGAAGCGACGTAGCATTCCTTTGCGGTCTTTTGATCTCCTTTGATTTCTTGAACTCCCCATTCAGTGGGGAATTTGATAACTTGATGATATGTTGAAGGTACTGCCTTCATAGCGTGTATCCACGACCTGCCAAGAATACAATTGTAGGGAGACGGGCAGTCTAAGACTAAGAACTTCACCTGTTGGTTGACTCCTCCAGCGTATGTGGTCAGAATGATTTCACCAGTCGTGTGTTTAACCTCACCGCTGAACCCGACCAGTGGGGTCGACTTCTTGATTAGGTCGTTCTCAGTCAAACCCATTTCCTTAAGAGCATCAAGGGTCAAGAGATTTGTCGAGCTCCCTATATCGATTAGTATTCTCCGTATTAAGCAATTTCCAATGGACAAAGAGATTACCAGACCGTCGTGGTGACCGTCCGACCCGTCGGAGTCTGACTCATCGAAAGTGACCGTCGGAAGGTCGGAAATTCTCCTCGGCTTGAATTCCGACGCTTCGGGCTTGTCGCCTTTGCTTTCTCTGGCGTGTCGCTTGGCCGCGGAGTACGTGTTCCCACACATGTCCGATCCTCCTGAAATGGTATTGACAATTTTTGTATGGACCGGAGATGGGGGTTTGTTCTATTTTACCTGATCTCGGCGTTCCATGGTGGCTTTTGCCCATTCCGAGATGATGTCGCGTAGGAGCCCCTGTGAGAGCAGCCTAGCGACCTCCTTTCGCAGGGCGATGCACTCGTCGGTCGAATGACCGTGGTCGTCGTGGAATTCGCACCATCGACTCATGTCCTTCTTCATGTCCGGTCGGTCGCTCTTTCGGGGCCATCTTACGTCTTTTCCATACTTGTCGAAACTCTTGACGAGCTCCGATACGGAAATGTTAAAGTTATAAGATTGGATTCTGGGAGGCAACGCAGAACCGCCTCTCCATTCTTGTGACCTGTCTTGGAAAGAGTTTACCTGATTTGGTTCGTTTTGAGTACGAGAATAGGGATGTGGACGTCTGTCCCGACGGTTGTCGGATGAATGTTTTCGATTTGATGGATCGGGTCCGCGTGAGGCTTTACGCGACTCACGGTCCTCTTCCAATCTTACCTCGGCCATAGTCTTGGCCTGAATATCTTCGAAGCTTTTGCATGGGTACTTCGTAATCTCGTCGTAGAGATTGATGTCTTTGACTAAGCCTTGTCGGAAGGCTTCGATAGACGTTGTGATGTCACAGTGGGGGATTCCCACTTTCTCTTTGTTGTACCTGTTAAGATAATTCCGGAGAGGTTCGTTGTACCTTTGCGTGACTCGGTAGAGGTCACTCAATTGTCTCTCGTGCTTCCGACTGCTGGCGAACTGACTCTTAAAAGAGTTGACCAGATCCGCGAATGATGCGATCGTTCCCTGAGGCAGACGCATAAACCAAGTTAGTGCGGGACCCGCGAGGGTTGTGCCAAAGCTTTTGCACATGACAGCCTCACGGCTCTCCCTTGAAACAGATGCAGCCATTAGCTTTTGTTTATAGAGAGAAATATGGTCATCTGGATCGGTGGTGCCGTCGAACGTCGCCATGTTGGGGAGATGGAACTTCTTGGGGATCTCGACCCTTGTGATTTCTTCGACGAACGGGGATTCTTCGAATCCGCCGGACGCTTCTCTCTCGATCGGTTGCGGGACTCCTGGGAGCCTGTTGAAGCGATCGTCGATCGTCTTCATATGTCGGTCGAGTGTCTGCTGGAAAAGAGCCATGATATATGGCGGATGGGCAACCTGTGGTTCGTCGATTCGGGGCCCAACAGACCCGATCGGTGTGGAAAAGGTGACATGGTTAGTCGAAAATGGATTAGCGAAAGGAGTTCGAGACGTACCCTCAGTGTGTCCAGAACGCCGTACGCTCGGAGGCATTGGCTCGATGTTGTCCATGTCGAGGCGTGTTCGGATGCCGCCGTGGACGGGCGCGTTCCTAGATCCTGAAGCCCCTGATTGTACCTGCGACTTAAGAGACTCATTTTCACGAGTTAGTTGCGCGATCTCGGCTTCGGATTGGGTTGACAAAACGGCTAGGGCTTCAGTTTTTTGACGTTGTTGGGCTAGTTCCTCTTGCAGGGCGACCATTTTTTGAGAGAGTTCTTGGAACTGGGTTGGAGTAGGATTTTCGGTTGGGTTTTCTGTAGTTTGGATTTCATCTCTGAGACATGGTTCTTGATTGTCGGTAGAAGGGTCGATAGTCATGGTTGGAAAGTTTCGGAAGGATGATCGGCAAGTAGCCCCACGGTGGGCGCCAAATTGTTTTGGGGCGAAAAGATCGGACGACCTAAATCGCCTTAGACGGGGTAACTAGTCGATCGGGTGACAGAAAACAATCCAAACCAAGCCAAAAATAGATAAACACAGAACAAATATATAATAGCATGATGATCTTATTAGATGTCGTGTGAATCAGACTGAATCGTGATACAACTTATCGTAATAAAACCAGAGATCGAGTGGGACTCGACCGGCGACTTGTGAGTGGGGACCGGCAGGGATCTGGCGTAAGCAACCGTCAGTGAGCTAGGTCGAGAGCGAGAGTGCTATTCTGGTGTGTTTTTTGAGTAAGAATGCTTGTCCCCCTTTGCGTAATCGTGCGTGTTGCTTCTTATCTCCTTCCTCGTCCCCATATGGTAAGTCTTCAATCCTTGTTGCCGTTATGCTTCTTGGCCGTATATTCCGTCTTCAATGCTCGGAGTGCTGGCGAAGATTACACCATTAAACCTCTGTGATTATGGTGGTTTGAATGTTTGCAGCCGTTGCGCGATCCGGGTAATAAATGCGTGGCGAGATCCTTGCGATTATGTCGGATGATACTCGACCAGAGAAGTCTCGTCGGCTCCTCCGGACTTTTCCTCTGTTCTTCCGATCTGCAGTGGGCTTGAGCTCGATCCACTTGATCCGTCTTCTCTGGAGAATCCAGGCCCAACAGTGGACATCAATCTCGCATCTTTTCTTGTGCACTCGCCCAAGCTACGGTACACGTGGGCAAGAACGCCAGCACCCCATGCATAATCCTTGGTGCACGAGTGATCATCCACAAATCCCGTATAGTAGAGTGGCAATTTGTGTTGGGACTTGTCCGGAAAGAGACAAAAGCCCAACAAGTACATCAAGTACCCAGACGCACACTTCTCGTCATTCAGCTCTTTGCAATGCTTCCTGAACGTATCAGCAGTTACGGTACCAGATGTCACCTCCTTAGCAGGCAACTCAAAGAATTCCTGTGCCTCAGCCACCATGGCCCTCTTCAAATCAGTTACACCCAACTGTTCTTGCCAACCCCGTGGAGGTGCTAAGTCTTTTCCGTTGATGCTTAGCCCAAGGATCAACAATACGTCATGGAGAGTTATGGTCATCTCTCCCCATGGCATATGGAACGAGCTGGTCTCAGGTTGTCAGCGCTCAACGAACGCACCAATCAACGTCTCGTGCACATGCTCATGTATCACATCCGGAATATGACACATGCCTGATCTAGATGTCAGTTCACCCCATGGCGTTTGCAACTGCAAACGTCATGCGCGTGTCTGTTTGCCTCGTTGCTGAAACCTCAACGGTGGCACAGGCTATAAATATTTACATTTTTAAACCAGTGTAAGCAATCGATTTGACATATTTATATTAAAATGTGAAATTACAAGAATAAGGTTTTCCATGCAACTTACAATGCGCTGGTAAAGGGTGTACGCCACGTGATTGGCAAAACCCTTCAGAAGTTCAGGAATCTCCGGACCTCCATATACTCTAACCTGCAATTCAGGGTCATATCTCCCATTTTTCTTCGTTCGGGGAGGTTTTGGCCGCAAAGAGGTGGTTTCCTCTGGCTCCTCGTCCGCATAATCAGGTTGACCTCTTGGAGTCCAAGTCTGACTATCCTCGTCCTACATTTTTTTTTACAAATGATAAGTAATTACATTTTTATCATATGCTCATATTTTCATATATTAAGGCTACTTACCATAGGATCAGGTGCATTTGGGTTGAGCCCCGAGCTCTCCCATGGGTTGTACCCTATATGATCATCTACGCCGCCTTGATAATATACGGGGTTGTGATGATGGATGTGAGGGATCTGATGGAGGTGAGGGCTGTGATAGGACAGCGGACTCTGATGGAGGTGAGGGCTCTGATGGGACGTCGGGCTCTGATGGAGGTGAGGGCTCTGATGGGACGCCGGGCTCTGATGACGGTAATGGCTCTGCTGGGGCGGCGGACTAAATTGAGGGCCATAATAGTTATTCTGATCGATCATATCAGAATAACCATGGAGCGGGCTCACGTTGTACTATGGGTACAACTGCGGGTCCGAGTCCGCAGGACCACCCGCCACAAGAAACGATGACGATGGCACAAACGGGAACACATGGGGGTCAACATTGCCCGCCTGTCTGTGTCCTCCAGCATCCTGAGTATCGCCTGCAACCCTACGGGTTACCTCCTCCTCAGTCTGAAACGAAGCGTCCCGGACAAGGTTTCGTCTGGTTCTATGCCTCATTCTCTCACCAGGCTCCATCTACAACAATAAATCATTTTATCTCAAACATATACAATTCCGAGTATACCTAAAATACAAAATTAAAACTATACAATTGAATTCGGGTATCGCAAATAAATTTATATTCAAACGTTACGTGTGGACAGTATCCACACGTTACGTGTGGATACTTCTCTTTCCGGGACGATTTCCGGCGACATTCCAGATTCCGGCGACGCATTTTTTATCAAAATTTTACCACAATTCAACAAAACTAACACTTCTTAAACAAATCCAACAAAACTACCACTTGCATTTGGTTATTTCATACAAATTCAACAAAAACCCTAAACACCCTTTCATACAAATCTATCAAATTTCTACAATTTCATACAAAATAACTACTTCAAAATTAACCATAAAATGCAAATAACTACTTTAAAATTGCACAAAAACAACAAATACAATAACAAAAACACAAACAATATGGATCTACAATAATCATTAAAAAAAACTTAAAAATTTAATTACAAATTAACAAGATTTGGGATGTTACTAACCTTTGAAGGATATGGATCTACGTAACGTGCGAATCTTGTTGATGCGTAACGAGAAGACTAGCTAGATGCGTAACATGGGAAGGGAGAAATTTTTTGAGGCAAGCGGCGGTTTAGGGTAGATTTGGGGAAGAAGAAAAAACTTGACTTGTAAAGCCGGGGAGGCTCCACACGTTACGTGTGGAGCCTTTCCACACGTAACGTGGGGAGTCGTTTCCCACGTTACATGTGAAGTCTCTCCTGCTCCCCTCACGTTACATGAAGTGCATGTGCGTTGAAAGACAATTTCACCTATGTGTTAAAAAATAAGGGAAAAAAAATAGATTTCGTAACCTCAATTTCACATACAGAGTATTTTAGTTTGATAAACTGAGGCAATTTTGTCATTTTCTTATACGTGGTTTTCTGTATTATTTTTTCCCTTTTTATTGATTAATAGGAGTTTTTTTGGTTAAAATTGATTAATAGGAGTTGCTTACGAAACAGTCCACAGGAGTGGTTTGCCAATTTGTACGACCTAATACCCTCTAGTCTCTACATCCAAAGCTTTCCTATGGCAGAAATCGAAAGGCCAGCTTCCCTGTCAACTCCCGAATCTTCCAATGCCGTTGCAGAATCTCAGCAGGAGAAGCGCAAGGGCGATTTCAATGAACCCGCTGATTCCGAGTCGAGGAAGAAATCGAAGCCCTCTTCAACAGGCGTTCAAAATCGGGATGCGGAGAGCAAAAGTAATGGCGACAGGCAAGAGCGAGAAGGCAAAGTTGATTTCTGTATCGAAGCTGATGCGGCAGAGGATAAAGGTTCGAGGCATACTATGGAGGATGCCTCGGTAGTGCTTCTCGATGCCAGTTTGGGCTCCGCTGGGAAATTGAGGTTTTCAATGTCCACTGTTTATGCAATTGAAGTTCTAATTTTCGTTGTTTCGAGTTTAGGATAAGGACGATTTCATCGAATTGGAGTAATATTTCTCCCGAAGTTCTTTGTATGCTGTTGCATTGTATATATACATGAGGAGGTGCTTTATTGAGAAGTAATTGGCTAAATGCTAGCTTGAGAGAAGCATCACGATTCCCGACCATTCAAAAGGTGCTATCTTTTTGTGATTTTTCTTTGCAGATGTTAATATTTATCAGTTTCTATGTTTTTTTCATTTCAGCTGTGCACATTTTGCTATATATGATGGACATGGAGGCCGGTTAGCTGCTGAATATGCCCAGAAACATTTACATCCAAATGTTCTTTCAGCAGGGTTACCACGTGAGTTGGTGTGTTTTGCTAGTCTTATATACATTAGCTTCACTAAATTCTATCAAAGTGTCAAGTGTCAACTAAGATGTCATGTGAAAGAGCTTTTCTGCTATAATTCCTGTTTTTGAGGCAGGTGTTGAGATTTTTTATTCATCAATCACTTTTGTTCTTATTTTGTTTTTCTATATTTGACTGTAGCTGGACGTTAAAGCTGCCAAAAAAGCTATTCTTGATGGTATGTATTCTGTTGTAGTACTTAGTGCTAGTCAAGTATCTTCTATGAGAATGGTAAATAATCATCTTTCCTTTCCAAATTTCAGGCTTTCAAAAAACTGACGAAGCTCTACTTCAAGAAAGTGCCGCTGGTAGTGCTATACTTTCCCTTTTTTAAGTGAGCAACTTATGTGAACTTATCCATGGACAGTCTTGCCATGAACAAGTTGGGTTGGCCAATAACGCCTTTTGTTTTGGGATGACCTTTGCAGTAGGATGGCAGGATGGTGCTACAGCTGTTTGCATTTGGATCCTGGGACGAAGAGTAAGTATTTCTCTAACACCTTAAAAGAATTACAAAAGAACAGTAGAACACTATTCCCAATGAATGTTGTGGAGCGTGTGCAATCCTTTGGTGGCTTTCATTCTGCTTTTGATGATGTAATTGTACCATGAGCAAATTCAAACAATGGGAATTTGATCTTGTGTACCATCCATGGGCTTTCCATCTCTTGCAAGTTTTTAGTTTGACTTTTAGTTAATTGGAATTTGCAGAGTATTGATATGTGTTTGGACTCAGTCTAACTTCATGGAAAGAAAAATTGTGACTCATCATAGGCTGTTGCCTACTGGCATATTAGCTATTAGTGAACCTTTCCTTTTGAGTATTAGGGAAAGCAAAAATTGTCTTCTGCAATGGTGTATATGTTGTTAAATTATATTATTGCTGTTGTGAGGATTGTATGCATAGAGCATGTTTCTAACTCTTTTTAATTTCCTTTGGTCTTGTAGATGTTTGTTGCTAATATTGGGGATGCAAAAGCAGTGGTGGCACGATCAACTGGTACTGATGGCTTGCAGAAACATTTGGATAATCACACTTCGTTGAAGGCCATTGTTGTAACAAGAGAGCACAAAGCCATTTACCCACAAGAGCGTGCACGTATACAGAAGGTTTGCATATCTTCAATGCTAGAGCACTGTGGTAATCAGTGCTTTTTACATTTCCCTATTAATGCAAGTAGTGAATGGATCCTCACTGGAGAGATGCTAATGTTGCAAGCTCATCTCTAACAAAACGGATTATTTTGTTGATCAGGCTGGTGGTTCTGTAAGCACAAATGGACGGTTACAGGGTCGTCTTGAAGTCTCCAGAGCTTTTGGTGATCGCCACTTTAAGAAGGTTTTGAAGATTTTAGCATGTTCCTGATCTTTATTCTGTTGATTATTGGTTCATTTGGCCATTGATTTATTTCTCTGGCAACTAGTATCTATTCTCCTTTGCTATCTCAATTCTTTTCTTTCCTTTCAACTTCAGTTTTTTTTTTTCATTTCGGGTAAACTATGCTATATCAATGGATGTGGACTGTGGAATCTTGAGCTGGGGTGTGGTATATTGAAGCAGTTTGCTTTGGAGAAACCTCGTTTTTTTAGGGGAAGGAAGAAATTGCAGTTGAGACTTAAAAGAGATTGTTAATTGGATTGTATATATTAGATGATTGTCCTATCTTGGTAGATCATTCTCTTAAAGAATCGCAAGCCTTGCAGGTGGGTGTTATTGCAGTGCCAGATGTCCAGTCATTTGAACTCACCGAAAGGGAACAATTCATCATTCTTGGATGTGATGGCCTTTGGGCGGTATTTTTATTAACTTATTATGAATATCAATGAATTTCACGCTCTGGTTGTTATGAAGCTTGTTACAACAGTTAAATTTTGATTCTTGCAGGTTTTTGGACCAAGTGATGCTGTTGATTTTGTTCATAAGCTGTTGAAGGTAAGAACATGTCCTCTTTTAGTACACATCTCTATGAAATCTCTGTTTCGATCTTTGTATGCATTTGCTCCTCACTTGTGAATGAAGCTTCAATGGCTAGTTCTTTGTATTTTGCAGGAGGGTTTGTCTGTGAGAGCTGTATGTCGCCGTCTGGTCAGGGAAGCAGTTGTTGAGAGAAAATGCAAGGACAATTGTACAGCAATTGTCATTGTTTTTTCAGGCACAAATGATGCTCAACAAGTAAATGTTGTGAAATAGTTAGCATGTCGATCTTTGGGGTTGTTTGTTTTGTGACATTAAAGTCAGGGAAATAGTATGGCCTGGTAGGATTATTAGCTTCCCTTTTAATCATTCAGAGGAACAATGTAGTTGCATTACTCTTGTATGTCTCTGTTTTCCTGAAATGCACTCGTGAATTAAATCACTAATATAAAATTTTGGATATTTGATCCAATTTCAAGTTAAATCACTAAAATTAACTTTGGGTTTTGGACCTTTGGTTATAAGAACCTCATTTAGAAAAAAATGTTATCCTAAATTGTAAAGGATAACCTATATAATTAATGTTAAAAAATCTAATTCTAAATAAATAAAATGCAAACAAACCTTTATACAACGAGACTCTTAGGAAATTCGTTTTTATTTATACCAAAATCGATGATTTTAAGTTTTGGTAGAATCGACTATTTCTGAATATTACAATTATAAAGTTCAGAAAAAATTAAATAATAATACTCTTGGTTCATACTCATTTTAACCTTAATTTCTGGCTAATTTAGAGTTTCAAGTAATGGGGTCCATTTTCTGCATGCTCCAACATAGCCTAATATTGATTTCCATTTTTTGAATATACATTAAAAAGCTGTTGAACTACTCCACTAGTTCAATGGAGATACCCAAATCATTTCATGACCACCACATGTTATCTGTCATTTCATTCATAACTGATTTTTGTCTTTATGGTTTTAATGAACATAATCTTGGAAATCTCCCTAGAAAAAGGCATCAAAATATAACTATTAGTCAGAATGATTATCATGGCCCTGCATTTTTTGATGTTATAATCCGACTTAAGATTCAATCTGTCCTTGAAGGAATCTATTCCCTCTCAAAATGATTATCAGACAAGGAGCCCAAATTTCTCATGCTTATCAACATATTGCCCATGTTTCCACTTGCCTATCTCATAGTGAAGCCAAACAAATATTACCCTTAAACTCTTCGCAATAACACATCTGCAGTACAGGATAAACTCTACATATATAAATATTCACAAATCACAAAGATATTCAATTTTACAGGAAAAAGTTATGGTAAAAACTTTTATGTCCCGTACAAGTTAGAAGTCTTGTATGGTATCAGATAATTGCTGTTGTCATAGTATAAATTTGAGGAGCAGTTACAACAATAAATCAAAACACTATAAAAACTGAAGAGAGCCTAAATCTGACATACAATCTGGCCAACATGCCCTAGTTGTGGATTGTCTCCTCAGCAAGGTTCATTGTACAGGTCAATTTGTCAATCAGTTCATCATCACAATCTGAAATTAATAAAATATACCTCATCATAGATCACACACTGGCCAATAACTAGCAAATCCCAGTAAGTAATCAACAAACTAAATCATGAATATCCAAGATTAGGTGGAAATTAGGATGATTCTGATTTTATGCCCTAACCAATAAATCACTTCAGCTCAAGCCCTTGAAAACTCAGTTGGCAAATATAGTATGTTTGAGTTGTGGGTTCAAATCCACCTCCCTCATTGCATTAATCTATACATCAAAATTTGAACTCAACAACTATCATGGGCTAACTTTCATTTGAAAGTGAAGATTACTTGAACTCAACAACTCAGGCAAAGCATGATAACTACTAATAAATAAGGGATCTCCTAATTACAGCTTAAATTGGCAGTTATACTGACGTCACCATAGTTGTTGCATCTTCTAATTATATGATTGTTCCATTCATGATCAACATATAAAATAATAGTCACATGAAAATATGCTTCAAATCATGTTTTGCTAGTGTTCATGCATGCATTTCACAAATATACATAGATAGTGAAAACTCAAACCTATATAAATACCTTATTGGATGCAATGTGATTGAACACAACACACCAAACAATCAAAGTAAAGCAGAAGCTACACAGCAAGATTCAGTGCAAATGGCAAAGGCAACTTCTGAATGGTCTGAGAAAATGAAGCTTCTCCTGGCTTTAATTGCCCTCCAATTCTGCTTTGCAGGTTCTCACATTGTCTCAAGAGTAGCATTGAACATTGGCATAAGCAAAATTGCTTACCCAATTTACAGAAACATAATTGCTTTGTCTCTGCTAGCTCCTTGTGCATACTTCTTTGAAAGGTAAATATTTTCCCTCTTTTTTTCGCCTTCAATATCATTACACAAGATTCTGATTCAAGCTTTGATTTTGTTTACCAGGAAAGAGAGGCCTCCACTTACTTTCTCCTTGCTGGTTCAATTCTTCCTTCTCGCCCTTCTCGGGTAAGCATTAGTATCTCCATTTTCGCTTCTGATATTCGAAATATTTAAACTTATTTTTTGTTAACACAACATTTTTTTTCGGAACAGGATCACTGGAACCCAAGGCTTCTACATCCTTGGTTTGTATTATGCATCTCCAACTTTTGCATCAGCAATGCAGAATTCAGTTCCTGCAATTACTTTTCTGTTGGCAGTTGCCCTGAGGTGAACTTACAGAACTAATCATAAGCTTCCTTCAGTCATGTCTCCATCTAAACTTGTCTCATGTTGATGTTTTTTTCAAGGATTGAGCATGCAAATATACTAAGAAAAGATGGGTTGGCAAAGGTGGTTGGAACTCTTGCAAGTGTAGGAGGTGCAACTGTAATCACTTTGTATAAGGGACTTCCAATTCTGAATGCCCACTTAACAGGAAACTCACAAGAGAGTTCTCTTCTAGTAGAACAACTTCCATTTTCTTCTGACAAGATCCAAAGCTGGAATTTGGGCTGCATATTTCTTCTTGCACATTGCCTGTGTTGGGCTGCTTGGATAGTTGTCCAGGTTTGGGTTCACACTCACAACAATACCTAATATAACTGCCATAACTACAATATCTTAACATGATAAAATCTCTGCAGGCGCCGGTCTTGAAGAAGTATCCAGCGAAGCTCTCAATGACGTCTTTTACATGCTTTTTCGGATTACTCCAGTTTATAGTCATAGCAGCATTTGCAGAAACAGACTTGGACCGTTGGAGAATCCAAACCGGGGAGGAGCTATGTACCATACTCTATGGGGTAATAATGTCCATCTTTAATGCATAAAATTTATTGCAAATTTGCAATGTTATTGTGGTAGAATGAACAAGAGCAATGTGATGATTTTTAATTTCCTCAGGGAATTGTGTCTTCTGGGATTGTCATCTCACTCCAAACCTGGTGCATTCACAAGGGTGGGCCCGTGTTTGTGGCCGTGTTTCAGCCAGTACAGACGCTACTAGTAGCCATCATGGCAACTCTGATCCTAGGTGATCAGCTGTTCTCAGGAGGGTAAGTATAAGGAGTGACCAAATATTTTGTCTGAGCTTCTTCTGAGACATTATCTAAACATGTTTGTTTGCACAGGATCATAGGTGCAGTATTGATCATAATGGGGCTTTACTTGGTGTTATGGGGCAAGTCAAATGAGAAAAGAGAGGCGATGCAAGAGAACGATGATGAAGAACAGTTAACAAAACATCTACTTGGCGGCAAAGAGGCTGTTGTGTATGGAAATGAAACTGACATTCCATAAGTTACCTTCTCCCTGAATCAAGATAGCAAATGTGTTAGCTGATTCTTGTGGAAAAGACAGCTTCAGATTCAAGGTGGAACTAGGAACTAGTTTCAGTCAATGATTCAAAAGCAGCCATGGGGGGCATATATCTGTTTCAGACTTCAAATTATGCAACCACTGCTAAAACCTAATACTTTGTAAAGCAAACTGTTGGTTTCTGTAACTGGTGTTGCCAAATAACATCCTCAATTTGCAAATTCCCTCTTCATCGCTTGTCAAATTGTCATTGAAAAGCATTGAACTTGATCCAGTATTAAAAAATTGCTTACGGTTACATGATTCAAATGCACAACTGAATAACCATCATGTCAAGTTGTCAACTCCATGGGATATAAAATTACATTTGACAGAAATATGATTATAAGAAGCATACGAACTGATCTCACTGAGCAGAATCAACTGTTGTTGCAACTTGGCATGACTCTGTGTGAAGCTGTACTAACTGTCTTTAAAAAATCATAAATATTGTAACCTACAGAAGTAACAAGTCCAGCATGCTATGCGATTCTTGATTATAGCTCTTGGGGGATTAATCTGTGTTATGTAACTTATTTATCCAGCATGATTATCAATTTAGAATGAGTATTCCTGGTGAGAAGGGTTGAAAATGTAGTGCAATCAGCCAAACAACATATAATCAAGCTTGTTCAAGAATATCCTATCGGATTGATCTCTTCCATTTTCGAGCAACGGTTAGGGAATATACAAAAATTAATCGAACAAGCATACAAAATCGAATCTAGACTGTGGTTGTGTACATCATATGGCCAAAGCATATATAACAGCCTTCTGCATCTAACTACATAGGGAGTACTGAATTTCAGGTGGGTTTTTGCTTGCTCAGGTTCTTCCATAAATAAAGTGCTCTTCTGATAATTGGATCTGCAGAAAACCCTTCAGCATATGCACTCATTGCTGTTAATAAGCTTGTGAACTTCTCCCCATTGTCCTGCAGAAGATCACACCATAATTCAAATTTCATCAGATACGCAGAACGCGAAAGATAATTGATGGAGATCATCCTAGATTACTGTTGTTGAGAATAGATTAGTCAAGAACTCATCTCAAAGCTTCACAAGAAGCCGTATAAGATTTCTGAATACACGCTTTCAACCAACGTAATGGAGTTGAAACATGAAACGTCATTACCTGATAAACACCTTCAACTAATTTTTCATGTCCAATTTTAGGTTAACTGGACCGCTAAACTAATGATTGGGTTTATACTATATAGTCCTCTTGTCATTATTTTCCAGCCTGCTAAATAATAATACAGCAAGAAGTTCCTTTCTGCTTCATACGGAGTAATTATTTATTTACTATTATCTCTCTTTGGGGTAACTGACCAAACAACAGAGTTAGAGTGTCTCAGAATTATACAAACCTCAGGGTACTTAAATTCGAGGTCTTCGGTAGCAAAGGGGACCATATAGGATGGAAGATCGCAGCGTAACATTACCTGCAAGATGACTCAGTATAAGGAGCCGGTCTTTTGGAATTGATGTAAAGACACAACAAAAGAAAAGATAAAACAAACTTACCAGATTCTTGCTCAGGTTAGCAATATCAGCATTGTTTATTAGGGCCTGGATAAAGCAACAACCACAGTTTGAGAAAAGTCACTAGTTTATATTGCCCCCATTACTACCAGTATGCAATACCAGCATTTGTAAGAGAAACACTAGCAAAACTAGAACCCCAAACAATAGATCTATTTTCCAATTTTATCATTGTAATTTATTGTGAACTCTTGATCTGTTCGGTTGGATACTTGGATTCGAACACTTCATCAGCTACTGAAGAATAAGCAGGTACAAATTAGCTGCAGCAATAACTACCTCTCGGATATGATCTGGTTGGACCTTGTCAACGTTTTGCAGTAGCTTCTCCAGTGACCCATACTCTGTAATTAACCTTACAGCATGCACATCTCCAATTCCCGTCACTCCTGCACCCAAGAATTATACATAAGATGAAAGCTTGAACAACCTGTGTATCCTCCGGATAGTTGCATACAAAGGCAAATATAAATTGGTTTGATATAAATTGATGGTTTTTTCCACTTCAAAACATATAAACCAATAACCTGGAATGTTGTCACTTTTGTCTCCGGCAAGAGCAGCCACATCAACAAATTGATTAGGTTGTAATGATCCATATTTGCCAGCAAATTCCTCCAATCCAAATGACACCATACTATCCAGGTAGAGAAGGAAAACCATCACTAAACATATTAGAGAGCTAAAATTACCCCTCTAAATAATAACACAAGGACCAATTTGTTCTCATGCAATGTCTAAAACATGTTTCGGCTGGGGTAGTCATATAGAGTGAAAGTCAATGACATAGGTGAAGAGACAGACAGACTTAATGACTATCAAAAAAATAATATGCACATGACTCACTCATGTCCACGAGGTGCAATTCTTAGAAGACGCAGGGAAGGGGATAAAATCTGAAAGAAATCTTTGTCGGGAGAGACAACTCGAACCTATCACACAAGAAATACAATTAGGATGACAAGCTATGATGAAAATATGACATTGCTCAAAGTCAATTCAATTTAATATTGCACAAACTACTACGAATGCAGGCATCTTTTGCAAACCAAACAGAATCAATAATAAACACGTAAGAATATAAAAGTAAAAAGAGCTCAATAAGGTTGTATCATCTTTGAAATAACATCTTGTCACTGACACATTATACATCAACAAAAAAAATCGGAACAGCACTGTCAATTTATTAACAAAATGCACAAGAAGCTCATTTTCTTTTATCACAAAATTTCCCCCTTTTCGCCATTTTCATCTAATTGTTAAGAGACCAATCCTGACAATAGTTTAGTATTTTTATAGAGTTTTATGCAGTTTTACAAAACCATTCAGTATGCATTATGCATTTGTATTTACTTATGTTTATTTAGTTTCCCTTGGATATTGACCCCTAAATCTATTAAAACTGGTACTTGTAGTCCTGCATGGCAAGACCATAAATCTATATATAGTTGAGGGCAGCGATTCCAACTTTTCACTTTTCAGCTTTGGCTGAAGGTGAGGTTGTGTAGTGTTTTAAAAATCCTTATAGGCCTTCAATTACTTCAAAATATTTACATTCATTCTCTGATGTTCAGAACCAAAAGCACCTGCCAAATTAGTCTGTGGTTCTCTTTTTTAAATCTTGCCTGGAAATGAAAATAATAAGAATCTTCTTATGATGGTAAAAGTAAGGATCAGCGAAAGATAACGTCAACTTCAAGGAAATACCTTGTAACCAGCCTCGACACTCCTTGTGGCCAAAGTTCCAATGACATCATCAGCTTCTACACCAGGAACCTAAGTCACAAGTAGATGTGCCATTATCAATCATATAAAGCCTCAAGAAGTGAAGCATATGCTGGCAGATTTTATTAACCAATATTACAGTGCCATTTGGTGGAGGGGGCACTAACCGGAGCAATTAAAATTTGCTCACATCCAAGCACATTTTGCCTCAAAGGTTGAAGAGATTACAAGGGAAATATGAATATAAAATTGAGTCACATATCACACTTTTATTGCCATGCAAAAAAGTGGGTTAATAATTATGAGAGTGAAAAATCCACTCTCTGAAGAAAATCAGAGGCAGTGGTGCATCTTATTACATTCAGCCAATATTATGTCATATCTCGTGATTATGATGGCAACAAACAGCTGTGCACTAATTTATTCCCATTCTCATTAATTTATCATCATTTAATCATTTACCGAGCATGCTAAGCAGTTACCTACTTACCTCAATAACTTTAATTGACATGGCCTTGATAGATGCTTTCAAGTATTGAAGCCCCTGAACAATAGTATCAGGTGTTGGAGGACGATTGCTCTTGTATAATGGATATAATGTGTGACGGAAATTCATGCCTGCATAGTAACAAAGAAATGCACGCACACTGCAAAATTTAGAAAAACTGGCATTAAAATTTACAGACTTATTGGAGAACAAACATGTGAATTTAATAAACAGTTTAATTCTTCTTCCTTCCTTGACAACCCTTTGTTCCCCTAAATATGTATGAAACTTTCCGCATCCCTACAACTAATATGCCACTTTAATGGGGTGTCACATTTCAGCCTCGGGTGAACCTAGTGCCATTTATTTGAGAAAAGGTAAAGGAATAGCTAGTTTGTTTTTTCATTAGGAGCTTTCTGGAAATTTATTCTTTCACCTTTCCCTTCCTACTCAACACCCAAGCACTACACTCCATATTCCTTCCACTGGATTAATAACATACTAGTAGGAAATTAAGCATAATATTGCAAACTACTGAATTTTCAAGGCTTAGCAACCAGGGATTCAAGTAAGCTAAAATGGTGGCCACCAGCCAAGAGTCTCTCATAATTTTTGTCTCCAAGCATTGTGGTCCAAAATTGAAGAGGTAGAAAGGTCTGCCTCTTTAGGTAGTAACAAAGGACGGATGCTATGAACTACAAAATAACTTTCTTCACCCGTTCCACCTCCCCATCTTTAGCAAACAAACAATGTTGTCTTCACAATTACACGAACCATAATAGTTGCTGTCTTCACAATTACATGAACCATATGGTTGACATAGGCTCCTATAAAGCTTGTGAATACAGCCAGCTCCACTTGGCACTTCACATCAGCTTACTCTCACAGAAGGTAGACCTAGATTGCGGCCCTCGTAGGTCATAGGATTTATAGATATGCAAAGTCAATGAGCAAGGTCTAAAATACTTAGGAAGTAGAAGAAACATTAGGGGACTTTAAAGAAGGAAACATAACAAATAATAGATCAAGTCAAAAGAAATTATAACTAATTGTCCAGTTAGCAGTGCCCCAGCTACTCATTAACCAAAGTCACAAAAATCCAAGGAAAAGGCTCTCACAGTCTCACCCAACCCCTTAACCCCCTCATTTCTGTAGTTATCTCTTATAATATAAAAAAATTCAAACATACCTTTTGCCATTATACAATCTTTTGATGAAATAGAAGTTTGACGAAATCCTGAAACAGAAAGGTTTCCTCCATTAAAAGATGACTATTCAGTCCAGCTTAGGGACAAAGATTGCAATACCAAATAGTTGAAAGAAAAAAATTACAGAAATAGACAAGTTCAAAACATCTGAAAGTTAGACATCATTCTATTTGTGTATTTGGAAACCACATATTGTAGCCTCAAAGCCATTTCAGATGTTAGCACCTTCATGGAAATAACTTAACTCCCCCTTGTAAGTAAAATGTACTACTGTGAGTACTGTCTAGTTCTGACAAAAGTTCAGTAACATTCCCCTTCCTCCAACAGGAAATTCGTATGCATTTTCTTAAAAAATTCTGCTCATTACTTTTTTTGCTGGCGGAAGAACATAACCAAACCACGGGAATAAAGCCTAGAAGGAGGTAGCCGCTGGTGGTTTATTAGTTACTCCCCGGTTTCTTTTAATTTTATGTTTTCTTAAGTTTTTGAGCTTCAAAGCATGTAAATATGTAATTGATGCGCTAAATTACAATGAGATCGATGCTGCGAATTTGCCTTGCCTGATTGTGTGTTGCCATTGCCAGAATTGCTTGTCCTTGGAGAAGATGAACAGGCTGTCGGAGATCGGGTTGTACAGTAATTATGTTGTCGGAATTTTCTCAGTTACAAGCTCTTTCCTATTTCTCCACTGAGATCACACGAGATTCTACAGAATTTGCACCAAGAAGGCAAGAAGTACTCCATATCTATGGTGCTTGGAGGTGAACCAGAGGGAGATTGGGAAGAGAACGACATTTACTTTGCACTTTAGCCTATTGTATTTTTCTTTTTCTTTTTTAAATTTAACGGAGAAATTGAAATACAATATATTAAGGAGGGGCAAAGTCGTAAATTCAAAAGGTTAGCAGAGAGTTAACCGGAGTTCCGGGTTGGGGGTTGTTTGGTGAGGGGTTAGTTCTATGGGTGGTTTCTGGTAATTATGAATAAAATGGATGGTTCAGACAGTTCAGTGCAATGTGCCCTATTTTATGGGTTGTTTTTGGTAATTTACCCTTTACTGTTTGTCATTGTTAAATCGAGAATTCCATTCTGCAGACCTGTTCAATCAATGGAAAGAAACTCTTAAGGAAAGAAATAAGTTTTTGCTTAACCCTCACCATCATGGTCAAACACCACCTGCAAGAAAACAATTACAAATCCACATAAGTGACATTATTTTTAATTGGTCGGAAAGAACTCAAAGCAGTCATAAAGGCAGCAGGATTGCAGTATAACCACACTGAGCTCCCAGTAAAACTGCAGAAAGATGGGTGCACAGAACAAGCAGATTTAACAGCAGAAACGCATTCAAGCAAACAAACAAAAAACCGCACAGCTGCACAAGTACATTCATTTTCAATAAGCTTGTATAATGTATACTGAGGAGAAACTCATTGCATCACATTGCTAATGTGAGGCAACCACGGCCTTGTTGCTAGGTGCAAAGCCTGTATTGCTGAGGTAATTGGAATACTGAAAATGTGCACACATAAAAACAGGCCTTCTCTATGGTAAAAAAGGATTAACAGCACTAATACAAAGACACTCTTGCCTCATATCCGAAGTATTAAGGCACAAACATGCAAAGAGTATTAATCTTGTCGGTCTAGATCACATGGTCCAATACAACCTCTGCTCCCTCAATGATATCACTCATTCTCCCCCTTCCTCTGCAAACTCTTATCAGAGGAAGTGTCTTCAAGTCAGGCTGGTGGAACATCTTATAAGCTTTTGTGCATCCTACTTCCACTTCGCTTTTCAATTCTTAAGTTTAATGAATTAGTCTATCTAATATATGAGTTTATAACATTCCCTTCAACAGTTAACTTGTGACTCTATACTTCCAGTAGGATGAAGAGGGGATTGTGCGCAACACTTAAGTGTCCCATTATTGAATCAGACTATTTCTTTAGCCTCTTTTATTTGACTAATTTCAAGTTCAGATGTTCTGTAATGTGCCTTTTTTCTGCCCTATTATTGTAAATTTTCCTTGTTATGTAGTAAGGTATGAATTTTCTTTCTTTGGATGTGATACTTTGTATTAGAAACATTTCAGGTATTTTGAGCTAAATTCATGTGCATCACAGTTTACCATAACCACATTCAATAAAATCTTATCAATGTTAAAAAAGTACTCTAAACTCACAGTAGCCTTTTATAACTCACAAAATTCACAAGGGCAAAATTTGACAAGTTTGAGGGAAACAGATAACCTACCGCAACATGTGTAGGAATGAACTCCAGCACATCAATAATCTGCATGAAGTGAAAAATGCCATTTCAGAACATAACAAACAAGTTAAATCCTAAAACCATCTTATTCTTGCTCTTGATAAAATTGTCTTCCCTAGCACAACTTATTATAAATTTTCTTAGGACTTTTCTACTAGAAAAATCGATTTTTTTTACCATACTTATCTGATTTGTGCCAAGAAATCTAGAGAAAGAGTGTTGATACCACTCGCATATTAACTTACGAGTGATAAAGCTGTGAATATAGTCAGAACCCAATCTCCATTGCCATCAGCATGTGTTAAATAGCCATGTTGAAGTTTTGCTGCTCAACATTGATATCCAAAGAAAAGATACTGAGTATTATGTTGCAATTACTCCAATTTTTAGATTAGACAAGAAACTAATATCGGGAATAATCGTCATATATAGTGTCTTCATATCCACAGAAATTACATACCTAGAAGCTTGAAATAGGCGCGGTAAATGACAGACGTTCCATCAATTAGCATCAATCTGTCGTTAGAGAAACTACTACTAGGCGAACTCTTTACTGAATCAAGCAGCACGGCTTCTCGATGCTTCTCCGCACTCGTGGAAGTAATGCCTATCCTTGAATTAGAAGCAATATGGGAAAGAGGCCTGTTGGAAGGTATTTTTAGGGTTCTGACATTGGCCGCCAGAGAGAGAGGAGTACGATGAAGGTCGAGTGTTCGACAGAGTGAGAGAGCAAGCGGGAGGGTGAAGGTCGAGAGAGAGCGCGAGAGACGAGAGAGAGGAAGCGAAAATCGGTCTGGATATAGCAAATACATCTCGCATCTGCGGATCATTGACGGACGACGGTGTGATTCCGAATGTGCCGGTGATTATGGCGGGGGTGAGGGGCTTATCGTCGGTGTACAAGAGAGAATTCAGGGTGTGAAATTTGGGGAAGGCGGTGGTGGGGCTATAATTGGGCGCTGGTCAAATATACCCCGTTCAATTTGTAAAAATGCAAAATGAATTCTAGGTTTTTTGGTATACACAGGAATTTGGAGGGAAAAAATCACAAAAATAATTTATAAGTTTTTAATAAAAAAATATAATCACAACTATTTATCCATCAATAAAAAGTAATACAAATCAATTTCACTTATATTTTAGACATGTTGAATTATGTGTACGCCAAGAATTACAACAGTTAAAAGTTAATATCATAAAAGTTTTTAATTAACATGCTATAAACACATCATTCAACCTTATATTATTTTTTGTTGAAGTATAGATAGTTGATATTATTTTTGGTTGGTTTTAAATTTTTTATTATTTATGAATAAAAATAAGACTATTTTTGAATATCTCCAAAATGTTAAAAGTAACGATTATAGAAGACGTTAATCTTAACCATCATATAATCATTGAACTCTAATAAGAACATGTTATAGTCAAAGAATAATCTATCAGAGTTGAACCCATTAGGGAAGTCATGAGTTTGAGGTGAGTACATCAAATTTTTTACTCCCTACTCTACTGTTTTATGCTTTTTAAAATTTTACTTGCTTAGGATTAATGATTAAGATTTAGAATTTATATATAATTTAAAGTTTAGGATTTAAAGTTTAAGGTTTAGGATTTTAGGGTATAGAGTTTAGGATTTAAGATATATAATTTATATTTTAGAGTTTAGTGTTTATATTTTTAAGATTTAGGATATAAAATAAACAAATTTAATCTAAAGGGATTATAGAAGAAAGCAAAGCATAGAGAAATGTAAAAGGATTTGATCTCTAAGATGAGAGTTGTTATTTCTTTGAATGTATTGATATCCACTAGTTGGAGCCCCATGCCAAATAAGCTACATAATTACATAGATATACAAGCAAAATTGTTGCTGATAATTAAACCAAAAGAGTTTGGAAGTGGGCTTAAGTTTTGTATTACATGAACAAAACTGCCTATTGTCTAAGAAGCTCAAGGGCTTTCAGTAATGTAGCTCTGAATCTTCCCACATCAATCCTCACACTCTGCCCATCCAAGTAAGCCTTCTTGAATCCAGCCCAACCAAGTGGCTTCGTCGACGGCTTCCTAATCACCGGATCCTCAAGCGAATACTCGTCCGCTAGAGAGCTTTCCTTGGCACTTATCTTATACTCCAAGTACCTTAAATTCATGTCAATTGCAGGCAACTCAAAGTCATGCTTTGACAGCCACTCAAGCCCAATCGGCACAACTTGAATCAACACCGCGTTCTCCGGTAGGAATATGATGTTTGTTAAGCCTGCGCCGTGCACGCCCACCACCACATCAAAGGAGTTCACCATCCTTGAGAAATCCTCCATGTTTCGGCTTCCTTCTGTGATCACAACGTCGTACCCTAACCTGATAGCATATATTTAGTGTTACACAACATACTAAATACAAAAAAGACCGATCAGGTGAGAATGAATACTTAGATGTAAACGTGAGAATGCGCACATACATGCTGAAATTCATGCACATACACGCATAAATTCGTTCAAAAAGTGTTTGTATGTGCATGAATGTCCACTTGTCAAAATCCAGCATTTACACGTTCGCACCTAAGCGTTCATTCTCACGTGAACCTTTTCTCAGATACAGATATATGCTATCACAACCTCCCGGCCTCAGCTGCCACCTCATTCACATTGAGGAACGCTCGTGATCTCCTCCTTGAGATGATCAAAAGCCGCGGCTTCTTGAGGTGTTTGTTGGCCTTGCTCCTCCTCAAGGAGTATGCACTTCTCACAAATTGTGTGAAGCTTCTCATGGAGTAGCCTTGTGGGGTTCTAGCAGGGTCAATGCTGAACTCCTTGTGGGTTTTTAGACCCACAATCATGCTTGGAAAGCAATGTACTTCATTCGAGTTATCAACGTCTATAATAGGGTAATTCGAGAGCGAATTCAAGAGGGCCTTGTACTTGTTGAGCCACCCAAGCTTTATGTTTGTGACAAGGAATTGTACCTCGCCATTGAAGGGTCTAGAAGTTATGTAGAGCGGGACTAGGACGTCGGTCAAGGAATGGAAGAAGTTGCCTGTGTAGCCGCCAACCGAAAACACAATGGCTGGGGTTTTGTGGTTGATTGAGCAATGTGGCATCTCATTAAGGCCAAAAGAGGAAGGTGATCCTAGTGTTAACTCCCTTGCTCTTTTCATTATAGAGCGGTCTATCTTACGAGCGTATGGCCTTAGTTTCCATGTGATGTTAGCATTGCTTAAAAGGGATGGAGATATGTAGATAGACGAGGAGTTCCCATGGATCCTCACATTGCCATTGATCTCACAAAAGTCTGACCTTGGAAGTGAGAAATTGCACAAAGCTGCAGGAATTGGCTTGGAATTCTTCATCTCATCTTGGTTTACCATCTTATCAACTGCCACGAATTTCATCACAAAATGGATATGTAATCAATCAACTATAGCTTATAGACAAATTATAACTCAAATAAGTAGGGGTGTTCATCCGGTCCGGACCGGACCGAATTTTTTCAAAAGTCTGGACCGGACCTATTCGGTCCGGTCCAGTTCCGGTCTAGGACCGGTTTAGACTGGACTTTATTTTTTTTTTAAATAATTAAATTCTTATTTAAAATCTATAAAAAAATATCTGAAAAACATATATACTCCTAACTTATTAAATTAAGAAAAATATCTATAAAAAAATACATATAAATCTCCAAAAAATATAAAAACATATAAATTAAAAAAAAAAAAAAACTGGTCCACTGGTCCGAACCAGTTTTTTCCGGGTTTGGACCGGACCGAATTAAGGAAATTATCTGAACCGGAGATCAGACCGTATTTTCACCGGTCCGATCGATATTGAACACCCCTACAAATAAGGTTATGGACTCACCTTGTTGCGCCTCATGAGCGTCTCTTTGATCATTACTCGCGTCAATGATACTAGAGTAACTAGACTCTTTTGGCTTGGAATTCTTCATCTGTTCTTGATTTTCAATCTTCTTAACTATCAAAAGTTTCCCAAAAAAAAGGAGACATAATCAATCAACTATAAATGATAGGGTTGAGCATCGATTTTAAACCGAATTTCGAATTTGGGTAAACCGAATCGAACATATTCGGTTCGATTTGATTTTGAACCGAATTAAACCGATCATTAATCTTAAATGGTGCATATTGCGTATCGGTGTCATTTATAAAACCAAATTTTCATTTGTATATATTTTGCAATTCAAAATATATAGAGCTTACAAAATAAAAAATCAATATTTATAAATTATATCTATTTCAACCATTAATTAAATGTTAAAAGATTTAAGCAAATTATGAGAAGGATTAATTGAAAAATGGAGAAATGAAGTGTTGCACGGGACGAGACTCGAGAGAGATGAAGCAAAGTGGGAGACCGACTGGGTGAGGTGCACAAATCAAAAGAGAAATGGAGTAGAAATTAGAGTTTATTGTATTTGTATAAAATAATCAAAATATGTAAATCGAACAGTTCGGTTTAGGTTCGATTCGGTCCAAATTTTTGGTTTAACTGAATCGTACTGACTACTGAGCCCTAATAAATGATAAGAAAGAAGTGTCTTACTAGTACAAAATGAGGTTGAAGATGAACTCACCTTGTTGCGCCTCATGAGCGTCTCTTTGATCATTACACGCGTCAAGGATGCTAGACTCCTTTGTAATAAAACTACTACTTGTGAGCTGAAAATTCACTGCAAAATTAAGGATGAAATAATGTGATATTGGTCTCCAAATTCATACAATTTAAGATTATTAAAAGTGACTTACAAAGCAAAACAGGACTCATGTAGGAGTTCAAAAGCGCGCAGAAGCTCAACGCCATAACAAAGCAACCAAAGAATGCATAGGTGAACAGCTTCTTCTGCTGCTCATGCTTGCTGAAGCTTCTTCTCATGAATAACTTGCCATACATTTTTTTTTTGTCTCTTATCAACTCAAGCTTTGATCTATTACAGCCTGACAAGTTCAAACAAAAGCCTCTTAAATCTATCAAATTAAACTTTGATCTATGGCTTTGATGAGCTAGTGAATCTTATGGGGAGTCTCTTTTTTTATTTGTGATGATTGCTCCCCAAGATTGTCTTTTATTTACATTTCAAATTTGAGCTTCTACCTCTTGAAAATGACTTGACAATTTTTTCTTTGGTTCGAGTACATGAACTCGGACATAGTATCATATATGTTAGTTGAGGTGACAAGTGTTTGGTCCGTATTTGACTACTAAAATAGTTGAATGGAAGAAAAAAATGTATAAATTTTTTGTTGATTTGGTCATCATGAATAATTTATGCAGAGTTGGTAATCTTATTACACGTAACAAGTTTCATATGATTTGCCGACCTTGATTAGTTAGTAAGAGTTTTCTTTTGTATATTATTCAAACATATTTTCGGTTTTAGCTTGTTAAAAACTCACACAAATATCTTCGAGCTATTGGCTGCAGGCTGCAGTTATGTGCAAATTGTGATTTGCATGATCATGAATTATTCGGGGAGAGTAGTTTATTGTGTAGTTAATATTAGAGGACAATGATTGACACCTAACTATTTATTTAAACTATAACTAGTCCATAATCAGTGCCATGTACGGTATATTTCTATTAAAGTGTTGTTTTAGTATACATTTACTATCATTTTTACGTATATATCTAATGAAATTATATTATATTAATATAAACTATAAAAAGTTTGTATATATTTTATTAAAAAATATTAATTATGTACTCATAATATTAGTAAAAATAAAGAAAATTTGAACAATATTGTTCACATATATCATAATAAATTTGTAGAAACTAAAAGAGAAATGATATGCTGAAGTGATATATTATCACATCAGCATATAATATTAGAAGATATATAATTGAACATACAAAAAAAGTAAAATATTTAGTGAAAAATATGGGTAAGCTTTTTTTTTGTGAGAATGATCTTTTTGATTAAAAATCGTGTTTTATCAATTCAATATAAACAATTATAAAATTTTATATAACAATTAATAATTAAACTTTTAATAAATGTAAATAATTTAGAAAATTATCAAATTCATCAATTTATTTCAATGAACATTTATATTAGCTTTGAGTGATATTTGTTGAGCAATGAGCTTCTGAATGTTGACGTTGGTTAAATTTGCTCAATGCTTAAAAAGAATTGTTGTTCAAGGAAATGTAAGCAACTTAAGAAATAAGAACACAAACAAAACAATTGATATCATGAACAATAAACATATTTATCACATCAAGTAAATAATATTTAAATTTAAAACTTTGATTTGATGTCTATAATAAAAATAATACCCAAAACACAATAAAAATCTTATTAAGATTAAGTTGTTGAAAATTCGCTAAAAGAAGTGACTAACGTATAAAAAATGAAGAAAAAACTACAATTTTACATGTCAAAAAAGCTTATTATGATTAAGATGAATTGAGAAATAAATAATTTGATTGTGTTATGAAAAGGAAGTACAATATTAATCATAAGTTGTATATAGCTAAATTTGTGAGTGTATTTATATATACGAGATTTTGGATGCATGATTTCCGATACAACACATTTGATTCACTCTCTCTTTCATCGTATGGAATTGATGAGATCGTGAAAACAAAAATACATAATCAATTATAAATTGAAAAAAGTATTTGATGTGTTACATTATCAGTATAAGTTATTTTATAGTTAGCTTGGTTTAAATTTACTTGAACGTACAAAATTTAATTTCCATAACGTTAGTTGAAGCTCATCAAATGACTTGATAAAGATCGTGAAATTGTAGTCGTATAAAAAAAAGCTAATTAAAATATTAATTGTATTATTAATTAATAATGAGATCTGAACTAATCAAATCAAACACATTTTGCTTAATTAAATAATATTAGAATGTAAGTAAAAAGTCAATTTGTTATGGGCACACATTTATTTATTAAAAATTTTCTATGTAATTTGATATAATAACAAATTTAAAAAAAACATACTCTTGCACATAAATAAAGTGGGCCCAAAAGCGAATGGGTGACTCGAAAGAGGATGAATTTAATATGTATATAGATTATATTAAAATATTATTTTGTTAACAAATTAGATATTTAAAATATTAAATATGTTTATATGATTATAAATATATATATATATATTTGTTATAATATATTTTTTTAATAAAAATGATAAATTTATAAGTTCGAACTATAAAGTGAAATAAGTCTTAACAATAATTTTGAAAACAAAATTTGGGAAAGTGTTAACAATAATTTTGAAGACATTATTGATATGACTTTTTTAACAATTTCATGTAATCCATAAAACTTTTCTTGATAATTTTCATATGCTCATACTTGAAAATATATTAATTATCATCTGATCATGAACAATCATTGAATGATGAAATTATAATTTAAAAATAAATGATTTTGGCTCAATGTTAATATTAGAGATTTGTTATGAATATTATTGATCAGTTCCACAAAAAATAGTATATGATTATTGGGTTTGATTTGTTAGCATTTTTAATATATATTAGAGTGTGATTTTATAACATGATCAAACTTAATATTTTGTCATTCTCATAACTAAAAGTTCATCTTTTTAAAAAAATAAATCAAATCAAATATTGAAGAACTAAAATTTTAATTAATTTCTTTTTATAAAGAACATAATAATTTATATTAAAAGAGTGTTGTTTTAACTGATTTGTAGCAATATTGTTTTTAACAAATTAGATATTTAAAATATGAAATATGTTTACATGATTATAAATAAATATATATATTTGTTATAATATATTTTTTAATAAAAATGATAAATTTATAAGTTCAAACTATAGAGTTAAATAAGTCTTAACAATAATTTTGAAAACAAAATTTGGGAAAGTGTTAACAATAATTTTGAAATAAAATTTTTTGGGAAAAAAACGTTCATACAAAATTTGGGGGAAAAAACCGTCTTAACAATAATAATAAATAATAAAATTTGAGAAAGTGTTAACAATAATTTTGAATACAAAATTTGGGGGAAAAACGTTCAAAATTTGGGAAAGTGTTAATAATAATTTTGCATCCAAATCAAAATATTTGTATATGCTAATTAATACTTATCGTTTAAATTTGAAATTTTGTTTTGTTGAGATTTGTTGTGTTAAGATTTGATATGGTTGTTTTAACATTAATATAAATAAATTGAAATATATTGTTAATAAAAAAAGTGAATTAATCACAAATTGACACTTAAGATTTATAAGATCAGAATGAATATGGTGGCTCTAAATTCCTTTGCTTTAATATATATATATATAGATTTGGACTCTTAACAAATCTTTTTGGTTGAGAAGATCCTGACAAAAAATAAATTTCAGATGAAAACGAAAAATTTCCTTACATTTAGATAAACTAATTTTGGGTAGGACAATTTATGTGACATGTATTACGTCGTCACACACTAACACCTGTTGTTAATATTCTATAATTGACGCTAAATTATATAATTTTAGGGGGTTGATCAGGTGGGAATGATTATTACCGTATAAAATAAGAATGATGTACATATAAGTAAATACTTATGCATTTTTAAAATTCATACACATAAAAGCAAAAATCTATGCACATTCGAAATGTGCATAAGTTTTCAAGTGTGTAAGTGTGAATTTGTGCACATTCAAAAAGTGTATACATTTTTTGTTTTTATGTGCACGAGTTTTAAAAATACCTAAGTATTTGTTTCTATGTGCGTAAATTTTTACTTGTATGTGTATCATTTATATTTTATACAGTAATAATTATTCTCATATGATCAATAATACCCTAATTTTAGAGAGGCAACAAATTTGTAGAAAAAACTCCCTACTAAATTAACTATTTATTTGCATGCTATCTATAATTACAATTCTATATACTAGAAGAAGATAGATATGGCTAACAAGAAGATATAAAAGATAATATGTCACAATCTGTAATATTAATGTAGCACACAGGTCTATTAATTACAAAGTTAATAATTATGTCAATCCATTAAATCTTTAATTGTAAAACAAACTTAGCATCCTTTGATGAGCGGATTAAATCAAATCTACTAGTTAAAAGTGCTCGTTATTAGACAAGTTATGACATTTTTTTTTCAATCCTCTACATTGAGCTTCTATATTGGTGCTCTTTGTCAAACACTTTGTTTTTTTTTTCAATGAATGAGTACTATTGATAAATATATCATCTATAGCTGACTAGGCTGATTATGATTTGCTAATTACCATATGATATTTCTACCATGAACTATAGAAGTACAGTTTTTCTTTATTAAATTCTATAACAATAATTTATCCTGCAATTACTGATTAAGCTTGATAGCTTTGATTATAGCTCATCAAGCAGTGGCCAGAAATTGCTGCTCAAATAAGAATCCATAAAAACCGACCTCTTATCTAATTGCTTCCTTATAATCCATTGCTTAGGGCTTATTTAGTAATCTTGTGAGTTTCCTTTTTTTTGAAACACTGTTATTTTTCTATAATTATTAAATACATTATTTTAAAACTTATCATATCTCCTCTAGGATCAAATGAGCACCGGTTTTAAAGTAATCCGTGAGCACTTCAGATCTTGTTACACGTGTCACCATCGGACGGTTGCCATTAATCAATCATTTAACACAAGGAGGGGCATTTTCGTCATTTGAAGTTCATTCACTGTAGCCGTCTCGCTTGC
Source organism: Rheum nobile (assembly GCA_027886185.1). Classification (NCBI taxonomy): domain Eukaryota; kingdom Viridiplantae; phylum Streptophyta; class Magnoliopsida; order Caryophyllales; family Polygonaceae; genus Rheum; species Rheum nobile. The sequence continues at coordinate 85,668 of WOAB01000191.1, read as the reverse complement.
CTCTCTCTCGATTCGCTCTCTGTTTCACGGAATCACCATTGGAGGTAAATCTTCGCTATCGATGATTCCAGTTCATGTTCTGCATGGATTTCGTCTCTTTCGATGTATTAACGCTATTGGATATCTGTAGCCGTCTTTTCTGGCGTCTCTGATCTCGATCGATTTGCTATCTGTTTCCGTATTCATTGTAGCCGGAATCGCCATTGGAGGAGTTGTTGCTTCTCGCTCGTTGCAGTTCACGTTCTTCATCGATTTCGCCTCTTTCAATCTATTATTGCTATTGGATTGACTGGCATAGACGTTTCTATGGATTCTGGTAAGTCAATTTGTTTCGTTATGTTTTAGGGTTCCAGAATTTGTTGATGTGTCTACTTATGTTCTAGGCTTGCTAGTAATCTGAGTATGATTCTTTTCAATTTGGTCGTTATCTGGCGTTTCTAATGTGGATGTGGTTTGACAGATTCGTATTAACCTTTTCATCATTAGGTTTTTCATCCTTTCAATGGACGATTGTTTTGAACCTATACCTTATAGAAATGAACCTCGTTGTTATGTATGTTTGCAATGCATGGAAGTGGGTCTGTTGGTGCTAGTGGTAGTGTATCCCTGGATCAGAGTTTTCCTAGTTCATATCCAAGTGATTCGGACAGTGAGATGTCGTCGGATTTATCCGTTACGCGATTATCTCAAGGTGGATCGGTGTACCACATTCCAATCTGTGTTGATTCTCTGAAACCAGTTGTTGGTATGTTGTTCGGGTCATTGGGGGAAGCGATTGATTTTTACAAGGCATATGCACTGGAATGTGGATTTGTTGTGAGGCTCGGCGGATCACGCATGGCAGGCGATGTGGTTGCACTGAAGTACTTGCATTGCACCAGACAAGGTTTTAAAACTGGCCAGAACAACACAAAGCGCATGCGCCGACGTCCTTCAAACAGAGTTGGTTGTAAGGCGAAACTCACCCTCACTTTTGCGGGCAACCAGGGCTACAAAGTAACAACATTTGAAGATCGCCACACTCATGAAATGGTTATTGGTAAGGATAAACAGTTTATGAAGTCTATGAGGAAGCTGGACTTTGGACATAAAAAGTTTGTGATGGATTGTGAGAAAGCGCACATCGGTCCAGTCAGGTCTCATAGGATATTCAAGAAACTCGTGGGCGGCTACTCCCAAGTCGGTGCATCAGCTGTTGACTTCAAGAACTACCGGCGAGATATGTTGGCTTATATAGGTGGTTCCGATGCTCAGATGACGATCAACCGTCTGTTCAACAAAAAAGAACTATGCCCTACGTTCTTCTTTGAGTACGACGTGGATTCTTGTGATCGTTTGACACGTTTATTTTGGGCCGATCCCGTGTCTCGCAAGAACTTCTCTCTCTTCGGCGACGTTGTATCGTTTGATGCTACGTACCGTACCAACAGGTTATTTTGTATCCTTCTTCATTGCATTGTTCCTGTACTATTTTACCATGCAACCAGCCTTCAATTTAATGTTTTTCGTGCTTTTAATGTTAAGTTCATTGGATGAACCTCTTAGTTAGATTGAATGAACCTCTCTGTTGAAACTGATGAACCTCGTATGCAAACTGATGAACCTAGTGTAAAATCCAATCCAATTGCTATCTACATATTCCAGTCTGTTTGCTGAGGTCCCAAATGAACCTGCAAGACAACTCCAATGAACCTGGTCGATTTTTGAAGTGTACAACCTATTTTATGTCTGATGAACCTGTTACTTATACTCAATGAACCTGTTAGTTGTAAATGATGAACCTAGTAGTTATAACTCATGAACCTCATTGTGTATTCATTCTAATCAACCTCATTGTGTACTTATGAATCATGATTTGATTGCTCTTTTAATTACACATTGTTTGAGTGTTTTTATCCCTTTTTCTTATTCATAGTTGGCTTTGTGTACATCTGTTCCATATAGGTACAATCTGATTTTCATACCATTCACCGGGCTAGACCATCACAAGTCGAGTGTCACTTTTGCGGCTAGTTTAATTTTCAAGGAAGATGCGGGATCATACGTTTGGTTGCTGGAGAAATTCAAGGCAGCTATGGTGCACGAGCCAAAGGTTATAGTTACAGACCAAGACCTGTCCATGAAGTCGGCTATTGAACAAGTTTTCCCGCGTTCGCGCCACATGCTTTGTATGTGGCACATCATGAAGAAAGTGCCCGCAAAGACCAAGTATGACACTGCCGCTGGTTCAGAATTTAGGGCTAGGCTGGACAACATTGTGTGGACCCATGACCTTTCACCCTCAGAGTTTGAGACACAGTGGGCTGCGTTGCTTGATGAATTCCCTCTGATGAAGCGGAGGTGGTTTGATGACATGTTTGCAATTCGACATTTTTGGATCCCAGCCTACTTCAGGGATGTGATGTTTGGCGGTCTGCTTAGAACTACTTCTGTTTCGGAATATGCAAACAGTTACTTTGGTCACTTTAGTGACAGATACTACCGCCTAGTTGAGTTGGTGATACACTTTGACATAGCCATGGACACGCAGAGACACAAGCAGGCGAAGCTGAACTTTGAGTCTTCGACTATGCGTCCAGATCTGAAGACGCCTTTAGGATTGGAGAAGCACGCATCTGAGGTGTACTGGTAACATGTTTTCGTCGTGTAAAACTGCTATGCAAAATATCCAAACAAACCTTAAACCGTAGTCCTAGGTAAGTAAAGGTCGAATCCACAGGTAGGCGAATTCTATCTAAATATGCAATTCGTATGTCAATCAAAAGTAACCACAGGGGGGTTTTGTGAGTTTTGTAAGTTCTAAACATGCAAAAGGTAAACAAGCTAAAGAGTTGTGAAATCAGTGATGGGAAAAGCACTTAGTCAAACAACATACACTATTCGTATGACAAGTTGATCCTAGATACTCATTCAAAATCTCATGTAATAGAAATTCCAATTCATTTTCAGATATAACTAATAACACAACCAGATACTATTAGCACTAACTAATTAAACAACCCTGAAACTATCAAGATTCAGTTTAACAGCAGTCTTACGGATAAGAATATAGTTGGATACAATTCTAGCATAAAACAACCAGCTTTTATCCTATAATGTAAATCAGTTCTCTTCTGCATAAGACTAGCACAACCAGATACTAGTACTATGCAGTTGCTACTCTGAAATAGATATGCTCAACCAGTAACAATCTAAATCTAGCAATAGATCAATAACGACAAACCCTAGTTGCGTCCAAGATAGAGATTATCAATATCAATCATAAGCAATCAAGCAAGATAATAGATAAAAACCATGCAATAGATTAAGAACGAGAGTCTCACAATTGAATCAAAACGAAAGCTTCAGCGTCTGACTTCATAACAAATACGTAGAATGAAATTAGGGTTCGAGAGAGATTAGATGATAGGCAAACAAGCCTTTCTCTACCCTTAAATACTAAAGGAAACAAAGTCTGAATTAACCTAAAGCGAAATAATAAATCGTAATAAAATAATGCAAAATAAAGCAAATAAGGAAACGGCTCGGCGGACTTCTGAACAGCGGCGGCGGGCGCTGCAACCTCCACGGCGGGCGCCGTGGCCAAGTCGTAGCCATCGTTGTTGGGAGGGTTTAGGCGGCGGTCGCCGTGGCTTCTGCGGCGGGCGCCGTAAGGTACTTCCTCCGAAGTCTTCGTCTCTTCAGCTCCTTGGCGTCTACTTCTGGTGGCTTCCTCCTCAGTGTCTACTATGATCTCCAAAACGGCTCAAATACCTCCAAATACACCAACTTCGCCCCCAAACGCCATACACATGAATGTGTCTAAATCTACCCGAATGACACCAATAAAACCTCTAATGACTCTTGGTTAAGCCCTACAAAGTAGTGCTTATCAAACTCCCCCATGCTTAGACCTTTGCTCGTCCACGAGTAAACTAATAAAGAGCCTACTCCTCCAATGTAGCATCCAAGGTCTCAGGAAGCATATCCTCCAACTAAGAGTCACCTAACCCATGCCAAGCTCCTGGCACCACTCTCATTTACAACACATCAACAACTCAACAAGCTTAAGGGGCAAGCAGAGTACTTCCCCCAAGCTAAACCCGGACATCCAATAGCGTGAGTAACCTCTAATCCTAGCCTCCATCTATTGCTCCTTATGTCTCCCAGAGTGACCTACCCGACAATCCTTCTTTGTCTCCTCTTCTTATGACGCCTCGCCAAGAATAATGAGAAATCCTAAAATCACTCTTCTTCTTTTCTCTCATTTTGCCAAGGCGCCCTTTCGGGTTTTCACCAAGCCACTCATTTCATTTTTCAATAGATGTGCTCACATAAACTCACGTCACTCTTGACCACATATTACCCCAGTCTAATGTTGGTCCAAGCCACCTGCTTATTACCTAGGCCGCCCTTTCGGGTTTTCGGCCTATCTCAGGATTTCAATTTCAGCCTTTTATCAAATTTTTGGCTCTTTTTCATTTTTTTCTTTTCCTCAACGACGTGGCAAGTATAGAACTTTCCCCCATGCTTAAACATTGCATTGTCCTCAATGGAATGAAAGACAAAAAGAATAGAAGTACAGGGAAAAGCAAAAAAATTAACTCACAACGTTGTCGAGCTGGCTTAGACACGGAAGGTGTCGCTGGCGGTCTTCTCAATAAACGTCCATGTCACGGGTGTCGGCATCAACGCCATAATCTTCATCTACCGTGCAACCATAGGGATCCACCGTGGGGTGTGGTGGTATGTAGGAAAGCAGGGCTGAGCGGCCTTCAATTCCATCAGCTCCTACCATGCAACCATAATGAACCACTGTGGTGAATGAGTGGTCGATCAAGGGAACGAGGTTGCATGGCCTTCAAAAATGGGCCCATATGTCATCGTGGTTGGGCCATGGTGTATCTCCTCTCCATCTGTCGACTGCAGGGCCACCATCGTTACCAAATGAATGTAGGGTGAATGTATTCCTCCGTTAGCAACATGATGCGCACCTCTCGTGGGAAATCTGGACAGCCCGGTAAATTTTTTTTTTTAGATAAGAAAACTAACCTGAGAATGGCGGCGATCGCCGTCATTTGCCGCAAGCAAAGTGAACGAGGGAGGTGATTACGGCAGACGTCGTAAGCTAGGCGGCGGGCGCCGTGAACTCCTTCTTCACTTTGAAACGCTTCCTGCAGGTTAGTTCGACACAGAAAGGAAAAACTAAAAGGAAAAACAAAAGAAAATGACCAAGGGAAGGAAAATAAACTACCTAACATCGGATTGCCTCCCGATCAGCGCCTTAGTTAATGTTGTTGGCTCGACATACTACTCAAACATCCTCAATCCATATCATCAGGCTCTTTAGGAACCTTCTTAATCCATACCTCCTTCCTGAACCAATTATGGAAATGTTTGAACCTTAGACCATTCTTCTTCTTCTTCAGCGGCCCCTCCATCTTGACCTTCTTAGTCGCGTCTCCCCCATACTTAGATCGATCAGGGGGGTGTTTAACCTTAACTTCAGGGACCTGCATCACAGATGGAACGAGCTTCTCGCTCGGAGTTAGCAGTAAAGGCGATTTGCCTGGTATCTCCAGAGGAGGCTTATAGTCAGCGGCCAACTCAGTGATGACTTCCTGTGAGTTAGTAAATGAAGCAGAAACCAAGCTAGAATCAACAATGAGAGATTGCGTGTCATCTAGGTGGTCCTCATCAAAAACATCTTGTACCACAGGCTCAAGTACATCAATAGCATACAAGGAATGGCCATCAGAAGGAAATTTCATGGCTTTATAGATATTGTAGTTCATAGTTTGGCCATCAAATTCCATAGTCAAGAAACCAGTACTCATATTGATCTTAGTGTTGGCAGTTTTCAGGAAGGGTCTCCCTAACAGAATAGGGGCTACATGCATATCATGTTCCATATTAAGCACATAGAAGTCAGTAGGAAAAGTAAGATCACCAACCCTAACTAAAACATCCTCTACTATCCCTATAGGACGCACACTAGATCTATCAGCTAACTGAATGACAATATTAGTGGCATGCATGGGTCCTAATCGTAAGGATTCACAAAGAGATGAAGGTAGAACATTAATGGAAGCACCCAAATCTAACATAGCTTTATTGAACTTGGTACCTCCAATAGTAATAGGGATGGTGAACATACCTGGGTCGCCACACTTCTTGGGTAAGCGCTTCTGAAACACAGTAGAAACATGTTCGCTTACCTTTACCTTCTTCTTGTTGTTCCTATCCTGATTTCTCTTTGTTGTGCACATCTGCTTTAAGAACTTGGCATAATGAGGGACAGACTTGATCAAATTTAGGAGAGGGATGTTGACCTCCACGTTTCTGAACATCTCAAACATGTCCTTGTCCTGTGCAAGTGGCTTGGTACGCTTCAAAGCAGACGGAAATGGTGCAACAGGCTTCCAATCAGGAAAAATCGGAGGTTTATACTCCTTCTCAGCCTCAGGATCAGCTTCGGAGGGGCGGCGGTCACCGTAAGAAGGACGGCGGTCGTCGTGAACATCATCAGAAAGTTCGGGATTTGGCTCACCGTCACGGTGGGCGCCGTAAGGTTCACGGCGGTTGCCGTGAATTGGGCGGCGGTCGCCGTAAGAATTGCGGCGATCGACGTCGCTGTTCTGCTCCAGGTCCGCGTTCTCTTCTTTGTTGACCTCGGAATTATCCTCCTCGAGCCTCTTTCCACTCCTCAGCGTTACAGCACTGGCATTCCTAATGTTCGGGTTCACTTCCGTTTGAGATGGAAGTTTACCAGAGACCTTTTGCTCAAGCTTGCTCCACCACTTGAGAAATTTGACCAAATTGTCTTTCCAAGTTCTGGATGCTAGCTTGAGTTGTCTCTTGGAACTGCAATTGGCTCTTAGACAACTTAGCAACATTTTCATTGAGGTTTACATGGCTCTGCATCAGCATCTTCATCATGTCCTCCATAGACGACGAAGGATTCGAGCTCTGCCCTTGAGGTTGTGGCACAAATGGCTGCCTAGGTTGTTGAGGATTACCCTGTGGTTGATTTTGCTCTGGGTCTCTCCATCTGAAGTTGGGATGATCCCTCCAACCAGGATTGTATGTATTAAAATAAGGGTCATGCCTGGGCCTCTGTTGATATCCTCCTACATGATTCACTTCCTCTTGTAGAGTAGGACATGAATCAGTAGGATGCAAGTCGTCATGACAGATCTCACAGGCCTTAGCCTGCTGAGGCGTATCTTTCAGCTTCAGGCGCCTCACCTCCTCTCTCAGCACATCAAAATCAGCATGATCAATCTTTGACTGAGAACTAGCAACTACCAGGCTTTGGGAACCTCTCCCACTGTACTGTCTAGAGTCATCAGCCAGAGTAGCAAATATCTCTAGAGCTTCTTCGTAAGTCCTCTTCAGAATATTCCCACCACATGAAGAATTCACCATCCGACGATCATCTTCACGGAGTCCTCCATGTAAATAGAGAATTAGATCATGTTTTTCGTAACCATGGTAGGGACAACTCTTCACCAGTTTCTTGAAGCGCTCATAATAATCATAGAGAGACTCATTAGACAGTTGCTCCACGTTACAGATCTTCTTCTTGAGCTGATTGGACTTGATTGCCGGAAAATATTTATCAAGAAACACCTTCTTCAAATTCACCCAAGTAGTGATGCTCCCTGGTGGTAAAGAATGATACCAGTCTTTAGCAGAATCCTTCAGAGAAAAGGAAAAGACTCTCAACCTCATCTGATCTTCAGTAATGTCAGATGGTCGTATACTGGTGCAGACCTCAAGAAATTCATCCAGGTACTGAATAGGATCCTCAAGCGGGGTTCCACTGAATTTCGGGAGTAAATGGACTACTCCTGTCTTGAGCTCAAATTTAACCCCATCACTCAAGGCAGGGAATTGCACAGCATGAGTTGGTTACTCTAAGTTAGGAGCTGTCAAAGATTCCAGAGTAACACGGGCTGCCATTGTATCAGCTTCCTGAAGTAGCAAATTCGCAGCCCTGCGAGCTTGAAGGAAAGTTTTTTCAATTTCTGGATCAAAAACTAGAGGTAGATTATTAGTAACACGGGTGTGAACCATAAGATAGGTTCACACCAAGATTGGCACACAAATCACACACACAAAATAGATTAATGCCTCCCCGGCAACGACGCCAATTTGGTAACAAGTTTTCGTCGTGTAAAACTGCTATGCAAAATACCCAAACAAACCTTAAATCGTAGTCTTAGGTAAGTAAAGGTCGAATCCACAGGGAGACGAATTCTATCTAAATATGCAATTCGTATGTCAATCAAAAGTAACCAAAGGGGGGTTTTGTGAGTTTTGTAAGTTCTAAACATGCAAAAGGTAAACAAGCTAAAGAGTTGTGAAATCAGTGATGGGAAAAATACTTAGTCAAACAACATCCACTATTCGTATGACAAGTTGATCCTAGATACTCATTCAAAATCTCATGCAATGGAAATTCCAATTCCTTTTCAGATATAACTAATAGCACAACCAGATACTATTAGCATTAACTAATTAAACAACCCTGAAACTATCAAGATTCAGTTTAATAGCAGCCTTACGGATAGGAATATAGTTGAATACAATTCTAGCATAAAACAACCAGCTTTTATCCTAGAATGTAAATCAGTTCTCTTCTGTATCAGACTAGCACAACCAGATACTAGTATGATGCAGTTGCTACTCTGAAATAGATATGTTCAACCAGTAACAATCTAAATCTAGCAATAGATCAATAACGACAAACCCTAGTTGCGTCCAAGATAGAGATTATCAATATCAATCATAAGCAATCAAGCAAGAGAATAGATAAAAACCATACAATAGATTAAGAACGAGAGTCTCACAACTGAATCAAAACGAAAGCTTCAGCTTCTGACTAAGCCAAGGGGACTTAGTTCTTCATAACAAATACGTAGAATGAAATTAGGGTTCGAGAGAGATTAGCTGATAGGCAAACAAGCCTTTCTCTACCCTTAAATACTAAAGGAAACAAAGTCTGAATTAACCTAAAACGAAATAATAAATCGTAATAAAATAATGCAAAATAAAGCAAATAAGGAAACGGTTCGGCGGACTTCTGAACAGCGGCGGCGGGCGCTGCAACCTCCACGGCGGGCGTCGCATTTCCACGGCGGGCGCCGTGGCCAAGTCATAGCCATCGTTGTTGGGAGGGTTTAGGCGGCGGTCGCCGTGGCTTCTGCGGCGGGCGCCGTAAGGTACTTCCTCCGAAGTCTTCGTCTCTTCAACTCCTTGGCGTCTACTTCTGGTGGCTTCCTCCTCAGTGTCTACTATGATCTCCAAAACGGCTCAAACACCTCCAAATACACCAACTTCACCCCCAAACGCCATACACATGAATGTGTCTAAATCTACCCGAATGACACCAATAAAACCTCTAATGACTCTTGGTTAAGCCCTACAAAGTAGTGCTTATCATGTACACGCTCTCGATTTTCAAATTTGTTCAGGATCAGATTATGGAATGTTGTCTATCATGCTTTATGGTGAGCATGTCTGATGTCAACGGTACAAAATTCTACGGTATCAAGGATTGCTTATCCAAGAGTTTCACAGTGGAGCAGTCAGCTGAAGGTGGAGATTTTTTATGCAGCTGTCACATGTTTCAAAGGATTGGTCTGCCTTGTTGTCATCTCATTTTTGTGTTCAGGAACCTAGGGTTTGATAGGATTCCAGATAGGTATGTCCTTGCGCGTTGGACCATGGATGCCACTATTACACTGGTGTTCACTATTGACAACACCGTTGTGACTTAGTGTGTGGCCCTTGAAGAGCGTGAGGCAATCATGAATGAGGTGATTTCTGACTTTTATAGTTGTGTGGGGCTATTGGAGGACAAGTCGGACCTCATGAAACAGTTTTCAGTTCTGCTTAAGGAGAAAAAAGCGTCTCTGCTGTCTGGAAGTGATGCTTCATCTAGTTCTGGCGCATCGAACCTGGATCAGCTTCAGTCTTATGCCGGAGTTGAAGTACCTTCAGTCGTTAACGTGCTGCCACCAGAGCAAGCCAAGAACAAAGGAAGCGGGTCACGTATCCGGAGTGGAAGAGAAATTTCTATTGCTTCGAGCCGTGCAGGGCAAAGGCGTTGCGGCAGATGCAACAAGTTCGCCACTCACAATAGTCGCACTTGCACTGAAGTGCTTGACTCTTAGTGCTCTTCAGTATTTTTCGATTCCATTTTTTTTCGCTTACGTTTGCTGAACTTTTAACAATTCTGAGGAGTTCACGTACGCCACTCTGGTAAATAGCATTAAGAGTTCAAATTGCTCGTGCTAATTCTTGATCATACATCATTCCGTCTTATTTCTCGGTCAGGAATATACTGTATTCATCGGATGATCCTCTTATGAAAGGAGTTCATTATATTCTTTCATTGGTGCAGGTATTGTTTGAGTTCCAATCGATGAACCTGTTAGTTTCAGTGTATGAACCTATCAGTTGAAGCATATGAACCTGTTAGTTCCAATCGATGAACCTGTTAGTTGTAAATGATGAACCTAGTATTTATACTCAATGAACCTGCATGCAAAAATTAATGAACCTGCAAGACACCACCAATGAACCTGGTCGATTTTTGAAGTATACAACCTATATCCATGTGTGATGAACATGTTACTTATACTCAATGAACCCGTTAGTTATACATGATGAACCTGTTACTTATACTCCATGCACCTGTATGCGAAAAGTAATGAACCTACAAGACAACACGAATGAACCTGGTCGATTTTTGAAGTATACAACCTATTCAATATGTGATGAACCTGTTACTTATACTCAATGAACCTGTTAGTTATAAATGTTAAACCTGTTACTTATACTCAATGAACCTGTTAGTTATACATGATGAACCTGTTACTTCTACTCAATAAACCTGCATGCAAAAATTAATGAACCTGCAAGACACCACCAATGAACCTGGTCGATTTTTGAAGTGTACAACCTATTCCATGTGTGATGAACCTATTACTTATACTCAATGAACCTGTTAGTTTTAAATGATGAACCTATTACTTATAGTCAATGAACTAGTTCGTTATACATGATGAACCTGTTACTTATACTCAATAAACCTGTTAGTTATACACGATGAACCTGTTACTTATACTCAATGAACATGCATGCAAAAATTAATGAACCTACAAGACACCATCAATGAACCTGGTCGATTTTTGAAGTGTACAACCTATTCAATATGTGATGAACCTGTTAGTTATAAATGTTGAACCTGTTACTTATACTCAATGAACCTGTTAGTTATACATGATGAACCTGTTACTTCTACTCAATGAACCTGCATGCAAAAATTAATGAACATGCAAGACACCACCAATGAACCTGGTCGATTTTTGAAGTGTACAACCTATTCCATGTGTGATGAACCTGTTACTTATACTCAATGAACATGTTAGTTTTAAATGATGAACCTGTTACTTATAGTCAATGAACCTGTTCGTTATACATGATGAACCTGTTACTTATACTCAATGAACCTGTTAGTTATACACGATGAACCTGTTAGTTATACACGATGAACCTGTTACTTATACTCAATGAACCTGCATGCAAAAATTAATGAACCTGTAAGACACCATCAATGAACCTGGTCGATTTTTGAAGTGTACAACCTATTCCATGTGTGATGAACCTGTTACTTATACTCAATGAACCTGTTAGTTGTAAATGATGAACCTGTTACTTATACTCAATGAACATGTTAGTTATACATGATGAATCTGTTACTTATACTCAATGAACCAATGAACCTGCATGAGAAAAATAATGAACCTGCAAGCCAACACCAATGAACCTGCAATAAAAACTCGATGAACCTGCTAATATATTGAAGTCTTCATCCTTCTTTAGGCAATTAATCAGGTGATTAGTGCTATCTGCTAGTATCATTGTACCCAATTCAGCAATCATACATTTACCCAAACCACAGAATCAACCTAGTATCATTCTAACGAAAAGTCTAACAATCATCCAATGTTCATACATAGGGTCCTTCAGGGTTGTCTATAATGGTCTGAAGTGCCTTGTCTCCTATTTCATTAGCTTCGGAGGTGATGATGGTATGTACGTATTTGATCCTCAGCTCTTCAACGGCCTTGTTCTTGTTGTTCATCTGGTCCTCCCAGTTCTCATTCGGCATGCCCATGTATTTCTCCATGTATCGCATGATATACACCCCAGAGTTTTGCTCTTTTGCACCTTCAGAGTGGAATGGTAGAGGAATCAACTGCGCCTTAGACTGTGCAGCTTCAAGGTCGCTTGCTCTCTTGGTCAAGTGATTCTGGAGGAGGTAAATTGCAGTCATGTATACTTGCACACAAGATATAAAGACAACAAAAGAATTTTAACCCAAACAGAGAAAAAAATGTTGACAACAACACAATTTAACTGTTGGTACAAGTCAAACCAATGAACCTGCAAAACAACAGCAATGAACCTGGTCGATTTTTGAAGTGTATAACATAATCTATGTCTGATGAACCTGTTACTTATACTCAATGAACCTGGTAGTTGTAAATGATGAACCTAGTAGTTATAACTCATGAACCCAATGCTTGGACAGAGTACACTCACTACTAACTACACAATTTAATCCACTATTGTACACTTACAATCTTGTGAATCTCTGCCTCATAGAGCTGCATATCACCGCTATTCGGCACAATGTCGAGCACATGGATAGTTTTACTCTTAATGTTCATGGCAATGAGAAAGTACCGGTCATTGTGGATTATGACTGGCACAAAAGCCTGTAATAATGCGTTCACTTAGTGACGTTTGAAATTTACTCAAAAAAAATTATAAACAGAATAAATAAACAAAACAGCCACGCTCAGACTAGTAATAAATTTACCATGTCTACGTCCTTTATTTTTCGCCCATGCACCTCAGCCACGGCGGAGTTGAAGTTCCCCATGAACTCGCCCAGTTGATCTTTCAGGGTGACATTCTGTTTCACCATTTCACGATTTTTTGTTAGTATACACGAATTATATATTCAAGCCACACCCTGCACAGACAAACTATTGAACCTTGCAGTAGAATTCCATGAACCTGACTATGTAATGCATGAAAATCCTTCGTAATAAACGAGCTTCTGTGAGATGACACTTATAGGACTTCACTTTTCATATGATGAACCTCATTTTATTAACTGTTGAGCCTTATAGTATATATCCATGCAACTTATTATTTTAACTTTTAACCATTTTTACTTACCATTTGGTATACATACAGGAATGCTCTGCTGGGCTTGTTGCTGCTCTTTACCTCATCATTAGTGTTCAGAATGGTTGACCAAGCATCAATTGCTTTGTAGTGGATGTCCACATCCATTGCCAACTCCGTTCCGGAGACTTTCAGAGACTTGTGTTTGAAGAGCGGCTCACTATTCAATTGCACAGAAATAAAAGTGTTATTCAGTAGTAAAACCTTTATCTCTAATATTTTCCATAGTAATAAAATAAAATATGTCACAGGGTATGTATATCTTACCCTCCTATTGTGCAGTGGTTATAGTAGTTGTACACTACGATTGCCTCCTTTGGTCTCTTGGCAAAGATGTCGACAATGCGGATTTGTAGGGGCTTCTGAACTTTTCCCCAAGTCTCTTGTGCCTTGGCCCATGAACCACATCAGCAGCAGCCTCCAGTTGCTTCCCCTTGCCCTTTTCCTTTGCCTTTTCCGTTTCAGCCAGCTCTTTGTCCTTCTGTGCAGCAGCCCCTGCATGTTCTTCATGCATGGCTCCCGCAACACCAATTTCCTGTACCTCCTCTGACCCAATGAGCACTTCCTTCTCCTTGTGTGAATCAGGCACTGCAGGTTCTTCATCATTGTCTTTCTCAGTTTCAACGTCATCCAACTCCTCTGAACTTATCAGCTTGAATGATGGAATTGTCAAATCCGGAGACTTTCTGGCCTTCTTCCTTGTTGTTGGTGTTGGGGGTGTTGGTGCGGGGGGTGTTGGTGCTGGGGGTGTTGGTGCGGGGGGTGTTGGTGCTGGGGGTGTTGGTTCCTTGTCCTTAGTCCCAACGACAGTCTCCTGCACAACGCCTTGTGCCCTCTCTTTCTCCAGCTCTTGAACTTTATCTCTTTCCTCTTCTCTGTCACTGAGCACGTCAATACACTGATTCATAACTGTGTTTACATCTTCCCAAGTTTGTGTGGTATCGATGCCCTGTGTCGCCCTAGAAGTGGAAGCTTCAGCATTTGAGAACTTAATCTTTTCTTTTGAAGCATCAGCCTTCTCCACCTGTCTCAAGCATTCTATGAGATGTGGATCGCTCCAGAAAGGGTGGTCGGCATCATTCCATATCTTCTCAAATTCGCTTATTTCCTCTTCTTCGGCCTTTTTTGTTGCCAATCAGCGTTTGGGCTGTTTTGATCATGCTCTTCACCTTGGGCTCTGCATTGAATTCAATTGGCAAGTTTTCCACCATTGCAGTCAGTTTCAACATTTCGGTGGCCACTACAATCTGTTGTTGGGTGAAGTTATTAAGTCAGTCCTGCATACAAGACAACAAGTTTATGTGAACCTTAACTATAAATGAACCTCAATCTGTAAATTAATGAACCTTGCTGTGTAAACTGATGAACCCACTATACTATTTTTTGGACTTGAAGCTTGATGTTTACCTGTAGCTTGTTGTTCATGTATCCCTGTTCTCTTCCCTCCTTTGATGTTCTTGGGTTTTGAAGAGTTCCTAATCCAAATTCTCCACTCTTTATCTCCCTCATCTCCCTTTCTTCCAAACTCTCGTCTGTCCATCCTAGGTACACTGGTGTATTATTGGGGTTTGTATTTCCGAAGACAGATACCCTGTCTAAATACAACAACTGCATAGAAGTTCATACATACATTAGTATACACATGACATTGAAAGTAATACACAGTAGTAGATGTTACTTATACTCAATGAACCTGTTACTTATTCTCAATGAACCTGGTAGTTGTAAATGATGAACCTAGTAGTTATAACTAATGAATCCAATGATTGGTCAGAGTAGACTCACTACTAACTGTTGCTACAAGTCAAAACAAATGAACCTGCATTAGAAAATTAATGAACCTACAAGACAACACCAATGAACCTGGTCGATTCTTGAAGTGTATAAGCTATTGTATGTCTGATGAACTTGTTCCTTATACTCAATGAACCTGTTAGTTGTAATTGATGAACCTAGTAGTTATAACTCATGAACCCAATGCTTGGACATAGTACACTCACTACTAACTGTTGCTACAAGTCAAACCAATGAACCTGCATTAGAAACTAAATGAACATGCAAGACAGCCCCAATGAACCTGGTCGATTTTTGAAGTGTATAACCTATTCTATGTCTGATGAACCTGTTTCTTATACTCAATGAACTTGTTAGTTATAAATGATGAACCTAGTAGTTATAACTAATGAACCCAATGCTTGGACAAAGTACACTCACTACTAAATGTGGCTACATGTCAAACCAATGAACCTGCATTAGAAAATAAATGAACCTGCAAGACAGCACCAATGAACCTGGTTGATTTTTGAAGTGTATAATACATTCTATGTCTGATGAACCTGTTCCTTATACTCAATGAACCTGTTAGTTGTAAATGATGAACCTAATAGTTATAACTCATGAACCCAATGCTTGGACAGAGTACACTCACTACTAACTGTTGCTATAAGTCAAAACCAATGAACCTGCATTAGAAAATAAATGAACCTGCAAGACACAGTAGTAGATGTTTTTAACAAAAAAAATTAAACAAGAGTTTTTTACCACAAGGAAGACGATTGGGCCTCTATAGAACCTCTCTTTCTTGGCCTTCCATTCGTTTGTTGTATGAGGCAAGACACTCATTACAAACCGACACCAGTTGTATCCTTTTACGTCCTCAACGTCGCTGATCATCATGTGCTGTGGAATAGTTCCTTTTTGGTTGCTCTCGACGAGCACATACATGAACATGACGAGGAACGGCCTTTTGAACCAGAGTTTGTCGGTGCAGGTTTTGAGCTTGGCTGCCAGATGACTTGGCCTGATTTGCTTGATGTTGTCGAAATAGTCTTTCCATTCCTTTATAATGGCGTCGTCAGCAACCTCTTTGCCTCTCCTTTCCATTGTCCTCTGGCCTCTAGGGATCATGAGCACCCTCTGGACTTCCTCCTCTGTCACCTTAATGGTGCTGCCATCCCCCAGCTTTATCTCACACCTGACCTCATCATAGTGTTCGAGGATCCAGAAAGCGAGGCAGTGAGGCACCCCTTTAATTTTTAAATCCAGCATGCTCTCAAATCCCATCTCCCTAATCCACACCTTAGCATGTGCCTTCATATTTTCAGGGATAGCTTCCAGCGCATTGACAAACACTTTTGGGATATTCCTAGTGTTCAACCACATGTACTGGGAGCCATCGTCTTCTGTCTTTATCTTGAGGTGGGCAGGGATTATCTCCAACTGCTTGATGTCCTTTGTTTCTCTCTGCTTCTCCTTTTTTTTTCTTGGTACCTTCATCTTTCCTCTTTCCTTCACTACAACCCATTTTCCTTTGTTGGTCTTCTTGGCGGTTTCTTCCTCGTCAACCTCAATTTTCCGTTTCCCCTTGTCCTTCCTCCCTTCAATCTGTGTAGTCTTTGGTTTCTTCCTCAAGTTGTCCTCAAACTCCTCTTCACTTGAACTCTCTAACTGAACTGATGCATCTGGCTGAATTGCAGCCATTGACCTTGTGGTTGGTTTTGTTGGTTGTACGTCGTCGGAACCGCCCGATGAGGTTGTGTCATTGTTCTCCTGCAAAAATGTTGTGCCACGTTGGAGAAGGTGTTGACTTGCAACGGCTGGTCTAGTGCATGGTCTGGTGGATGCTGTGTTTTCAGAACTCTGAGACGAACTGCTCTTCTTGTCTTTCTGTGAGCTGAGGTTGTCTTTGTTTTCAACCTCCTTTCCCTTCCCCTTGCCTTCTACTTCTAAACGCAATTCATCTGCTTGAATGGTTGGTGTCTCTGCAGTGGTGTTGACTGGTGTAGAAGACTGAGAAAGCTTCTCATCTTCAGGTTTTTCTTCAGAGTTTGCTGTTTCGGTGCACTGCTTTTTTTGTGGAGGTTGTTCTGATTTTGAAGCTTGACCCTTCGAAACCTTGTTCTCTGGATGTATCTGTCTCTTACGACTCCTCATCTTTTGTCTCGGCCTTCTTGTGGCTTTTTTAGTTGGTGTTGTCCTCTTTTGGGGTTGTGTTCTCTTTACAACAGACTTCTTAGCAGAGAGTATCCTTATCAGTGGAATGTCATCACTGCTTGTACTCTATGTACTCTCATATTGCACCTCAATGTCTTTGTGTATAAGCCTTTTGCATCGTCGGGATTGACTAGTCGAGCCTGCTAAGAGAAACATGACAATTGTAAGACCAACTTCAGACTATGTAGTAAACTGTAACAATACCCTGTCTAAATACAACAACTGCATAGAAGTTCATACATACATTAGTACACACATGACATGGAAAGTAATACACAGTAGTAGATGTTACTTATACTCAATGAACCTGTTACTTATATTTAATGAACCTAGTAGTTGTAAATGATGAACCTAGTAGTTATAATTCATGAACCCAATGCTTGGTCAGAGTATACTCACTACTAAATGTTGCTACAAGTCAAAGCAATGAACCTGCATGAGAAAATTAATGAACCTGCAAGACAACCCCAATGAACCTGGTCGATTTTTGAAGTGTTTAACCTATTCTATGTCTGATGAACCTGTTTCTTATACTCAATGAACCTGTTAGTTGTAAATGATGAACCTAGTAGTTATAACTAATGAACCCAATGCTTGGACAAGTACACTCACTACTGACTGTGGCTACAAGTCAAACCTGAACCTGCTTTAGATACTAAATGAACATGCAAGACATCACCAATGAACTTGGTCGACTTTTGAAGTGTATAACCTATTCTATGTCTGATGAACTTGTTCCTTATACTCAATGAACCTGTTAGTTATAAATGATGAACCTAGTAGTTATAACTAATGAACCCAATGCTTGGACAGAGTACACTCACTACTAACTGTGGCTACAAGTCAAACCAATGAACCTGCTTTAGATACTAAATGAACATGCAAGACAACACCAATGAACATGTTCTATGTCTGATGAACATGTTCCTTATACTCAATGAACCTGTTAGTTGTAAACGATGAACCTAGTAGTTATAACT
Source organism: Rheum nobile (assembly GCA_027886185.1). Taxonomy (NCBI): domain Eukaryota; kingdom Viridiplantae; phylum Streptophyta; class Magnoliopsida; order Caryophyllales; family Polygonaceae; genus Rheum; species Rheum nobile. Next base: position 67,444 of record WOAB01000191.1, on the reverse strand, counting down.
CGATGATGAACCTCTAACTCGATGATGAACCTCACTGAAAAATGCATGTCAGGTAAACACAGGCATGAAGTCCCGTAAAAGGAAATGAACCCCCAACACCTAAAATGAACCCCAGGTAAACCTGATTTTTCATCACAAAGGGATGAACTCTTTAAGAAGATAATGAACCTCCAAGTCCCAGATGAACCTCAGGAAACGACACGAACATAGAATTCTGAAGACGAAAACAATGTCGCAAGGAAAAAAAAATACTCAAGAAACCTTAACATTGATCTATGTGTTTCTAATGGTGCAACAACGTTTAAGGAACTTTCGAAACCTTGATTTTCGAGTAATCTATGTGTTTTCGTGAAATTGAAACCCTAAATGTGTTATTCGAACCTCCAAAGTCCTCTCCACTGTAATCTGTGTCGCTCATGTTGTTTTTTCGTTGTATTTGCTTGTAATGGTTCAATTCAGAGCGTCTGAGTGCGTCGAATGGTGTTCTCCTCTTCAACTATGATCGTCTTTCTCAATCGATTTCTGTGTTTCGCTCACCTCGCCTTCGCCTCTTCAACTGGTGTGGATACTTGGGTTTCAGAGAGTCTGAGAGGGTCTTGGCGCCGGTTAGGGGTAAGGGCAATCGTGTAATACCACGTTCAAATTACTCCAAATTACAAGTTTGCCACCGCGTCTCAACTTCCCCGTTTATCCCGTTTTCCTTCTCGTTCAATCGTGGCCATCCATCTCGTCCATCCTAAGGCTGCGGTTTATGTGTAGGGTTTATCTTAAGGGCTGATTGTATCGGAACGGCCCTCCATAAATTCTAGTAGTCATCATAATTTTCAAAATTATCAACAAATATTTAAAAACTTGAAAAAAAGGTTATCAGATATATGCCTTCATTTTTTTATAAAAAAAAATAGAAAACTAGCTAGAAATTCACAAGGATATCAAACAAGTTCTTAATTGTGCTAAATGTAAATCAAACCGGATCAGATAGAAACCTACAAACGTCTTAATTATTGCTTTCCTTCTGGGAAAAAAATATGAATTTTACATAATAAAATGATGATTTTCTTAATTACAATTTTACAATGAATTCACTGCTGATAAAACCACAAACCAAACAACCAAAGAATCCTGCAAAAAATATATCCTAATCCCAGCTAAGTTGTACTGATTTCCTCTGCAGCTTCAGTAATCAGAAACTCAAAAGAATTTGAATGAAACAAGTAAAGGAAACTCCTCTACTTTTGAAGAAGCTCAAGTGCTTCCAACAAGATTGCTCTGAATCTCCTCACATCAATCCTTACATTCTGTCCATCCAAGTAAAACTTCTTGAACTCAGGCCAAGCCAAATGCTTCAACGACGTTGAGTTCTTCATCACCGGATCATCCACGAAAAACTCGTCTCCTAAAGAACTCTCCTTCCTACACACCTTATACTCCAAATACCTCAAATTCATGGCCTTCGCCGGCAACTCATAGTAATTCCTTGATCCCCACTCAAGCCCCATCGGCACAACTTGAACCAAGACGGCGTTTTCTGGAAGAAACACCGCGTTTGTCAACCCTGCGCCGTGCACACCCACCATAACATCAAAGGAGTTGACAACCCTTGAAAACTCCCCCACAACCCTACTCGCTTCCACGACCGCCACGTCATAGCCTAATCCCCTGGCCTCGGCTGCCAACTCATCTTCATTCAGCATAGCGCGTCGACTTCCCTTCCTTGATATGATCATCAGCCTTGGCTTCTCAATCACATTCTCCACTTTACTCCTCTTCAAGGAGTATGCATTTCTTACAAATGCTGTGAAGCTTGTCATGGAGTAGCCTTGTGGGGTCTTAGAAGGGTCAATATTGAAATCCAAGTGGTTCTTTAGGCCAATTACCGCGCTTTTGAAGCAATGTACTTCGTTCGAGTTGTCCATGTCTACTATAGAGTAGTTGGAGAGTGAGTCCAAGAAGGGCTTGTGCTTGATTACCCACTTAGGGTTTAGGCTTGTGATGAGGAATTGAGCCTCGCCATTGAAGGGTTTGGTGGTGATGTAGAGAGGGACTAAAACGTCTGAGAATTCATGGAAGATGTTTCCTACATACCCACCAGCGGAAAAGATGATGGCCGGAATTTTGTGGTTGATTGTGCAATTTGGCATCTCATCAAGGCCAAAAGAGGAAGGGGATCCTAATGACAACTCTTTTCCCTTCTTCATGACGGTTCTATCCACTTTACGTGCGTATGGCCTTAATTTCAACGTGGATTTGTAGCTTCCTCCAACGTTGTTTAAGATGGAGGGTGAGATGTAGATAGATGATGAGTTCCCATGGATCCTCACGTCGCCATTGATCTCACAATAGTCTGATCTTGGAAGGGAGAAATTGCATATACCTGCCGGAAATGACCCGGAATTCTTTGTTAAATATATGCATGTACAAGATTTGTACTAACATTGCAATGAGTAAGCACGAACAAGGTTTCATTATAAAATTATTTGAAAATAGGATGAGTAATCCATCAATCATATATATTAGGATTAGTTATATGGATATTGATCATGTGAAAATCATTATTACCATATAAAATAAGAATAATACACGTACAAGCAAGAACTTGAGCACATATAGGCAACAACTTATGTACTTTTAAAACTCATGTACAAAAAAACAAAAATGTATGCACTTTTTAAATGTATAAAAATTCACGCTCACAAAGTCAAAAACTTATGCATTTGCAAACAAAAATTATGCATATTCTAAAGTGCATAAGTTTTTGTCTATATGTATATAATTATGTTTCAACTCTCGGTATGACATAAGTATTTCAACAGTTTACCTGGCGGCGGTTCTGAAGTGTTCCTTTCACTAAAAGACGTGTATCTTGGATCATTGCGTGTGTCAATGATCAAAAACTCCTTTAGATTGAGACTTGTGATCTGAAAATTCACTGCCAAAAGGAAGATATTTTATGGATCTATACTCTTATATTGAGATTGGAGATCAAGAGAAGTATTAAAGTTGTATGTTGCAAGCTTACCAATAGAGAGAGGACCCATGTAGGAATTCAAAAGAGCAAAGAAGCTCATTACCATAACAAAGCAACCCGAGAATGCCCATTTGGGCAGCTTCTTCTTCTCATGCTTGATGAAGCTTCTAGCGACGAACTGATCGCCGCCACGCATGTTTCTCTTATTGACAAAATTTGATTTCTCTTAAGGGATTATAAGATGTATATATAGACCAATGTTATATAGTTTGGGAAGTTTATGCAAGTTGGTGGGATTTTGTTCATGGCTATTGAAATGTCACAGTTGTCTTAACTGTCAAATAAGGGATGATTGGAAGGGAATGTGTTGAGGAATCTCTTCATTCTTTGTGATTGCTCCCCACGTTTGTTTGTCTTCTTTGGTAACATTTCTTCTACCTCCCCCATATGTTTGTTACATATAAAAGGATTTTTTGTGGGTGGTATTAATATTGACTTATTATTTAGAGATGAATATGTTGGTACGCTCTCAAAGTCCGTAGACCCATAGACTGGGGTTCGTGCGGACACGAGCGCATAGGCATAGATAGGCCTAGTACATAAGTCCAATGAAGTTCCATCCTAAAATCAATTGAGTAGCCCATCAAGCTTATATACTAGGACAAGTTATGTCCCAACTTTCGACGTGAGACATTTATATTTCAACAGCCAAGATTAGGGCTGTTCAAAATTGGCCCGGGCCAGAAAACCGGACTGGACCGGACCGGTGAAATTCCGGTCCGGTCCAAGGATTTCCCTTAATCCGGTTCCGGTCCAAAACCGGTCCGGACCGGTGGACCGGATTTTTTTTAAAAAAAATTATATGTTTTTTGGAGATTTATATGTATTTTTTTTATAGATATTTTTTTAATTTAATAAGTTATGAGTATATATGTTTTATAGATATTTTTTTATAGATTTTAAATAATAATTTATTTATTTTTAAATAAAATCCGATCCAATCCGGTCTTAGACCGGTCCGACCTCCGGTCCACCATTTTCAAAAAATCCGGTCCGGACCGGATGAACACCCCTAGCCAAGATTATATAGGCATAGTTTATTGTAATCATACTAAACAATAGTTCATTTCAAATTTGGTAACCTTATTACATGCTTAGTATGATTTGCCGGCCTAAATTTATGGTATGGTGATATTAATTTAGATTAGAAACATTATAGGGGAAGTGGGAAATTAAACTAATGAAATTGCACTCCTTAAACAATTGCATTGTAATTCAGGTGAGGGGGTACGTGGGAGAGTGGGGTTTACATGGAGTTTCATATAAGCCTCACGTAGACGGTAGTTGCATAATTGATTATTTGTCTGGTTAGAGAATTTACAAAAGATAATTATATAAAGTAAGGGATAATTATTTTTTTAAATGAATATCTGATACTCTTACGCGTTTATAAAACACAATGAATATTTCAGGTTAGATTACATATATATATGTTTTGTTCTCGAAACAAGACTTCAAGCCTATTCATTAGAGATTTTAGGGCTTGTTTGGTACTCTTTTAAGTTTCCAATATAATGTTTTTTCAAAATTAAATATATATATATTTTTAAATTTTAGTTAACAGTTTTAAAAAATAAGATAATTAATAGAATGTGGTATGTTCTAAAACAATTATATTAGCAAATTTAAAAAATGCTTTAAAATTAAAAACTAATCTTACGGTTACCAGAAATGAACCTGTTTATTTTTCCGTCGGTGGATTTTTTATTTTTTTTAGGTTGAATTTTATTATATTTAAAATACAATAAGTTGTTGAATAAAAACCTGCTTATCACATATTTTTTTATTGAAATGGGCTAGTAAATGCAATCTAAAACCCAAAATCTAAGTCGGCCCAATTTGCGTAAACAAACGGCCCAAAGTTGGTCAATAATCCTAAAACCCAAAAGAAACCCTAGCTCACAATTCAATCCATTCATCTTCCTCTGTATATAAAACCTCAGATCAATCTCTTCTCCGTCACACTCTCTGTATCTTTAGCTATTCTCGCGCCGCAGAGGAAAACACCAAACTACCAGCCATGGGAGAACAGCTCGTGCTACGCGGCACCATGAGGGCCCACACCGACATGGTCACGGCCATCGCCGCCCCCATTGACAACGGCGACATGATCGTCTCGGCTTCTCGCGACAAATCCATCATCCTATGGCACCTCACCAAGGAAGACAGGGTTTACGGTGTTCCCCGCCGCCGTCTCAATGGCCACTCTCACTTCGTCGAGGACGTCGTCCTCTCCTCCGACGGTCAATTCGCTCTCTCCGGTAGCTGGGACGGTGAGCTCCGCCTCTGGGATCTCGCTACCGGCACCACCACCCGCCGATTCACCGGTCATACCAAGGATGTTCTTTCAGTCGCCTTCTCCATTGACAACCGTCAGATCGTGTCTGCTTCCCGTGACAAGACAATTAAGCTGTGGAACACTCTAGGTTTGTCATCTGTTTTCGTACAAAAGTTCAATCTCGCAGTTTAAGATTGGATACATTTTGGAATATAGGAAAAAGGTTGATGTTTGTAGCTATAATTCGATGAACTACAATTGCTGACATTTAGATCATAGATGATGAAGCCTTTGGACTTCTGTAATAGTAGTTTCCTCAATATAATAGATTAGATATCTAGATTTGAAGTGGCATTGAATTGCTAGTGAAGTAGGAATTTTTCTGATATGTATGCAGTATGCTGTATGCATATAGATATCTGGTTGGTCGGTTTTTCTTAAAGTCTGGATATTACATTGAGGCTTGTTTGGATGCATTGTTCAAATTTGATTGTCCATGCCTATAAGATTTGCCGATTGTGTAGGTGAATGCAAGTACACCATCCAAGACGGTGATGGTCACTCTGAATGGGTCAGCTGTGTCCGCTTCAGCCCCAACACTCTTCAGCCAACTATTGTCTCTGCTTCATGGGACAAAACCATCAAAATATGGAATTTGTCAAACTGCAAATTGAGAAACACCCTAGCTGGCCACGCTGGTTATGTGAACACCGTTGCTGTTTCTCCTGATGGTTCACTCTGCGCCAGTGGTGGAAAAGATGGCAAGATCTTGTTGTGGGATTTGTCTGAGGGAAAGCAGCTCTACTCTCTTGATGCTGGCAACATCATCCACGCCCTGTGCTTCAGCCCCAACAGGTACTGGCTTTGTGCTGCCACTGAGAGTGCTATTAGGATCTGGGATTTGGAGAGCAAGACTGTTGTTGAGGAGTTGAAGGTTGATCTCAAGGCTGAGGCTGATCTTGCTGAGGGAGCTACCAATGCTTCCAAGAAGAAGGTATGCTTTCTCACTAATTTGCTGTTGATTTCTACTTTGCATTTGTAGTTCAGCATTGGTTTTATTATTGGTCGCATACCATGAAACAATCAATTGTATTATCTATTACACATGTACTAATGTCATTAGACTGGTATCTAGTTGCTGGTGAGTGATTACTCCTCAGATGTGAATTTAGTGCTTCCCCTTCTTCACTGTTGGAAGTTAGCTTGGACATTCTAGGTTTACTCTCTTGAGATAGCTTGTCAGTGCATTGCAGTAGATGTTATTATGTTATGCCCATTGATTTTTGATTTCTGCTATCATCTTATTGGCATTTTGTAAGATACTGTGGTGACTGCACTTGTGTTTGTGGCTACTCTATTAGCCATGCATGCACATGCACTGGATAAGTACAATAGTCTAATGTTTCTGGTGTTCTGTGTCCAGATTATCTACTGCACAAGTTTGAGCTGGAGTGCTGATGGAAGCACATTGTTCAGTGGCTACACCGATGGTGTGATCCGGGTTTATGGAATTGGCCGTTACTAGAAAAATGCTTCTATTGCGACGTACAATCTTCTACTTTAGTTTTATGTTTTCTTGAGTTCTGAGTTGGAACATGCTCTGCAGATTTTGTTAGGCTACTACAACAGTCTTTGGCATTAGCTGCCCAGCCTTTTTCTGTCATGTTATCTTTTTTTGGATATTTATGAAATTTACCAAGGATACTGTATTCCTTCGCCAGCAGTCCTGGCAAATGCTACTAGAGGAATGCGTGTTTTTGCAACTGAATATTTTAGTCAGTAATTTTGATAAGCACGAAATAGAGCTTGTGGCAATTAGATGCCATCTTTTATATATTACTTGAATACTACTCGTTGGCCACAACAACGTTCCTAGTGAATAACTTGACCCCGAATTGATCATACGAGTATATGACATTAACGAATTTTGTACCTTGGTTAAATGAAGAAATAGTTGGGTCTTCAAGATCATTTTACAATGAAAAATTAACAAGAAATACCCATTTTGGTGCCCAAAATTGCAAAGTGGGTATTTTTTTTAGGATATGAATGCAATATCCATTTTATACCAAATAAGGGTAAAATTATCTATTTTTGGAATTTTGGAGAAAAGGTAAAATAAAATTTGAATTTATCTTTTCTTTTCACTCTTATACTTTAAAATATATAAATTTATTTCTGAAATTGTTAGGGTTTGAAGGTGGAAGGTGAGGCGGTTGACGGCGGGGGGAGCGAGGTCGAGATTTGGCCGACGAGAGGGAGTCGAGAGGCCGACGAGATCTGGCCAGATCGAGGTCGAGATTTGGCCGACGAGAGTTCGATCGAGAGATCTAGGTCTGGAGAGCGGTGGGGATCGAGGCGGTCTGGAGAGGCGGTGGTTGACGGCGGGGGGGGGGGGGGGTGATCGAGGCGGTGGGGATCGAGGCGGAGAGCGAGTTGTGGGAGAGATCGAGGTCTGGGGGGATCTAGGTCTGGAGAGATCAAGAGATCTGGCCGACGAGATCGAGGTGGAAGAGGCGGGGGGAGAGGGAGTTTGGCGGTGGGGATCGAGGCGGAGAGCGAGTTGTGGGAGAGATCGAGGTCTGGGGGGATCTAGGTCTGGAGAGATCAAGAGATCTGGCCGACGAGATCGAGGTGGAAGAGGCGGGGGGAGAGGGAGGTTGCCGGAGAGGGAGGTCGGGAGGGAGGTCGGAGAAGACGACCAATTTCAGAAATCAAATTCGTTGTTTCTTACCCCCAATTTCATATCTCCAACAACTGATTTTTGTGGAGTACGATCAATTTCATAATTGGATTTGGAACTTGAGCTGTTGATTGAAAACCCCAATTTCAGAACTGGATCTGTGGAGTACTGATTTCTGTGAACTTGAGCTGTTGATTGAAAACCCTAACATTGAACTGGATCTGGATCTGGCCGGAGAAGGCGTTGGACTGGAAAGATGATGGAGATGGAACCAGAACTCCATGAAATGGTAAACGGAGCGAGGTCAGAGAAGACGACCACATATAGTTTAGGATATTTTTAATTTAATTTTATCTTTTTATTTATAGAAAATAAATTCATTTTCAGATTTTTTGATTTAAAAAAAAGGTTAAAGAAAATCCAAAAAAAATACTTTAGGATATTTTTGCAATATCCAAAAAAAGAATACCCACTTTGCAAATTTCAATACAAAAGTGGTATACTTTTGCAAATTGGCCTTTTACAATTGGTGGATTTTCCTTCAACTCTTTTATTTTCAACAGATTTTTACATTACAGGTTCAATAATTTAACGAGCAATAATAATAGACTTTTAACCGAACAATTAGACTAAATACTATTTTGCCACATAGATTTTCTATTTAAAAATCAGTGGAAAATATAAGAGTTGGAGAAACATCAGCAACATTGGAGATGCAGGTTAGTTGAACCATGAGAAACATCAGCTTGGTGGCAAAAAAAAATACTGTACTGTAGCAGACTTTAAGATATGATTCCGAAAGCTCTTCACATTATTTCCTCATGTTGCCCTTTTCATTTTGTTGGATTATTGTACAAGAAATATTGGCTACCTTTGAAGGTTGTATTTAGGATTGTTTGGAGTGTACCGTATGTCATTTCTAAGACACATGTTTGATTACGGTTACCCATGTTTAATGATATGAAAACATTACTTGTTAGGTAGCCATAAATTAACTAAGGATTTGTTTGATAAATTAACTTATAAAGACATTATTGGTGATAAATGGACTTTTTAAGAAAAAGAGGTTTTATAACTTCGGTTTTTGTGCTCAAAAAGGATGTTTTAAGCTTGTAATTTTGTAAAAGAATGTCATTATAAATTGTGATAGCCAAACACGATTTGTTCTAAAAACTTCTTTATAATTTACAATGCCATTATAAATTACTATGACAAACAAACCCTAAAAATTAACTAATTAGTTCCAAGACTCGTATTAACCTAGCATCAACAAATTAACTAAAAACACCTTTCATGAATGAAAAAGGTGCTTCGTTAGAACATAACCATAAATCAACATTGCGTAGAACAAAAAACAAGTCAGGTTGAATGTAAAACCATTTGAGTAGGTCTTCAACAAAATTGCAACATGTTCACCTGAACACCTAGAACAACATACAATTAGGCAGAAGATGCTACTAATAGCGGCCAATACCATAAACCCTAATGACACCGTCAGTGTAGCCGCCGAACAAAGTACTTCCATCAGAACTCCAGCTCAAACTTGTGCAATAGATAACCTGAATAAAACAATGAAAGATCAGTATAAGCCTGTTACATGAAGAACAACAATGGCTAACTGAAATATTGTCACAAACTAGTTCAAAAGAAGCAATTGCAACTTAAAACTTCAACTCAAACTTGCTGATCTATCAACTGGAGTACTCAAAATACACATTATAGAAAAGAAGTCCATTGAAGCAAAATACAGAACTCCAATCACCACATTTCACACTAATAGGTCTTACCAAATAAGGTATCTACATGGAAGGCAAAACAAATATTGCAATGCTAGTAAAATGAACTCCTGAAGCTAAAATCTTATTGAAGTATACTACAAATTTCATATGATAGGGCATAAAGAACCACAAACATCACTATGCAGTATCAGGACCATAACACATCTCCAAGTATACACTATAGATTGTTTAAATATATGAATCTACATTGCATCAAGAACAAATACAACAATGTAATGCCAAATCCAAGACAATAAGACAATCACAAACATGAAAATTAACACAAGGGACAGCTAAAAAATCAGAAACATGTAATTGACAGCAAATACCTTCTTTTTGGTAGCACCGGCAGCACCCTCAGCAAGATCAGCCTCTGCCTTAAGGTCAACCTTCAACTCATCAACAATAGTCTTGCTCTCCAAATCCCAGACCCTAATGGCGTTCTCAGTGGCAGCACAAAGCCAGTATCTGTTGGGGCTGAAGCAGAGGGAGTGGATGATGGTGCCCGCCTCAAGGGAGTACAACTGTTTGCCCTCAGACAAATCCCACAACAAGATCTTACCATCCTTTCCTCCACTGGCGCAGAGTGAACCGTCAGGAGAAACAGCAACAGTGTTCACATAGCCAGCATGGCCAGCTAGGGTGTTCCTCAATTTACAGTTTGACAAATTCCATATCTTGATGGTTTTGTCCCATGAAGCTGAGACAATAGTTGGCTGAAGAGTGTTAGGGCTGAAGCGGACACAACTGACCCATTCAGAGTGACCATCACCTTCCTGGATGGTGTACTTGCATTCACCTACACAATCACCACAGAAAGTTAAATGCCCAGACAGTCAAACAGCTTGAGTATTAGGCACAATGCATACTCGTCAAATCTATTTTGGTTTCATAACATTGCTACGGAAAATATTTAAAATCTATCAACTTTTTAGCATAACTATCAAGCCAGATCCCTTGATAGAGATTAAATCTTTATCCCCCAGTCACTTAATCTACTCTTTTTAAAAACATCTTCTACAGTGGAGAAATAATTTTTCATAATCTCATGATGAATTGAACAATGTTACTAATCCACATGCCAATACATATATAATTATATATCCTCACATAATACATCAGAGGAGAGCATTCTACCACCAAATCAACATTGAACCTACATATTCGACAAGCAAACTAAAAATCCCAATGAAGTAATCTACATTTGAGATACTACGCAAATGGGGAGGCTGCATCTAAAGATCAACAAAATGAGCTACTCAAGTTAGATTCATCATCAAAGAACCGTATTTTTGTTCTTTAATACTAGAAACTAAAATGAGAGAGATTTTGAAGCAGAAAATACTAACCGAGAGTATTCCAGAGCTTGATGGACTTGTCACGGGAGGCAGACACGATCTGGCGGTTGTCAAGGGAGAAGGCAACGGAGAGAACATCCTTGGTGTGGCCGACGAAGCGGCGGGCGGTGGTGCCGGCAGCGAGGTCCCATAGGCGGAGCTCACCGTCCCAGCTACCGGAGAGAGCGAATTGGCCGTCGGAAGAGAGGACGACGTCCTCGACGAAGTGAGAGTGGCCGGTGAGACGGCGGCGGGGAACGCCGTAAACTCTATCATCCTTGGTGAGGTGCCAGAGGATGATGGATTTGTCGCGGGAAGCCGAGACAATCATGTCGCTGTTGTCAATGGGGGTGGCGATGGCCGTGACCATGTCGGTGTGGGCCCTCATGGTGCCGCGTAGCACGAGCTGTTCTCCCATGGCTGCGCAAGCTTGGTAGCGTGTACGTAGCGGCGCGAGGAGAGTGAGAGCTAAAAGGGGGAAATGGAGATCTGAGATTTATATATCGAGGAAGGGGATGAATTGTGTGCGAGCTAGGGTTTTGTATTGGGCTTCCAACATTTCTGGTGAAATTTGGGTCGTTTAGGTATTGGGCTTTTCAAATGTGATTATCCCATCGTGTATATAACCAATTTCTCCTATTTTTAAGATGCCCTTTTGTTATAATCTTTGTCAGATTATCCCTTTTGTTTGCATAACTCTTGGATTTTGAAACTATTTGCAGAATTTTGAAAGGCTTACTATTGACCCTTTACTTCGAGTGTACTTTCCATATTAAGTCCAAATTGATTAATAATCTAAAAAATTGATTATAATAATGAAAACCTTGTTTAAGTAATTCGTCACATTACTGACTCTCATCTTGGTTGCATAGTTTGGTCCAACTCTCTTATTTTATCTAATCTTACAACCGGTGAAAGACTCCAAAACAACTTTTCTATTAATGCATCTAACATACAAAACATACATTTTGTAAGCAAATCTAAGTCATTAATTCCAATATATATACTGAATGAATAAAATTAAGATAATATTCAACATTATTTTACATTAGCACAAAAGTTCTTAGCTAAGCCTTCCAACACTTTAACACTAAACTCCTCATTAACTGTAACATGACTATAATGTTTTCTTAGTGTCAACACAATGAACCATTGTGGTCGCCTATGAGATGGCATTCATTTCTGGACGCCATTGAAGCCTTGCTGCCACCAGAGGACATATGTAAAAGCTAAGATATGAGTTGGTAAAGAAACCTACAACCAATGAAGCATGGTCAGTTGAGCTTGACAACCTCACTATACTTATAGCATAAAAACACACCGTGATCTTACCTCGGCACCATAAATGTACATTTCAAGAATTATAGAGTGCTAGAAATATGGGTTAATCAATGTGTTCTTCATGTTTCTTCAATCTCCAGTACTGCATTAAACCCAAATGCATTTCCAGGGGAGAATGATAGTTTGAGTTCTGCTTCCGTCTGAGTTGTGCTGATCTTATTGTCCTTGACTGCAAGGTTTTCCTACATTGGCCAACAAAAGACCAAATCAAATTTGTATTTTCTGGTAAAAATAAAGCTACTCGTCTAGCTATATCTTGGATGAAGAAATATATGCGCACTCGTTATACATTGTTTAAAACAAATAAAGTGACTTGCCTTCTTGACATAATCAAACAAAACGGATGTGACAATCTCTTGGATGGTAAATTTTGTGACACGCTCTTCTCCAATCATATTCAACAGTAGGCCCTTTGGAACCTGTAGAAATTCGAAATCAGTATCCTACTAGTTACAATCAGAATCAAACCCTAGGGATTCTTGTCCGTAACCGCCACGTCAGCCTGCCGTGGAGAATTTGACTTTTTTTTACATACCTGTGAAGTCTTTCCTGAATTAAGCACAGACAAAAAAGAAGGTTAGGTTGTTATTCATCAGGGGAGCCAATAATGAGGCAACAAACATAGATAAAAGTATTTTTAAAAAATAAATTTGAGCAGTAAAATTTTGAAACAGTTGCATGAAAATTACCTGCATCCCTTGACAAAACCAAATTTTTAGAAAATCTCTATCATTCTTTCAATTTCTTTTTCTAGGTGAAAGTTTAGTTCTAAGAATAAGACCTATCAAGTATCACTCATGTTGAGTGTTGACTATCACCTTGCCTGATGTATAGAGAGAAACTTATACTGGCTTGATTTTCTATAGCATAAATTAAATCAGAGCTAGTAAAGTAGAAGTCTATATTAGGATCTTTCTTTTTTTCATGATAGAAGGATGCATCTTTTTTATGATAGTCAAGAAAGATCTATACATGCAGGAGGGTAAGAAAATTTCCCAAAAACATTGAATTACAAAGAAAATACTGAGAAAAGTTTGAATTGCATAAAGATTTGATATGCAGCTCATCCAAACCTAAGATGTATGTTATAAATTGCAATCAATACCTCCTTTCTGCCTACGGAACCCAGGTATAGGCGGTGCTGAACGAGCCAAGTTTGTCAAGATCACATCAAATGCTTTCTGTGTCTCTTCCCCTGGCAAGTCCACTCTTAACTGGAAAGATTATGCATAGAAATTCACAGGTTAGAACATAAACTAACATCTAATCTTGATTTTGTATTCACGATAAGTACATGGCAGCAAGTGTAAATACATGGATTAACTAGAATGTTGCTTCATAAATGTGCCTTTAGGCAAGGGAGAATTTTGCACAATCCCTTCCCTGTCACGAGCATCACAAACTGCATACATGTAGATCTTAATCTTGGGACTTACTTGTATCTCACTCGCCTCATTTGATTCTACAACTATATCAACCGTTTTGAACCTGAGTTTACTGTCCTCAGCATCAACCATTGAGGCCTCAAAACCTTACAAGAACAAATCATCATAACAAAACATGAACCAGAATAAGAAGAGTCGAGTATGGAAAAGATTTAGAGAAGCAGTCCACCTGAACTAGTAGCTGAGGGGGGACTCAAAATCCTTCTGTTCTTATGCTCGATGAGCTGGTACTTATCTGATCTGGATTCATAACACACCCATCAAAAGAAGGTTACCTATGTTGCATAAAATGTTTTTCCACTAATAATACAGTGAGGCATCATCATAGACAAAAAGACAACAAGCAAAAGGAGATTTTCAATTAATCAAGATTCATGGATGATGGATGTGATTGATGTGGATTCCTACAGTGTTTTCATACCTTTGAAAATGAACATGTTGAATGATGGACATTTTCTTGTCAGGAGCAAGCTTGCACAAGCCAGAAACGATCTGTCCAAATAATTCTGTGATGAGATGCATAAATCCCCAAATAGTCTTCAAAGGCCCAATTTACTAAACAGAAATCCCTAATTATAAAAAGGGCCACATTTGAACTTGAGCAACCTCAACTCCCCAAATTGAAGGACCAAACTCCATTGAAACCGCAGTTTCCAGATAAGCCACAATACACTGTAGTGATTCCCATACTTGAATGCACCTAAATTAGCATCACTTAGCATGCCAAATCCCTAACATTACATGGCATACGAAGGACACTGACAGTATAATATCCGAATCGAGAAGAAATCGCAATCCTAAGCATGAAATTTGACCACATAATCCTCTCTCGATCTGTATAAACCTTTTAATCTGGTGTTTTATGGTGCGAACCTGAAGATGCGACGAGGGGTGCAATCTTGACCTAAACAGGGTCGCCGGCGCCATAAGCCCCATTGATTCTCTATCGGATGAAACCTGAGAAGATCGATGGAGGGAAAATTGAAGGTTGAAATGTCAATGAAGAAGATGGCAGGATAAGGAGCAGCAACAATTTGCTGAGTTGGAACCTTGTATTCCAGTCGCGGTTGGTCTTTGTTGTGTGTTGGCTTGTTTAGTTTTATGTGTTGAAGTTAGTTTTTCTTTATTGCTCTTTTAATGTGTGTTGAAAATTATTTTTAAAGTAATTTTTTGTAAAAAAAATAAATTAGTGACTAAAATAAATTATTGATAAATATAAAATTTTTATTCTTACAAAAATCCTTTCTTCATTCTAGTAACCGGTCTTATCCAATCCAGAACACTTGTTCAAAAAAAGAGATCTTTAGTTAAAGTGCTTAAGGTCCGTTTGGATTCTATTTAGTTCGTTTGGATTCTAAATAGAATGTATTAAAATATATCATCTTATATTAAATTGATAATTTAAGATACGTTTGGATAGTAAATTTAATGTATTATCTTGCATTAAATTGATAATTTAATATAAGATAATATAATTTAATATATTATATAAGATAATACAATTTAATGCATTCTACGAGGGATTTCAAACAGACCATTAATGTAATTTAATATAAGATAATACATTTTAATGTATTCTAGAACGGAATCCAAACAAACCCTTAGAGAGTCTAATATCGATATTCACTCGACTAACAAAGTGCCCGTTAATTTCAAACTTAAATTAGGTTGTATTTGCTTGTATATAGCTAGTTTATTACACATGAAAAAAGGTGTGTGAACGGCTATTTAAGTGAACGGCTATTTAAGTGCATATGTTAAAGTATGTGTTTATATACTTTATATTATGTGTGCACATTAGACCTGTTAATTGGGTCGGGCGGGTCGGGTTCGGGTCATGTCGGATTCGGGTCAAATCGGGTTCGGATCGATCGGGTTAATAAAATTTTTGGATCGGGCGGGTCGGGTTGACCCAGCGGGTCGAACATGTCTTTTTTTTATGATTATTATTATGAATGTTAACTTTATAAAAATAATTATAATAATATAATTAATATTATATTATTATTTAATAAAGTATATTAAAATATTAAATGTAAATAAAATATACAAAATAAAGAGGACCCGCGAGTTCGGATTTGCATTCTGGTCAAGTCGGGTCAGGTCGGGTTTGGGTTCGGGTCTTTTGGGTTCGGGTCTTTCTTGACCCAGTGACGTTCGGGTTGGGTCGGATTTTCGGATTGGATCGATTTTTGACAGGTCTAGTGCACATGCTTTCTTAGCATATACTCATATATCTTTAAGTGGATAAATTTTTCTTAGCATATGTCCATATGCTTTAATAGTTTGCATATGTTGTGTTATAAACAAATAGTTTTCACGTATGTATCTGAGTCGCCGTTTTCACGTGATCCTCACACTTATTGAGGGCCGTTCTTGTGCTTATCTGCCTTAAGATACACCCTAAGCACTACTTCTTACCATTTGATCAATATAATCAACAGTTCAGATGGCTTCTTCCTATGTAAAAAAGAAATACCTGTGAGCGTTGAATAAAGACAAACGGTGGCAACTTTGAAATTTTCAGAAAAAATACATAGGAAGACGCTTCTACCCTTCCTAACTTGAAACCCTACAACGCGTTTCACAGAGAGAGAAAGGAAGCATATGGCACGGCAGAGCGGTGAAGGAAGGCGGTGGCTCCGGAGTTCGTCCCAGGGAAGACGCCCCCGGCCTCCAGACAGTCGACGCCTCCGCCGATGTTGATCGCCCCGCCGTCACGACTCTCGTTCATCGTTCTTCTCTCTTGTGGAGCCATCCATGGCGAACCCACCCCGCCTCCGCTGACGAGAAGCTCCTGCTTGACGAAGAAGAAGAGAAGAAAAAGGAGGAGCTTCGATATTCATCGACGACATCGTTTCGTGGACAAGAAAGTATCGACAAATTGGGAGGAGATGCCGGAGAATCCACCGAGCTTGGTGTTTCCCTCAGAGTAAATACTTAATCCAGAAGAGGAAAAAGAAAATTGTAGTACTTGATTGAGTTTTTATATTAATCTTTAAAATTGATCTTTGTAGCTTGATGATTGGGTGTTATGCTGGATATACAAGAAGATTCCCCACAAGCAGGTGGATGATGATAGGGAGGATTTCATAAACCACCATAACCAACAACTGTTAATGGAGGCTCACCAGCATGAGCACAACCTGTTCGACGTAATGCCTGAACCAACAGAACCCATAAACGCCCCCTGCAGCAGCTTGTGCCTGAAGCGGACGTTGTCTTATGTATGCTGGAACGAAGACGAGGCGGCTACAATGAGCAAGAGGGCGGTGGTTGATGATCAGAGTGCAATGGCAGATCAGGGGAACAACTCAAGCTCTATGGCTGGGATGATGATCAGCCAGCTGCTGCTTGCTGGCGGAGGTGGCCCGAGTCCAGCTGCAGCGATGATGGGGCCTCTAGGTGAAGGCGTGTTTCGTTACCCTTGCCAACTCTCCGGGCTAAATTGGTACTCGTAATTGGTAGTTTTTTATTCAGTCTTATAATATTTGTAGGTTGTGTTTGACTCTTTGCAGTACATTCTCTAACAAAAATAGTGAATTTAATGTAAATTTGTACTATCAAACAACCGATATTCTTATACACCATGTGTTGAATTTGAATGACAAAAGGCTGAAATTGTGTATTGGTTGTCATAGCCTATTAGCTCAAATGGTAGAGCAATGTGTTTATTCACATGGATGTGGGTTCAAATCCCTCATAGGCTACATTTTAGAGGTTGATAAACCCTATAAGAGAAGTTTAAGCCGATAATCTTGCAGGTTCATGCATTTGAACTTGTAGGTTCATGAGTTATGGCGTATAGGTTCATGAGTTTTATTTTACAAGTTTATGAGATTTTTCTAAGGTTCATGGGTTTAAACTAGCAGGTTCATGAGTTTTGTCTTACATGTTCATTAGTTTTGTTTTATAGGTTCATGAGTTTTTTTTGAGGTTCTTGATTTTTTTTATCTTGTAGGTTCATGAGTTTTTTATCTTGTAGTTTAATAAGTTTTTATCTTATAGGTTCATGAGTTTTAACTTGCTGGTTCACAAGTTTAAACTAGCAGGTTCATGAGTTTTGTCTTACAGGTTCATTACTTTTGTTTTACAGGTTCATGGATTTTTTCTGAGGTTCTTGAGTTTATTTTATCTTGCAGGTTCATGAGTTATGGTGTATAGGTTCATGAGTTTTATTTTATAAGTTTATGAGATTTTTCTAAGATTCATGGGTTTAAACTAGCAGGTTCATGAGTTTTGTCTTACAGGTTCATTAGTTTTGTTTTACAGGTTCATGAGTTTTGTCTTACAGGTTTCTTGCAGGTTCATGCATTTGAACTTGTAGGTTCATGAGTTTTAACTTATAGGTTCATGAGTTATGGCGTATAGGTTCATTAGTTTTATTTTACAAGTTTATGAGATTTTTCTAAGGTTCATGAGTTTTAACTAGCAAGTTCATGAGTTTTGTCTTACAGGTTCATTACTTTTGTCTTATAGGTTCATTACTTTTTTTGAGGTTTTTGAGTTTTTCCTTGCAAGTTCATGCATTTGAACTTATAGGTTCATGAGTTTTAACTTGTAGGTTCATGAGTTATGGCGTATAGGTTCATTAGTTATATTTTACAAGTTTATGAGATTTTTCTAAGGTTCATGAGTTTTAACTAGCAAGTTTATTACTTTTGTCTTACAGGTTCATTACTTTTGTCTTATAGGTTCATTACTTTTTTTGAGGTTTTTGAGTTTTTCCTTACAGGTTCATGCATTTGAACTTGTAGGTTCATGAGTTTTAACTTGTAGGTTCATGAGTTATGGCGTATAGGTTCATTAGTTTTATTTTACAAGTTTATGAGATTTTTCTAAGGTTCATGAGTTTTAACTAGCAGGTTCATGAGTTATAGCGTATAGGTTCATCAGTTTTATTTTACAAGTTTATGAGATTTTTCTAAGGTTCATGAGTTTTAACTAGCAGGTTCATGAGTTATGGCGTATAGGTTCATGAGTTTTATTTTTAAGTTTATGAGATTTTTCTAAGGTTCATGAGTTTTAACTAGCAAGTTTATGAGTTTTGTCTTACAGGTTCATTAGTTTTGTTATACAGGTTCATAGGTTTTTTCTGAGGTTCATTAGTTTGTTATACAGGTTCATTACTTTTGTTTTATAGGTTTATGGATTTTTTCTAAGATTCATGAGTTTTAACTAGCAAGTTCATGAGTTTTGTCTTACAGGTTCATTAATTTTGTTATACAGGTTCATAGGTTTTTTCTGAAGTTCTTTTGTATCTTTATGACTTTTCTCTTTCAGATTCATGATATTTTTTTTCGAGCCAATTTCCACATAACAATAACAATAACAAACTCCACAACTCCACAACGAGATGATTATATCTTTAGACATTGACAAATAGAAGGTTTTTACAAATTATTCGGCTATACACAAGATAAATTTCCACATAAGAATAACAAGCTATACAACACTACAACGGGGTAAGGATTATGAGGGATATTAGTATTGGTTGGGCTCATGCTAGGCGGCTGCAGCAACTGCGAAGTCGAGCCCGTGAACATATTGCTTAGCAGGTTTGAAGAGGAGGTGGAGCCTATGTTTTCCTATTTGATTAGTCTCATTCTTCATGACCCTCAATGTTCCACCAGGAGCCTGTATCCGGGCATACTATGCACCTTGTTAAAGGTTAGTGACTTGACAATCAATACCAGTTAGAGAAGGGATGATTCAGCTAGGCTCACTTGACAATGTCTAGTTTTCACTTTCATCATCTCTGAACTTGATATAAAGAAGTGGGTTACACTGCTGAACATCTAACACCATGAATGGAACACTATTATAGCATGCAGTTAACTTGATATATACTTTTATGTTCATAGTAAAAAAATGTTGAGGCAACTACAAGACAATGATTAATGAAATTTCTTGTCATAGAAAGAAGTAGCAAAACAAAAGATCCATCATTTGACAAGTTCTTCTTCTCTGCGTTCAGCAGCCTCTCCTAATTCTCTGAGACCTCCAACTTTGAGTTCGATCTCCTCTCTCAGCAGCTCATGCCTTGCTGATTCTTCTATGTCTTCTTGTTGAATTCATCATCACCCAAATTCCAATCCTCAGTTCAATCCAATTTCATATGGGTACTCATCATATATTCATAATTTGTTATCAATTCATGTTTCATTGAACCCCCATTGTGAACAATGGATGCATGATTCACTAAACCCCCATTAATGAACTTGTAAACAGTATACAAGTTCAAGAGTTTTTTACCTCGCCGACGATGTGGAGGCGGTGGCGGAGGAGGTCATAGTTGCGGTGGATGGAGCCGCCGAGGGAGTTCTCGACGGAGAGGACGGCGCGGTCGGCGATCCAGATCTCGACGGCCTGGAAGGCGACCTCGAACTGATTGCAGGGGATGGCATCGCAGTCGGGATAAGCCTTGCCGGCGGCGGCCTCGGGGACGCCCTAGTAGGCGACTCGGAGGGTGGATCCATGCATTGGAGTAGGGGAGAGGTCGGTGGTGAGGGGCTTCCGGAGGTTCTCGGCGGGGACAGTGATAGTGGTGCCGACATGGACCAGATCTAGGGTTTGGTGCCCGTTGACGCTGGAAAGGATGGAGGTGGATTTCCAGTCGGCGCGTGTGAGGCTGGGGGAGAAGGAGGGAGGGTTACTGTAGAATGATGGAGACGAGAGAAAATGACAAAACTGTCCTTTTCTAATTTTAAAAGTCTTAAACGCAAAAAAAAACATGAGCCGCACGATCGTGGGAGATAGACGGTGCAGATGTGTACTCTATGCTTATAATAAGAGTCATACTCATTTGATCCCCTCTCTGTATTTGCTTGTATATTGTTAGTTTATTCAATTCTATTTACAAGTGAGGTGAGGGTGTATATTCGCTTTTTATAATAAAGAAAAAGATGGATAATCTAGACTATTTATACTATCTAGTGTAGGTATCCTTTTATGCACCATTTATTTTATTCAAATTGTTTTAAATTAGTTTATAATAAAAGAAAAGGAGTCATAATAATATGGGAAAAAGGAAAACAAATATGAAAAATATATATTGTTTTTTATGCATATCATGTAATGTAAATATATTTTGTTATCATGTAATGTAAATATATTTTGTGATAAAGGTAAATAATTTAATTTTCATAAAAAAATGATAGACTTGAGTGAAATAATAAAAAATAAAACCAAATTAAAATAATGTTTAATGTGACATGCGTGAATATAATGATGATTAATTGAATCATTCATCATGTTATATTTGAGGTGGGTTCTGGGTGGCCGAAAGAATGTCAGTCAGAATAACTGACATAAGAAATTAAAGATACATAAATTTACACGACCGCTAAATACGCTCACGCTCACGAAAAGCGGGAGCGAGATCAAACCCACGCACACAAAAAACGGGACCGTATTAAAATTAAGGGTATCCGATTTTTATCAGATCTCGCACACGCAAAGCAGGTGCGGGACTTTGTTTTGATTAAATATATAATGTCACGCACCCGTAAAGCGGATGCGAGACCTTGTGTTGTTTTGGAGTCACACAATTTTTGGCTTCTTTTCAATATCTCAATTTTTGCATGTCATTAAACATATCTCTCTTCTTCTGTCTCTCTCTTTCTTCGTCAATTTACTCCACCAACACCACCGACCGCCGCCTCTCCACCGCCGCCGGTGACCTCCAAATCCACTTCCCTGAGATGGGTGCCACAGAAGAGCCAATAAGCCTATTAAAGACTTCATCTTTTATTTGTTTCTCTTTCCCCCAAACCCAACTTCTAAAAAGTGTTAAATTAAAGGTATGTTCATGATCCTCTCTCTCTGATTTTTATTTCTAATTACCCTTTTCTTCATGTAGGTGGTAGATAGAGACACTGCCAACAGAGATGCAGACCTAGAAAAAGGATTGGAACAAGAATCAATAGGCCTACTTACTGGATGCTTAGAATCGGGTTCCTATGGATGTCGTTGTGGGTGTTGGCTGTGATTGGAGCCTTGAATCAAGAATCAATTGTTGTGGATGAATTTGTAGACAAGGATCGCCGTGGCCTTGCCACACGCGTGTGTAAGCTGTTACTACGTTTGCTATGCTGAGAATCCGGGCAATAGGCTGTTCGACAACACGATACATGTGTAAGTTGTTACTCCAATTGAATTCTTCAAAAATGACAAAGAGTCCCGCTCCCACATTGCGGGTGCGTGACTCTTTGTCACTTTTGATACGGATACCCGTTCATTGAGTCTCGCTCCCGCTTTGCGTTGTCGAGCCTCAGATCCCGCTCCCTCTTTTTGTACGCGTGAGCTGTTGAGCTTATTTAGTAAAAAAAAATGAGCATAGCTAGCACCTCCCTAAATTTAGGGCTCTTCATCTGACCAAAACCGAATCAAAGTTCAAAATTTTGTGAAATGAAAACCGAATCGAAGTATTCCGGTTCGGTTTAATTCGTGTTCTGTTCGGTTTAAAACCGAAATAACCGAACGTTCAGCAATTTCTCAGTTCATCGCCTGTGAGTCTCTGACGACAAAGAAACAAGAATGTTCATGTTAATTAGACATGAAGCGGATCGAAACTGTGGCCTATAGGGTATAACACACCAATTGTTCAGCAATTTCTACCAAAACTGACAAACTGTGGCCGCCGGGGACTGATCGAACGTACCGTCACCGGAGGAATGAAGATCTCGCCGCGACGCCGCCGGGGACTGCTCGAGTGCGACGGAGGAATGAAGATCTCGCGCGCCGGGGACTGCTTGAGCGGGATTCAAAAGAAGAGAATTGGGATAGGGAGGAGAGAGCGACTGAGGGAGGCTAAGCAGTTGTTGAGCCACTTGAGCGGGATTCTCGTTCCTCCATGGCTTCGCTTCTTTGAAAGTTGAAACAGAGGAGAAATGCGGCAGAGTGGGCGGACTGCGTGAAGCTTGTGAAGGTAAAACAAAGATTAGGTATAGGTTAGTCTTAGTTTTTTTTTTTAAAAAAAAAATCGTTTCGGTTCGGGCAAAAAAACCGAAAACCGATGAACAGTCCTACATAAATTAGTCAAATAAAAACAGACAAAACCAAAAACATAGCTAGATTCAAATGCAAAAGGATGAGAAAGGCACAAACATAGGTTAAAAGACACTAATGCGGCAATGCGAAAACCGAAAAGCATATCATCAAAACATACTCTAGAGGTGCAATTGAATACATGAGTGACACTTCATCTCTAGAAGTCAACAGATATCACACGACCATGTTCTCGATCACTTACTAGAAACAACAATCTCGATCAAACCTACAATGAATTTCACATCAGTAGATGAATGTATTTCAAAATGATTCTAGTTTTCATTCCTGTCTTTTGGATGTTTTTGCGAATTTCACCAGATATAAGTTTTCCTTTGAAAACATTTCATTAGAAGATGAATGAATCTGAAAATATGGTCATTAATGTTAATAAACAACCTAAGCTTTGTTTTCATCAAACAGGTCAAGTTGTGAATTTGTTTTATGCCAACACAAAGATAGTCGAGATTCGGGCCGGTTTTTGGGAGTCATAGAGTATGTCTGGTCATCTTTTATTTTTTCCGTTTCAAGGGCAATATTAGAACAATCCAGATCAAGGAATTGTACGTTCATATTTAAACAAAAACATGCTCCCTATAAATATATTTCGGTTTAGATATGAGAGTCTATGGCAAGACTCAAAATAAGGTGGGTTAGAAATACACCACTTGAAAGTCTGGAGAAATCCCGATAAAAAATAATCATCTAAATGAGACTAAAAAAATGAACAAGACCCGATTCAAGCATGACTTCAATCTTTCTCGTCTTTTTTCTTTATAAATCATGGCTAAATTAGCATCCACTAATCGACTTGACCACCTTGCAAGGAAGGTCGACCACAAAAATGCAGCATCACAGAGAGTTCTTCAAGTCTTTCCTCTTTTATATTTCATCCAAATTAAAAAATCGGTTAAGTTGCACAAATACTTTTCATGAAAATAGGTCTTTAGTGTTTTTACATGTGGCTTGATCAAGTGAAAATGAGACTTATGGTATAAAATGATAATAAATCTCCACTTTTGGATGAACTTTTATTCAAGGATGGAGATAAAAACTTCATTTAAGTGGATTAATTTTTTTTATTTTTTTCGGGCCCAATTTTTTTTTGGGGATGAAATTTTAGTTTTCTGAGCTAAAATTTTCTACACACATTCCTTGCAAAAGTTATGCACATTCCACCATGATTTCATACACTTTTGACCGGCGTAAAACCGATCAACATTTTTTTATCGGGGCCAATTTTCTTTTTGTTTGGACGATTTGTTTGTATCCGACCCAATTTTTTTTATGCACATTCACGCAAGATTTCATGCACTTTTAACCATTCAAGCTTTTTCCCCTCCTAAAATATTTTTTTTTGGGGCCCAGATTTTGCGCGCACATCCAGTGCAACCATTATGCACATTCAAGCCATTTACACGCACATTCAGTGTATTACGTGTGAAGGATGGAGATAAAAACTTATGGTATAAAGTGGAGGTTTATTATCATTTTCTACACACATTCCTTGTAAAAGTTATGCACATTCAAGCCATCTATACATGTATGTGCATGAATAATGACTTGGATGTGCACACGATCTTTACTTACACATACAATGCAAACATTATGCACATTCAATCCAATTTGCATACACATCCAGTGCATTACGTGTGAAGTGCATATATCTATGCGTGTATGTGCATAAATAATGGCTTGTTTGTGCATCTAATTTGCACTATGAGTGCATATATCGGGTTTGTGTTAAAAATGTGCATGAGTTTTAGATCGTGTGTGGATGAATATTGAAGTGCATGAGTTTTTTGCATGTATGTGCACATACAATAGTATACTTGTGTATTTATTTTTATACTAGATGTGAAATTCATTTAGTTTTTTAACATGCATTGTTCTTTTTTTCAAAAGGGCATGAAATTAATTATGATGGAATGTGGATAACTTTAGCAAGGAATGTGCATAGAAAATTTTGGCTCATAAAATGAAAATTCCGTCCCAAAAAAACAAATTTTGGGCCCGAATTTTTTTATTTATTTTAAATTTGGCCGATCAACGTCGGAGTTGACCGCCAGACTCCGACATTGACCGGCAAGAGAAGTTTGACCAAGGGGTCATGTGCCATGCACATGCCCCTTTAATAAAAGTTTGATCCAAGCCCTTGAATTTGTCTTCATCCAAGGGCTATAAGATCATTCTCATTTTAGACCATACTAGTGTAATACCCGTGCCTTGCACGAGATTTGTTTATATTGTTTTTATATTTGTAAAAATAGTATTTTTTAAATTATCGATGAGTCATTGGTTCACTTGGTAGATTTGAAATTGTTCGTTATCGTTTATCTCTAATAACATCCAATCTCAACGCTCTGTTATGTCGAGTTAATTCGTCCATAACAAAGTCACCCTGCAGAATCATATATCTATTCAAATTAAAACTTATATATTTATTATAGTGTAATCAGATATAATACTCAAATACAATAAATACATTTATGACAAATTTCTCTACTTCTATATGTAAACACTTAAGGATATGTTTATAGTTTTTTGTTACATGACTTATAGGCAAAAAAACAGATATCGTTGCCAGGGTTTTGAAATATAGGCCTAATACATACCAAAATAGAGATTATGTACTTATTAAAAATATAATAAATAAACATTATATATATATTTTTATTATTAAATTATATTGTAAAATTATAAATAATCAATGGACATATGGCCCAAAAATAAAAACAACTAATATACAAACAATACACGATCCACTTGAATAATCCTAAAGTTATTAAACTATTAAATGATTTTTGTAATCAGATTTAGAGAAGAGTAAAAAATAAAAATAAAAATAGAAAGTCTTATAACCAAATTAGACTTTCACTCTCAGAACCAAATAATACTGAAAAGTCTTCATGCTCATTACTCAGGGGCAAGTGGGCCACCTCCTCCTTTCACTCTCAGAACCAAATTAGAATTTCTCCACACGGCCACGCCTTTCTCTCTTGATTCCCTCTCGCCGTCTCTACACCTCTCTCTCTACACCTCTCTCTCGTGCTCCAATCGGACGTCCATGGCAAACAGAAACTTGCCTCGAAGAATCATCAAGGTCCGTATTGATCGTCCCCGCTGGATGACTTTCTTTTAAAAGTCAATTTTTGCTTGATCGCCCTCTGAAATTTTGAGTTTTATCTAGGGTTTTGTTCTGGATCGTGTTAATTGGATCTCTGCTTTGCTGATTGCTTTATGAATTTCCTTTCTTTTGTTGTTGTTCGCTGTAGGAAACGCAGCGGCTGCTCAGCGAGCCAGGTAATTTCATCTTTCCGTCACCGCGAATTTGAGATCATTTCAGTTTCTTCTTTGCTTGTGGAAGCTGCAAATTGCGTGACGCTTTTCTGGAGATGTAAAATATTTTAGATTTATTATGTTGTTGGCTTTGTGATCTCTCTTGTATTTGTGAATTACAGCTCCTGGAATCAGTGCTTCACCATCCGAAGAAAATATGCGGTACTTCAACGTGATGATCCTTGGCCCTACACAATCTCCATATGAAGGTGTGGGAGGACTTTTATTTGTTTATTTCTATCTGGTGATTCAGTACATTTAACTATTTAAGCATTAAAGTTTTCTTTTGTTTCTTGATGGGACTTCCGTTGGGTTCAAATGTCTTGCTCTGTTATGGGGGTTTATTTGTGGATCTTAGTCAGTGGGATCAAATCTGAAAATGCTTGTTCTTTTGGGGGGAAATGCTGTGATTGTCAAGTCTTGCTTATTGCTTTGTTTAAAGCTTTGTTGGATCTTAATCTTGTTGTACCGACTGTTTAGGAGGAGTCCTCAAGTTGGAATTGTTTTTGCCTGAAGAATATCCAATGGCTGCTCCAAAGCTACTTTTACCAATGCTCAAAACTGTCAGCTATTGAATATCAGCTAATGCTATTCATTTCCATCTGGGCCCAATCTAAACCAAAATCTGGCCCAATTTCTATCTATGTTGGCCCAAGCCCAATAGCACATATCAGAATACCTAATACCCGAAACCCTAATCTCACTTCATTATTTTCTCTACTCTACACCGCTTCTCTTCTCTGCTTCTTTTCCCTTCCAATTCTAGGGTTCTGGTAAATTCAATCTTTCCATTTCGAAGTTTGAATCTATTATGGGACGCTTTCTCTTCTCTCCTTCTACCACCTTCCATTTCCAGAGTTACCATTTTCAATCTTTCCAGATAAATTATCAACCTTTCTTTCGATTTCATCTTCCATTTTCGTCATTCTCAAACTTCACTCAAGCGCTGAATGAACATATCATTTTTATTCTTCCTCTTCCTCTAAATTACATTAAAAAATATCAATTTTCTCTTCCGATGTTCCCTAGAACCTTAAACATTCGTAATCTCGAAGAAAACAGTAAGCGTTTTTAGATATGTTTCAAACGACCCTAAAAAATCCAGAAACTACAGTCGATGCTCTAGAAAGTTCACATGCAAAGAGAAGATGTACTAAACGATGTCTCTAGAGATGAAGGTTCATTATCAGATCCGGAAGAAGAGGGTGACTGCTTGAGATCCAGATCTTTCAAAGGTAATATTTGTTTCTGCTTGTCTCTGTGTCAGTCTCTGTATTGATCTCGATAGAAGTCTCTTTATCGAACTTTTTATTTAAACCTAAATTTTATCTTCTATGGCACCAGATCTAATGTTAGTTTCATTTCATTTGGTGGAAACATGTATCTGCGTTGGAGATTGGAAGAACAAACAGGCGCGGATGATGAAGAAATTTTGAAGAATATTCTGGCAAATTCCAGAACCAGATCTCATGTTAGTTTTCCTTCTCTCTTTCTCCTTCACTTTCTCTGGAAAATATTTAGATATTTAATATGCTTAAATTTTCAAAATCATGTTTCTAATAATCTCAACTATCAACAACTTTCGTGTAATTGATTGAATTCATACATTTGATCAAGATTATTCTTCCTATGTTCTGTGTGAAAAAAGTTTAGTTTTGGATTTTTTTAGGTAAAATCTGATATTATTTGAAAATGTAATAACATCTGATATTAGATTAAACCGGTTCTACATTGTAATAAATATTAGCTCAAACCCGATCCACTTTAATATATATAAATTATCAAATTCTTATTCACATAATAAAGGATTAAAACATTCTGGGCTTATTAGCCCATTTACAATGTTAAACAACCTATATATAATTACGACATTATGGGCTTTTTGGCCCAATTACTATTTAAACAACCTGAATTGTAGGATTATCGGCCTATAATAAAGAATGTAAGTGAATGGGCTTATTGGACCGCCGAATGTTTTATTGCATTTTTATACTTCTAACAAAAGTAACTGTGTCGAGCCCAATTTTAATATAATGGCCCAATTATATTTTAACCCAAAAATTATTTTTATTTAAGAATATGTATATGTTAATTTATTTTAATCGGAACTATTATGGGCTTATTGGCCCAATTATATTTTAACCCAGTATAAACAGAATGCAACATTTGTACTTTGCTAAATGGGCTTTAATTTTAAGGCCCAATTTCAAAGCCAACAAAATTAAAAATATCTTTCCGAATCTGTCTAGAGGTTTCGATTGAAACAAAAGGAGGTGAAAAAGTCTCTTTATTTGTACTCTCTCTTTATCTGTGTACTCTCACTATTTCTCTGTGTCCCCTCTCTATTTCTCTTTCTTTGTGTCCTCTCTCCATTTCTCTTTCTCTGTCTATGACTTGTCGTCTATCAAGATTATAGATCCAGATCCAAAACCTCTTGTGTCCTCTCTCTATTTCTCTTTCTTGGTCTGTGTATCCTCTATCAAGTTTATACATCCAGATCTAAAACATAAAGATCCTCTATGAAGCTTATGGTTTTGTACTTTATATTTGTTGGAAACAGGATTATGCTTTGGAGATCTGGAAGAACAAACCTACGCTGCTGATGAAGAAACTTGGAAGACTATTGTGCCAAACTCCAGAAACGATAAATGTAAATTCTTCATCTCTCTCTCTCTTTTACTTTGTCTGGAATTGCACGGTATATTTGAAATGCTTAAATTTTCACTATCATATTTCTAATAAACTCAACTATAAATAGCTTAACATATTTCTGAATCTGTTATTGTAACTCTCTCTCTCTCTCTCTCTCTCTCTCTCTCTCTCTCTCTCTCTCTCTCTCTCTCTCTCTCTCTCTCTCTCTCTCTCTCTCTCTCTCTCTCTCTCTCGGACCCTTCTGTTTTAAATCCTCCACCACTTAGCTGACTAATAAAATTTTATGTGCAAGTACGATGTAGAAATCGAAATGCTATAATCATATATGAAGAGAATTTTTGAAATGTTTTAATATATGTTGCAATGTAAGTTTCAGATTTTTTTCTACGTATACATAAGTATTCTATATGCAGGGTTTATAGTATATATAACAGTACCTTTATCTACAACTTATATATAATAGATACTATTTTCATGCAAGTTTAATATAGTATTTGAAATGCTTCAATCATATATTAAATAAATTTATCTACAGTTAAAAAATGTACATAGATTTGTATGAAAAAAATTATCTACATGTAAATATGCAGCTACCTTTTTCCTAGAGCTTAGATTTGTATGAAATAGATTTTTTGGAAGACACTAACTTTGCAATTGCTTTCCTTTGTCAAATTGCGTGTGAGCACTTGAGCAATACCTGCAAACAACAATTAATAATACCTTGGGATGTCAAATTCAAATGTTCAATATTATGCAAGGTAGTATTTTGAAATTACAATATTTAGTTCATTTTTTTATGCTAGTTAACTTATATTCTAATTAGTGATTTGTGTTAATTGTGTACTTGTGCAAGCATATATTCAACATATATACTCCAATGTAGATGCTTCTGAATGAGAATATTGAATTTATTATTCTAAATTGGTAATATTTATATTGTACTGAATATGTTATTATATAGTAGATTATTTTAATATCAAAATACTTTGAGAACCTAATTGTTAAACTCTAAGTCCTAACTTATACCATGAGCCTTCTTTAATTAGACAATATGCAGCAAATATGAATTGGTTTTTATAAGAACATTTAGGTTTGTAGGCATCCAAAAAACTTTATGCAAAACCTCTGCTGGACATTATTCACACTATTTAGATAAACAGATAATCTTTAATTGATTGCACGGGTCATTTTAATGATTGGATTAATAAAAATTATATTACTTACTTTCTAAATATATTTGTACTTAATTGATTTACTTGATGTGTATGTACTTATATCAATTGTTTATTATATAGGAATCATTTAGGAGCTTATGTTGATCTCTAAAGGAATTATGGATAATCATGTATATATAGAAAAAGAAGACCTAAAGGTATGTTTTCTAGACTAACTTTTAGTGAAGTAATATTTGGAAATTGTATATGAAATAGTTTAGATGTAAAATAATTAGTGTCACTTGTAATTTTCTGGTTCAGTTGTAAAATAAATGGTTTTACTTATTTCAATATGAATATAATAAAAAATTTGAAATTTCAAACTTTACATCTTTAACTGATGTTGGTTTGTTTAGGTTGTACACCCATGCTAAAAATTTAGGTTATAAACCCATGCTGAAAATTTAGGTCTAAAAGCATCCAAACACAAAAAACACAGCCTACTTTAGGATGAAGTTCTGTAGATCTAAACAAACAAAAAAAAAATCATAAATAATACCCATGCCAATAATCAATTATGTAATTTAGGTTTAAAGCAGCCTACTTTATGAAATGGAATCAATTTTTAATACAACAAAATTTAAACCCTAACTGAACATAAACTGAAACCTTTTATCCAATACATGATGCCTTAAAATTTCTCTCGCCTTATGTCTTTCTCTAGCTATCTCTGTCTATGTTTATACATTTTTATGCATATGGTTTGTTTGATTTATGTCCTGTTGCATTACTGTGTAAATAAACTGAAACCTTTTATCCAATATGAGCAGATATGGAGTTCTGTAAATGAATATGAAAATGGATAACCAATGAAAGAATGAAAAATATATAATCAATGTTGCATATAGTTTGTCTATGTAGATCTAAAGTTGTTACATGTAAGTTATATTTCCGTATCTCTCTCTCAGTCAGTCACTCACACTCTCTCCCCCAATGACATCCAATATGTCTTCATCTTTATCAATTTCTCTAATTTTATCTCTATTTGTATGAGTTGTTCAAATCTATTAATTTGAAATTTCTTGTTTGTGAGGGTTTAAATCTATAGATTTAGTATGCAATCATAATGTAATGAACAAAAATCTAATGAACAAAATGTAATGAAAGACATGTATAGTCAATATCAATACATGTAATTTCTGGGTGAATGACAAAAGTTACCTCGTAAATAGCTCAAAACGGTATGTTGTTTGTACTGCAATGTCTGGATGTTTGTACTGAAATTGAATGAGAGGCTGTAAATATATAGCTGCACAAACCGAGTCATTGATTCTGTCATATTCTGTCATATATTATTAGTACCAGATCGGTTTTAATTTTTGGAAACATAGATTTTCAGTGCCATATATTTTGCCATATATATATTCTGCCATTTATTTTGCACATTTTTTATTCTGTAATATTTTGCCACGTTCTCATTTGGAAAATGTAGATTCAATTTCTGGGTGAATGACAAAAGTTACCTCGTAAATAGCTCAAAACGGTCTGTTGTTTGTACTGCAATGTCTGGATGCTTGTACTGAAATTGAATGAGAGGCTGTAAATATATAGCTGCACAAACCGAGTCATTGATTCTGTCATATTCTGTCATATATTATTAGTACCAGATCGGTTTTAATTTTTGGAAACATAGATTTTCAGTGCCATATATTTTGCCATATATATATTCTGCCATTTATTTTGCACATTTTTTATTCTGTAATATTTTGCCACGTTCTCATTTGGAAAATGTAGATTCTGTGTCATATATACTGCAATATATTCAGTGATTTCCTTTTATATGATTCATTTATTGTGCATATATTTTATATTCTAAAATATTATGTCATATGTCTATTTATGGACAGGTTTATACCAGATTGATATGCAGAATTTGGGCGTCGAGGCAACAATTGCATAATTTGTGTATTTTTGTGGCCTAATTTGTATTATTGTAAGTTTTATTGTTATTTGTTTCTGGTTCAGGTTTAGCGTTGCAGGTTTTTATATTACACAAGCCGGTTTAGTTTTATGCAATGTGTTGTTATTAAGGTTTGCAAGTTTTCTGCAGGTTTTTTGCAAGTTTTTACATGTGTGTTTCCAGTTTTTTGCAGGTGTTTTTGCATTTGTGTTTGGTCATAGTTAATTTCAATTTTATTTATAATATGTATACCAGAGAAATTTCTTTTTGGACATGTTTTGTTCATTTTTTGTGTTTTCTGGGCATATAATTTATAGGAATTTAATTTATGTTTTAGGTTATTTTTTGGTCTTTCAAGTTTTTGATTGTGTGCATATTCTATTATTTTTCTTATGGTTTAAAATTTATAATGTTTTGTGTAAATCATATATTGCACAATTATGCAGGTTTTATTGATTGCAAAATATTCATTCTTATACAGAAAATAGATTGGATTATATTTGTTTATTTTAATAAAGATTTACAATCAAAAAATTAGGTTAGAATATTAATTACATATTTTTTAGAAAGATTTATAATCTACTAAAATCAAAATAGAACAAAGAAAATCATATTATATAAGGCTATAACTATGTATTTTAGTAAACTATCAAATGAAGCAAAAAACTGACACGTGTACAAAGAAATCCTGTGATGACACGTGATAGCGCAATTGTCGGAAGCATTCTCGGGGCGCGTGCCTATGCAGACGCGATTCTGCTTTAGTTATTATATAGTAGATTAATCATTCTCACATGATTCAATTCATTTACATAATTATTAATATTCAACGCTAAAAAACTTATATATTTGCTAACCATACATTCAGATTTGTCAAAACCCGACCTAACACGATTATAATTTTTTAGAGTCGAAATTCGACCTGAAAATCACGGAATCAAGAAGGACCTGAACATAAAGGAATCGAATCCAATCTAAACTCGAACTCAGAACTCGATCTCGACTCAAATGAAACTGACCCGTTATTGGACATATATTATTTCATTTATATTATATAATATATTTTATTAAATAATTATATAATATAATTTATTTTATTAATGTAAAAGTATTATAATAATTATAGAAAATAAATATTTTTAACCCATTGAATTAATCCGATCTCGAACTAAATACGTCATAACCCGACCCGATCAACTCAAAATTATTAACATAAAACCGACACGTCGATCCAATTAACATGTCTATATACGTCACTTGCTTTTCCACCGAACGGATTTTGTGACGCCTTCAGATAAACTCAAGCTCGCGCCACCGATCCAATCCATTTCCATCCATAGCTTCAACTACCATACTTAAATAGCTTCTCACCGAAAAAAAAAAACATACTTAAATAATACAAAATTGGACATTTCTTCTTCTTTGAACTCATAAATATATTTGTTTCTTGCGTTTGCAATTGTTAGTGATTCGAGATCAGATTTTTATATAAATAATCTTAGAGGCTAATACTTTTTCAACTACTGCACTAGCTAGTACACACGCCATATAGGAATATATGATAAAAATTAAGGATAACGAAAATCCGGATGAATTAGAAAACAAGATACTCTTAAAAGTTCTGGATTTTCCCGTAGTTGATCGTTAGGTTGACTCTTCTAGTCTTCTCCTTATATAAACCGGATATCCGTAGCCCACTCTCTCAAGCATCAAATTAATCAAAGCACAAAATGAGAAGGCTGATTCCGGCGTCACTGAGCCTCGTCTTCCTCCTCGGAGGGGCGCTGGTCGTAAACGGCGCCGGCGAATCTGAATACGACGGCCCCGACGTCGACACCGGAGGCCTGAGCAGAGAGGGCTTCCCCGAGGGGTTCGTGTTCGGAACCGCCACGTCAGCCTACCAAGTGGAGGGGATGGCTAACGAGGGCGGCCGTGGCCCTTGCATTTGGGACGACTTCATTAAAATTCCCGGTAATTACGTAGTCATTAATCTAATTAATCTGCAGTGTAGGTTTTATTATTTTTAAAATTAGAATTAATATGGAAATTATTGTTGTTGCAGGGCTGATCGAGAATAATGGAACGGCGGATGTTACTGTTGACCAGTACCACCACTACAAGGTGATCGAATCATTTCACCCTTTTTTTTATTTAAAAATGGTCATGATTTATTCCGAATTTAATTTCACTTTGTGGGGCATATATAATTGCACAAGGGTCCCGACTCAATTAATTAGCTGGTCCCGCTTGTTCCATTTTCTCTAAAACGCAAACTTATATTATCTTGATTCGTGACCAAATTTTTATTTTAGAAAACTTGTATACACAATAGTGACAATATGAGTAGCATTTGCTTTTGTATGTTATATTATCTTAATGTCTTCATATTTTACATTATCTTTTCCATCGATTTTTCAATTAAATGACGTGTTATAAAATTGAATGTGTTATCTACGGTATAAATTCTAGGTTTTCAATCATTAAACTACATCTTCGTAAGGAAAAAAAAATCATACTCCGGATACTTTAATAATTTTCATAATCAACACAACGTTTGCATGTAATTGATACGATACATAAATAATGTATATCTTAATTAAAACTGTAATTGTCATCACACGCTAAACTTCTAAGAGCACCCCTTATGGGGCTCAAATGAGAGGCTAAATGGAGGCTTTTTGAGTTTAAGTCTTCATTTAAGCCCCATCTCAAAAATGATATTTTAATAGGGGGTTTAAAGAAGGACTTTTAGTTTTAATTTATATTTATAATTATGCCATTATCAACATAATCTTTTAAATAAATTACTATACACTTTATATTTACAATTATGCCATTATATTAAATAATCTTTTTAATAAATTACAATTATGCCATTATATTAAATAATCTTTTTAATAAATTACAATTATGCCATTATATTAAAGTATGCCACTATTTATTTTATTTTAAAAAATTTAAAATATATTTTAATTTTAAGTGTTTAATTATAGTAGTAATAATAAAACAAATATTAAGGCTTGAAGGAAATTAACGACAAACATATATTCGCATAATATTGGGACCTCCATGGGTTGGGATTCACTCCCAGTTATGGCTTCAGGGAGTGAATTTTGAGACATAATATTCGCATAATATTGCACATTATAAGGATCATAAGGATCTAGGGATAAATCTTGAAAGTTTGGGTAGTTATCATGGTTTGGATTCATGATGAATGTGATATTTGGAAAGAGAGATCTCACATTTTGAGAAAATATAGGAATGGGTGGTTAATGTGTGAGTTTTGCAATGACCACTACATTTATAGACAAATAAAAATTATTTTTTATTTTTATAACTATCCTAAATTATACAATAAATAGTTGATATACCTACCCTATATTCATATATTAAATATAAAACTACCCTAAATACATAAAAAAAAAGCCATAAAAAATTCCACTATGTAATTTTAATGTAAAAAAATGAAATTAGTAGATATTTATATTTTAAACCACCATAGATAATTTAAAAATGATTTATTTCAATTAATGATATACAATAAAAAATATACCAAATATATTCAAAATGGGTGTCTATAGATAGAGAAAAATAAAACTAGAATTATGGTATTTTTTTTTTTAATTTTGGATTTAAAATAAAAAAGATATAACATTTTTTTTAAAAAATACGGACGGCCAGGAAATAATCCTGGCCGTCCGATATGACGTCACGCGTCGCTCATCTAACGAGCGACGCGGCGCCAATGCCACGTTGACGCGTGGCGCGTTCTGAAGTAAGCAGCCGTTTTGGACCAAAACGCAGCGCTTTGTTTGACTGAAGCCAAATTTTTTTAGCCTCAACCAAACGGGCTTTAAAAATACTATAGTTTAAGCCCGTTTGACTGAGGCTTAAAATTTTCACTTTATTTAAGCCTTTTCTACGGACTTATACAAACTTCCATATTATTGTATTAAAAAAATTGTTTAAGCCTCCTCCAAAACTCCCATAAGGGTGCTCAACCTTACATTTTTTTTGAAAGGTAAGAAAACCTCACATCCTCCACCTACGGCCTACCTAATACCGTACAATATAAATTATATGATAAAATCTTGGAAATCTTGCTATTTATCCGACAGTCAGATCACGGAGAAATTTTTGGCAAATGCCAAGTTGCTAATTCTCGAGAGTTGACCGTTTACCTAACATTCCTACCATTCTCCAAAATATCCTCTATCCAAATTCAAAACAGAATATACAGTTGCTACATGTTTTTTTGCATGTTTTTTGCTGAATGCTAGATGTATTTCTGTAACGTGGAGATAAATTAAATTACCTAAGGATTGACCCAAAAAAAAAAAAAAAATTTACCTAAGGAAGTTAAAAAGAGCTTAAAATTAGGTAATTTTGTTTCTGGTAATGCAAATCAATATTTTTTTTTGCATGTAATTTTCCTAATAAGAGCTCAAGGAATCCATGAAGTGTTTAGTTCCAAGAATTGAGAGGATGAATTGGTTGTGTAATGGAATTAATAGAAGAGAAAATCATGAACAGCGAACATCAGTATTTATAACATGGGTTTCATTCTTTCTTATGGATTCAGGAAGATGTAGATATCATGCACAATCTGAGCTTTGACGCGTATCGTTTCTCCATCTCATGGTCGCGGATCTTCCCAGGTTAAAGAATTGATCATCTCGAATCTGATCATGATCTTTTAGTTCAATATGAAGTACACAAACTGAAAATGGTTTTAATTGGGCTATGCAGAAGGAACCGGAAAAGTAAATTGGGAGGGAGTTGCATACTACAACAGATTGATCAACTACATGCTTGAAAAAGGTACCTTAAAAATTCAATTTCATACTAATCATATACTGAAGTAACCTATCTATTTTCTTTCCTTTTAGGCATAACTCCATACGCAAACCTCTACCACTATGATCTCCCTTTGGCACTGGAGAACAAGTACATGGGGCTGTTAAACCTAAGAGTCGTGTACGTACCCTTGCATTCACAACTATGTTCATATTATATTGCTGATTAACTCATCTCACATCTGAAGTTGTGACATAACTTGCCTAGTATATAAATTTAATAAATTACTCATCTTATTATCAATTGATTTTAAAATGAAACCCACTATGTTTTGTCCACGGCCTCTCCTAAACTTGACACCTTAATTCTGTTAAGATATTAGTTGGTATTTACTTAATTAAATAATCAATGGTGTCTAGCACATTAGTAGTGGTCAGTTTATTTGCTAGTTGTTAGCTATTTCTCTGTTCAGTTCCTAGACTTTAGCTAAAGCAGTTACAGAGATAATGGGCAGTTTGATCGTATCTTTGTAAGGCTATATATGGCCATTTCTGCAGTCAATGAAGTTAAGTTCTCCAATTGTGTGATTTGATTCTAACAATTTGGTATCAGAGCACTCAGAGAACTTCAGAGAGAAACACAGTAAGGCACAAAAACAGAGTGCAAGAATCCAG
Organism: Rheum nobile; assembly: GCA_027886185.1. Taxonomy (NCBI): domain Eukaryota; kingdom Viridiplantae; phylum Streptophyta; class Magnoliopsida; order Caryophyllales; family Polygonaceae; genus Rheum; species Rheum nobile. The sequence goes on along the minus strand of WOAB01000191.1, from coordinate 29,927 downwards.
AGGAACGACACTGCAGAATGGCGTCTGAAGGACACGATCGCTTTGCTTCACCATCAATTCCCAAATTTGATGGTGACTATGATCACTGGAGCATGGTAATGGAGAACCTTCTCCGTTCGAAGGAGTATTGGACTGTTGTGAACACAGGCCTTCCCCAACCCAACACCGGCGAAGCGGTGACGGCAGCGCAGAGAAAGACGTTCGATGAGATGCAGTTAAAGGATCTGAAAGCTAAGAATTACTTGTTTCAATCACTTGACAAGTCAATTCTGAAGACGATCTCAAAGAAGGAGACGTCTAAGCAACTCTGGGATTCGATGAAGATGAAATATCAGGGCACTGCTCGAGTTCAGAGAGCACAGCTCAATCGGCTGCGAAGAGAATTTGAGATTCTCGCCATGAAGCAGGGAGAATCAATTAATGATTACTTCGGAAGGGTGATGGTAATCGCAAATGACATGAGGAATTGTGGGGAAGACTTGACTGATGTCAAGGTCGTTGAGAAGATCTTGAGGACCCTCACTGATAAATGGAATTACATCGTGTGTTCCATTGAAGAGGCTAAGGATGTTGACAATCTTAGTGTTGACGAGTTGCAAAGCTCCCTTCTTGTACACGAGCAGAAGTTCAAGAAGGATGGCGATGAAGAGCAGGCACTCACGGTGGCATACAATGACAACTATGGTGGAAGAGGACGAGGAAGGACAGGAACTTTCAGAGGAGGAAGGGGCCGAGGAGGCAGAGGTCGGCAATCATTCAATAAAGCTTTAATTGAATGTTATAAATGTCATCAAATGGGTCACTTTCAGTACGAGTGCCCAAACATGACTAGACAAGCAAACTACACTGAGATTGAAGAGGAAGAGTTGCTGCTCATGGCCTACCTTGAGGCATCTGGAGTCAACAAGACTGATGTTTGGTTCCTCGATTCAGGGTGCAGTAACCACATGTGTGGTGATCCTGCATTGTTCAGTCAATTGGAGGATGGAGTTAACAAAACAGTGAGGCTTGGAAATCACATGCAAATGAATATGGTCGGCAAAGGAAGTGTAAGACTACATTTTGGAGGCATTAGTCATCTTGTTCAGGATGTCTTTTATGTCCCGGATTTAAGGAATAATCTTCTTAGCATTGTACAACTACAAGAGAAAGGCTTAGTTGTTGTAATGAAGAACAACAAGTGTTGTGTCTATCACAATACTAAAGGCCTTATCCTTCAAAGCCAAATGACAACCAATCGGATGTTCACTCTGATTTCGGATAAGCAGTCTTCCAGTAAAGACACACGTGAGGTCTGTTTGCAGTCAACAGTTTCAGATTCTGCACAGCTCTGGCATAGGAGATTTGGGCACCTTGGCTACACGGGACTGCAGACACTGAAGGATAAGGAGATGGTGAAAGGATTGCCAAGGCTTCTAGGATCCGAGTCCATCTGCACAGACTGCTTGAAGGGGAAGCAACACAGAGAATATATTCCAAAGAAAGGCATGTGGCGTGCATCAACCAAGCTGGAGTTAATTCATGTTGATATATGCGGACCTATCTCACCAACTTCCAACGGGCAAAAGAGGTACTTAATCTGCTTTATAGATGATTTTAGTAGGAAAGCATGGGTGTATTTCCTTGCATACAAGGCTGATGCTTTTGATATCTTCAAGCAATTTAAGTGTGGTGTTGAAAAGGAATCTGGTGTGTCTATTAAGTGTTTGAGAACAGATCGGGGAGGGGAATTTACCTCAAGTGCTTTCAATGATTATTGTAGAAATAATGGGATCAAGAGACAATTAACCACAGCTTACACGCCACAACAGAATGGAGTAGCCGAGAGAAAGAATAGGACAGTCATGAACATGGTAAGAAGCTTACTGATTGAGAAGGATATCCCCAAGAGTTTCTGGCCAAAAGCTGTGAATTGGGCATTTTATGTGCTCAACAGAAGTCCTACCTCATCAGTAAAAGACATGACTCCTATTGAAGCCTGGAGTGGGATAAAGGCATCTGTAGAACACTTTAGAGTATTTGGTTGTATAGGACATGTACATGTCCCTGATGCCAAACGCACTAAGCTTGAGGATAAAAGCAGAAGTTGTGTGTTGTTTGGAGTGAGCCCTGAATCTAAAGGTTACAGGCTCTATGATCCCATCAGCAAGAAAGTTATCATTAGCAGGGATGTTGTGTTTGAGGAAGACATGAAATGGAGCTGGGATAAGAGCTATGACAGCTTGATTAGTCTTGATCTGGACTGGGGAGATGATGATGTGAGAGTAGAAGATGAGCTCAGCCTATCAACAATGAAATGGTAGATTCTGCTGTGACAACAGAAAATGTTATTGCTGAGGCAGACAGAGCAATCACAGAGGAGGAGGAAGGTGACAATGATGAAGGAAACAGTCCTGGCAATGCAGGAACCAACACGACTGTAGCTGCATCATCTGAGGTCTCAAATACAAGAGCCGGAAGTCGCATCAGGAGGACACCAACATGGATGCGAGACTATGTTGACCATGATGAAGCTCAAGCTCACATTGTTCAGCTAGGCTTGTTCGAGGATGAAGAAAGTCTGGGCTGTATTGCTCAGTTAGCTTTATTCACAGATTCTGATCCTATTAGCTATGATGAAGCTGCAAATTCACAAGAGTGGAGGAATGCTATGGATTCAGAAATTCAGTCCATTGAGAAGAATGGAACTTGGCTGCTCACAGATCTGCCAGAAGGAGCCAAGAGTATCGGGGTCAAGTGGGTCTACAAGACCAAATTGAATCAACTTGGAGAAATTGAAAAACACAAAGCTCGGCTAGTAGCTATGGGGTATGCACAGAAACAAGGGATAGATTATGAGGAAGTGTATGCTCCGGTTGCAAGGATGGATACCGTGAGAATGATCTTGGCATTGGCAGCTCAGAGAAGTTGGACAATTTACCAACTAGATGTCAAATCTGCCTTTCTACAAGGAGAATTGTCTGAAGAGGTGTATGTGGACCAACCAAGAGGATATGAACTCAAAGGAGCAGAAAGCAAGGTATACAAGCTTCATAAAGCCTTGTATGGATTAAAACAGGCCCCAAGAGCATGATTCAGCAGGATAGATGCTTACTTTAAGAAGATGGGATTTGTGAAGGATGCCAGTGAGCAAACTCTCTTCACAAAAGTCAACACACAAGGTAAGTGCCTAATTATTAGCTTGTATGTTGATGACCTGATCTATACTGGGAATGATCAAGTCATGATGAATGAATTTAAAGCATCTATGATGAAGGAGTTCGAAATGACTGATTTAGGAAGGATGAAATATTTCCTTGGGATTGAGGTGCAGCAATTTGAGGGTGGAATTTTCATATGTCAAAGGAAATATGTGAAGGAGTTGCTAATAAAATTCAGAATGGAGGCAAGCAATTCTGTTCTCAATCCTATTATCCCAGGGTGTAAGATTCACAAAGATGAAGAAGGAGTGAAAGTGAATACTACACTCTACAAGCAGCTTGTTGGGAGTATGATGTATGTCACAGCTACACGACCATATATTATGTATGCTGTTTGTCTGATTAGCAGGTACATATCCATGCCAACAGAACTTCACTTCATGGCAGCCAAGAGAATCCTAAGGTATTTACAAGGGACTGCTGAATATGGGCTTCTCTACAAGAAGAACGGCAACAAAGAGCTGCTAGGATTCACTGATAGTGACTATGCTGGGTGTGTGGAGGATAGGAAGAGTACTTCTGGATATGCTTTTATTCTTGGTGATGCAGCAGTGGCCTGGTCCTCTAGAAAGCAACCGATTGTCACCTTGAGCACTATGGAAGCCGAGTTTGTGGCCGCAGCAGCCTGTTCTTGTCAGCTGATTTGGATGAAGAGAGTATTGAGCAAGATTGGTTATGAAGGTAGCAACAGTCTTGTCATCTTCTGTGATAATTCCTCGACAATCAAACTCTCAAAGAATCCAGTAATGCACGGGAAGAGCAAGCATATTGATGTAAGGTTTCATTTCCTGCGTGAGTTGGTGAATGAAGGTGTTGTTCAAATGAAGTTCTGTGGAACTCATCAACAGATAGCTGATATACTCACTAAGCCACTCAACACTAAAACCTTCCAGGAGCTCAAAAAGAAGCTAGGAGTATGCAGTGCAGCAGAGATAAACTGAATTGGACAATTCAGTTTAGGAGGGGTATTGTTAAGATATTAGTTGGTATTTACTTAATTAAATAATCAATGGTGTCTAGCACATTAGTAGTGGTCAGTTTATTTGCTAGTTGTTAGCTATTTCTCTGTTCAGTTCCTAGACTTTAGCTAAAGCAGTTACAGAGATAATGGGCAGTTTGATCGTATCTTTGTAAGGCTATATATGGCCATTTCTGCAGTCAATGAAGTTAAGTTCTCCAATTGTGTGATTTGATTCTAACAAATTCTGACAAATGAAATGGTGGGTTTTGCAGAGAAGACTTTGCTGATTATGCAGAGTTCTGTTTCAAGACATTTGGTGACAGAGTCAAGAATTGGATGACATTCAATGAGCCAAGAGTTATAGCTGCTCTTGGCTATGACAATGGTCTTCACGCCCCTGGAAGATGCTCCAAAGCTTACGGGAATTGCAGCGCTGGGAACTCAGCAACCGAGCCTTACATTGTGGCGCATCATCTGATTCTAGCTCATGCATCCGCGGTTCAGAGATACAAGGAGAAGTACCAAGTAAGAAGGTTATGAATCAGACTTAGGACCCGTTTGGTTTAAATTATGAAAACGGTAACGGAAAAAAACGAATCTAGTTGACTTTGATGTCATTATTCATTGATCAAAATGATGAAATCATTTCATTTTATTTTCCCCTTCTCTTGACACACAAATTTTAGAGCCTCAAGCCAAGATATAGCGGATCCTGAGAGTTTAAACTTGATCAAGTCTTGAAATCTTGTTATTTTTGTAGAGCCAACAGAAGGGGAGGATTGGGATTCTATTGGATATTGTATGGTATGAGCCGCTTACTACAGGGAAAGAAGACGGCCTAGCTGCGCAAAGAGCTCGTGATTTCCACTTAGGATGGTAATTAAGAATGCAATATGGATAATTGTAATGATTTGAATATCAATTCAACTTTCTGTTATGATAATTTTTTGGCAGGTTTATGGATCCAATAGTGTATGGTGAGTACCCGAAAATAATGCAGGAGATTGTCAAGGAGAGGCTGCCTAAATTCACAGAAGAGGAGATTAAGATGGTAAAGGGATCAATGGATTTTGTGGGGATCAATCAGTATACTACTTTCTACATGTACAACAACCCTCCTTCACCCAAGAAACCGAATCATCCTGGTTACCAGGAGGATTGGCACGTCGGATTCGCTTGTATGATTTGATGATCCATTTTTTGTTATTTACTATTCATTACTCTTGTTTGTTCACTTCCTCTGTTCGTTAACCGATTGCAGATGAAAAGAATGGAGTACCAATTGGTCCAAGGGTAACTTCCTGCATTTCTTATGGTTTAATATATAACGTGTTGTCAGTTTTGATGTTTTGTGTCGTTGCAGGCAAACTCTTACTGGCTTTATGAAGTTCCATGGGGCATTTACAAGACAATAACCTATGTGAAAGAGCGCTATGGTAATCCGACAGTAATTTTGTCGGAGAATGGTAAGAATGAAGTTGCTTTACACTAAAACTTTTCTCATGTGAATTTCTTGTCTTTGTATTTTGTATAAGGGTTTGTGTTTTTTTATGTTGTAGGCATGGATGATCCTGGAAATGTGACGCTTCCAAAGGGTTTGCACGACACCGAGAGGATCAACTACTACAGAAGTTACCTGACACAACTCAAGAAGGCGGTTGATGAGGGCGCCAACGTCGTGGGCTACTTTGCGTGGTCGTTGCTTGACAACTTTGAGTGGAGATTAGGGTATACGTCCAGGTTTGGGATTGTGTATGTTGATTTCAAGACTCTTCAGAGGTACCCAAAGATGTCTGCCTACTGGTTCAAGAAGTTGCTTAGCCGCAAACAACAAGTAGAGCAAATTTGAATTTCAAGTGTTGAGGTGTTTGGTTATCACAAACTTTTATCAAGACCAAAATCACACTTTTAAAATTATAATCATATAGTTAATTTAATCGCTTATAACACGATATTTTATAAATCAATTATAAATAGCTTTTGAAGTTCAATAGTTATATTATTATTTTAAATTCCAAGAAATAATTAAAATTTTTAAATTTAACATTTGAATTCTCGAAATTCCTTTTTAATAGAAAATATGTTGAAAATAGTTTCAAAATTAATTTTCGAAAATTCTCAAACCTAACAATAGGTCAATAATTTTAAAACCGTTGCTCTGATACCATAATTGTAACACCCCCGACTTATGTCGGTAGTGCCACACGCCAGTGACCTCAGACATTACCGTCCAAAGCCACCCTAGGCTTTAATCGAAACAATTAAACTTAAATGCGTATATATAATAAATGAAAGATTAAACAGCGGAAGACATTTGTATATGAAACTCAATCCTTTTATCGAAAGACTTCTCATCAAACGAGAGTAGCGTTTTTACAACAGAGTAAAATTTCAGCGAAAGACTTATAAATTACATAGCGGAAGACTTTTAAGAATCAACCTATAACATCGCTAGGTTATAAAGATATATTAAAGTAATATTTAACAACTTAAACACTGACACTTAAATATTCGTCTGCAAGCCTCTTCTTCTTCAACTGGTTACTTTGACTTCGGGAGCCAACCCCTGATGTGCCGTATAGGACGGATGACACCAGCCAACCATGCAAGGAATAAAACCCGGTTGGTTAGTCTAATGAAAGACTATGCAAGGGTGAAAACAAAATGGTTCTAGTGATCGTAACCGTTTACTATCATTGTCCCTCGAATAATAACCGAAGGAACGATATATAACCCGGAGCTTTCACGGAATGAATTAGTATTTAGATATGCTCTGAAAGGAAGACTCCAAAGGAATTGAGTCTTATGAAAAAGTATGACAATTATTTGAGAACGTAATAGTTTCATATAAGCGTTTATAAACGACTTGATCATTTGGGTCCACGACCAACCTCACCGCACAATGCGAATTCAGATTGGAAAGAGAACTTACTCTAACCGAAGTCCAGGCGAGTTTCCAAGTTGTACTTCTCGCCCGAGGGTTCATTAATTATGTGCCTACCCGCTCTTATCTTATCTAAATTTCAAACGGATATTCATGTTAAAGCTTTTTAATATGATCTCGAGTAACTACGAAAGTTTACGATATCGAGTGACTATGAAGGTTTACGATCTCGAGTGACTACGAAAGTTCACGATCTCGAGTAACTACGAAAGTTTATGGTCTCGAATGACTACGAAAGTTTATGATCTCGAATGACTACGAAAGTTTATAATCTCGAGTGACTATGAAAGTTTACGATCTGGAAAACATTTAGAGGATGGGTCCACTAATACTGAGTTATAAAGAAACGATTAATCCTCATAAAGAATTAACGTTCCTACGAATACTCGTGCTAATCTAGCATTAAAGTTTACATTTAAATCCACAACAAAACCATTACGGTCATTAACAAGTATAATAGCGTTGTTTCTAGCAATATATACAACCTACTATAATATCATATTTTAATCACGTTATTTATAAAATCTGTTCCCAAACGAAAACAACAGTTCACTCTGATTTAATTAATAATTAAAAGCAATTGATAATTAATGGAACATGGAATGATTAAGCAAGAGCGAACCGCCACTTGCCTTAGTCTATACGAACGATTGAACGACGACGGGTTTCAGGGTCCGAAACGGAAACGGAAATGCCCTTTTCGCATCCGTTTGCTCAGGAAAGGATTTAACACGGGTTTCAACCCCGGAAAATAAATATTTGTACCCAAACAAATATTCTAAGCTTCCAAAATACATCGAATGTATATTCCAAGGCTCAGGGAATAATACAGCGATTATACGAGTTACAGAAATTCCGAACTTCGCCTAACGCGTCCCGAATAATTGACGAGGGTTTGGGAAATTACCCAAATACCCTTACTAAAAATTAGGGGTATTACATCCTCACACTAGGGCAGCTTGGTCCTTTGTGAACGCGACGTTCTTCAAAACGGGTGAGATTCCCCAACTGGCTTGGGGCTGCCACCGCGTTCTTCAAAACGGGTGAGATCCCCTAACTGACTTGGGGCTGCCACCGCGTTCTTCAAAACGGGTGAGATCCTCCAACTAGCTTGGGGCTGCCACCGCGTTCTTCAAAACGGGTGAGATCCCCCAACTAGCTTGGGGCTGCCACCGCGTTCTTCAAAACAGGTGAGATCCCCCAACTAGCTTGGGACTGTCACCACGTTCTTCAAAACGGGTGAGATCCCCCAACTAGCTTGGGGCTGCCACCGCGTTCTTCAAAATGGGTGAGATCCCCCAACTAGCTTGGGGCTGCCATCGCGTTCTTCTGAGAGAGAAAGTCTACTATGTCATTCAGAGATTACCATTACCTAGAAAGAAGGCGACGTTCATTTGATATCTTACTAATTGTTTCATACGATGACATATAGGAGGGAAAGCTAAAGAAAATCTACGAGTCGCCTAGTGGAAATCAAGGAGCATCGCGATCCTCGAGCAAAGTTGTACTGTTTGTCGCGACGTTCGCATCTACATCCATAGCTTGGTTATCGCCTTCTACGGGGTCTTCGATGGGAGGCTTGCCAAAAAGATTTGCATAGTCTGGAGTGAAATAAACAATCTTGGGATCGATCTCGCCGAACCTCGCCACCGCTTGCCTAACTCCGATCCTTATGCCCTGCTCCCAATGGGGCCCCACCAAATCAGCCAGCTTCATCTGGTAATCCTCCGTCTTGAGATAGTCAGAGACAACGTATTCTGCCCTGACACGCCACTTCTCAGTTTCAAGATTAGACGCCTCAAGTTGCTTCTTGTGCTCAACCGCTTTGTCATCTTTCTCGGATATGACGCGCTGAAGGTCCTCAACGTTCTCCCTCATCAGCGCGTGCTCCCCCTCGAGCTTTGCATTCTCCTCAACGAGCTTTGCCTTCTCCTCAACGAGCTTTGCCTTCTCCTCAACGAGCTCTACTTTCTCCTCCTCAAGCTTTGTCACGTTGGCAGTCGCCTTGTCAAGTTTCACGGTATATTGCTCAACCTGCTTGGTCAACTCGGCCACTTTCGCGCGGGCTTCCCTCTCCTCGCGGATACCTTTGCACTTGGCATCTAAGGCATTGCAGTATGTTGTGGAGGCTAGCATGCTGAGCCGAGCCTACAAGATCAAACAAGGAAAGAACAGATAAGCAGAATTCACACGACAAAAGACAGGAACAAGCATTGGAACACATACCATCTCCATGTACTTCATGCCCTCCAACTGAAGGACTTGAGGAGACAGCGAAGTCAGCCATTCTTTCTCTCTTGCACATACACCATTTGGAGGAGCCAACTGACGCATATCGGACACAGAAGGCACTGGCACGGCAAAGACAGCCCTCCCTATGGTGGTGATCGGAGCAAGGGCAACGTTGCTCTCAGACCTTGATCTCTTTTCCATGCGACTAGCTTGAGAAGGGGCATCACGCTTTTCTCCTCGTGTCTCTACCTCGATTGGACTGCTTGGTAGTTGCAACGATGTTGTCGTCTCACTTACAATCATCGCGTCAAAAGTTAGAGCCGGGGCCTGCTCCGACGTGGCCTGTTCCTCAACTGGTTTAATCGTCGACTCGGATCCACTCACGATCTTTTTGTCCCTCTTAAGCAAGTGGTCTGACTTCATCCCTGTGAATGCACGAGATAGTTAGCACAACGTGTAAGTGTAAAGAATGGCGAAAAAACAAAGTTACCCCCATATTCATCGCGTCTAGCTATGCGCGGCAGGCTGAGCCATGCCTTCTCCAAGTTCTCTTGAGTGATCACGCGCTTGTAGCCAGGAGAATTTCCCTTGTTACGAAATTGTTTCTTACACGCGTCGATTTCCTTTTGATCTGGCTTACCCGGACGCAAAAAAGGGCCAGGGAACAATCGACAGTTGAAGACCGCGTGGGAAGAACAACGCGCTAGGAACCACCTGTCCTTCCACTTGCCCATATTGGAAGGCTTACTGATCACGTTTAGGGTGGGTAGGCTAAGGTTGCAGAAACCACTGTCGTACTTCAGAGTGAAGAGCTTAAGCATGTGTTGGGCATCAGGAGAGAGGCCCGAATGGTAGCATCGCATTGTATATCCACTAAGATATCGCCACGCGTTGGGATACAGCTGGACAGGGTTGAGATTGATATGCCTCAAGAAATCGCGATAGAAGTCAGGCAGAGGGAAACAAAGTCCAGCTTCGACGCTTGCCACAAAGACGACTACACAATTTTCGTATCGCGCTAATGAGGTCCCCCCTCTCTCAGGAAGACAAAGTTCTATCCCTACTGGCCACAGAATTGATCGCGCCAAATCTTCTAGGGCGGTCAGTGAGACAATAGTGGTTGACCCAAGACTTCGCATGTCCTGGCCTGGGTGATCCTTCACCATGGGAACCTCAGTTGGAATCATCGCGGGAATCGGAGGAGGATCAACTTGGGGATTGCTTTGGGAAACATTGACAGCGGGAGGATGAGAGACCGCATCTTTGCCCCTTATCTTCTCAACTCACGACACACGTCTCTTTGAAGCAACCTCAGTTATGGTCTGACGCGTTGAGTCACTAGAAGATGTAGAAGCGGCCTCGGACTCAGGACTTGTGGCGGATTCGTTCTCTCTGTACGCGTTCCCCACAGCTCTTCCATACGCATCACCACTCCCAGAATTTGTTTCGCTTGACATGGTGAAGAAATGGGGAAGGATGGTTGCACGCGATAAAACAAGCCCTCTGAAAAAAGAAAGAAAAGAAGTTAGTCAGAAAGAAGGAGGAGCAACACGCGCAACCGAAACAGAGCAAAAAGAGGAACTCAAAAGGCTTGAGGATACCATTGATACCATCGGCTGCTTGCTCCAAGATGCTGATAAGCTGCAATCCAAGGGAGACGCCGTGCAGAAATGCCTGTCCAGGCTCAGGAACCTCATGTATGATGCTGACGACTTTTTCGACGCATTGGTGGCCCAGGTCTTGCGCCGCAAGACCATGGGGCGTAGTGCAATATTGCCCAAAGAGGTACGCCTTTTCTTCTCCAAATCAAACCAGCCGCGTTTCATTTTCGAGACTGCTCACAAGGTCAAGTCCCTTAGGGGGTCTCTAGATGGCCTTAAAGCAGATATGGATGTCTGTGGCTTTATAAGGCACCACCAACAACCCGTAGCTCACCAGTTTGAAAGACCCAAAACTCATTCTTTTGTGGATGAAGAGACTGTGATTGGAAGAGACCAAGATAGGGATCGGGTCATCGTTATGTTACTCCCTCCTGAGGATTATAAGGGGAAAACATCTGCTGACCGAAGCTTTTCTGTTGTCGCGCTCATTGGGTTTGGGGGATTGGGGAAGACCACCTTAGCTCAGCTTGTGTATAACGATGAGAGAGTTAAACTAGGTTTCGATGTGTGCCTCTGGGCTTGTATAAATGACCTCTCAAATCTTGAGCAAGTGATGATAGAAATCATAGCATCGAAAGAGGGAAGACACCGTGACCTTGGTTTAGAGAAGTTGCAAGAGAAGTTGAGAGGGATTATTGGTGCAAAGAAATTTCTGATTGTCCTTGATGATGTTTGGGATGGAAATTGGGTCAATTTAGAAACCATCCTCCAATGTGGAAAACAGGGTAGTAAAGTGTTGGTAACAACACGGTCTGTCAAAGTTGCTGAATGTTTAGATGCCCCAAAGCCTTGTTGTGTTCACTTGGAGGTGTTGTCAGACGAGAGTTCTTGGTCTTTGTTTGTGAAAAAGGCATTTTACAAGGGGGAAGTGAGTGAGTATCCAGAATTAGAGCCATTAGGGAAGAAGATTGTGGGTAGGTGCGGAAATGCCCCTCTTGCAATCATTCTTGTCGGAAGCCTTTTACGTCACAAAAAGAAAGAGGTGAGAATATGGTCGGAATTCTTAGACAATGAATTGGGAAGAGCACTTTCAAGTAGTGGTTCTGATAACACTCGGGGGAGTATTAAGGATGTTCTAATGGTTAGCTATAACGATCTGCATCCAAATTTGAAGCTTTGTTTTGCTTATTGTTCCCTCTTTCCTAAGGACTACGAATTTGATAAGGATGAGCAGATTCGTTTATGGATAAGTCAAGGTTTCGTTAAGCCTAATGACGACAACACACAAAGCTTGGAGGAAATAGGAGAGGCTTACTTTTTCCATTTGGTTGACAGATGCTTCTTCCAAGAGGTAAGAGAGCGTAAGCATGATGGCTATGATGGTGGTAACCATCTTCACAGACACTCGTCTAAAATGCATGATCTACTACATGATATGGCAATGGATGTTGCTAAAACAGAAAACATGTTTCTTGATAAAGATCTCATCAATAAGGGGAAAAGGGATGGTCTTCGTCACATCTCTATGTATCCTCAGATGGATGCTTCTTTTAACTATTGTAATTTGGTTTCTGATCCAAGCATAGTCAGAACCCTTCTATTTCATACAAAAATCCCACCCAATAAAATCTCCCATGGCTCCCTGGACATGTTGTTGACAAGTTGTAGAATGCTACGCACGTTGAGCTTGTCAGGGTTGGGACTTGATAGCATATCAGATTCGATAGGAGAATTGATTCACTTGAGATATCTTGACCTTTCAAGCAATAGAAACCTAAAACATCTCCCCAATTCCATTTGTAAGCTTCACCATTTGATGACCCTTGTACTCCGGGGTTGCAAACTCCTTGAGAAATTGCCTCCAAAGATAGAAAAGTTAGTAAGCTTAAGACAACTCTGTATACATGGATGTGATACCTTGGAGTCTTTGCCGCCGGGATTGAAAGCTTTGACGTCGCTTGTTAGTTTGGATCGACTTGTAGTGCATCCTCAAAGTGGGGGTTTAGGATACTTGAATGGGCTTAATAACCTGTGTGGGGTTTTAAGGATTGAGCTTCCAGATCAGATATGGCCAGATGCAATTGAAGATGCAAGAAGATCAAATATGTCAGAGAAGCATAAACTCAGTGGGGTGGTTTTATCTCAGAGTTGGACAAGCAATGCACAAGCCAAAGATGAAGCAAAAGCAGTTTTGGAGGCACTTGAACCGCCTGAAAATCTCGAGCTTTTGGAAATAATATACTATGGTGGTGAGAAGCTTTCAAGTTGGTTTTGTATGCTCAAGAATGTCAAGGAGCTCGGTCTTTATCAATGTCATTCCTTGGAGTATATAGAGGATGAAATGAAAGACAATCTGTGTTTTCCATCCTTGGAAACTCTGAAAATTATTCATGTGCCAAATCTGAAAAGTTGGTGGAGACAAGAAATGCCTGAAGGATCACAACAAACTTGCCTTGCTAAAGTTTCGCGGGTTTCCATAAGTGGTTGTTTACAGTTTCAAGGGCAAATGCCTTTGTTTGAGGGAATTGAATATTTGCATCTACATCGTGTTGCTGGGAAGTTGGTAGAAGAGTCATTGATCGGGAATCCAAACTGCTCTTCTCCCTCGTCCTTCCCAGCTTTTGGCAAGCTAAAGGAATTAAAACTGGGGTCCATTGAAGGTCTAATTTGCTTGCCAGAGAGATTGATAAGGCACCTAACTGCTCTCCAAATGTTAGATATTCATTCTTGTAGAGATCTAAGGTGGTTGTCTCGTCGTGGGCTAACAAACCTAACCGCCCTTAGAATGTTTAGCTTGAGATAGTGCAAGTGTGAAATAGGGGGTGATGAAGACGATGACAAGAGAGAAATGGAAGTAGGGATGCCATGGAAAGCCTTGCAGAGGCTTGAACATTTGGCAATTCCAGTCTGGGACATGCGGTTTCGAGAGGGACTTGGAATGCTGGATGATGGGGGTGTTGAATTCCCATCAAAAGCGTTGCAGAGTCTTCAGAGTGTCGTTATTGGAATGGCTTATTGGGAACTTAATTCTTCAAGATATAGGAGAAATGGAGTATTTTCCCAAGGGAATCCAGCATCTTTCCTCCTTGGTATCTCTATCTATTGAAGGAGGATGTGAGATCGCTCCCGGAATGGTTCCCCCAACTCACCTCTCTCGAATGGCTTAGAATTATGGGTTGCACACAAGAACTGAGAAGGAGATGCGAAAGAGACAAGGGCGAGGATTGGCCTCTCATTCGTCACATCACTCGTAGCATACATATCGTATCAACGTGATTTTTATATTACGATACATACCGCATAAACACATACGTTCATTGAAAACCGATTGAGTCAACAAAAACGCTAGTTCACAGTTTAAGCAAATCGAAACTTTGAAAAACAAAGAAACTCAAAGCAAAAAGGACACGAGAGAATTGTTGACGCAGTTCGGGAAAACTCTACGAACCTCAGGAGGGCTAGGGGAGGTTCAGCCCTAAGATGCACTAGGAAGTTAAGGGTTCTACAGTCGGTTACATGCACAAGAACGACAAAACCAAAAACCAGAAACAAAGATCTAAACACAGCACAACAGAGAAGACAAGAGAAGCAGAAGATGAAACGAGAGAGTCTTTGGCTTTCTTTCAAAGCCAAAGGACTACTCCAACACTAGGGAGATCGCCTGAGGAGCCACGCGCCACCGAGAGGTCAAACGCGCCACCGGAAACCCTTCTCTTTCTTTCTCTTCTCACTTTCTCTCTGAAATCGCCGCGCTCCAAAATCTCTGAATGAAACCCTAGGAGCTGTAGCAACTGCTTATAAGGCAACTCGTCCAAGTGGGCTTCAGCTGGCAGATGGGGCTCTTTGGAGTAGCAAGAGTTAGAAGCGGATCAGGCCCAACAAGAGCTAAGCCTTCCAACCGAGCTCAGAACTGACTCAGGGTTGCTCAACCCAGTTTAGGTCTAGACCACACTCTAATATTACATAGCAAAGTGAACCCGATTCACTGGTAATTGATTCTACACATTACAAGGCATGATTTACCAAAACTATAGAATATACAATTAAACTTGGATTATCTAAGACATAACACTCATAAAGTTCAATATATATATAAAAGTTCATAAGATTTCAACCCAAAACCAATTGGCAATTGATCTATACAGTAGTTGTTTTATTTATTTTTTAGATGTGGGATACTTTCCCCCCCTTATCTCCACACCACATCTATATATGTATGTTGATAAATACGCGCGCGATGCTTCTTTCAGCATAGCTATGAATGTGCTTTCAGCAAAACCGTGGTGTTTTCATTCCGCTAGTTCTCTTCGCGATTACGTATAATGACAACAGTATGTTAATACTTTGTTAAAATTAACAAATAAGACCAGGACATTCTTATATATTCTTCTTTTATACCTCTAGTTTGTAATCATGATGTGTTGTAAATTTTCTATTGTGTGTATTCAGTCTTGTTTAGAGTTCACCGGCAAATAATTAAATTCATGGCCTCAACTCTCAGGTGTGAATCTAGGAATGAAGAAGAGCCTAGTGAAGGGGGAAAAGAGGATGGCGTGGGTCAAGAATTAAGAACATAACATGCATGGAGTAATTAACTGACATGACAATTGTGTATATATGTACCTGACATCCTACGTACATTATATATTTCATATTCAATTTCATGCTAACTGCAACGGTATTGGTTAATTTGTTTATCAATATTGCGGTCTAAATTCTAAAAAATATGTTGATGGAATCAACAGAATACGTTGCCCACGGATGGTCCAAAGTTCCTGAATTTCTTGATGCTTAGCTGTTGCTGCATTTCAATTAACCTATAAGCTCTCATATATATAATATATATGACCGTACGTACTACTGTTGCAGGCATGCAGATCGAGTCTTACATACTAGCTTGATCGATGATTGATGAAGTTACAGGGAGCTATTAATTAATGATGATCTCAAAGAGATGAATTCCTTGCTCGATCGTCGATCCGGGACACGTATACATGCATCTTGCAGCAGGCTTGACCTGCATATATATATATATATATATATATATATATATATATATATATATATATATCCAACTCTAGCCTAACCATTCAAATTAAATGAATTTCTCATACAAACATAATATATATATAGTGGTCGGTCAGTGGAATTGGTTTGGATGTGGCGTGTGGGTTTTTCTCCCGGTTCTCGGGTTTCCCACCTTAAATCTCGTGTTTACCAGCTGCTTCTTTGATTACTTACACAATATTTTCTCTATATATAACTAGCTAGCATATCGAAAGCTTTCAAATTTAATTGGATTTACATCATACTAGCTAGCTCATACTAATGACGACTCTTACAAGTCACAATATTAGGTGTAGTAACTCGAAATTTAGTGGTGATAACGTACACTCATGTCAAGATGTGCGCGTGTTTTTTATTCCCCCAAACGAGGAAATTACCGTCACTACATTCGTGCTAGCACATTGAGTTCGCAAACTATATTCTAACAACACTATCTGTACTAAACTAAGGGGATTATATTCATAATTAGGGATTGGGCCGGGTGAAGGTGTGGCGTTACCATATGGCTCTATATGGGGCCCATTGAGGGCTACATTACTGCATTTTTTTTATTATTAAAAAAATTAAGCATTCTTTTAATTTTTCTAAAAAAAATTCTCCACAACTTTTCAAAATAATTTATGTCTTTTTTATTTTAAATTTTTTTATATTAATTTTGTTATGAATAATCCTTAAAAATACTAAAAAAGCACAACTTTACCCAAATTTGCACACAAATATTTGAATAAAAAATATAATATTTTCTTTATATCTATCCTTATTTGTGTTAAAATCTTCAAAATTTAGGGTTTGTAAATTTTAAAACCAATATTTTATACAAATTTGTTAAAACTACGCAGTCAAAGTAGTATATAATGATGAAATTTCGTTAAAGGTTTAGTCTAGTGTGTGCACATGGGCACACTATAATACATTTTTTTTTAACAGTAAAACTTCATTTTTAGTAATAATTTTTTTAGCCATTAGTTTAATTTTTTTTGCTAAGAGTTTATCCATTCTTTACTAGGGAATATATTTTGAAAATAATTTTCTATTTTAACTTGTTAGTATGTGCTCATGTGCACACACTAGAAAAACCGTTGTTTAAATTGTGTAATTTTTCTATCAATTTTAATTAAAATTTTATTTGGAGTTTGAATTTAGGGTTTGTTATTTTAAAATTGATGTTGTTGTGTAAAATAAATATTAGACTTAAAAATTAGTATTTTATATAAAATTTAAAATGAACTTTATTTTTTTGGAATTTTAATCCTCCACTAGAATAAATTCCACCAGAATAAATTGTTGCTGTCATTTCCAGACAACGTACAATTATAATAAGCGACCGACGAAAAGAGAAGGTTGGAATTAATATGGAGTCAAAATAGGGTTGAGGGTTGGTCCCATTGTCTGCAAGCTCGCGTGGCCACAAATGGGGACCTCCATCTCTCGGTACAAGCTACACTGCTTAGACTTCACACTTGCTGCATATAATTCGGACTCTATTATTCGGCGTATAGGCATTTTTGCCGTTTGACGCATAGGCTCGTGCGTAACGTGGGAAAATGCTTCTCACGTTACGCACGAAAAGTGACCCGTTCAAGCCCCACACGTAACGTGTGACGAACCTCCACACGTTACGTGTGAAGCGCCTCCACGTGTTACGTGTGGGTTTATGCCACACGTTACGTGTGGAGGAGATCTGGCTTTAAAAGTCAGATCTTGCTTCATCCTCCATTCATTTGAACTCCGCATCCTCCATTCATTCGAACTCCGCAGCCTCACTCGTTACGCGTCTCTTGCATCTGCTCGTGACGAATCAACCGACTCCGCGCGTTACGTTCAAGATCTTTGAAAGGTTAGTTAGTAAAAAAAAAATTGGTTTTGTTTTGTTAAATTTGAAGTGTTTGGTTAGGGATTGTAGATCCATATTGTAGATCTATGTTGTGGAGATGTTTAGGATGGTAGATCTATGTTTTGTAGAAGCTTTTGGGATTGTTTTTGAATTTTTGTATAATTTTGAAGAATTTTTTTGCATGAGGATTTATGTTGATTTTTTTGTGAAAATATGCTAGTGGAAGTGATAGTATTGATAGATTTGTAAAAAATGTGCATTTTTTGTTGAATTTCATGTATTATTTGATGAAAAAAAATCACCGGAATTCGGAAATGTCACCGGAGAAGACGATCGGAGGATCGCCGGAATGTCGCCGGTGTCTCGCCGGCGGTAGTTGGAATGTGCACATTCACACGTAACGTGTGAATGTGTTCCACACGTAACGTGTGAATGTGTTCCACACGTTACGTGTGATTCCATTTCACACGTAACGTGTGGATCGCCGACGAGTCACCGGCGAGCCGCCGTCCATTCTCCGACGACATGTCGGCGACTCTCCGACTCAAAATATTATTTTGATAATATTTTAATTATATTATTTTGATAATATTTGAATTATATTATTTTGATTATATTATTTTGATAATATTTTGATTATATTATTTTGATAAAAATAATATAACCGCAGATGGAGCTTGGGGAAAGAACCGAACGTAGGAGACGCTGCAACCTTCAACGCGAACAGTCGTTTAGGACTGGCGAAGAGGTGAACAGGTCGGAGAGGAGGCAACGGAGGAATGTCAGCTACCGGGATGATGAGACCGGCGCATATCAGACTGAAGCCGGTAGCAGTAGTGAGGTTGCTGGCATGATAGGAGTTCAGAGCTTAATGGCGGTGCCTTCGTTTCATGGAGGTAGGGCAGACTCTGATCCTCAGATCTACTCGGACTACCAAGGGAGCCCGCTGTATGGTTGTTCTGATACAATAGATCAGAATAACTACTACGGGCGGAATTTTAGTCCGTCGGTACTATCGCCGCATCTGAGCCCTCATCATCATAGCCCTTCGCATTATTATCAGAGGGACGAGGATCAGCACAACCCGTGGGAGAACCCGACAGTGTACCCGAATGCTCCCTATCATCAGCCTACGGTAAGTACATTTAGTATAACCTGAATTAGTTTAAAAAATGTAATTATTTATGATCTATTTAATAAATATAGGATCAGGCCAATACATGGGGGACTCAGGACCAGTCCAGCAGTGCCTGGATGCCAAGAGATGACGCTCCGGACGTGGACGAGGAGCCTCAAGAAGCCTCTTCTTCGCGGGCAAAATCGCCCCGGTCAAGGAAGAATGTGAGATATGACCCTGAACTGCGGGTGAGCGTTCCTGGAGGTCCGGAGAGCCCTGAACTCCTGAAGAGTTTTGTGAACCACGTGACGTACCTCCTGTACCAGCGCATTGTAAGTTGCATGTAATTTTATTTGTTTTAATTATTAATCTTATTTTAAATAAGTCCGATGGATTGCTTAAATATGTTCATATACAGCCGGTGCCACCCTTGAGGTTTCAGCAGCGAGGCAAGCAGTTACGCTCATGGCGTCGTACAACGACTGACGCGTGGGGTAACATGGCGTCTACGTCCGGGCTATGTCATCTACCGAACATCATGCATGAGCATGTGGACCATGCGCAATTGCTCTGTACCCGTAATTTCCATCACCTACTATCTCATACCATCCTCCCACGTGTGGTCTCATACACATGTGAAACTGGGTACGATATCGCCACGGGTTCTTGATCAAAGATGTGTCACCCGAAGGCTTTGCTGCAAGCGTCTTCGGTGGTCTTCCTTTTTGCTATTTCGGAGGCGTTTCGTCCATATGTTGGTCTGTGTACTCCCATGATGACGGTTGTCTTTTGGTGGCAAAGTTTAGAGCTCCTTGAGGCCGACCCTTATGCTTGACTTTAGTTGGCTCTTCAAGCAACGATCTATTCACTCTGCGTTCTCTGCGTTCTCTGGCTTCTTCCTCTTCTTCTGTCTTCACTTCTGACAAGGTCAATTGCCTCCAGAACGGATGCAATGATCTAGGTTCAATTGGGGCCTGGCTCCTCACATTTAGCGCCATGTCATGCACGCAAGGCAAGGCAAGCCATCTCTGACCCTCATCTGGCATTTGCATATAGTGCTCCACAATGGAGCTTCTCCTATCCTGTATTCCTCAATCAAACGAGATAGTGCAATCGCAGAGACCTTGAAGTGCAGCTTGCAGAAAAGATGTGCGTTCGTTAGCAGCGTATATCTCTTTCCAATGCTCTCATTCAATGCCCCCTTTATCTCACCAATATGACTGCGCAACCGTGTATGATATTGATCGAACACAGTGCAAAGGTTGTCATCATTGCTTGTGAAGAAGCTTTTCAGACTGGAATGGGCCCCTTCAACCCTGTATTACAATCAAGAATCCGAAATCAGTATGTTGCTGTAAAGGTCTAACTAAGTTCAAATAACTAGCTAAATTTAGAAAAAAAACATAATGCACATACCTGTTAGTGGTGGTAGTACCGAGCGTGAACACTGTATCTGTCCATACGGAGACGATTCTTTCCTTGTAGGGGTCAAGCCAGTTCTTTTGTAGGTACTGGAGATTTCCTCCAATCACACTTCAACTTCTTCAGTGTTGCTTCATACCCTTGTATGGTCGTTTCCTTGAAGAGTTTCATGCAGTCGTTGAAAAACGCTGTGCCCCTAAACTTGTCCATGTTCTTCTTCCCGAAGTCTTCAATATTCTTCATCACATGCCGCCTACATAGAAGGAATTTTGCTTCTGGAAACTGCTTCTCTAAGGCGTTCATCAACGCCTTCTCCCGATCAATGACCAAACATGTGGGTGCTCGTTGCACCTTGACAAACATCTTTGCAAGTTGCTCTATGGCCCACTTGTAACTGTCTTCGTCCTCCTTCTCCAGAAACGCCCCGGCAATATTGTAGTTTTTCCAAACATATGTGATGCCAACAATTTCAAGGAAGGGCAAATTGTAACTGCACACATAATCATATATAAAATATGATGGCATCCTAACCTTGACATGAACAAATGAAGAGTATAATAGATATGTATGTTACTAACCGGTTAGTTGCATATGTAGAGTCCAACAACACAATGTACGGAAATGCCTTCAGCAACGACAACTGTTCCTGGCTTGCGAAGAAGATATCCGTTATCTTATTGGTCTCCTTGTTGAATCTATGCTCCATGAAGTATCCCTTCTCATTGCACTCATAGAAGAACTGTTGCACAACTGTTCTTCCTTCCATGCCCTTCTTTCATATCTCATGCATGATATTGTACACTTGCTTCATCTTGGTCAAATTGCCAGGGGACGAATGGATTGTAGTATGAATTATTTGAGGCTTGAAATGATTGACTGTCATCACCCTAATAATCTCCTTCTCTTCAGCACTTGGTCGCCCAGCTAATGCACTACCATACAAATAATCTGCTATGACATGATTGTGAGTTCCATGTTGTACAATGATCCTCCATAATCCCTTCGGCCCTTCTTTCAGCCTCAACATGAAGGGACACCCACACTTCTTCGACCTTGTGATGTCTCTCACTTGGTCAGCTTGTTTAGGCACGTTTTGTCCATGCCTATCACACGGTAACCAAGTCCCCCTAAGGGTCGAAGGGGTGGAAGGTTTACTCCTCCACTTTTTGATGCAGAAGTGTTTACACTTAGCTATCTCCCGCGCCCACAAAAATGCTTCTTCTCTAGACTCCCAGATTTGATCAGTTGTAAAGAACCTTGAGTAATCAACAGAGACGTAAACATTCTCCTCCGGTGGTACACTAAACTGAGGCTGTGTGTGTAGGGATGGAAAGCAAAACTTCAAGGTAGAATGAGATGAAGATGCTTCTGAAGGAAACGGTATCCCAAGTGAGAAGGATGGTATCTCAATAGCTGGTTGAGGCGTGTTCCAATCCTGCAGCTTTTGAGGCGTTTCCCAAACCGCAAATGTCTTCTGTGGGGTGCTCCAGTCATTGAGGGAGATATCGTTTAACCCCTCGTATAAATAATAGTTCGTCTACATACACATGAAATCATCTCATCAAGTAGTGCACAAATTATAAACCTAAATTCAAAATTTTCTTTGAGAGAGCAGATTCTGTAAAATGGCACGGTTAGTGACAAACCGTGCCATTTTACAGAATGAACCTACAACCGGTTTCTGGTGGTGATTCCACACGTAACGTGTGAGAGCGTTTCACACGTTACGTGTGGAACTCTCCCACACGTTACTTGTGGAAGCGTTCCACACGTTACGTGTGCACTATCTTGCCACATAACGTGTGGAACCGTTCTTCAATGTAACAGCCATTTCGCAGCCATAAACCCTAAACAATGCTCAATCTTTGTTTCTAATCCCCTAAAAAATAAAATGAAATCTTTAATATTAAACAACAAATATCATGTCTAGCTTGGTTAAACCCTAAATAACAAATATCATACCTTTCAAAATCCTAACCATCAAGCTAAAAACTTTAAACAAGTTCAAAAAAAAAAAAAAAAAGAACTTTAGGGTTACATAATAGAAATTACCTTGTTCGAAAGTGGAATATCTTCCCCACTGTTGCTCCAATACTCGTTGTTGTTCGGATTGTCCATTTTTTTTACAAAAATTTAGAGTGCAAAATAAGAATTTGTGAGTGTTTCAAATGAGGGTTTAGGCTCGAAATGGATCGTTAGCCGGGGAAGAAGACGGGTCATTATTACAGTTAGGTGGGGACAAGACGGTTAATTCAATGCATTTTTCCACAGACTGAACCACACGTTACGTGTGGGATAGCATGACATGTAACGTGTGAGCTGATTCCACACGTTACGTGTGGTTCAAGGTTTAGGCGTATGAGGCTTTTTGTTAGGGTTTGGGGTAGGGCTTGGGGTAGGGTTAGAGTTTGGGGTTTAGGGATATGGTATTGGGGTAGGGTTTAGGGTAATGTGGTTTAGGGATTAGGGTTTAGGGTTTAGGATTAGGGTTAAGGTTAACTATTTATCTTTAATTAATAAGGGTGAATCAGGTATTTTAGTTACCTTGTTTGTGAGATTGAGGAGAGAAACTTTTATTTAGGGTTTAGGGTAGTAAATGATTGTTGAAAAGTTATTAATGCTAGTGGTTGAGTTCATTAATACTAGTGGTTGATGTCATTATATACTACAGTTATATACAGCTGTATATTAGCTGTCAAACACATTGTTTTTCACTATATAAGAGGCATTAGGGTTGTTTGTTCTCTACAACAAGTCCAACACAAGCGACGCTTGAAGATTCAATTGTGGGTAAGCTTCTTCTTCCAGTTTCTTTTGATTTATTATCCCTAATTTTTTTTATTAATGGATTCATGATATTTGTAGAAAACCAAGCACTACAACAAATAATAACATCTTCATCCGAATCATCAACAAACCCACTATGCGCGTGTAATTTGAAAGTCATTGTCCGTACTTGGGATTTACAGTGGAACTACGAAAGAAGGTATTGGGGATGCCCAAGACTGGGGTGTTTTTACAAGAAGTGGGGTGATCCTATATACGAGGACAGGGTACATGCGATTATTCGACAACAATGGAGGGAAAAACAAGATCTTGTTAAGGAGAATCAAGATCTTGTTAAGAAAAATCAAAAACTTTTACAAGATGTGGATAAGATGCGTAGGTATAACCTCAAACTATATAATGATATACATCGTATACTGCCTTTATGTCGTATCTTTTGTGTAATGTTGTTTACGTACTATCAACCTTTGTAGGGAGCAAACAATTTTATCAAAGCAGAGATATGATAGGAAGCGAACTTTTACCAGAGACTATCCTAATTTCTTCAAACGCAACTAGATGATGTCATTTATTTTGTATTAGGGTTTCTAAGTTTATGAAGAAGGTGAAGAACATGTATTATTTACTTTATTTTGAGATAAATGTGGTTGTAGTCATCCAACGTAATGAACAATTCTATTCTGTCTTCTAGGTTGATTATTTTGGGGTGTTTTTTTATTAATTTTAGATAAACAAATAAACCCTAAAAATAAACAATAATATGATATAACATTCATACACAACATTATAATATATATAAAATAATCAATAATTCAACATTGAACCACAATATAAATACTAAAAATATACAATAATATGACATACACAAATACCCTAAAGTATACTATAACTAAACAATTTAATATACTAAAACACCACACGTTACGGGTGGTGTATACCCACACGTAACGTGTGGTATGGCTCCACACATTACGTGTGAGTTACAACCACACGTTATGCGTGGATGGGCTCCACACGTTACGTGTGGAGCCTATGCGCTAAACGGCAAAAATGCCTATGCGCCGAAAAGTAATCGTGTATAATTCACATAACTTTTGCAACTATGCTGCCACTTTTATTTTATTATTATGCTTCAAGTGAATACATTCTTTTCCATCAACGTACGTACCATATAAATAAAGAGGAACACTCCGGTAAAACGGAAGTTATATTAAAACAGAAGTACTAATCTAAAGCGTTGGATTGATGGTGATGGATGGTTGGATGAATAGGTTATATAATAGATATGGTAGGAGTATAACCACCAAATCTAAACTAATAAGACAATTAATTAAATTTTAATTAATACAAAAAATAAAATTCGATTGTTACAGGAGAGAGAAAGAGAAGATTACTCTCTTTCCTAAACGTCTTCAACGTACAATATTTTCTTCTCCATTGACGATATTCAGTTTCAATCTTGGAATATCCAAGATCTGACGTCAAATCAACATCGAATCACCGAACAACTTCGAATATCACCAAACAGCTTCGAATATCCAAGATTTAACATCGAATCAACTCGAATAGAGGTATGAATTAAGAATTTTAGTTATATTGAAACCCTAAATTCTATTTCATGATATGTTGATCTTATGTCTATTCAAATTGATTTTCGATCATAACATAGGGTTTAGATTTTGATTCCGCAATTTGGTTTTCGCAATTTTATCGATATTCATACAGCCAGTAGTGATATTCGTTTACTATGTACGGAACATTCATAATGTTGCGATATTCATACAAACTGAATTGATATTCGTGTGTTAATCTCAAGCTTCTAGAATCGATTCATGTATCTTCGAATTTGATTTTTTTTGTATTTGGTGAATATCGCATATCCAATTTTGAATAACCCGATTGATAGTAAACTGATTATGATGAGATGATATTCATGTATAGCGCATACATATTCATGAACCATAATAGCGATATTCATTCAATATGTTATGATATTCACGTATTTTCTACACATAGTCATACAAGTAAGTAGTCGATATTCACAAGAACAGCGTCGATAATATTCATGATTTGCGTGTAGATATTCATATGTGAATTACTTCTTTGCGTGTAGATGTTCAGATGTGATATTCATACTCGCTTCATCGATATTCATGATTTGCGTGTAGATATTCATATGTGAATTACTTCTTTGCGTGTAGATGTTCAGATGTGATATTCATACTCGCTTTATCGATATTCATGATTTGCGTGTAGATGTTCATATGTGAATTACTTCTTTTAGTGTTTATACAGTGCACTTGTGTAATGATATTCATATCGTTTTACTAGATATTCAAGTATAGTGCATATTTATTACTACATATGCATTGTGTCATGAATATTGACGATCCAAAATTGAATATCAAATCGAATGCAACCTTTTATTATTAATATTAACTACGCGAATATGCTTTACTAGATTATGATTATTGTGATGTGATTATCTAGGTAGATTTTTAATAAAATTTATGTTTCTTTAACGATATTCAATATTTTAGGAATGATATTCATGTAAAGTGAATCAGTATTCAATCATATTCATGAATCTGTGACTAATATTCATGTATTATGTATCGATATTCACAATTTCTTGCAGATGTTAGAGTCAAGCAAAAAGAATGTTTCAAGCGAAGATATGATGTGGAGAGCTCATAGGAAGACATTGATTATCCGAAAATGAAATATCAGAAGAAGATGATACAAAATCAAAGTTTGGCACAAAGTGCATTTTTCACGAGGATGATAAAAAATCAAAGTTTGGCAAAGAAGAATTGTAATTTCGTTATTTGTATTATGTTCATAGATATTCATGTTTTGCAAGTCGATATTCATGCTTTTAGCATTCCCAACCTCTTAATATGGTTTGGATATAAATGATTTTTTTAATATTCGAAATTCACTAATAGATATTCATGTTGTTCAACCAGTTATTCATGCTACACATCATATAATTTGTAATTTTTGTAAGGATATGAAGGGATTTGCTAATCTTGTTATACAATATATTTATTTAGTCCGTGTACAATTTGGTATCAATACTTGTAAGGATATGAAGGGATTTGTGTTCTTCGTCCAATTATTCATGGTAGTAAGTGGTAGCTAAATTGTTGTATCTATAAGCATGAATATCATTCTATATTGATATGAATATCACTACGTTTCAACATGAATATCATAACCCAAACCAAAAATAACCACTTTACACTAACACAAATAGTTATACACGGACAAATGTACATGAACATCAGTAATGATTACATGAACATTAGGAATAACAAACATGAATATCGCTAGTACGTAATAACTTGTGCTTTTTAGACAAGCAGGAAGCTTCAAACATCTCTTCGTCGATACAACAGTCTCATCCGATTTAGGTTGAACAACAACTCACTCGGGTACATTATCATCACTAAGGTTTTCGTTCATGTGAGGGAATCCATTGTACTCAATAAATCATGTGCTTTGAAAAATTAGGCCTGAAAAAAAATGATAAATATCAACAACATTATAATGAATATAGCATCATAAAATTTGAATATCAACTACTCAGATCGTAAAACGTACATACAATATGAATATCAAAAGCATTTGTATGAATATAACATCAAATAATTTGAATATCAATTGCAAAGAGTATAAACAACACAAAAATATAGCAAAATTGATCCACCCTAAACCCTAAATCCGAAACCCTAAACTCTAAACCTTAACCTTAAACCCTAAACTCTAAACCTAAACCCTACACCCTAAACTCTAAACCCTAAACCATAAACCCTAAATCCTAAACCTTATACCCTAAACCCTATACCATAAATCCGAAACTATAAACCATAAACCCCACACCCTAACCTTATACCCTAAACCATAAACCCTATACCCTAAACGCTAAATCCTAAGCCCTAAACCCTACACCCTAAACCATAAATCCTACACCATAAACCCTAAATGCTAAACCCTAAACCTAAACCCTAAACCTAAACCCTAAACCTCTATACCATGAACCTTAAATCCATGCACACTAAAACCCTTAGCATAAACTACAAAACTGATCGAACATGAATATTAAAACATTTGTATGAATATCGCATCAAACAATTTGAATATCAATCGCAATCAGTACAAACAACACCAATATCAACGACATCATTGTGAATATCACATCATAAAATTTGAATATCAACTACTCAGAGCATGAAACGTATATCCCACATGAATATAGAAGGAATTTATATGAATATCACATCAAATAATTTGAATATTAAGTGCAAACAGTACAAATAACACTAGTAATACACCAAAACGACCAACATGAATATCAACACCATTACAGTGAATATCACACCATAAAATTTGAATATAATTACTCAGAGCATAAAACGTACATCCCACATGAATATCAACAAAATTTGTATGAATATCACATCAAACAATTTAAATATCAATTGCAAACAATACAAACAACACCAGTATCAACGACATTATAGTAAATATCACATCATAAAATTTGAATATCTACTACTCAGAGCATGAAACGTACATCCCACATGAATATCAAAGGAATTTATATGAATATCACATCAAACAATTTGAATATCAAGTGCAAACAGTATAAACAACACTAGTAATACACCAAAACGACCAACATGAATATCAACACCGTTACAGTGAATATCATACCATAAAATTTGAATATAATTACTCAGAGTATGAAAAGTACATCCCACATGAATATCAAAGGAATTTGTATGAATATCACATCAAACAATTTGAATATCAATTGCAAACAGTACAAACAACACCAATAAAAAACCAAAACGAACAACACGAATATCCACAACATTATAACGAATATCACATCATAGAATTTGAATATAAACTACTCAGATCATGAAACGTGCATCCAACATGAATATCAAAAGCAATTGTGTGAATATCGCATTAAATCCTAGATCCCTAAATCAAACAATTTGAATAACACATATAAAACGTGAATATCAACGATCAACAACTCATGCAACACCATCAACAAGCAGAATTTGAACCCACATGAATATCAACATTATTATAATGAATAACACCATTATTATAATGAATAACACCATAGAGAAACTGAATATCAAATATACAATATCCGAAACATATAAAATCAAAACACACAATTTGTAACACTGTGAATAACAATATCGTTAACATGAATATCATATCGCAAAATATGAACATCAACATTAGAGTAAGAAACCGAAAGGATTTAGGATTCAAAAAATTAGGGTAAGATACATGTGGAGAAGCGAGGGACGAGGATAATCGAATTCAAAGACGCCACCGACGATGATAAAGCGAGGAGGCAACGACGAGAAGCGAGGAGAACCGAAGCTCCAACGAATTCATCAATGGCGGTTTCCTACGGCAGAGAGGAATAGAAGAGAGAGAGAGAGAGAGAGAGAGAGAGAGAGAGAGAGAGAGAGAGAGAGAGAGAGAGAGAGAGAGAGAGAGAGAGAGAGAGAGAGAGAGAGAGAGAGAGAGAGAGAGAGAGGACATCGATAACACGAGAAGGCAGATCTGAAAGAGAGAGTGAAAGCAAATCAAGAAGGTGGCAGAGAGACGACGATGAGGTGATGACGCGGCGAAGATGAGGCGGAGACGAGAAGCTCCGTGAGGACGAAAATGGCGGTTGAAGAACGACCAATCTGAATTCTGGAGAGAGTAACGTACAGGGAGAAGAGAAATTTGGAAAGTGAATAATATGGGTAAAAGAAATCCCTAATATCATGGGATTTGGAGAAATTGTGTGTGGGTGAATCCACCAGCCTATTTTACAATCCTCTAGATTAAATCATGACCATCAATTCTATTTTCATCCAACACTCTAGATTAGTACTACCGTTTTACTCTAAGAGGTTGTTTCACCGGAGCCAAATTCTATAGATTTCAGCTCTTTTTAACTATACAAATAAATTAGTAGTTTTCTCTATTTAGTTACAGTGTTCAAAAAATTATGTTGAAAATATATTGTAATTTTGAAATAATTATTAAAGAGGGATTTGTAGAAAACCACCCCTTAAATAGGCCTATTTGCCCACAACCACCCGTTATACACGTAATTACTTGAGCCCACCCTTTAAATGCATTCCGTTAACAAATAACCACCCCCCGTCCCAATCCGTCAATTTTGGCCGTTATCCCATGCGTATTTACCAAATTACCCTCAAATTTGAACTTTGAAGCCGGTTTCGTGATTTTTTTGGGTTTGGTTTAGGTGGGTTTAGGGTTTATGGTTTATGGTTTTGGAGTTTGGGGTTTAGGGTTTATGGTTTAGGGTTTGGTTCAAAAAATCCAAATCCATCTCATCTTCTACCCTAAACCATAAACCCTAAACCCACCTAAACCAAACCCAAAAAAAATCACAAAACCGGCTTCAAAGTTCAAATTTGAGGGTAATTTGGTAAATTCGCATGGGATAACGGCCAAAATTGACGAATTGGGACGGAGGTGGTTATTTGTTAACGGAATGCATTTAAAGGGTGGTCTCAAGTAATTACGTGTATAAGGGGTGGTTGTGGGCAAATATGCATATTTAAGGGGTGGTTTTCTGTAAATCTCTCATTATTAAAATACATTTATTATAAAATAAATATAGAGTTTCAAGTAAAAGTAAAAACATTTTGAGGAAGTAAAATTAAAGACTTAAATTAATTAAGCTTCATTTCTCAAATGATGGAC